>CM029782.1:1765775-2983083 GCA_017562165.1 Ectropis grisescens | reverse complement strand
TGTTTCTCGATAGCTTCACTCCAGATGTGGGTGACATACGCTAGAATATCCCCAGTGGACCGGTTTCGGCGAAACCCGTATTGCCGGTCACTGAGGAGGTCATTAGATTCTAGGTACATCAGGAGCCTGTGGTTTAGGACACGTTCCATAGTCTTGCAGAGTATGGACGTGACCGAGATGGGCCTGTAGTTGGCAGGGTCAGCACGACTACCTTTCTTGGGCACAGGTTGCACGTTAGCAAGCTTCCATGATTTCGGTACTTGCCCAGAATGGAGAGAGAGCCTAAACAGGCGCGTCAGTACAGGAGACAACTCAGGTGCACAAGCCTTCAATACTAGGGCAGGAATTCCGTCCGGACCACTGGCTTTGTTCACATCCAGATTGCGTAGCACTTTACGAACCTCCATTTGGCGAATATGTATTTCCGGCATCAAAGTCGGACTGCCAGGTGGAGTAGGAGGTATCGCACTACCAGCATCTAGACGAGAAGATTCCGCAAACTGAGATGCAAACAAGTTTGCCTTCTCCATTGCGGTGTGAGCCAGTGCCCCATCAGGTTTCAGCATTGGAGGTAGTGAGGGCGGCAGAAGTTTGATTCGACCGATTTAGCTAGGGACCAAAACGCTTTGCTGCCCGCAGGGTACGAAGCTAGTTTGTTCCCTATTCGACTAATGTGGTCAAAACGAGCCCTCTGAAGAACCCTTTTGCAAGCCTTGGCAGCCCTGTTGAACGTTTTCTTCTTCCGGTGTGTCCCTTGCCTTACGCTGTCGAGCAACAACCCAGGCTAGGTAGGCCTCATGTTTAAATGCTTCAGCACTTCTACATTGATAACCGAACCATGGGCGAGCTTTGCTGGATAATGGAACGTCAGAGTATGGAATGAAATATTCCATAGCCGTACGTATTGCATCAGTCACAGCATCCGCGCAGGCTGACGGATCACCAGAAGAGAAGCACAGTGACTGCCATGGGTAAGATGCGAAGAAAGAGCGCATCTCGTCCCAGTCTGCTGACTTGTATCGCCATAGCCGCCGGCTGCCCTCTGGGGCTGAGATCGGGCGGATGGTAAACGGATACCGATTTCACCAGACAGTGATCGGAGCTGCCTAACGGCGAAGATACCGCCACGGAGTATCGGTCTGGATCAGTTGTCAGCAGAAGGTCTAAGCAATAGGGAGTATGCGACTCAACATCTGGTACCCTTGTGGCCTCTTGGACCAGCTGGGTTAGGTCTAACGATAAAGCAAGTTTTCTCGTTTCCAGCCCAGCGTGGTCAGTGTCCCGGTATGGGTACAGCCAATCCTTATGGTGGCCGTTGAAATCCCCAGTAACACTAATTGGGCAGATGGGTACTTCTGCTGAGCCGCGTCCGCTGCCTCACTCAAATAATCAGTGAGCCGAGTCGTCTCCTGATCTCCACTGTGCGATCGATAGACACATGCATAGACAATTTTGTCAATGCCTGTGTCCATCAGCACCATAAAACAGAGAATCTGGTGTCCTCAAGATTACGGAGACGCCGACAGCAGATATCGTCACGGGCGTACAGGCACACTCCAGCACGAGGCTTGAAGTTGTGCTCCAAGGTGTACCCTGGATAGGTTAGGTACGCCACATCCGACGGACATCTTATCTGCGTCTCCGTAAGAAATAAGAGCGACGGCTGCTCAGTCTCGAGGTGATGGTGGACTGGTGTGATATTGGGTGCAGGCCTCGAATGTTAGTGAGGTGCACTTTGAGAGACAAGGAGTGCAGCCGCTGTTTAACTCTGTTCCTATTTCTTTTGTTTTCATTATGTTTTTAGAGAGTGAGTTTCGGTGGGAAAACGGAAGTAGAACGAGGCCGCACACTGCCAACCAACGGCCACAACACACAAGACAAATACACCAATGGGAAACTAGTCTGGAGACTGCGGGACGCCCGAGCCCCCAGGGATGTCTATCTGGCCTTGTCATCCGGTCGCCAACCGGCAGGATAGCACATCCCGGATTTTTTCGCTAGATGGCGGGGCAGCCTTTCATGAGTGGCTAGCTCACTACTTGGGCCCCAACTATCTGCGGTCGGTCGCGGCAACCGTGCCTCGGATCCCGCTACCCTCCATGACTAGCTTCCCGATGTAATGCTTCGATGTGTGACAATCTGGTCTTGCAAGTATGCAGCAACTGTTCTGACCCGTTTTCCCTAATGGCGTCACCAGACTACATGCCGGATACGCCATTTAGTGGCTGCGCCCATCTTAAATATTGAGGTTGTATAGTGCATTGTATTCTTCTTGTCAAGCCCTTTTATTAGATACTCATGTTGATGGGATGGATAAAACCTAAGTTATCCGCCATTGTGTAGAGGCCGCCATCTTGGATTTTAATTTTATATAGTACGTTGTATTCTACTGGTTGAGCACTTTCATTTGATACCCATATTGATGGGATTGATAAAACCTACGTTATCCGCCATTTTATAGCGGCCGCCATCTTGGATTTCAATTTTTTATAGTATGTTGTATTCTGCTTGTTGAGCCCTTTCATTTGATACCCATGTTGATGGGATTGATAAAACCTACGTTATCCGCCATTTTGTAGCGGCCGCCATCTTGGATTTCAATTTTTTATAGTATATTGTATTTTGCTTATTGAGCCCTTTCATTTGATACCCATGTTGATGGGATTGATAAAACCTAAGTTATCCGCCATTGTGTAGAGGCCGCCATCTTGGATTTTAATTTTATATAGTACGTTGTATTCTACTGGTTGAGCACTTTCATTTGAAACCCATATTGATGGGATTGATAAAACCTACGTTATCCGCCATTTTGTAGCGGCCGCCATCTTGGATTTAATTTTTTATAGTATATTGTATTCTGCTTGTTGAGCCCTTTCATTTGATACCCATGTTGATGGGATTGATAAAACCTACGTTATCCGCCATTTTGTAGCGGCGGCCATCTTGAATTTATAAATAAATGATACCGCTAGAAGCGTCTTGAAACGCTCTCGAGAGTAAATGGCTCAAACGGGTAAAAGTAAGGTGGCACTTCATATGCCGAAACATAAACACCGCACTTATGTAACCTGACACCCGTTTTCCCGCCAAATTTGTAAAACGCGAAAAGCGGCCAGTGTATCAAGCGGTTATATAAGTATCCCCGTATAGTTAGAAATTATAAAATTGCTGGAACAAACGTTTATCGACTCCATTTCAAGTGTCTAGATACAAAGTTTCATGGTTTTATCTTCAATAATATTGAACTTGCAGACTTTCACCCCAATTCCACCCCGTAGGTACAGTTCGAAACTACAAAACTGCTAAAACATACATTTTATGGTTTCGTGTTAAATATCTAGACGTAAAGTTTCATAGTCCTTCAACAATGACGAAGTTTTCCATATAAACTTTCATCCCTTATTTTAACCCTTTCAACCCTTTTTTCGGAACAAAAAGTAGCCTATGTCCTTTCTCGGGATCTATTCTATCTATGTATAAAATTTCATCAAAATCTGTTGGTTGGTTTAGGCGGTAAAGACGGACAGACAGACAGACAGACAGACAGACAGACAGACAGACAGACAGACAGAGTTACTTTCGCATTTATAATATTAGTATGGATTAAAACAAAAAATTAAGAATCACTTGGCTCACTCAGAATGACAAGCCAATAATACTTTCTAGCAACCGTAGGATGGAAAAGGGTATATGATAAAATAGATTAATTATTTAGTAATATATTAATAAGTAATTAATAATTACTCATGATACGTTTTACGATTGAAAATATATAGATAAATAAATATAATAAATTAAATGGAAGATAAATAATAAGTATATGACAATAACGAATTATTAAAGAAGAATTATGATTTCAACTGGCTGCCTGACTGCAAGAAATATAATTATTTGACTGGCCTTCTTAAGAACTGTATTTTCCTCTCAAAATTTTCCAGGGTTCCTCATCGATGACATCAGTGAAGACAGTCTCCAATACCTCTCCGATGATGTACGCGAACTGATCAGGATGGCCAAAGACCCCAATGACGAAAAACTGATCGATGTCTGGGAACGATCAGGTCCTCAACCTGCCGCTTCCAAGGCGAAGCTGTCCACTACCAACCTGAGGCTACTATTGCTGTACGATCTGCTGAGTCGAGATGCCAAGAGACAGCGCCTTTCTGACTATAGCGTGAGTATTTGGATTCGAGTATCTTTTTAGACTTGAGATGCGTTCCCAGAAAAGTTTTTTCAGTTTTCAGAGCTATCTCTCATTATCGAAAAGGATCATTAGCTAAACTCATTAGCTAAAACAAAGATCAACTGGTACAAAATACATTACAATTCTACAATTTCTTGGCTTCAAAATGGCATTTTCTTATGAACTTATGGTTTAAATAACCTCCTGACAACGAAACCATGACAAATAGAAATAATTGTAATTACCGTGCATCTACTCTAAAAACCATCATTATTTGGATTTTGTACTCACACCAACGGATAAGCAATTCCAATATAAACATTTTGATTGAAATATTTTTTCCAAAAGACCAAAATCTGAGTTTGAGTTTATTTAACACATCGTATACCGCATCGTCGCTTTACATCAGCCAAGATGGCGGCCAATTGTAAACTTATAAAAATTAAAGAAAGAAACATAATCTACAATAACAGCCATGGAGTATCTCTAATGATGTTAGGTTTCTTTCAAATGTGATAGGAATTATTTAGTTTTCCACTTCGAAAATCAAATTCTGAAACTGTATAGTTCTCTGATTTTTGAAACAAATTGGATAGAAGGATAGAAGCGGAACGTTTCACCCACACGCCATATTTTATCTTCTGAAATAAAATTCAAACAGAAAAGCCGAGCGCAATCGGATTCTCTGAGTTGGATGATGCGACGTGCGAGTAGACTATTCTAAAAAAAATCGATTGAGGTTTATGCAGTTGTGAGCACATTTTAGAGAGTGATGGCAAAGTTCCCATAAAAATGTAAATAAATAAATTTGACATAGGTTAGTACAATTGCAATAAAGACATTATACTCGTATAATGCTTGACAGTTTTCTGTACAATAATTATTGTAATACAGTAAAGTAGTAGTTTCAAACTTTGAAAATGTATACAATTTGTATGCTCTTTCTTTTGTTTTTATTTTTTATTAATTGACGTGTAAATTGTACATTTATGAATAAAGTACTTTGACTTTGACATATATTATAGCTGGAACTACCCAGGTTTATTTTTAGAAAAGTCAGGAAGAATTCACCTTTTTTATTTATTATTTGTTAAGGTATAGATTAACATTTAGGGTATTGTTACCTCATAACACAAGTTCAATCCTAGCTTTGGTAAAAATGCTTATCAACCTGATATATCAAAATAGGATCGATAATAAACTGTATTAATAAACTTGTGTAATTCATACGTTTGTAAATCTTTAATGATTTTAATTTCCTTTCATCCTGATTATGACGACGAATGACGAGCGGAACGTGCTGTTCTCATGAGGGAAATCTAGTGAGAAGGCATCACCGACATTGCATAAATTCTACTTTTTATAAAGCTGCAGAAGTTTTTTGTTTGCAGTAATCTCAGGAACTACTAGACCTTTTTTAAATTCTCTCATCGTTGGACATATACGTGATCCTCGAGTCATATATGCTATATAAAATGTACGACGGGCAAAGCCAGGAACGACCGCTAGTAACTTTATATCATATATCCCAGGGCCGCCATACGTCACGTATTTTCTGATGGATGAAATGTGGACGATTGAGTAGAGCTAGTACGTACTAAGAACACATGCTTACCCGCTAACTTGCGTTGTTACTTGTGTTTCTAAGCGTCTGTTAAGCAAAATGGTCAACGGAAAGTGTCTGGGAGTATTGGGGGCTTATTTTAAAAGATATTACCTATAACATACGTGAAAATTAGTTATCACAAAATACGTGAAGTAAGTAATATATCTTTTGGGCCCCATATCTCAAAATTGGCCGTCTAAGCAAGTTAGCTAAGCATGTGTTCTTAGTACGTATTAACTCTACTCAATCGTCCACATTTATTTCATCCATCAGAAAATACATGACGTCTGGCGGCTCTGGGATCTCGGACTATTAAAGTGATGTATCGTGCAACTTTAATGTTGTTTCCTTAAGTACTATTGTTTTAGCTTACTTAGTCCTGTAAACTTTGTTAGCTAAAAAGTTAACTATCACTTCTATCAGTCCTTATGACAATTATTGTTTGTTTTATATTTTGCTCTTTGTTTCGTGTCCGTCCAAAACAATGTTTGATTTATGAACGAGATCCACGAGGGGTAATTAACAAGAGCGAAATTAACATTAATTGAGAGTAATCCGTTTCGCTGACAGCACCTGAGCCCGTAGATGCGCTGACAAAACAACATTAATGGGCGTAAATTATGGCTTCGTTTCACTGTAGGATGTAAATATATGGATAAAATGTTTGTTTATGTTTTTTTGTAGTATAGAGTCAGGAAAGGAGCAGAATATATGCCTGATGGTAAACAACATACCTCTCACGTGACAGAACAGTGTCATTTTTTTTCTTTAACTTTTATAGGTTTACACTTGACCGACATGCAGCTATTGGAACATGTAGAGTCGAAATCATTACCTAACACTGCACTGCGCTCGTTGCCCAGATATATTGATAATTTGTCTATGCCCTGTAATTTTTTTTGTCCTTTAGACCGGAACATAGTTATGTTTACACAATACTGCTTGGCGGTAAATTCACTGACAAAGCTGTGATACTTCCGCTGGCGGACTCTACAAAGAGTCCTACAACACCAACAAATACGGGGCTTTTATTTTTTGACGGCTACGAGTCTAATCCGGTCCTGTTTACGGAAACATTAAGAGTTTGAAGAATCCAAATCATTACCTAGCACTGTGCTCGCCACCCAGAGATATAAGATGTTTTATCTCAATGCCCTTTAATTTAAATGGAAATATTGCCCTTCAAACCGGAACATAGTAATATTTGCATATTAGTGCTTGTCGGTAAAATAACTAGCAAAAGTGTGGTACTTCCCCAGACGGATTTTGTAACTCAATTATGTTTGAAACAGTCATTATAATTATTATACCTCAGCAAGTTTTGTGCGGCTTCTATTTCAGTCTTGAATCTCTCTTTAGGAGAAAGCTACGAGTACCAGTAGTGTGAACATTAACTGGTTGTTTACGCTCAGCTTGCGCAACTTCAAAACCTCGAAAATCGCGCAAAATTACTAACTTATCGGTTTTATCGGGTATACTTCGGAGAGTGTGCTACTGATCTGTTTGATCTAATGTTATTTTGCCCTTTTGTACTACCGGACTTCTCTTAGCCCAAAAAATCAAAAAAAGCGACACGATGGTTGTTGACGTTTTACATGATTTTTACATACGGCTCGAACGAAGTAGGTTGACTCTACTTTGTAAAAAGAACTAGATAGGAACTAGAACTATATATATATAACTAGAAAAAAGATAGGCTGTGGCATACGTTGCCTGAGTGCGTATTTCCCGATGGTTACAATAATGTCGTTTTTAAATCGAGAGTGAATCTGTTTCTTCTTAGTAAGGACACTCCATTTTAGATTACGTCGTCCCGAAAAATCTGACAAGATGGTGGTCAAGTGTACACCTATAAAAGTAAAAAGTAACCTTTCTCGTAATTGTAGGCATATATTAGGCCGTTAAACTAACATCTAATGCAGCAAATTAGTTTTATGAGACGGCAAAGAAAACAAGGATCAGTTTCGGTCTTAGTTCCACTCGGGCCGTAAGTGCGTTGGAGATGTGCCATAAAAGTTTTACAAGGGCATAAAAACACTTTCGCTCTCCGCCTACGCGTACAATATAATATGAAGATATAGTACCAACGAGCTTAAATATACTACGTATAGAGTTAGATTTCCCGCACGGTTCCTTTGTGTCAATCGTAAGCAGATGACGTGCATACGTTCTATGGCAACAGAGTAATGTGCTGCGACAAAGGTATGACGCTTCCATAAGAGTGACAAGGCAAGAAAGATGCTACCCGTGCTTCCGGTGTAAAGCGTTTGTGCCAACTCTATACGTAGTATTTGAAAACTCTTTGTATAGTGCTCGCTACTAATACTTTATTTTAACGACATATAATGCGTCAAGATTTATAGTAGTGATAGGATTCTTTGTAGAGTACGCCAGAGGAAGTATCACAACTTTGCCAGTTATTCTAACGCCAACCAGTAACGTGCCAGCATTCCTGTGTTCCGGTTTGAAGGGTAATGTTTTCAGTGAAATTACAGGGCATAGAGTTAAAAGAAATATTTGGCATAGTCATCAGACAGTGATATTAAATATATAACCTTTAAAAAATAAATAACATAAAAGACAGAAACGCGGCAGTAGTGGAGGCTCTGCGCCGGGAGGAGGCGGCTTAAGCAAAAAACGATGTCGAGTCGATTACTATCGGAATCCCAACCGGTAGTCATCGGCTCAACAGACGAAATCGGACTAGTACTAGAATTAAATGTTCACAACACCCCCCTATTTTCCTTTTCTTCTCCTAATCCAAGAATATTGTAAAAAAAAAGATAATTGTAATGACAATGGTCACGGACCCCAGAGTCTGTGGAGCGGCAAAATAATAACAAAAAAAAACATAATCCTACTTCCTACTAATAATCAATGTCCATTTTTGGATGTTTGCTCAATCACGTCGCGTCGTAACGCATAAACAGATCGGGCTGAAATTTAAAACACACTTATATTATAGTATGTAAGATTACATAGGCTACTTTTCTTTGCGAGAAAATAACGTACACTGAATATAAGCGGGTTGAATCGCGGGGCACTACAAGTTTAATATCTAAAGATGCGGTCGTTAAAATCTAATTGAACCGTATTATTGTTTTTTTTTTATTAAGCTGTATATCACTGACAGCTGACAATGAAACACGTCCTCAATAATAAATTCAAATTAAGGTCTCAGTTAAGAACCCTCTTCTGAGTACCTAATTTAGTATATTTATCGCAGTAATTTTCCTGTCGCTATTTATGGACAAGCGAACGAGTTGTAAAGTGATTTGTTTTGTTAAGAAGTAACCGAAAACCTTAAATTAAAGTTGTTAATCTATACTAATATTATAAAGCTGAAGAGTTTGTTTGTTTGAACGCTAAGATCTCGGGAAGTACTGGTCCGATTTGAAAGATTATTGTTCTATTAGGTAGTCCATTTATCGAGGAAAGCTATATGCTATAGAACATAACGCTACTAACAATAGAAGGGAAGCATGAATCTAGAATGTAACAAAAACGGGGGAAAAATATTCCTTATTGAGAGTTTTCGTAGCGTGCTTTGACATGACAGCATGTGCCTAAGATTGCGTCAACTTCAACTTATTTTTTTCCTTTTGGGTTCCATTCGGTAATATCGCCGTAATTTCACCTATGTCCAAGATTGCGTCATTGAATATAAACCTTTGCTAATCAAATTTGTTTCTAATTCTGAGTTGGTACGACCAATTTCCGACAGGTGGCGTAACAGCCACCTGTTACGCCACCTGTCGGAAGAGGTTTTTTGTTTGAAAGCGATATTCTCAGGAATGACTGAACCGATTTCAGTCATTCTTTCACCGTTGGTTATGTACGGGATCCCAATGAGTGCTATTTATGTACCACGGGCAAAGCCGGAGCGGACATCTAGTTTAATATAACAGCATTAAATATAACCAAAATGTTGCATATGAAAATAATAAATATGTATTTATCATAGGATAATAATGCGTAGGAATCGGCTATGGCTTAACTATTGCTGTTCCTATCATTTCAAACGAAAAGAAACGAGAGAAGAAAAATCAAAGCTAAGACAGTTTTCATTCGGCGGTAGATCCGTGCAAGAAAAGCGAGGCAAATCATAGTGAGCCATATTAGCTAAGTCCATTGGATATTACCAACCATTGTCAAGGGCAAGAGCTAGTGCATGCGTCTCCGACAATTAAAATTACTATGATTGTTTGTGTGGTCCTTCACTGTATGACATTAAAGTTTTGTTTGGCGAACTTCCGTACATACCTCTACTGGTGACACCAAAACCGATCTGCTTTTGTTTGCGTTGTTTTGTTTTGCGGTGAAGCGTTTGTTTGAAGATTATTTATCGACATAGGCGTTATCAATTTATAGAAGATATTTAACATGATATAATAAGCTTAAGTTTAAGCAGCCCAACTATTCCTACAGCTGAGATTCAGGGATTTTGTCACAATTAATCGAATAACAAGTGAAGGGCATAATCCCCCACGTGATTAGTTCGGTTTGACGAATGACACATACACTCCAAAGACAGTTTTTTGGATTATATTCATTTGGATTTTGAATTTTGGTTCTTTCACGGTCTGTTTCTTTACTATTAAAGTCAATAATGATGGCAAAGCTGTAGGTACATCAACACTTGGTTATCTATATCAACACACACAAAAAAGTGAGTTTTTAATAGCGAATAAGTAGATATTCACCACTAACTCGCCTGATGACAAGCGACTAATCAGACGCTCTTGCCACAAGATTTCTAAAGTAGATTTACTACATAATTTGTCCCTTTGATACGTAATTACTCTGGCAACATTGCCATTCTAACCAAAACAGAAAAATAAATAATTATGTCTCTCTCTATTTCCAGGGTTTCTCCCCAGACGTCATGAAGGTCTTGGTAGAGTCATCAACTGGAGGCGCCAGACAGCAACTCCGTACAGCCCTCAGCAAAATGGTGGAGAGAAAGGACTGTGGTCATGAATACGCGAATAATCGAGCCCGAGAAATGGTCGATGAGTTAGCTAAAGACGAATCAAAACTGTCTTCTGAGCTTCGATACTTACAGCCACTTGTGTATAAGTTTTAAAATATTTACAAATATAGTTTACTGTTGTTTTAAGCAATCACGGTTCACTATACCATAGTCTGTATTTCCAGCAAACAAGTATCTAATATATTGTCTGCGTTGCTATTGGTTTACGTAATAATCATGTGATCCATCTCACTCTATCAATACCGAAAATGTAAGAGAGACATACCCGCTTGATACACCGGCGTGTAATATAGTACCCAAAAACTTGGTTGATGACGACAACAAACAAACTTATAGTTGCGTTTTGGATTTTTGGCAGGAAATAAATTTTTCGTGTTTTTATTTGGGAAGGTATACCGATAAATTTGTGTTAAATGGCGTCTACTTCAACCGGTCTTTATTTTGATATAACCCACATTAAAATTAAAGTTCATTTACATAGAAAAATCGTAAAATAAAAAAAAAAACAAAAACAAAATTTTTGGAAAATGGCCCCGAAGTATTGAAAAAAATAAAAAATATATAATTTGTGCAATCGAATACAGGTTTTTTGGTGTTTCGAGTTTGTTATTTTGTATACAACACATTTAACCCATAAAACCACTGTCTCCCTTATAAATTATTAAAGTTATAGTTGTTAGACTACTTGAGAAATCGCAAATTTTTTTACTCAAGTGTCAAAAATGTTAGTTTACAATATAAGTACATTAATTATAAATAAATGATACCGCTAGAAGCGTCTTGAAACGCTCTTGAGAGTAAATGGCTCAAACGGGTAAAAGCAAGGCGGCACTTCATATGCCGAAACATAAACACCGCACTTATGTTACTTGACACCCGTTTTCCCGCCAAATTTGTAAAACGCGAAAAGCGGCCAGTGTATCAAGCGGATACTCAGTAGGTACTTGTTTTTTGTAAAAAAACTGACTATAGTATTATAAGTTGCGGGATATCTTCCGAGGTGCCCTTGCTCTTGAGGTGCTCTAGCGTTAGGCTAAGAATTCATGGAGCGGTTTCTAACCATACCCGCGCGCGGGCGCGAACTGCGACGGGTGACGGTTTTATTTCAAAACTCACGAGACCGCTGATTTTCGCGGTTTCGCAGCCGCCGCGGGTGAGATTTTCGCGAACGTGGCGGGTGACGGGCGGGCGGCGACCGCGCGGGAGTAATCAGCCTCGTGAGTTTTGATTTCAATTTTTACGTATAAAACTGCATTCTACAGAAGCTGCGGGCCCGCGCGCGTGCGCGGTTGGAAACCGAGTTTTTGACGTGACAACGTCTTATAAATTGGTTTGCCGGGTGACACTTCAAGAAACTGCGTTACGCTCCGCTCACGTTATGCGCTCACAACGAGAGCGAGGGAGAGGCACGCGTCCCTTCCACTCGGGCATGGTTAGCCCGCCTAAGAGCGAGAGAGACAGACATAAAAAGTGAAAGGCACGCGTCCCTTCCGTAAAATTATTTTACCACTCAAAGTCGTTGTCACGTAAAACTTTCGCCCGTATACCGACTTTACAGGCAACCAATTTATATCCATTGTCGTTAAACGAGATGTAGGTAGGATGTAGTATTCGTTCAGTAAGTACAATAAGATTAGGTTAGTAGGGCCTTCTGCGCTAGCCTAAATTTCGACATGCAGTAGAACCCGCTTGAGACCAATTATCATTTGTCACTTAAAACTGATTTAAGAAAAAGTTTACCGTGGTTAAATGATAAAGCGATCGGCAATGGAGCTTACCTGTGAACATGGTGCATGTAACTGCACCGAAATAAAAGGTACTTCAACAAATTTAGTCACGGGGAATATTCCGTAATTGGTGATACGAGTGAATCATAGTTTTGTCTGTTTAAAGACGTAAAAAATATTTGGTAATCAAAAATTCGTGATCTTTTGTGGCATGTGTTGACTGGCCTTGTGGATTAACTGGCGACAGAGACGGAGGACGTGAGTTCGTTTCCCACCCAAGACATACATATAAAAAAAGAAGTGTGGCACTCGGGGACTGCCGTGGTAAAGCTATTTCATGTTGCATGCATTTTTATCAACATAAGCAACATAAGTGACATTTGTTTACCATAAAAAATATCACGGGAAATCCGTTAAGTTGGCAACACTGCTAAGAGCATTTAGTTTGTAAAGCTAATACAAATAAGATTCAAAGTCGAATGACCGAGTGGGGAGGACGGCGTTACGGTCTTCCATCCCTCTTTCTTGTGAACATAAGAAAGAGATGCACAATCACTAAAATTCGGTCCCCAGGCCCGCGATAAAAGCTATGCAATAGCTTAAAAGACAGAGAACATTAAAAAAAATGATATGTTTATTTTTTGTTAATATAAGTGTCATTAATAATTTCACGTGGATTTAGTAAAAAAACTGTTACCTAATTTGGAATTGCAAACAGATAATTAAATTTCGTTTAAATGTAAAGATTGTAATTACTGTTAATAGTGCCTTGCTATTGAATAAATTATTAAAATAACTTTGATTCTACGAACTATGTAACAGCTCACGCCACATGTAGCAACGTCCAAGCTATCGAATATATCATTAAGTAAAATATAAAAGCAAATTCTGCTTATTTACAGTCTTCTAGTAACTATGACCTCTGTCCTTCACCTTCATTTTTATTCAAAGTACGAGTGATGTCAACAGCTATATCATTTAAATGTATTCTGTAGTATAATTACGATAAATGTCAATTACTACTAAATTGAAACGAGCTTATAATTTTGATTCAATAATAGATCTGCATTTGGTCGTAACTTTTTTTTTAAAGTCGCCACTTTGCTTGATATTCTATTCTATTCAATTTAATGACTGAACTTAGAAGCAAATTTAGCAGATCCTTGCTTTTGAATTTAGAATGCTAGCTTACTAAATACACTTACGCTTTTATAAATTCAGTAGAGACTAAATTCAGTAAACTAAATTTAGGCAATTGTAAAAGCCTTTTAAAATTGAATAACGTAGATATCACACTTTTTAATAACTTCTCTTATAATTAAAGAGAAGAAAATAGCACGGCAAAACCAATTTAGATAGAAAAAATCCTTAGTCTCGAAGGATGCTCCACAACCAGACAGCCGCCATAAATTTGTGTCATTACGAATCAAAATAAAATCAAAGCTATAAAAATACTCATTTTAATTCAAAGTTTACGTTGGAGATTATAGTCGTAACAAAATCTATTTGCCATAAAACTATGTACAAATTATAATATTTATCAATGGAAATATCAAATATATTAACATATTATTTAAGGTAGAAGTCAAATACTTTCGATCTCTAATGAATTTATCGGCATTTACATTTGTAAGACTAGTATTGTTAATCATATCTATATTAACAGCAATAATAACATATAGCATTATATGGAAAATAAATTAAGTTACAATAATTATTGTTTAGTTATTTTGTACCCACACTCTTTATTGCGTATTTTCTCTGAATACGATGGAAAATAATAGTGACAGGATTATTATAGAGCCATATAGGTAGGTAGAGCTATTTTAATTGCCTTCGATGACAGACAGAGTATGATTATTGTCAAATCGCCACAAAGTAAATTCGTCACAAATTTTACACTCCATACATTCAAAGTAAACTCGCCACAAGTTATAACAAGAACAAAGTTAAAAATTTTGACTAACCCCCGATTGCCTCGGATTTGTTATCTGTGCAACATTCTAACATTCTACTAGTCAAGCCCTTTCATGGGAGTTGTGAAATAAGAAATCTATAAAATCTAATAAATCTAAAATATTTCTTCACAACCTACCTCAATATGGGTATCAAATGAAAGGGCTTGACTAGTAAAATACTATACACTATAAAAAAATCAAATCCAAGATGGCCGCCACCACAAAATAACGAATTATAATTATTATTTTTCAATACAACCTCAATATGGGTATCAAACGAAAGGGCTTGACTATGCATTATAAAAAAATTCAAATTAAAATGACCGCCACCACAAAATGCCGTAATACATTTCTTTTTTTACAACTCCCTTAATAAGGGTATCAAATGAAAGGGTTTGACTAGTAGAATGTTGTACAAATACCAAATCCGAGGTAGTCGGGGGTTAATCAAAATTTTTAATTTTGTTCTTGGCCATAAAGTAGCAAGTTAGCAAATAATGTTTATTAGGTTAGGTAAGTACTCGAAATGAAACAAAAAATTTAAACTATGACAACAAGTAACTAATAGCAGTTATCACAGAATCATCATCGTAGTAGTAATAAGTAGTATGCCGAAACCGAATCCTAGCACTTCTAAAAGTTTGTTATTCATTTGCACTACTCCCCCCCCTCCATCTCATTCATCGGTAGTGACTTATTACATTTATTATTATTAATCAAAAACCGTCGCGGGCCGCGTGTTGCCAACCCCTGTTTTACTGTATCCATAAACCAGTTAAGGTTAAACGTAAGCCCTTTAATCTAGTGTACACTTAATTTGGTTTCATTCACGTGGCCTTGATGTTCTTATAATGAAAAAACAATGTTTTATGCATAAAAATCAAGAATGCAGGCAAATAAATTAAAATGTATGAGAAATTTACATACGCAATTAAAATATTCCTACGATTCAACCAATGGATACAAGGTGCGTATAATATATGTAATAAAGATGTTTCGAGTTTTGCAAATTTGATCTACGAAAATGCGTAAGTAAGTGAATAAGTTAGTAAATCAGTATAGTTTAGAAAAGCCTTGCATCTTCCTCGCTAGCCAATACTTTTGGTATGCTGTAGATACCATCAAATACAGACTTTCTTTCACCATCAGTGGTTCGCGGTTTTACCCACAAAATTCCCCTTCCCGCAATAAAAAGTTACCTATCTGCTGTTTCAAACTATATTATGTGTTCGATATTTCAACTCATTCCGCCGTTCCGATTGGGCGTGATTGAGCAACAAACCTCCTAACTTTATTCTTTTAAATTAAATCAAAAACTGCTTACTTATCTACTTCTTTCTATATCCATTGTGTGCTGATAATATGTTCCTATTTGATCTAGATATGTGACTCTTTAAAACGAAGCTTTAATCTGTGTAACCAAAGATACAGGTCTTAAACAAACCGTGAGCATATGACAAAATGAGTGGCAAGGAGCACTGACCCTTGAGTCAGGGTTGCCGACTATTTTGGCTTTCATACCCAGTACATATCAAAATCACGTACAGAAGTTATATTGTCCTATCGATGTCCACTCGTATGGATTGAGCCCAAAAATAAATGGAATTCGTTCTGATTCTCTAATTGATAAAATATATTCATCGGAACTGAGAAAAGTAAATTCAGGTGTTCCACAAGGGAGTATCGTAGGTCCTCCTTTCTTCCTTGTCTACATAAATGACCTTCCTGACGCTATACAACATCCCGTTACATTATACGCAGACGATAGTACTATCTTATATACAAGCAATAAGAAAGATATTATTAACCTACGAACGGAAACAAATGAATCCTTGGCTTTAACTATTAACTTTTTAAGTAAAATCGACTTAGAAGCCAATTTAGAAGACTAAAATAATTAATTTTAAACAAAGGCAGGGGTTTTTGTATAGTCATAAACTTGACATAAAATATTGCGGGTACAAAATAGACGAAGTTGACTCAACTAAATTCTTGGGCCTCCACTTAGATAGTAAATTGACATGGGACCACCATGTCACACACACCTCCAAGCGCGTCAATCAAATTTTTTCAATTTAGTTTTTGTAATGTGACATGTAATTGTATGACATAATTTGATTATTTAATTTGTACTAATACTTTATTAAACCTTATTACTATACACAAGAACAAAATTAAAAATTTTGATTAACCCCCGACTACCTCGGATCTCGGATTTGTAATCTGTACAACATTCTGCTAGTCAAGCTAGTCAAGTCTTTCATTTGATACCCATATTGTGGTAGTAGTGAAAAAAATAATGTAATTCGCCATTTTGTGGTGGCGGCCATCTTGGATTTGAGATTTGTTATTATGTATTGTATTCTACTAGTCAAGCCCTTTCATTTGATACCCATATTGAGATAAATTGTGAAGAAATATTTTGTCCGCCATTTTGTGGAGGCGGCCATCTTGAATCGATATTAACCAAACATAGCTAAGAACATCCGCACGGATATCAACCTTCGAATAAAAAAAACCCGCTTGAAATCGGTCCATCCGTTTGAGCTCTACGGTGCCACAGACAGACACACACACAGACAGACAGACAGACAGACAGACAGACAGACCGACAGACAGACAGACAGACAGACATCGACGTCAAACTTATAACACCCCTTTTTTTGGTCGGGGGTTAAAAATGTAACAGCTTGCATGCTGACACAGCGGGAACTGGAGATCCCTATTCCTATTTTGTAACATCAACTGTCACCCAGGACCACAAGCTCAATAAATGATTTGATTTGAAATCCAATATCCATGGTTTAAAATCAGAAGACAAACAATAAGCAGAGAGCTTACTTATAAGGTCATCATGCCAAATCCTGTTAAATGCTTTTGTGATATCCAGAGAGACTGCAACTGTTTTGCCGTGATTCTTGATAGCTTCACTCCAGATGTGATTGACGTACGCTAGAATATCCTCAGTTGATTGGTTTCAGCGAAACCCATACTGCAGGTCACTGTTTAGTTCTATGTAAGTCAGGAGCCTATAGTTTAAAACACGTTCTATAGTTTTGCAAAGCAGGAAAGTGACTAAAACCCTCTCTCTACACACGAGCCCTAAACTCAGAGGAAATTACGTAAAAGTAGTGGGAGTTTATAAATTTAGTAAATATTCCTAATTTATCATTCAAAATTTATTTTTGTCATAATAACATCTTTCAATAAAAAGCTTAAACAATTTTATTTTCATTACTGTTAAAATCTGATCGCTCAGTACATCAAATGAAACATGTAAGTAGCGCCATCTGTTGATAAGATTAGGATGCGAGTACTACGATTGCTTAATCATCTTAGATTTATTTATAATCTGTCCACATTAAATATAACCTTTTTTAGTCTAAGATGCATGATTGATAATTCAATAAACTGTCTTTTCTTGTTCCGCCACCGTGCAAGCAACGTATTTTATTAATTACGTTATAATTCAATACTTTGTAACAATTTGGTATTTTTTGTAGATAGTAACAGACATGCAGTACACGTTATTACTATACACACAGACCCTCTGATTCGGAATGGGGCGTCCACAAGATACAAAAAGATCTGTTGTCATGGACAGATCCCAATTTCACCGTAGGTGGCGCCAATGCTTTATTTTGTTAGAGAAATTTCACATAAACTAACAGTGGCGCCACACTTGGCAATATTTAGAACTATCTTTGACAAGTCTTATTGCGTCTGGAAAACGCCTCATACCGTCGATTCCCTCTATCTCTACTAGCAACGAAGCATAGAATCATATAGCAAATAAATACCACACACAACTCATTCACGATTTAAATTATTAACCGACTTCAAAAAAAGGAGGTTTCTCAATTCAACCGTATATATGTTTTTTATTTAAATAGATCGACATTTCCGAAGCATTGAATCTGCCATAATCAAGAGCAGACTACATAGAATCAATTTGAAAACATATAAATATTTGCATTTTACAAAAACACAGTCAAACACACTTATTTTCAAGAGTCAGTTAAAAATTAAATAGCTTGTAATGCAATTGTTGCTTTAAGATGCATAATTTATATTCGATTTTCATAAATATATATGTATGCTTTATTATTTGGGTCGTTAAGTATAAATATCTAGTTTTTTTTCATTATTAAACCATTTGCAAATTTTATTGTTGTTGGATTAACGACCTAACCTAACTTGTGAATAATTGTAATGTTAAAAGGTGAATTGCATTATTTCGTGGTGAAATATTTAATAACAGTAAAATTTCTATAACGTTCTAAAAGTAGCACCGGGATGCGCTGAAATCGATCGAGAGACGTGCCAGAAGGGTCATAAGTAACGACATTCTTGTTGATAAAAATCTTCAAAGTCTTGAACATCATCGTAAAGTTACTACAGTCCGCGAGGTATAAGCTGAGCTTTGCATTTGTGTGAGTGTACATGGATAGTGTAGGTGTGACAACCGGCCTTAGGCGCGGCGCCATTTTCGCCCGGTAAAAACCGTTTTAAACTGATTTTGGGTAACCGGCCTGAGGCGCGGCGCCATTCTGTCTCGCCGCGCTCCTGCCGCACTTCACCTCTTGTACAGACTGCAGCGTGACGTGTTTAATATTATTTTGTTTTTGTTTGATATAAGTGTTAGTAAAATGGATGCCAACACAAATAAGCGCAAAATACGGAAACCATTAAATAGCCAAGTAAAATAAATTTTGTGTAATTTAAATAGCTATTTTAAAGACATGAACGATAAAGACATGTCAAGTGTGACTACATCAGCCCAATTGGTATCGACATCGACAGGAATTCCACTGTCAACTGTTAAAAGAGTCTTATTGGAAGGTAAACGTGTTTTGAAAGATGGAACCAAATTCAAATCTCCGAAAAGACCAGATGCAGGAAAAATAAAATAATCATTGATGATTTTGATAAAGCAGTAATCCGTAGAACAATTCATAATTTTCACATTACTGGCAAAGAGGTGCCAACAATGAAAAGAATTCATGAAAAATTAAAGGCTGACATTAACTATCCAGGATCAATATGGTCATTGCGAAAAGAAGTATCTCTTTTAGGATTCAAATGGTCAAGGACAGAGAATAACAGAAAAATTTTAATGGAAAAGCATGAGATCCGTCACCTACGTATAACTTATTTCCTTAAAATTTCCGAATACCGTATTCAGGGCAGGCCTATCGTTTATACCGATGAAACATATATTGACACCACTCACACTTCACCAAAATCATATTCAGATGGCAGCACTTCTGGTTTGAAGAAACCTATTTCTAAAGGAAATCGATTGATAATCGTTCATGCCGGCGGCGAGGACGGTTTCATACCAAATGCGCTGCTGATGTTTAAAGCTAATCAAAAAAGTGGTGATTATCATAACAATATGAATACAGAAAACTATACGAAATGGTTACAAACGCAATTAATTCCCAATTTGAAGCTCAATAACGCTATAGTAGTTGACAACGCATCTTACCACAATTCGTTAAAAAATCCCGCTCCCAACTCAAATAGTCGCAAACAAGATATGATTGACTGGCTCAAGTTACGCAATATCGATCACTCAATATCCATGCTTAAACCACAACTTTATCAATTGATACTGCATAATAAACAACGATTTATTGAATATAAAATTGACACCTTATTAAGAGAACATGGTCACAGCGTCCTTCGTCTACCACCCTATCACCCAGATTTCAATCCGATTGAAAATATATGGGCAATGATAAAAGGATACGTCGCGAAAAAAAACGTGTCAATGAATATGGATACAATAATGAGGTTAGCAAATGAAAAAATTTAAAGTATCACTGTACAGGAATGGAAAAATGTTTGTGACCATGCAATAAAAGAAGAAAAAAAGTTTCATGGATACGACGCCGTTATTGACAATATAACGGAAAGATTCATTATTAAAACAAACGACACATCAGACGAGAGTGAAAATGATAACGAGAGTGATAAAGAAAGTGACTATGGTGCAATGTCTGGTGTAGAAGATGTGTAGTTATTTTGTCTTTCAAATTGAATTTTTAGTAATAATCACACAATAATACGAGGGGTGATCCAAAAGTAATGATAATCAATAATAAACACAATGAATAAAATCAAAAACTAAATTTATTTCTCAACATAGTCTCCTAGCAAGTCTATACATTTAGTCCATCTCTTTTCTAAACCTAAAATTCCCTTAGAAAAAAATCTTTATCTTGACTCTCAAAAAGTCCTCAACCGCGGCCATCACGTCGCTATCATCGTCAAATTTCTTGCCCCGGAGGTGTTCCTTGAGTCGTGGAAAGAGATAGAAGTCACTGGGGCTAGATCTGGTGAATAGAGGGGTGTTCCACCAGCTCAAAGCCCGCTTCCTGAATGGCAGCCATGGCAATTGCAGCTTTGTGAACCGGTGCGTTGTCTTGATGGAACAGCACTCCAGCCCGCAGTTTGCCTCGCCTTTTCTCCTTAATAGCCTCCCGCAATCTTCTTATTTGTTCTGCATAGTAGGAGCCTGTAATAGTGGCCCCTTTTCCAAGTAGTCCACCATGATTATTCCTTCAGCGTCCCAAAAAACAGACGCCATAACCTTCCCTGCTGAGCTTGACACTTTGAATTTCTTCGGCGTCGGTTCATCGGATCGTTTCCATGTCATCGATTGTTGTTTTGTTTCAGGATCAAAATGGTGGATCCAGGTTTCGTCCATGGTCACAAAACGTGACAAAAATTATCCTTGTCTGCCTGGAACTTTTCGAGATTTGCTCTTGACATGTCGACTCGTTTCTTCTTTGCTCGTCGTTTAACATTTTCGGTACCCAACGCGCGGAGACCTTTCTCATATGCAATTCGTTCACAAGGATTCTTTGAATGCTGCCATATGAGATCCCTGTGACCTCAGCTACATGCCTGATAGTCACTCTTCGATCTTCCAATACAACTTCTTCAACTTTTTTCACATTTTCTCCAGTGAGGGACGTCGATGGGCGCCCTTCGTGGTGTTCGTCTTCCGTCGATGTTCTTCCCAGCTTAAACTCCTTAGCCCAGCGTGCAACTGTGGAATATGGAGGAGAACAGTCCCCTAATGTTTCCACCAAGTCGCTGTGTATGTCTTTGGTAGACATTTTTTTCAAGCAGAGGTATTTAATGACAGCTCTGATTTCGTGTTTTTCCATTTTGATGTTCACCCTTGACAGTCCGTATTCAAATGAATGTAGCTCCCGGGAATCGTGGCCTATTTATATGATTTTTTTTTCCTGAACTAGTGGGTAATTGAGCAAGTGACTGTAATTTTTTTTGTATTTTTGTGTGCACTAGAAATAACTGATTATCATTACTTTTGGATCACCCCTCGTATGTACTCATCAGTCAAATACAAAGCTGGACTTTATTTTATCAATTTCGTTTTATTTTATTTTAATACTAGAATACTTCTCCGACTTATGTTATGCCTTAAGTACCTACCTAAAATATAATGATATTAATTTTTAAGAGTTTGTTGTCTGACTGTACTTTTGGTGATCACTCACACTAATGCAAAGCTCAGCTTATACCTCGCGGACTGTACTAGCTTATAGTTTTTTTCTTGGGTACACTTCGCAGAGTGTGCAACTGGTCTACATGATTTACTATTCACTTGTCTTTTTTTCTTGAAAAAACGACATCATTTCATTATTGACGTTCCAATGATTCTAAAGAAATTATTTGCGTCGATACTAGTGCTAAGAACGTTTGGGCTATGGAATACGTTGCCTGAGTAGGTTTTTCCCGATGGTTACACTTTTAGTATTTTCTAATTGAAAACGAGTTGGTCTTTTCTGGGTACGCATGCCCATCGTAGACCGCATCGTCGCATAACATCAGGTGAGATGGCGGTCGAATGTAAGCGTAATTGATTGATTGACCTTATCCCATAGGTTACCCTAAGTTATTTTTTTTTATTAATATTAGGACGGGAAAAACTGCCAAATCCAATTTTTTATAGTCTGCAGTAACAAATAGGCTACTTTTTTATCACGGGAAAGTAAAGAAGACGTAACTAAGCGAGTTAAACGGAGCACTGTAAGTGTTTGAATAAAATCACCGGTTAGATAGATATTTCCAATGTCGACAGAATACCTAAACCTCCAAGAATAACAAACGTGGTAACAAACTAGACTATAATTATTCTGATTTGAACAACTTTGATCAAAAGATGACTGAACAACAAGATAAGTCGAAAACAACGATGAAAACGCCGAAAGAGACATATCTTGAAGATGGAGACAGGATCGTGATATTAGGCATGGCTGGAATGTATCCTCAAGCGCGATACATCAAGGATCTTGAAGATATACTCTATAATAAGGTGGGTTTGGTGACCGTAAGTTATGTACCTACAGCTAGTCTAGTCGAGAGAACGGTAACAGCTGATCCGGAGCCCCTGGCATGAATCCCACCCTCATCTATGGCATTCCGAAGTCTCATACGTTATGCCGCTAACTTAAAAACGGTGAAGGACGACATCGCCAGGAAACCAACATTTACCTAGAATCTTTTGAGGGTGCCATTTACAAACTTGCACTAAGCAAGCGTTGTAGGCCTTAATTTTCTGCTTGTGGGTGAAAGCTCAAAGCCAAGCAGCACAAACTTTTAGCAGGAAGCTGACGTGTAGATAATACTAATATTATAAATGGAAAAGTTTGTGTGTATGTATGTTTATTACTCTTTAAAGTTAAAACTACTAATGGGATCTGAATGAAATACAAAAGTATTGGTACATAGATGGAAATGACGCTGGATGGTGTGCCGTAGATGTCATCTGCACCAAGTATAAGCCAGACCGGAAGGTTTACCGGGTAACTAAAACTGTATTACCTTTTAGATTGCTCTCTCTTTTCTTCCCGCCTGAAATGATCAAGACAGCAATTGCAACGCGGGCGGGAGCCAAAGCGTGAGTTACCACCCTTGTCGCGAGTTCCGCCAAAAATGTCTTTCATAAAGTTCTTCGCTTGGGTCCTCACTAGCTAGTACCCATAGTTTCCGCGGTTACCAGTACAGTCAGAATTAGTTTTAAAGTTCTGTATCTCATTCTGAAAAAAAAAACGGAACTTATGGTATCATTTCGTTGTCCCTCCGTCTGTCTGTCAAGACCATTTTTCCCAGGAACGCGTGGAAGTATCGAGCTGAAATTTGTTTCAAAAACTCAAGTCTACTGTCAAAAATCAAGCTTCTAAGCCTACACAATCAAAAGATACATCCGTTTTGCTGCAAATTTTCTACACTTGTAAGGGAATTAAAACTTACAGTGCATATCTCGTGAACTCGTCAACAGCCCACTAAATGCTCCCGCTGCTGGGACTCAGGCATTTTCTCGCAAAGAGAAAGTTGAAGTCATAATCCACCACGCTGGCCCAGTGCGGGTTGGTGGATGACACATACTTCGAAACAATCTAGGTATATGTCGGTTTCCTCACGATGTTTTGCTTCACCGTTTTAAGTTAGCAGAATTACGCACATGACTTTGAAAAGACAGTAGTGCGTGTGGTTTGATCCAGGGATCTCCGGATTGGCAGGCGCCGTTCTCCTGACTAGACCAGTCGTAACTTCTAGACCAGCCGTAACTTCTAAACCAGCCGTCACTTCTAGACCAGCCGTCACTTCTAGACCAGCCGTCACTTCTAGACCAGCCGTAACATTTCTTGGGAACTGGGAATATTGAAATTTGATACAAAGTTACATCTCACACAGCAAAATTGCGAATTTTGATAAATCATACATAAAAATGTGTATAAAAAGTTAAAATTATCAAAACTTTTACTTGAATACCTAAAAATTTGTATGAAACCTACGTTGCGCAAGTCCTACTCACACTTGACCTCTTTTATTATTATGTAGGATTTCGTAATTGTAGCTCTGTTGCAGAAAAACCCGATAACTTCTGACCCGCGCTGGGAGTTTGATCACCCGGAGGTGGGTCGCCACAATGGCATAGTCACCGAATTGGACCGCTTCGATGCTCAGTTTTTCACCGTTCACCGCAAGTTTGGCCTGACTATGGACTGTATGGCACGCAAACTTCTGGAGCTGACGTATGAAGCTCTATTTGATGCGGGTTTGTGTTGATTGACATCAAAACTTTTTTAGTTGCTTTCATATAATAATAAACACCCAACTAAACATTTCCACTGCTGGAACTCTGAGTCTTCTCTCGCAAGGAGAGAGTCAAGGTCATTATCCACTACACCATGTCATGTCAGGCCCATTTGCCGTCCATAGCCTTCACTCTCTTTTTAGGGTTCCGTAGCCAAATGGCAAAATACGGCAACCCTTATAGATTCAGATGTCTGTCTGTCTGTCTGTCTGTATGTCACAGCCACTTTTCCCCGAAACTATAGGAACTATACTATTGAAACTTGGTAAGTAGATGTATTCTATAAACCGCATTAAGATTTTCATGCAATAACTAGAAAAAAACAATAAATTTTGGGGGTGTCCCGTACATAGAACTGAAACTCAATAACATTTTTTCCGTCAAAGCCATACATACCTGTGAGTCTTCATATGATAGGTCATATAGGTCTTCAAAAATGATATTGAGGTTTCTCACAAAAAAAAATTCTAAACTGAATAGTTTGCGCGAGAGACTCTTCCAAAGTGGTAAAAATGTATGTGTGTGTGCGTCCTCTTGTAAATTCTAAAATAAAGGAATGATAAAACTAAAAAAAAATTGAATGAGATCTAGTACTTAAGGCTAGGTAGTTCTGTCAAATTAGGGATTTAACGCTGTCTTGTTCTCGCGACCGTCACCGACCGCTGAATCGGTGCCACAGTGCAGAAATAACATTAAAATATTGGACTGTGTAATTTAAACTCATTTTTGTTCAAGATTTGTTTATACTGTTTATACTAGTGATAACAATTTTGTAAATTGTGAAGTGAAACGAAGAAAATTAAATATTAAATTTATCTATACTCGTAGATATACAAAACTCAACCTTTTCTTTTTGGTCACACTATAAGTTGAGAACGGCTTTTCCAATTTCATTCATCTTTTAAAATGTTTCCTAATAATTCACAAGTTCGTCAAAATTTTAAAAATGTGCTGAAACGTAATGAAAGGCCAGTAAAATATAAGGTGTTTGGTCAACTTTGCAATAAATTTCTAATCCATTTTTTTCTATGAGGTAAAGATCACTTACTGAGCATAAAATTACAAAATGCTCACAGATCCAGGTAGAGCTTCAAACGCCAATTGAAAAAAACTATTTTAGACGATATTTTGGAAACTATATATTTTGACAATAATTGTAGAAAATAAAATTTTGCATCTTTTGTTGCTAGTAAACTTTTTTTTAAAACTTACCGTTTACGATTTATAACCCATTTAATGATACGATTGCGATGATGCCGATAATAGTGGATGTAAATGATGTGGTTCAACGATGGAACTTGTTTCTTCTAATAGAAACAAGCACAGTGTACCTCATAACCCCAAGGTTCGAACCTTCTACAAAAACCCACTCTGGCAATGCGTTTCACAGCTTAGTTGTTCTTATTACAAAAGTGGAGACCAAACTCAACTCTTTAGTCATGATGATGAACGGTGCTGTTTATTGGAGCAACGAGCAATATGATAGAAAAATTTAATTTAAAACCCCCGACTACAAAAAAAATCTACACGTAAAAAATATTACCTACTATCTTAGGACACTTTGCGAGTCAGACTAGTCTTAGAATATCTTTGTTACCAAGATCCATCCAGCCGTTTGGAAGATATGTGGAAATAAAAGATTTACAAACATAAAGATACGCGCGAAAAACATAACCCTTCTTCCATTCCGGTCAAAAAGGGCATGTTTATGCTACTGGACCGGAAGAATTTACATCTTATTATTTTTACATTGTTATCATCAAATTTGACATAATAAATCGTAATCGGTAAGTTCGAAAATAAAGTTTACTGGCAACACTAGATGGGAAATTTTATTTTCTACAATAATAATAGGGGTTTATAACTTTTTCAGAATATCAGCCAAAAACGTTTTTTTCGAGCTGGCGCTCAAGCTCAACCTGGATTTGTTATTATTTTGTGATTTTTTGAAAATCAGGAAATGATTCTAAACCTTACCTATATAAAAATACGAATCGGAAATTTAGTGCAGAGTTAAATTCTACGAGTAATTTTACTGCCTAAAAGGCTTCTTATCAAATTTGGTCGAATGTCTAAATTTCTATGAACAATATTAACATTTTCATACAAAAAAAAAAAACAAATGATTTTGGTGGTGTCACAAACTTGGAAAAGTATAAAAAAATAAAAAATTCTAACAAAACCATACGTATCTATGGAAAAGTGTTCAAAATTGTATTGAAGTTCCTAACATTTTTTCTAAACTGAATAGTTTGCGCGAAAGTCTCTTCCAAAGTGGTAAAATCTGTATGTGAGGACTTTTCTTCTTCAAAGTACTAAGTACCTTACTACCAAAGAATTTACCTAAATGGCATATAAATGCAAGTTAGGTATCATAAATGATACCTAACTTGAGGATTACGCAGGGATTTCTCCCCTCTCATTATTTCCTTATCCCGATCTCTGATTTAACGGACGAATATTTTACCGATACTTATCTATTTTCCATTGAATTTTTTACTGATGTGGTATCGACGTCAGTTTTTTGAGACTCCCTTCTGGTCTACAACATAAAATAAACAGCGTACTAATTAGTATCAGCGTCTATTTGCAATTCCAATGAAAACGGTATCAAAAATCAAGATCATAGCGTGCTTCACTAGTAATACCTACTGATATTGTTATACTGTGGCACTATGATCGTAATATTTAAAATTTATCGGTTGTCAAAATTGCAAAATCAAGCACAGGCCCGTCGTCCGTGAGCGCCGAAACGCGACTGATCAGGCTTGCCGAACGGCGCGCTATATATATGGTAGATATTAAGACATAGTGAATAACTGATACTTTTATCAAGTCAAACTCTGCGAATGCATCTATAACTTTTTAGTGGCTTTCGTTGAGTACAAAAATTTAGTAAAAAATTCATTAGTTTAGTCATAAACTTGAAATAACTTTTGAAAAGGGGTATCTTTGGGATTTTTTTTTCTATCAAGTAAAATTCATTAAATCGTGTTACTGACTGCGAATTACACTAGATTAGATCCTTAACTATTACATATATTTTTTTCAGAGCTTAATACACTATTTTAAAGGTCTTAAAGTTGTTTTAAAAAATCAAAATTACGGCCCACACGCCCTTAAGTAGTTTTATTTTAATACGTCATAAATTCACTATTGTTAAAACACTGATTTAAGGTAATAAGGAACTACTATACTTGGCCCAACGCATAAGCATTGTATTCAGCAAACGATGTTCGCTTCCGATTGGTAGTGGGCTGGAACATCTTGATTATCTGTAGACCTACAGTGGTCTTTGATAATTCAGGTGTGCTTAATGTAAGTAGTTAGGTAGGTTTGTAGTGTAGTGTAGTTCTCATTGTATTTTAGTTTTGGTAATAAAGGATCTGCCCAAAAAAAACTAAAAAAAAACTACAAGAACTTTTATATTTTGTTACTTGCTGCTACGAAAGCCTTCATGGGCGAGTGCGATTCGCACTTGACCACTTTTATTATTAAAAAATCTAGTTCTAAATACCTTAAATTAGAACATGTTGGACTAAATAAACAATTCCATTGCTAATCTCTTCCAGACAACATTAAACATTATACAGGATTTACAAATATATATCTAAATAAAACCGGCCAAGTGCAAGTGGGACTCGCGCACGAAGGGTTCCGTACCATTAGTTAATAAGCGCCGAAAACTTCTTTTATTGTATGGGAGCCCCCTTCATTATTTATTTTATTTTAACTAATTACATTTAAAGAATCTAAATAGTTAAAGCGTCTACCTGTGACCATAATTAGTATTGAGCAAGAAACGGTAAAATAATAAATTTGTTGTATGGAAGCACCACTTAAATATTAATTTTAATTTATTTTTAGTACTTGTCATTATAGTGGCAATAGAAATACATCATCTGAGAAAATGTCAACCAACTGTCTAGGTATCACCGTCCCTGAGATACAGCCTGGTGACAGACGGACGGACTGACGGACGGACGGACAGCTAAGTGTCAGTAATAGGGTCGCGTTTTTTTACCCAGTAGGGGTTACCCTTCCGTACCCAGAGGGGTACGGAACCCTAGAACAAGAATGGCATAGAATAATAACAACTTAATCACGTCATTGAGATCGCAGCACCGTGGCAGGGTTCCCAGAATGCTGGCAGCGTTGCCCCTTTGGATAGCTAAACTTAACTTACCAAAGTAGGCGCCGGCTCTGGGATCCCCTGAATTCTGAATTGTTACTTAACTACCCACCTCGATTGAAAAAAATCACTCACAATAAGACAAATAAAATAAATACGACCTTTACAATTTATATGTACATACACTGTACATTTTGGGTAAATGCATTATACAAACAATATTATGACGCATAAATGTAAGTACCTGGGTGACCGAGCTTTGCTCGGCTACTTAGATACATGCTGATTTTCTCACAAAAAAAAAAAACTTGAAAAAAAGAAAGGCGGCCGGTTGGAATCGAACCCGGACCTACCATATTATGACCGCCCGTCTTCCCGACTGAGCTAATATACTGTAGCGCGACGGCGCTAAATTTACCGTCGCATTCTAATCATTATGTAATAGTCTTTCATTGTCTAAAAACGCGCATAAAACGGCATATTTAAAAAAAATGATCCCTGGCTAGATCGATTTACCGTCCCCGAAACCCCCTGTATACCTAATTTCATGAAAATCGTTCGAGCCGTTTCAGATCTATATATATATACCTACAAGAATTGCTCGTTTTAAGGTATAAGATGCATTGTATTTTCTTACTTTTCAGGAGTGAATCCAAGAACATTGTCAGGAAAGAAAATCGGCGTCTACGTCGGAGTATCTTTAGCAGAAACTGAGAGATTTGTCCTGTTCGGTGAAAGTTTTATATCAGGGCTTGGAATAGCCGGGTGATTATAGCATAAAAATAAATTAGTCATCATCATCATAACCTTCGTCATCAGCTTATATTTATCCACTGCTGGATATCTCTCCTAATGCAAAATACTAAACCCAATAACCAGCTAGTTTTACATTTGGTGGGAATCGATCCCATCATCATCATCATCATCATCCATCGACCCACAGCATCCGGCTCTGCGGCCACACTTTATATCAACGAGGTCAGTCAGATGAATTTAAAATGATTTTCGATACGTTCCATACTTTTTACTTAGATTGGCATCAGCTAAGCTGACCTGCTATAGCATTAGATAGAGACAAGTGGAAAAGGGTAGGGAAGCCTTTATCCAGCCCATATCGGGCTCTTTTATACTATTATTATAAAGCTGAAGAGGTTTTGGTTTGGGGTTGAGGTTTTGATTGAACGCGCTGATCTCAGAATAGAATAGAATAGAATAATTTTATTGACATATTTAAACATTCCATTAACATTTCTTACAGATACTATAGGGCTGAAATTCAAAAATTTGTGGACTTGTTTTATATTTGTGGATTGCTATGGACAGGACACTAGTAATAAATAAATACATTGCAATATTTTACAGAAGCAGCAGGGCCATGTTTGCCAACCGTATATCCTACTGGCTGAACACCAAAGGTCCATCTGTGGTGTTCACTGAAAGCGGGTGCAGCTCGACACTTGCATTAGAAGCCGCATACAGCGCCATCTCTCGCGGCGAGTGCGAAGCTGCTATAGTCGGAGGAACTACGCTTTGTCTACTTCCAGAAACATCTGTGCAATTTGGAAGGTTTGGCTGCAATAGTAATCTAAGCAAATTAAATGCCTGCGGTTTAATCCTATAGCAGAGGAGAGTAGTGGTGGCGGTCGCGGTGGGTCTACTGGAGAAGAAGAATGCTGGTATGTTGGTACACCGCTATTCCTGTCATCTGTAGCCGAGTGGGGTAGGTAGGTAACGGGGCCAAATGTATGCACCATCGTAGGGGACCAAGAGCATGCAGAGTTGACAGTATCTGGCACTCGCTTACTGGTTGCTCTTAGTTATGGTCACAGGTCACACTGTGGAGTTCGACGATAATGTGGTCTTGCTTCTGAGGTGGCTGAGGCTGGCTCCAGCAAGTTCCTGGAAGAGTGCGAGAGCATTGAGCAGTGCGCCACGGTGCAATCCAGGCTACAGTACGGCGCAGAGCTGTACGCACGTGCAGCTGACTGGAGGCGTGCGTTTCGAGCTCAAAAACGGGCGGTACGTGCAATTGTGGGCGTGACGCGATGCACCTCCGTGAAACCGCATTTTAAAGAGCTAGGTATCCTCACACTACCTGCCTTATTGATCTTCCAGGTCGCAGTGTATGTGAGGAAAAATCTCGACCTATACGGTAAGCGTGGTGATAGGCATTCGTGTCAGATACGCAATGCTGACAAATTGGATTGTGTCTCCCACTCCCTTACCAAATCTAGTAAGCTGACTTACGTTATGGGTCCTGAAGTATACAACAGACTACCAGATGCGGTGGTAGCAGCACCCAGCTTGAGCAGCTTCAAGAGTAAGCTCAAACGCTGGCTTAACGAGCAAACGTTTTACAGTTATGAAGAGTTTTTAGAGACCGACGGTAAAATAAGAATTCAATAATTTAAAAGAATTGGTACTATTTTATGTCCCATTTGACATTATTGTATTACGATTTTTTTTTATTATGACATTGTCTGCTCAATTTTAAATTTGATTAATATTTATTATGACATTGTCTAATTATTACTAGTTTTTATTTTACAATATTTATATTCTGTATAATTACTGTTATACAATTTATTATGCCTGACTTGTAAATGTATATTTATCAATAAAATACTTTGACTTTGACTTTGACTTTGCATTCCCGCGTTCTCAACATAGTATGTGGAAAAGGTAGCGGTGTTAGTCACTAACGGCACCATTTCCGACCATGTTATTGAGTTCCCTACCGTTTTTTATAGGTGGAAAAGTATGCGTGAATGCAATTTTTAACGGATCGGGTCGAAATTATGAACACAGTTTTAGTGCAGTGTGGAAAAGCCCGAAAAGCCCATAAGTTACTTTTTTAATGGCGGGCCATAAGTTATTTTTGTTACAATTACTGCAACAGAAATATATAGGATAAGACGCAGAATAATGTTATTTTTAGAAATATTTAAAAAAACAAACATTGATAAATCAATCATTTAATAAGTCGTTTTGCTGTAAAAGTTTCTAGGCAATAATAAATTGTTTTTGACTTAGGATATTGTTCTTTCAGAGTTATAAAAATAAGCCCAAATGACAAAACAAAGTCATTTGGACTAGACGCGGAGGGATGTGTGAATTCAGAGGCACTAAATGTGCTATTCTTGCAAAGGGCGAAATATGCAAAACGGTATGATACCTTATTTCCTAATCTTTGTTTTTATCAATTATCAGTAAGCTTTCTTCTCTCTTTTATCTCGTGAGTCCTAGATTTACTATTGATTCACCTGAATGAAAGCGATGGACCTATGGTGAAAGATGACGTATGAGCAAAAGCAGCCCACAAAAAGAATCCACTTCTGGGTGTGCCCTTCTCTCGCAAGGGCGCAAGGCGAGATCCACAGCCAACAAACAAGCAACTTGAATAATTCTTGGAACTTGTCGGTTTCTCGCGATGTTTTTCTTTACTTGTCAAAATACTTAGAGGGATAAAAAAATACTCAAACCCACGATTGCTAATCGCATGTTCTAGCTACAATGCTCCCACAGTTTCTCATGTCAATCAATGACGATTGTATTATTTGGGAATTTTAGTACAAAATACCAAAATTGTGACAAAAAATGCAAATCAAGGGGGTTAAAACTACTTTGTGGACTATTCTCATACCAAATGTAATTTACTATGATTTCAGAGTTTATGCAAATTTGTTATACGCCAAATGTGAGTTTGTATCAACGTTGCAAAGGGAAGGTGGTCAAAAATTTGGATTTTCCCGCAACCCAGACGACACGGCACATTTTTTAAAAGAGTTTTACGCTAAAGCTGGAGTTTCACCAAAAGAAGTGGAATATGTAGAGGCATTTGGGTCAGGTATTTAATAGACCTGTGTCAATCGATCATTTGTCGAGACCTGGGTCAATCATGACCCACTCGCACCTGTATCGCGCGCGACCCAAAGGCATAATGATCTCGACATAAAAGTCGCACTTGCAAAGTGTTTCTATGTAAAAAGAGATGGAAGATATTTTCGTTGTTACATCGAAGTGATTGAATAAATGCACGATTCAATCGATTCAATGAGCAAGCAAGTAGTTAAGTAATGAAACATGTTACCGTAAAGTTCAATTTGGTTTGCCTTGTAAACTGATAATCGGGTTACAAAAGATCGGGCGCTTTAGAAATCCGTGATTCGATCACTCTTGTACAGGTTGCGACTTCTGATTCGATCGATCTTGACAGGTTACTTCTTGATTCGATCGATCATTATTTAAATACCGATTTACACAGGTCTATTTTTTCGCTACTTAATTGTTTTGAAGTTATGCATCTTTTAGCGCGATATGGAAACTTTATTTAAATACCGATTTACAACAGACGAGCTCATTTTTTCCTGCTCTATCAAATTCTTAACAAAACCAAAATTAAAAATTTTGATTAACCCCCGACTACCTCAGATTTGTTATCCGTTCAACATTCTACAAGTCAAGCCCTTTCATTTGATACCCATATTAAGGGAGTTGTGAAAAAAGAAATGTATGTATTTCGCCATTTTGTGGAAGCGGCCATCTTGGATTTGAAATTTGTTATAGTGCAATGTATTTTACTAGTCAAGCCCTTTCGTTTGATACCCATATTGCGGTAGTGTAAAATTATATAATTCGCCATTTTGTGGTGGCGGCCATCTTGGATTTGATTTTTTTTAATGTATAGTACACTCCGCGAGGTATAAGCTGAGCTTTGCATTAGTGTGAGTGATCACCAATCAGGCAGGAGCTTGAAATTTTGTCCGCGAGGTATAGGCTGAGCTTTGCAAGTGTGGTGATCACCAATCATTGGCGCCGTAGGCCGGTTGTCACACCTACACTATCCATGTACAACACAAATGCAATTCTACTATTCAAGCCCTTTCATTTGATATCCATATTGAGGTCATATAATCTTGGTTCTATATTAACCAAACATATTCATATATTCATATTCATTTATTCAAACAGAAAGTACACGTTAATTTTACAGTGAAATTATATAAACATAAATTATAAGTTAGTACAATTATAAGTTAGTACAATTACATGTTATAATAGGTAAATTCATAATCAATTTTGGCTAAATGTATAAAATTTCAGCTACCATAAAATAAATAAAATTATTTAGCAATTCATTTATATTGTGATTAAAATAATTATTTATCAAAAATATTAAATAACATTAACATTCTCATATTTTGATAATTAATTGAAAATTATAACAAATAAAGCATTTGGACTAAAACAAATTCGGCAAAAATAAAAGGGTACCACATTGTACCTACATAACTTCTTTTCGAGACATGTATTCTCTTTCTATGTCAAAAAAAGATTGGCTTATAAGCCAACGCTTGAGTTTAGTTTTGAAAATGGGTAATGTAGGGGACTCCAGTACATTCTCAGGCAATCGGTTGTATATATCATCGTGCCCATGACGTAGGTTAACCTCGTGGACTTCTCGAGAGTCCGTGGTACTGCTTTTAATCTAAATTTATACCGTGTGACTCGTTTTTTCGAGTCGTGCAGTGTTTTACCGACCACCTGAAACGATCCAATGTTCACGCGCTAAGAACATCCGTACGTATATTAACTTTCAAATAACAAAAACGCATCGAAATCGGCCCATTCGTTTGAGCTCTACGGTGCCACAGACAGATAGACAGACAGACAGGCAGACAGATAGACAGACAGACAGACATCAACGTCAAACTTAAAACACCCCTTTTTTGGTCGGGGGTTAAAAAATAAACATACGTTGAGCATTCTTTCGTTGTTTTATCTACGTTGGAGAAGAATCTTAGAATGGTCTAAGAATGTTCGTTCGCTTCATATAAATTGTACTAGAGCAATGAGCATATGTTCGATATTCCATCTTCGATGTTCATGAACTTCTGTTCTAGAATTCTAGCTCATGATTATTACTCTTGCTCATTGATATTTTGGTGTAAACTCGAAGCACGTGCTTACATTTAGACTAAAAGATCGAGAAAGAATGCTTTTGCTCTAGCTCTCGCTCTATTTTCGTTTGATTTAAATCCGACCTGAGTCAATTTTTATGATACGTCGCACACCAACACCAGATATCGATACATTAAAAAAAAAAAACTTAGGGGTCGAATTGATAACCTCTTCCTTTTTGGAAGTCGGTTAAAAAAAAAGAAGCGACAGTCAAAAGTTAGTACATTAGGGTGTAATGTTGCTAACTAGGAATTAAGGGAGAATAGAAAATAAAGAAATTATATAAGCATAGCTTTCAGCGTGCGTACATAAAATTTATGTCCAAATGACAAAACAAAGTATCACACACACACACACACGTAGGTTGTGTTTTTATGATACAGAATGATAAGATGAGCAGGACATGTACTTAATAGTAAGCAACAAGTCTGCCCATAAAAACTACAGTGACACTCAGCTTCTGGAACACGAAGAGTCCAAATCATAACCTATTGCTCTTCAAGCCGTAAAACGGTAATGTTGGCACGTTACTGCTAGGCTGAAACTGAAAGTTCTTAGAAAATCAAAAACTGATTACATTAGCCAGTTATTAGTTTTATTATATCTTTTCAAAATATTGTCCATTCACGTCAATACACCGCTGCATGCGATGGAACCACTGGGAAAAGCACTTTGCCCACTCGTCCTTAGGGGTCTCTTCAATGGCATCGCGATACGCAGCCACCGCTTCTTCAGCATTCATAAACCGCTTTCCTTTAAGTTTTCTTTAATTTTGAAAATAAATAAAATCACAAGGCGCGAGGTCGGGGCTTTACGGCGGGTGACCCAGTAATTCAACGTTTGATGTCGCCAAATAGTCGATCGTTCGCTTGGCGGTGTGCGATGAAGCGTTGTCGTGGTGAAGGAGGATCCTACTCCGAGGTCGTTTCTCTCGAACTTTTCCAAGACAAATGGCAAACAATTGGTAGTGTACCATTCTGCAGAAACTGTTTTTGATCCTCTAACACAATTGTTGCGAAATGACCTATCCTTCCAAAGAACGAGGCCACCATTTTTTCCCCGCACTTCGATCTCTCTTCACTTTAGTTGGCAACTCCTCGAAAGGAAACACCCACTGAGCAGATTGTCTTTTGGTTTCAGGATCATAACAGTAAATCCAGCTTTCGTCACCTGTTAGTATGTCGAACACAGCATTTGAGTCACCTCCGTTAAATCTTTCAATCATTTTACGGCACCAATCCACACGATGGAGTTTTGAGCCTCAGTCAAATTATGAGGTATCCACCGGGCGCAAAGCTTCCTGACCGCTAAATGTTCGTGTAGGATTTTGTGCACTTGACTCATACCGATGCCTAAGCTTGTCCGAATCTGCTGATAGGTCACTCTTTTGTCAGTCTCTATCATACGCCGCCCAACACAGATGTTATCTTCAGTCGTCGCCGTAGAAGGCCGTCCTCACGTAAATCATCAGTGAGATTAGTGCGACCACGTTTAAACTCATTAAACTAGTTGTAAACAGTCGCACGAGATGGGGCTTCATCGTGAAAGGCCAATCGTAGTCTATCATAACTTTCTTGTTGACTTAAATGACATCGAAAGTCATAAAAAATCATTGCAGGAAAATTTTCTCGTGTTAAATTCATGTTGACGTGACACAGACAATTTTCAATTTGCCGCCAAATCGTAAAACAAATGACAAATGAATGAAGTATATACTCAGTAATATTGGCAAAGAGTTCTATTTTCAAATTATAGAATTCTTTTTTTATTATATTGTTTATAAGTGGCCAGTTCTAAGAACTTTCAGTTTGACCCTCGTACTTCCCCAGGCGGGCTCTGCAAAGAGACCCACCCATAAACAAATTACAATCCTGTCAAGTGCCTTCAAATCGGATGTGTGAAGAAGTGTATCGATTCCTCTAGAAAAACACGTTCTGTCCTTGATCGCATCGTCGTAAAATGTTAACTTATAACTAGTTAAAAATATTCAAAACAAAACACACAAAAGGTAAAAATTAAAAAAATATAAAAATAATACACAGGCAAAAGGTAAAAAATATAAAAATAAATAAATATAGTAAATAAGTTCTAGTTTTTTTATGATCTTTGTTGTTTTTAAATATTTATTGTAAAAATTAAAAAAAAGAATATGTGACTAATAAATAATAATTATCTATACTAATATTATAAAGCTGAAGAGTTTGTTTGTTTGTTTGAACGCTAGGATCTCGAGAAGTACTGGTCCGAATTGAATGATTCTTTTTCTATTAGATAGTCCATTTATCGAGGAAGACTATAGGCTATAGAACATAATGCTTTCATCAATAGAAGCGGAGCATGCATCAAGAATGTAACAAAAACGGGAAAAAAGATTCCTTTTTGAGAGTTTTCGTAGCGTGCTTAGACATGACAGCATGTGTCTAAGATTACGTCAACTTCTACTTCAATTTTTTATTTTGGCTTCCATTCGGTAATGTCACCGTAATTTCGCCAATGTCCAAGATTACGTTATTGAATATAAACCTTTGCTAATCAAATTTGTTTCTAAATCTGAGTTGGTACGACCAATTTCCGATAGGTGGGGTAGCAGTTAGCTGAAGAGGTTTTTTGTTTGAAAGCGATATTATCAGGAATGACTGAAATCGGTTCAGTCATTCTTTCACCGTTGGATATGTACGGGATCCCAATGAGTGCTATATAATGTAGCACGGGCATCTAGTATAATATAAAGGTAAAGGTAAAATATTATTATGAAACTAATCTGAAAATACTCACTAAAGATTATTTTTAATCAGCGGATCTAGAAGCAGACAAGTCCGAATTAGAAGCCATTGACAAGGTATTCTGTAATGGGAGAAAAGAACCTCTACTTGTTGGTAGCGTCATGTCCAACATCGGGTACACAGACGCTGCTTCAGGCATATCTGCTGTCACAAAGGTCAGTATAATCTTCCCTATTGATATGCATAGCAATTAATGAAATATAGTCCGAGATGTCAGAGCCGTATTTTCTAATGACTGATTTTCACGTATGTTATAGGCAATATCTTTAAAAATAAGGCCCCAATACTACCAGACACTTTCCGTCGCCATTTAGCTTAGCAGACGCTTTAAAACTCTATTACTTTGGGAGTTTTAAAGCGTCTGTTAAGCAACGGAAAGTGTCTGGGAGTATTGGGGCCTTATTTTTAAAGATATTGCCTATAACATACGTGAAAATCAGTTATGAGAAAATACGTGAAGTAAGTAATGTATCTTCTGGACCCCATATCTCAAAATTGCCCGTCTAAGCAAGTTAACGGGTAAGCATGTGTGTTCTTAGTACGTACTAACTCTACTCAATCGTCCACATTTTATTCATCAGAAAATACATGACGTCTGGTGGACCTGGGATCTTACTCTATGCTTTAACGTACCTATTGATTATCTGCAGTCTGTATACCTACATTGGTCTATGGATAATTAAGTGGTAGTGTAGGTATGTACTATGTAGTTAGGTATATAAATATAAGAATATATATATTAGCTTTTTTAATAATCTTCCACGGTATCTTTTTCCAAGTTTCTAAGATAAAACTAATCGCAGTCTCTTCTGGATGCAGTAAATCACTACAATTCTGACAGGGATGTAATTATTTTGCTTAATAAAAAATTGGCGGCCATAGAGACTACCGATAAAAGTGAAAACTTATAACTTACAATTCTAGTCTTAAGCAGCACTAAAACCAACACGCATTGGGCCAGCGTGGTGGGTTATGGCCTTAACTCTCTTCTTGCGAGAGAGTGCCCGATTCCCAGTGGCAGGGACATTTAATGGGCTGTTGATGGTTTTTTGAAGCAAACTCATAACACATTCCCTAAACAAAATTGCTCCACAAGCTTGATAAAGTTTTTATTTTGTAATATGTTAATGCAGGTGTTACTAGGGTACCATAAGAGTGTGCTATCAGCCAACCTGAATTGCTCGTCACCACGAAGCGACATGACGGCGATACAAGAAGGACGCATACGCATTATCACTGACCACCAAGAGTTTAGAAGCACATACGCTGCCGTCAACAGCTTGTCTGTCAGTGGTGCGAATGGTCATATACTGCTTCATGGACATTACAAGCGTAAGGTATTAAGTGAAACATGTAGATTAATAGCTTAATTTTAAAAAACAAATACCGACTTCAAGTTGTAATAATCTCAAATTTAGAGTAAATTTCATAATTACGGTGATATTTAAGATAACGTCACGTCGGCGTCTTCTAGGACAAGTTTTCAGTATTCACGAATATTTTTTCTAAGAGATTATACAAGAAAGTATTAGTTTTTTGTTGATTTACAAAAAAAACCTATCACTCTAAAATTTTAATTTCTCCATCACTGAACCATTTATATAACAAAGAAAGGAACAATCTAAATCGGTTCACAATCGGAGTTATCACGTAACAAACATACAAAAACATACGAGTACAACCAAATTGATAAAATAAAATTGATAATTCCTCCTCTTTTGATGTCATTTAAAATGTAAATTTTCTTTAAAAATATGAAGAATATTGCATAGTGAAATGTTTACAGCAGATAGTAAAATTACAAGAACGGAAACTACACGGGAAAACCGCAGACAGCTGATGTTTAAAAATAAAAATCCACAACTTTCGCTCAAGAATAAACTTTTTAATTAAAAGTTCTTGCTTTCAGGATTTGAATCGTTTTAAATGCAACATTCCACGACTCGTAGCTGTATCTGGTAGACAAGAAACAGCTGTTACCAAGATATTAAATCATTTGAGCTCTCAGCCAATTGATCCCGAGGAGATAGCATTGCTTCATAGTATACATGAGACCAACATAGTGGGACACTTAGGGAAAGGCTACACGATACTGAGTGAGTATCCGACCATATGATAAAATGGTCTAATTGTTAGGTAAGTATTATTATTTTTTATTATGGTTCTTTTTTTAATTATTATTATTGTTGACATTTTCATTTAATTTGACAATTACAATAATGTATACATTTGATTTATGAATTGATTTGGATTTATTTAATGACAAAATCGTTATTGTTCTAATTTAATTCGATACAATAATGTACCTATACATTTGATTTATGTACTGATTTTTGGATTTATGCAGTGACGTGTAAAATTATCTTTTATCAATAAATACGAATATGAGTAGCATAATCTAATTGTTCTGTAGCTGGGACCAAAGAGTATGTATGTAAATTACGCTAGGACTGCTCTAGTATTCTCTATATCTAAATTTGAATTCAATTTCAACTAACAGTACACTCCGCGAGGCATAAGCTGAGCTTTGCATTTGTGTGAGTGTACATGGATAGTGTAGGTGTGACAACCGGCCTTAAGCGCGGCGTCATTCTGTCTCGCCGCGCTCCTGCCTGATTGGTGATCACTCACACTAATGCAAAGCTCAGCCTATACCTCGCGGACAAAATTTCAAGCTCCTGCCTGATTGGTGATCACTCACACTAATGCAAAGCTCAGCTTATACCTCGCGGAGTATAGCTATATAGTAATTGCCCCAAAAAACTTAGAAAGAGGGTAGTCGATATGTTCGCTCAATCTTGGTATCTTCAAACCGAAAGCTAATCTTTTTGTCAGGTAAGTACGCCTCATCGTAGGCCGAATTGTCGCTTGACATTTAATACTATAGAAGTTGAGAGAACGGCGACCCGATCAAAGCCCACACTGACGCTTGACATTTAATACAATAGTTACGGCTCGTCTAGTTGAGAGAACGGCGACTCCCGATCAAAACCCACACTCACCACTGTTTTTTCCAAATCGGGTAATGGATCCGCTAACTTATAATGGTAAAAGCAAACAACGTGAGGAAACCGCCATGTACCTACCTATAATCTTTGGAGGTGATGTGCCATCCACCAACCCGCACTAGACCAGTTTGATAGATTTTGCCCTTGACTGTCTCCTTGCCAGAGATAGCGTCGAGTCCCAGCAGTAATAAATAAATCAATATTGGTGGACAATTCACACACAACACCATCTGACCCCAAACTAAGCAAAGCTTGTACTCATTCTGTGGTGGCCAGATAGTTGACATAATACTTATATATAAGTAGTTTTAAATATAGGAACACCCAGACACAGTACAAATATTTGAATTCATCACACAAGTATTTGTACTGGGAGGGAACCCTCGGCTTGGCAGGCAGAGTTACACCGCTTTAAGCAACGAGACCAGTCATTTAGTTTATCTGAAAGACCAGTACCGAATTTCGTGGAATTGTCGCTCCATTTGTCGCATTTGTTGTGTTTGGATCATTTATATTCAAGCTACAACCATTCTTCCAGATACGAACTCTGAAAGCAAGACAGTGAGATTATCGCAACATGTAACGCGCAGTGACGGTGAACATCGCCCGCTCTGGTTCGTATACAGCGGCATGGGTTCACAGTGGGCTAGCATGGGTGCGCAACTTATGCAAATTCCCATATTTGCCAATGCCATCGAACGGTAAGTAGTTTTAATTGAAAACTTCGTTTGGCGCACCACAGACAGATTTTCGGGCGCTGTGAAATGACCTCAAGCGTCACGTTCGCATAATAATAGACAAAATAAAAGACATCTTCGGGTGAACTCGGGCCCATGGCCATAGGCCACGGAGAAATGCGCCAGCATTTCCCATTGGCATGGTCCTGGCAACGCTCTCCGGGTTCACCCGCGTAGTTTCCAAAGTGAGCTATCAAATTCTGAGTTATGCTTTCACTTGTATCGGCAGTCCCAATTACTGCCATTTATTTTATCACTGGTACTGAGATCAAAGCCGTGATACGACGTAAAATGTTTCATTCAGATTCCGTCCGTAATTTTGCTTGAAAAAGTAACAAATATATATACGTAGGCATTTATAATTTTTTCTAAGCCAAAATTCTATTTTCAGGTGTGATAAAGTTTTAATACCGAAAGGAATAGACATAGTGACCATAATAAGCTCTCGCGACAAGAGAATATTCAGCAACGTGCTGCACTCGTTCGTGGGTATCGTAGCTATGCAGATTGGTCTGACGGACGTTTTGCTTCAACTGGATTTGGTTCCTGATAATATAATAGGTAATATTTATTTATATATGTTAAGCTATTGCATAGCTTTTATCGCGGGCCTGGGGACCGAATTTTAGGGATCGTGCATCTCTTTCTTATGTTCACAAGAAAGAGGGATGGAAGACCGTAACGCCGTCCTCCCCACTCGGTCATTCGACTTTGAATCTTATTTGTATTAGCTTCACAGACTAAATGCTCTTAGCAGTATTGCCAACTTAACGGATTTCCCGTGATATTTTTTATGGTAAGCAAATGTCACTCTTCAAAATAAAAGCAATTCCGAAAAATTGTTAACATCCCTATTGCTTATGTTGATAAAAATGCATGCAACATGCAATAACTTTACCGCGGCAGTCCCAGAGTGCCACACTTCTTTTTTTTATGTATATATATTTTTTAACCTGTTTCAAAAAAAGTGTGTTACGCAATAGCTTCACCAATTGTGAATCCATTTTGATGATTCTTATTTTGTTTTGATAGATTACATTTCAGAGTTAAGTATACATTTTATTGAAATTGGTTTAGCGGTTTTTGACATATCAACCAAAAATCAAAATTTACTTACCTGGATGACATATCATACCTCTCTGTCTTACTGTAAAAAAAACATTGAATCGAATGTCTGAGATCTGAGTTTGATTTGAAATTGGAGAAATGTGCAGAGATAATTAATTATAGATGTCGCAGCCAACTGTCTTAATTAGCCGTTCAATTACGGCCTAGCCTGTTTACTGTAAATCACTTTTTAACTAGTGGCCTGAATGATATTTAGTCATATCATTTATAAATAATCTAGCTGGCTAATGCGTAGGTCATTCGTCGTGTAGTGTGAACACTGAACATATCGATAATAAACGCAAAACGAATAACTCCATAGCTGCAAATTTCACAGGGGTCACTAAAAAGTTAATGTAAAAAAGTTTAAGCATCAAAAGAAAAACAAATATCCCTGTGGAAATTGTGTTCTTATTAACTAATAAACACTTATAATAATGAAATACCAGTTACGCCATAGATTTTAGTGTGGCCCCTTTGAAATTTGGTACTAAGGAGTTATTCGTTTTGCGAATTAAGGTATCGATATGACAGAATTAAAAAAGATGCAACATTTGACCACAGTTTACAGAATTTCTGTAATCTGTGCATCTTAAAAATCAGAAATTCTGTATTTATTTAATGTAACTATATGAGGTTAGTTTATATTATAGGAATAATCATCAATTTTGTTGTTTACCAATGCCATTTTTACTATTTGGGGACTTCGGCACTAGGTGTCAGAAAGTTCATTGTCTAAACACAGCATAATTAATGTTTTTTTTTTTGTAAACTAACCTATCCTAACCGAACCTAGTTACAATTGCAATGAATAGGCTAGGCAAGTAATTACAAGTCAACGATCCAAGTTATTTGCTTACTTAATTGATCAAACCGCTGAACATTCAGGCCGCTAGCTAAATGGCGCTGTTTTAGTAGACACGCTGCTACATAGACTTACATAGTTCCTATTTATTTTCCGAGTTATATTCTGTTAGCTGATATTGATTACGGTTACTGGTTGAATATACTTTATAATCACAAATATCAAAACAGGTCACAGCACTGGTGATATCGCGTGCGCATACGCCGACGGCTGCCTCACCGCAGAGGAAGCCATCCTGTCTGCGTACTACCGTGGCCGTGTCTCCACGGACACGCCCTTCATCCCGGGGGCCATGGCGGCTGTGGGACTTGGCGCTCAACAAGTACCTCTATATTCATTTGACAGATGTATAAGATTTACGTCAACGTCGTAAGACGGTTGGAAATGTTGAACTTGAGACCACGGACTGCTATAGTGCCCCACTAGACTCTCCTCAACTACTGATTAAAATCTCCACGATAACCTTTGATGTAATGGCAGGAATGACACCTGTCGTACTGAAATAGTGATTACAAACCCCATTGATTAAAACTTCCACGAGATTCCTGGATCCCTTCTGATGCTTACGTCGGGACGCCGGTCTCGCATTCTTCCGTAAACCCACTGAGCTTGCTTATCTCCGACCTTCCTAAAGATCACACTTTGGTCACCGATGCCTCAAGATATGACGAAATAAAGATATGTCGTGACCATATCGCACGCCTGCAAAGCAACGTGCTTGCCCACTAACAGCGTAGTGTCACGGAGCTATTGGAATATGAACAACTAAGATTTTCTGTCCTGTAAACATTGCCCTTCAAACCGGAACACAGTAATGTTTCCTTGACGGTAGAATAACTGGCAGAGATGTGGTACTGTCTCTGGCGGATTTTGCAAAAAGTCACCATTTTCAAATTAGTTTGCTTTTTCTTGTTCAAGATACGTCCAATCTGCCCCCCGGAGATCGAGGTGGCGTGCCATAACAGCGCCCAGTCCTGCACCATCTCCGGCCCTGCAGAAGTGATGTGTACCTTCATCGCTAGCCTCACTTCTCAGGGGATCTTCGCCAAGGAAGTACCTTGCTCAAATATTGCCTTCCACTCACGATACATCAAACAAGCTGGTAAGACATTTAGTAAAAATACTTGTCTTTCTAATCCACCGTCTATCAAAACCTTTCAATGAGCAATTCTGATAAATGTATGTCACCAGAAAATAACAAGAATCGTTAGTTGATCAATTCACTAGGTAGTTGACCAATTTTCGGAAAATAACAAATGGCGGTTGCTATGCCCTACTAGGCACATTAGACTCTAACTGTCTGTACACTAACTACAGTACCTACTCTTCAAACCGGACCAGAGTAAAGCGAAATATATATAAATAAATAAATAAATGTCGCGGAGATAGGGGAAGATTTTTGTTGGTGTTGTCCGCCATGTTGTATTTTTGAGAATCAGTGCACTCTGTATTGCCGTCGGCGATAGAAAGCAGAATGAATTGTCCTTCACTCCTGCGCTGACCGAACTACTGACTCTTAGATAGGTACATTCATGAACGAAGCCTCCAACTCGTTAACTTCATTCTTCGTAGCTAGTAAGTAGTACCAGCCTATCGAAACAGATGGCGCTAGTAGTAACAAACAATAAAATACCTCACATATATAAATCTATACTAATACTATAAAGCTGAAGAGTTTGTTTGTTTGTTTGAACGCTAGGATCTCGGGAAGTACTGGGCCGAATTGAAAGATTATTTTTCTGTTGAATAGTCCATTTATCGTGGAAGGCTATAGGCTATAGAACATAACGGTACTATTAAAATAAGCGGAGCATGAATCAGGAAAAAATATTCCTTTTTGAGAGTTTTCGTACGTTTCGTGTTTTGACTGAACCGATTTCAGTCATTCTTTCACCGTTGGATCCTGATGAGTGCTATATAATGGACCACGGCTGAAGCCGGGGCGGGCATCTAATAAATATAATATATGGCACTGCGATGGTACCCACCTAGTCGTACCTTGCATAAAGGCCTACCACCTGGTAAACTGGTCAGTAGGTAAGCTGCTTAAAAAGTATTCTTATTCGTACTACAAACTAATTGATTGTAATTCAAATATTTGTTTACTGCAGGTCCTAGTATGTTGAAGCATTTGAAGGAGGTGATCAAGACGCCCAGACTACGAAGCCAGCGGTGGGTGTCGACGGCAGTCCCACGCATTAAGTGGGAGGACCCGGTGGCCAAGTACGCGTCTGCGGAGTATTTCACACTCAACATGCTGGTAATATTTTAGTAGTGGTAGAACTCTACGCAGAGGCCATCTGGGTAAGCCAAGTACCTTTGCTAGTTATTCAACCGACAATCAGTAGTGTGCAAACATTACTGTGTTCCGGTTTAAAGGGCAATCAGTCCAGTGAAATTACAGGTGATAAAACATCTTATACCTCTGGGTGACGAGCGCAGTGCTAGGTAATGACACACCCCGGACACTCCACTAAAACTCCATACAACCGCCGCTGTGGAGTTGCCTACTCTTCACACAACTACGCAGATGTCGTTCGTACACACGCGTGAATATGTGCGTTAGCACTAGGGCTACTGAATTGTTTTATTGAATAGTTGTGCCCCTTGAGTTCAACTGGTGACGTAGTCTATAAACTTGCTATAATGTTGAGTTACATAAATAGAATGGAGCCAAATTATACTATTCAAATTAAAAGGGTGTTTGCACAGATTTCTAAATTGTTTCAGAAATCTGTGGGTGTTTGTATTGTCGCGTAAAATGAAACGAAACCGATGATAGATTAGATCAGGTACCTAGATATCTATTTCTGTTAGTAGGTACACATTCGCATTTTATTTTACACTTACCCATGAAGGAAACTTTATTCTGTCACTACAATTATTCCTCCAGGCATTATCAATCCGTGCTTGGGCACATAAGTTACTGGCTGTGTGAGTTACGAACTTTGAGTTAAAAACGACTTCGTTATTATAAATAAATAAATATTGGTAGACAATTCACATACAACACCATCTGACCCCAAACTAAGCAAAGCTTGTAATATTATGAAGCAACGTTATTGAAAAGTTTCTAATCTTACGTTATTTTATCCTTAGGAAATTAAATAAAGCTTTTAATCTTGTCCCGTTTAGTTGACGGACAGCCGTAAACAGCACAACAACCCACCATGATGATATTTCGTTAGGAATTAGATGTTCGATACCAGCCCTTCGTTGAGTGCTCCTAGCGTATCCGAAACGGCCTGAGGGGGTGAGGAAGCTTGAAATTGGCGGGGGGTGGGGAGTGTCCGTTCTATCTATATTATCTATTCTATGGTAATTATTTGGATTATTATTATAGTGTGCAAACATTATTGTGTTCCGGTTTGAAGGTCAAAGTTTTTCCAGAAGAGATAAAATATCTCGTTGACGCGCAGTGCCGTGCTAGGTAATGATTTGGACTCTCCGTGTTCCAATAGCTGCATGTCTGTGTTCTGTTGTGGGCAGGTATGTCGCTTACCATCAGGCACATGTCCTGCTCGTTTTGTCACTATATATTATTTAAAAAAACGAATAAGCCTGATATTTGGTTACTTTTATCGTGGGAAAATAACAGGAACGGGAACTGCAAATGTAAAACCGTGGGTCGCTTCTAGTTCATAATTTCTCGTATTAGATGCTGTGAATAATATTATTATAAATTTGTCCATAGAGTCCCGTCTTGTTTGAAGAAGCGAGTGCCATGATCCCTGAAGATGCGGTGATAGTGGAAGTGGCGCCTCATGCTCTGCTTTTACCAATCTTGAAGCGTGCGCTGTCGACTTCTGTCACCAGCATTGCCCTCACTCAGCGAGGACACACCGACAACGTGGTATTGCTTCTTAAAGCTATTGGGAGGTTAGTTTTACCAATACAACTTCATCATCATCATCATCATCAGCCGCAAGACGTCCACTGCTGAACATAGGCCCTAGATTTCCACAACGAACGCAACTGCGCAACCTGCATCCAGCAGTTTCCAGCGACCTTTGTGAGCACAACTGTTTGATACAACTTATATTTTACTAATTTAACTAATTTGTTTGCTAATGGTCTAATCTAGCTAATAGTTATAACGGAAAATACTCGCTGAATGCCAAGGAATGTACGACTCGCTACTAGTACTAGTGCCTAAAAAAACAAAGATAAGTGACAAATGACTTACTTGTAGTAATTTCTCCCGTTTGTTTTTGTTATTAAGGGAATATTCCTGATAACAGAAGCAAAATGTGTCTGTATACCATCCACAGTTGGGACTAGTGAGACCAAAGTTTGCTCCCTGACACTGTCAACTGTTGTTAGACCTAGTTTCACAGACCATTAAAGTATCATTGAGTATCATTGAGTAGTCTTTTATATTTCGAAAATAATGTCAAATACAAATCCTACTAATTTAAGTAGTTCGCGGAAGTTGCTGTTTAAATGCTGGTTCCGTTTTCACGCGAAAACTACTTTATTATTAGCATTATGACCATTTCGTAGTGGTAGAAGTACCACACCTTTGCCAGTTTTTCTACCGCCAAGCAGTAATGCGCAAACATCACTGTGTTCCGGTTTGAAGGGCAACGTTTCCAGAGCAATTACAAGGCTTACAGATATATATAATATCTTAGATTCATTAGCTCCATTGGGGTGGCTATCGGAAGCCATTGAGTCCTTAAACGTTGACTTACGCCGTATATTAATTACAGTGGAGCATTTCTTTCGGCTTGAAGGTGAACCCCACAAAGACACAAGTTATTGTTATGGGCAGTTCTCGCTTCATTGATCAAATTGATTGGAACTCACTTCTACAGGTGATATTCGATGGGGTTATAATACCTTTCAGTAACACTGTTCGTAACTTGGGGGTAATATTTGACCGAAATTTATCTTGGGGTCCTCAAATTGCTGAAACAAGCCGCAGAATATTTGCGTCCGGTGGATCCTTACGTAGGTTGCGTAATTTCCTTCCAACCACTACTAAGACTGCGCTTGCTCAATCACTCTTGCTCCCTATTCTCGATTTTGCGGATGTCTGCTATCTGAATCTCACAGAAGATCAGCTATCTAAGCTTGAGCACCTTCAAATTACTGCATCAGGTTCATATTTGGCCTGCGCAAGTATGACCATGTTTCAAACCACCGCGCTAAGCTCAAGTGGCTGACTGTCCGTCGTCGCCGGGATGCACACATACTTTCGCTGCTGTATAATATTCTTTTCCTTCCCTCTTCTCCCTGTTATCTTCGTGAACGCTTTTAGTTTCGCCAATCTCTTCTTCCCAGGTTACTGAGAGAATCGTATAACCTCACGCTTGACATCCCTCGACACGCTACAACTTTCTACTCTTCTTCTTTTACTGTGAGGGCTGTTAAGTTGTGGAACGAGCTATCATTAGAAATAAGGCGTGCCTAGTCTCTAGCTGTTTTTAAATGTCGGGTTAAAGACTTTTTTTTAGAGTCTTAGTTGCAAACTGTCTTCTAGTAAACATTAATTTGGTACATTTATGATTTTTATTTCATGTATGTATAAGTAGTATATTATTATATAATATATTAGGTTAATGTGCATTTTTATTGTATTTTAATTAGTATGTGTAAGTTTATTTATGTTGTAAATATGTAGTATGTTATTATTTATTTTCTGTTGTGATTAGTAGGTCGTTATGTTCCCGCGAACCTGCATAAGTTGCTGACCTAGCGTTTGCGCCTACGCAGGATCAGGCGACATCACGCCATGCCACCCAGAAATGCATAGTTGCGTCTGGGTTAGATTATAAGTTTTCTTTAAGGCTAATTGTATTAAGCAAAAGCAGTCTGAATAAACTCTTCGGCTCGTCTAGACGTATTTAGTTTTAATTTAACTTTAAATTTAGTTTTTAAAAACAGTTTCTCGCGCTCCCGAAAGTTAACTGGCGCAGCCGGTAGGATTACCAGCCGCTGCTATCGCGACCACGTAAAATCCGTGACTAGTGCTTGGAAAGTGTTAGTACCTTCGTGATTGGCAGTGACAGCGGTTTTCCCTAAAATCGGAAGAAGGCCGCAGTGGTAATCCTCGAACCAAAGAAATTTGTTAACCGGAGCCGGACGGAGATGGGCAAGTAAGTTATAGCGAACAGAGTACTCACTGGAGTAAAATCCTTCGTTTCCTCCCATCCTATCCATGAAATACTGTTTAGTTTTAAGCTGTAGAACCAGGTGACTAAAACTGCACAGGTCTCTACATAGGTTAAACTGTGACTAAAACTGCACAATTATTTTATATTTTTAGATTTAAACTGTGACTAAAACTGCACAATTATTTTATATTTCTATATTTAAACTGTGACTAGAACTGCACAATTAGATAAGTATTTTAGATGTATACTGTGATTACAAATGCTCAGATACCCTAAGTTAGGTAAACGTACTAGCGTGATTACAAATGCACAAAAGTACTCTAGGTTATAACATAATTTAAACGGTGACTAGAATTGCACCATTAATTAAGTAAGGAAGTATATAAGTAGTATAACTAGAAACTGTTTAACAGCAAAATGACTGAGCTTAACGAAATAGCGCCGCCCCTGTTGCGCGAAATGCTTAAGCTCATTCCCGAATTTGACGGAAACACTAAAATGCTCGCATTTTTCCTCAGAAAATGCGAGTATGTTATCAGACAATTTCAAGGCGTTGCTCAACGCAACGAATATATAATGCAGTCAATAACTAGTAGAGTCATAGGTAGAGCTGCCGCCCTTATCAGTGAAAGGGGTGATTTTGAAAGTTATGACGATTTCAAAACACTACTAATTCAGCATTTCGGAGATCATAGAAGCGAAGAGTGTGTAGCCATAGAGTTGGAGTCATTAAAAATTAAATCGAATGAGTCATACCTTGATTTTTGTAGTCGCATTCAGGATGTAAGAGCCATTTTAATTTCCAAAATTAACACTAATGTCACTAATTCCAACGAAGTTAAACATGTAAAGGCCATCATCCATAATAATACAGCTCTCAATGTTTTCCTATATAATTTGCCGGAACACCTAGTGAGAATAGTAAGACTAAAGAGCCCTACCAGTTTAGAAGAGGCCTTAAAAACTGTGATGGACGAAGTTAACTTTCACGAGCAGTATTTAATGAGGTCCAGGTTGCTTCACAACCAGGTACCCAAACCACCCACTATGGATCCGAAACCTCAAGCCCCTCAAGGCAATAATGCAACCCCCAAATAGTAACTTTCAACCCCCGTCTTTTGGAGTCAGACCAAATTCAATACAACCTATGCTAGCTAGGCAATTAGTGCCACAAAATCAAACCGGGTACAAACCTCCTGTACCCCAACAGCAGTTTGGGTATAGGCCTCCGACCCAACAACCCTTAGGTTTTAGACCACAGCCCGGTCAATTTGGCTATAAGCCAGCGGTTCAGCAGCAATTTGGCTATAAGCATCCTGCCCAACAGCAGATGGGCTACAGACCCCCAATACAACATCAGTTCGGATTTAGACCACAGCCGGGACAATTCGGTTATAAAGCTCCACAGCCCCAAGGCTATCGTCACCCCTCAAGCTTACCCCAGCGATGTTACAATGAGAACTGCCCCCGTAGCACCAAGGGTGCCATTAAACGAAATGGTGACAGAGGAACGCCAACTATCAGACCGCCCGTATGAGTTCAATAAGAGCAACTACCAAGAAAATCAAAATTATTATTACGAAGACCCTACCCCCGAGTATCAACAAGAAATTACAGAGACTCAGGATTACGACAACGTAGGAAGTTTTCTAATTGAAGTAACCCAGGAAACTCCAGAGAGTATAGAGTTAAATTACAACGCGACTCGTAAATTACCATACATTAAAATTCCAGAAATTAACAGCAAATTCATAATAGACTCTGGCAGTAACAAGTGCATCATCAGCCCAGCTAAAGCAGATGTTTACTACCCCAGTACAAGAGGTGTGAACCCTTCCAAATAAAAAGTACGCATGGGTCTAGTTCGCACAGAAGTAGCCCAAATACCACTTTTCAAGATCTTCAACCAAGACATGCGCCACAAATTCTACATCTACGACGTCGACCCAGAGTATGACGGAGTCATTGGTTGGGATTTGTTAGTAAAATTGAAAGCTATTTTATAATAGACCCAAGTAACAAAACATTAGAAACACAATACACTAAAATCCCGATTTGGAACAACCAAGAAAACTCATTTAAGCCTGTAGCGCCCCGTAGAGATACCGTTGTAAATTCACCCGAAGACATTGAAAAAGGTGACGCAACCCTTAACTTTCGAGAACTCGACTCAAAAATCCAAACGCCTACAACCCTAGTTACTGGAGTGTACCCCAAGAACCTTCACGAGATAGGACCACAGTTCCAAGAGGGTCAAACTCTATACGCAAAGGCGGTTAACCAACGACAATCTAAAGATAAGCCAAAATACCAAAAAACAATAGTATGTGGTGAAGTGGAACGTAATGTACTACCTATAAAAGTCCGAGATAGAGAAACTAAAGTCCCAGTTAAAAATATAAAACGCCCTCCGCAGGTGGCGCCCCCTCCTGGCGGTGGTGATATGGATAATCCAAACCCGAGGGTTCCTGAGCCAGGGCCTACAACTTCAAGAAGTAAATGAAAACCCAGGTCTTCTCCCAGTAAAACAAGGCCATGCTTTTGTACAGTACGACAGCTGGTCTATAATAAAAACCATAGATCTGAAAGGCATAGCATCCGATTTACAGTTCAATTCGCAACAGTATTCTAAATTTTGTGCCAAACTATCGTCTTCTAAAAATGCTTCTTCCCTTGTCAGTAACTTAAAAGACTTCCGGTCCCAAATAAACTACATCCGCGACGAGGCTGTAGAGAAATTAGGGCAACTAAAGCCAACTAAGCGGGTAAACGTGGCCTTATTAACCCTCTAGGTTCCTTAATTAAAGTGGTAACAGGAAATCTAGACAACGACGACGCCATCCATTTTGAACAACTGATAACGGACACAAAAAACCCGTGAACAAGCCGTTTCTAGTAAAATTACTATTATTTCTGAAATGCTGGATCACATAGTAAACTCATCTAAAATTGTAAACGAAAATACAAAATATTGAATGACAGAGTTAACAAAATAGAACAGTTTGTAAAATCTAGAGATAATGATGACCTTGTAATTTTCCACATTATAAATGTATTCAATCTTTTTATAAGTAACTTCCGCTCTATTTCGACAAAACTCAGCGATGTACAGACGGCTTTAGCCCTCAGCAAGGTTTCAGTACTACATAAAACTGTAATAGACTCTGTAGAAATCCTAAAGTTGTTGAAAGATATAAGTGCATACGGCAACCTCATGTATCCAGTAAATGACCAGAATTTGATTAATTTAGAGGAAACATTTTCTGTCAAAACTTACCTTAAGGATAGTAGCATAAGATTTATTATCGATGTACCACTCGTAGAACAGGAATGCTATGTATATTATAAATTGTACCCACTACCCATGCTCAACCACTCTACTGCCGATACCTACACCATTATTCCCCAATATCCTTATTTACTCCAGGATGAGAAAAGATATCGCCCAATTGCCCAAAAATGCAAAGAGATAACTGCCAAGGAATATTTGTGCTCCGAGAACGACATTGCCCCTACTCCAGAGAAACCTGCGTTGAACAATTGATGCAGTACCAACAACACCCCTCAAAATGTGTTGCACACCGAATTACTACAGAAGATTTAAAGGTCCAGAGAATTTCAGATAACAGCTGGATTATATTCTCCAAATATAAAAAGGTACTTACCCAAAAATGTGACGATGACGTCACCCAAGAGCCATTGAGAGGTACATACCTCATTACAATCCAAAAACCATGTGATGTTATAATTGATGCTCTTCGTTTACGAGCGAACCATTTCCGTGAATTGGGAAATTCGTACAGCCATTTACCTATTGTAAACTTACCTGCCTTACCAGATAATATCACAGAAGAAGCTGAACCTATAGACCTGCAAGATATCAACCTAGACGAAGTGCAGTACCTCAACTACCTTTTAAAAAAGAGTGTGAAAAGTGTTCCAAATTTAAGTGAAGTGAAAAGCCTTGGCATAGCCACAAGTGTTCTCTATTTAGTGTTATCGTCATGCTTGGCGTACCTCATTTGGAAAAAGTTTATACCACTTGTTCGAAAATTATGTAAAATCAATATTAATGTAAACGACCCTGAAAATGTGAACGCAAATCCAATTTTACTACATACTTAAATTAAATATAGGCTCGTTGCCTCTCCTCCCCCTTTTCAAGTATTGGAATTGCGTATTGTAGAGACAACATTAGTAATAAGTTAGAGTATAGTACATATAGTAACATAAATAGGATAAGGAAAATGTAGAAGCGAAGTTATATGGAAAATCCTTTTCCAATAACTTCGGGTCTGAGGGGGAAGGCGTTATGTTCCCGCGAACCTGCATAAGTTGCTGACCTAGCGTTTGCGCCTACGCAGGATCAGGCGACATCACGCCATGCCACCCAGAAATGCATAGTTGCGTCTGGGTTAGATTATAAGTTTTCTTTAAGGCTAATTGTATTAAGCAAAAGCAGTCTGAATAAACTCTTCGGCTCGTCTAGATGTATTTAGTTTTAATTTAACTTTAAATTTAGTTTTTAAAAACAGTTTCTCGCCCTCCCGAAAGTTAACTAGGTACTTACTCATAATGTTGTTGATAAACGAAATGTATTAATTAAACGGGTCATGTTACTATCTTTTGTTTCTAATCCGTGCATGGTTGCCTGGAAGAGATCGTTCTAAGCGATAAGGCTGCCAATTGAAATGTCATTTTTTATATTTAGTTAAGTTAATTGTTTTTCTTTTGTATTATGGCTTTTAATAAAGAGTTTTCTTATCTTATCTTAGATCTCTGGACTAGTGCAGTGCAGTGCTAAACAGTTCATGTACCAATAGCTGCATGTCAGTGTGCTTTTATGTGGCAGGCATGTTGCTTACCATCAGGCACATGTCCTGCTCGTCTAGTCACTTTTTATTAAAAAAAGGTAGTAATACGTAGTTTTATATCACTTTCAGTCTATACATCTGTGGGTACACGCCAAAGTTGCGAGTGTTGTATCCTGAAATTAAGTTTCCAGTGTCGACGGGCACCCCCTTTCTGTCGCACCTTGTGGAGTGGGCGCATCACGAGGAGTGGTACGTAATAACTACTATGTATTATTATTAATCTTGATATTTATATTTCTACTAGACTTGTGTACGTTACTTAAATCCTCCTAAACCACTGGATCTGGATGGTTTACATCAGGGTTGTTACGGATGCAAAAATTTAGACATCCGCGGATGCAGATGCGGATGCGGATTATTAGAAGTTCACATCCGCGGATGCGGATTCGAAGCGATGCGGATGCGATGCAGATGCGGATTTTGGGATTTTAAAAGGATAATTATTTAAATTTTAAGTGTAAAATAAGTCCAGATATTGCTTTTTATTGGTGGCGACATTTCACCTAATATTTATATCAAAATATTCATTAAACACACAAAAAACTATGAAGTACACAGTAAACACTCACTGTATAATTTATTGACAATGAGAAAAAACACAACAAACAAACCTGTAGGATCTTGTTACCAATGTGCGCCTTTCTATTCGACAGTTACTGAATGAAGTTAGTAATTACCAAAACAAACGCGAAGCACGTGCCACTCTGGCTCCGCCCACTTTCTTTACATGTAGTTACTTGTTGATGTGAATCTGCATCCGTAAAAACTCCGCATTGATTGATGCGGATGTGAATGCGGATGCAGATGTCTGAATTAATGCGAATGTTCCGCATTTGCGGATGCGGATGCGAATATTCGCAACAACCCTGGTTTACATTCACAAATCAGCCCGACAGATGGTTTACGGTTATTCATTTACAGTGGAACGAAGTTCGCCAAGTTAGCTCGTATGTAGTAAATATAATTATATTTTATTGATAGACTAGATGCCCGCCCCGGCTTCGCCCGTGGTACATTGTATACCACTTATCGGGATCCCGTACATATCCAACGATGAAAATATGACTGAAATCTGTTTAGTCATTCAATATCGCTTTCAAATAAAAAACCTCTTTAGCTACCTGCTACGCCACCTGTCGGAAATTGGTCGTACCAACTCAATCGTAATTCGTTCTTGAATCGTATCTCAATCGTAATCGGTCGCACCAATTGGCAAAGGTTTATATTCAATGACGCCATCTTAGACACATGACACATGCTGTCATGGTGTCATGTCAAAGCACGAAAACTCTCAAAAAGGAATATTTTCCCCGTTTTTGTTACATTCTTGATTCATGCTCCGCTTCTATTGATAGTAGCGTTATGTTCTTTAGCTTTTAGCCTTCCTCGAGAAATGGCCTATCCAATAGAAAAATAATCTTTCAATTCGGACCAGTACTTCCCAAGATCCTAGCGTTCAAACAAACAAACAAACTCTTCAGCTTTATAAAATTAGTATTGATAGTGTTGTGTCAGAAATGTCCAACATTATAAATTCTCTCTATCTCTATATATGAAAATGTTATGTTTGTTTGTGTACGCTTCAAAAACTCAAAAAGTTCTGCACCGATCGAGTTGAAATTTTACAATAATAATATAATCCGCATCAAGGATTGTTTTTATCTAAGTTTCGTATCACAATGTGCCAAGCGTGGCGTCACAGCGAAGCGTGGCAGGGTACAGCTAGTTGTTCATAATTTATTTTCTCCAGAAAATCAGAAACCGACAACAAACATAGTATTGAATTCAGGACCTCGACCAAAGTTCATAAGAAACTACCACTAGGTCATCTAGATAGACTAAAGCAAATTTTAACTCTGTTTTGATACTTCAAAAACTGCCACATCGATTTCGATAGAATTTATTTTAGACCACCTCTGATCTACCAAACAAAAAGGAACCAATGAAATCTATTCACAATAGGAGGAGCCATCGCTTAACATACATAAAAAAAAACAGACCCAAACTGAGAATCTCTGAGTTCTGAATTCGGTAAAAAATAATAGGTAAAAAATGTTACATGTAAATGCTAACAATCATTTACATGTAACATTATTTTTGTAACAGCATCACTTTTCAGTTATTGGTTTTTAGTTCTTGCGCGTCTATTATTCTTGTTTTTTGACGTGACAACGTCTTATAAATTGGTTTGCCGGGTGACACTTCCAGAAACTGCGTTACGCTCCGCTCACGTTATGCGCTCACAACGAGAGCGAGTGAGAGGCACGCGTCCCTTCCACTCGGGCATGGTTAGCCCGCCTAAGAGCGAGAGAGACAGACATAAAAAGTGAAAGGCACGCGTCCCTTCCGTAAAATTATTTTACCACTCAAAGTCGTTGTCACGTAAAACTTTCGCCCGTATACCGACTTTACAGGCAACCAATATTTTTTTTTTTTAAAGTTATTAGACAGCTTATGTTATATTGTACTGATGTACGGGGGTTAATCGCGATCTAATTCATTGTTTAATTACCTAGACCCTTTGATTAAGCCCCTTACATCCGTACAGTACCTATAACATTATGTGTTCAAATCGCGCAAGTTTAAAAACAATATTATTCGACAGCTGAACTAATTTTGGTATAATTTCAGGCCTGTACCGTTCCACATCACAGAAAACAAAGCAAACGCTGCGTCTTGCACATTTATTGTCAGCACACATGACAAAGAGTATAAATACTTGGAAGGCCATATAATTAAAAGTGAGTATGCAAAATAACCGTGTGATTGTTCCATTCTATTTATTTTATAGATAAACTTGTAAAAACTTTTAATCGTTCTGTACAAAGAGTTTACATATACTACGTATAGAGTTAGCACAAACGCTTTACACACAAAGCACGACATCTTTCTTGCCTTGTCGCTCTTGTAGTAGTGTCATACTTTTGTCGCGACACAATCTCTGTTGCCATAGAAAGTATGCACGTCATCTGCTTACGATTGACATAAAAGGAACCGTGCGGAAAACCTAACTTTATACGTAGTATGTATAAACTCTTTGTTCTGTACTAATCCAAAGTGTAAAAAAACATAACCTTTCTTTCAGTCGGCGAAAAATATTGTCTGTTTTAGATAAAAACCTGCTTCCGTTCTCGTTTGCATTGGTGGCTGCGTGGGACACTCTCGCGATGTCGCTTAACGTCCCAAAGAAGTCTATAAGCGTGGAATATCGAGACGTGGCGCTACATGCCCAACCTATACTACACAATCAGAAAACTGTCAAAGTCAGCGTCTCAATTCATAGAAGTAGTGGTTTGTTTGAAGTACGTTCACTATAGCTTATATATCAAAGATGTAGCTATATGTTACATCCTAGAGGTATAATTTGCAGTACTAATAAATGCAGGATAAACATCTTCTATATATAAAAATGCTATGTTGGTTTGTGTACGCTTCAAAAACTCAAAAAGTTCTGCACCGAGCGAGCTGAAATTTTACAATGATGTATAATCCGCATCAAGAATTTTTTTTATCTAATTTTTTCATTACAATGTGTCACAGTGAAGCGTGTCAGGGTACAGCTAGTTCTTAATAAATTCATAGGTAACCCACATATTGTGGAATGGTGAGTCCAGACCGACTTTAGTTTCAGCTGGATCCGGCAGTCTTTTTTAAGGAGTAATCTGAGTATTCAAATTTCAGGTTATGAATGAAAATTCGATAGTGGCTACTGGTTATATAGCGATTTATCCAAAAGATTCTGAATGGATGTCAGATGCCCCAATGCAGGGAAGCAACGAACTAGATGCTAAAGACGTATATAGAATTTTGTACGAGAGAGGATATTTTTACAGGTAACATCATAGATTTTGAATTATTTTTGCTACGGGTAATATATACCTACTCGTAAATAGATGTTTTCCTATCTACATGAGTCTAATTTTTTGGCAAACGTGGTACCAACGTTTTGTTTTGCTAGAGACATCTGATAACTTTAAAACAATGTCAGTATTGTTTCTAAACTTTTGCGATTTGAACACATAACAATAATATAGTACGGAGATTAATCAGTTAATCACGAAATAATTCATTGTTTCATTACCTCGACGTTTTAGCAGCGCTTTTTACCATACCGTGGAAACCCGCAATTTTTTAGTCTTCCCGCTCACGGCGCGGGCGGTTGTAACGCTGCCGAAACGTCGAGGTAATTAAGCAATGAATTATATCGTGATTAAGCCCCTACTATACAAACGTTACAATGTCAGTAACTTGACACTTATTTTTATCTATTTACCACTTTTTTCAAAGGTGTCAGTTTTGGCAAAATTTAGATCAATATCTCACAAGTGGTTTTACAACATTTTTTTTAATTAAAAAGTGACGAGATGAGCAGTATACGTGCCTGTTGACAAGCAACATGCCTGCCACATAATAGCACAGTGACACGCAGCTATTGGAACATGAAGGATCCCAACCATTACCTAGCACTGCACTGCACTCATCACCCAGAGATCTAAGATGTTACATCTCTAAGCCCTATAATTTCTCTGGAAACATTGCCCTTAAAACACTTTAAAACACCTCAGTACAATAACAATATTTATAGCATCCATATTTTAAAACATTAATTATTAAGCATCGCTTCACTTAAATACAACTTTCAAACGATTCCATTCTAAGAATCTAGTTTGTTTTTGTTTTGTTATTATATATGAACCTTAGTAAAATATCTGATTTCAGCGGAGCGTTTCGAAGTATACATAGCACTGATAGCTCCATATCAAAAGCTACCATTCTTTGGAATGAGAACTGGCCTGCGTTTATCAATGGACTATTGCAATTGAACACTATTAAGTACACGCATAGTGGTATAGCACAACCAGAACGAATCGGAAGAATTGTGATTGATCTAAAGAAACAAATTAATACTCTGCACAGAGAGAAAAAATGAAAAAGAACATTTAATTTTTTTTCAGTTGGGTGTTGAACTGTCGAATCTTCAAGATCGGACGAGGTATCACCGATAATTAGAATTTATCCCACTGGTATTTTAAATATTGTTTTCAAAGTTTTGCTATTTTAACACATGTTTATATAGTACAGAGCTTAATCACGAATAATTCATTGTTTAAACACCTCGACGTTTCGACAGCGTTACAACCGCCGTGGTCACGAGAAGATTGGAGAAATTGCTAAGTACAGATAAAGACTCCCTACGATTTTTTTTAAGACCAAACGAGGGGTTCATTATTTGGACTTCAAAAAATCTCAGGGTTACCAACACGATATACAACAATAATCGTATCACCAGGCTTCTTCGAGATCCCCTCATTTCGCAATGAGACGACCCGCAATTTCTTCAGTCTTCTCGTGACCACGGCGGCTGTAACACTGCTGAAACGTCGAGGTATTTAAACAATGAATTATTCGTGATTAAGCTCTGTACTTTATAAGCATAATACTAAACTTAATGATTTATATCGAAGCCTACAAACTAGTTGGCGCTACATGTCCATCGAGTTTATTTATTTATATGTTTGTTATAATCATGTTCTAGTTGCGGTGGTGTTATTTTAGAAACCATACGATTTCGTGATCATATCCAAATAGGGGATGATCTGATCACTCTTAAACAACTTGAACGTGGTCCAAAGCTTTCTGCAAATATGGAAGTTAGTATTTTATTAAATTCTGTTGTAGGGAATGGACTTTATACGTATCTGGCTTTGATGACTGGCCTCGTGGCTTAGTAGGTAGTACTCGTAGCTCTGCCTGCGACGCCGTGTTTCGTGGGTTCGATTCCCACCCGGTGCAAATATTCGTGAGATGAATTCAAATGTTTGCACTGTGTCTGGGTGTTTCTATGTATAATAAGTATGTACTTAGAACTATATAAGTATTATATCAGTTATCTGGCCGCCATATTACAAGCTTTGCTTAGTTTGGGGTCAGATGGTGCTGTGTGAATTGTCCACCAATATTTATTTTTATTTATATTATCTTATACCTTTAAACGAGCAGTTCTTGTAGGTATATATATATAGAGTCTGAATCTCGGAAATAGCTCGAACGATTTGAAATTATGTATACAGAGGGTTTCGGGGACGATAAATCGATCTAGCTAGGTTTTATTTTTTTTTAATTTCATTTTATGCTTGTTTTTAGACAATGAAAAACACTTAAAATGTCTTAGTATGAAAACTAACGTGGTTATTACACATTTTACATAAATACACGGGTAACTCACGTATAATGTAGTCAGTCCAGTCCGACTCAAGTTTCGATCGCGTCCGGCGATCTTTTTCAAGGAGAGTGCGCGCGCGGGTTCGCAGCTCGTTTAGCACTCGGTGCTAAACGAGCCGTGTATTTATGTAAAACTTAAAATGTCATTAGGATACCATAACTTATTTCGCCACTGTTCTTTAAGTCTAAATGGCTCAGACGGAATATGCTCGCCCTCGGAGTCAACAGGCCCCGGTACGAATCCTGATGGTTACACTCGGGTCTTTTCTTTTTTCCTTTTTTTCTGAGAAATCTTTTACTTAGATACGCATTTAAACCGAGCAAAGCTCGGTCAACCAAGTACTTAAAATTAATAGTTGCCATATTACCAGCTGTTCCATTAATTTGTCTAGTACATTGTGCATTTAAGTACTGTATGTATTTTCTTTGAAGTGAAAACTTCTTTTGGCGCGCCACAGACAGAATTTCCGTGGGCTGTGAATTGTATTCTAGCGTCACGTTCAGGAATGATAAGAAATCTTCAGGTAAACTCAGGACCATGGCTATTGGCTATATAGAAATGCGTTAGTATTTCCTATTGGCCAGCATGGCCACACTTATAAGAATTATTTTTGGTCTAACTGGCACCGACTTCAAATAGTTGAGTGAGTGACTTGTAATAATGATATTAATTTATTTGTTCGCTTTTGAGTGCCTATTTGTGGTTTTGAAGTCGGTTTAATTTTTTGTACGACTATAAAATTTTGAGCTATTAAGTTTTCATTTCTATCAGGAGTTCCTATGACTGCCAATTTTTTTTATTTGATTGTTTCAAAGGTACTTTGGATAATTTTTAACCAAATTCAAACAAGACGAGGTTATCAAGTCAGTTGGTATAGTTTTACATGGACTAATGGCATAGTTTTTTTTTTTTTGCAATTAAGTAAACATTTTTTGTCCCTTGCTTGTAATCAGATTTGCTGGGCGTGATATTGGAGCTAGATTATGGTCTTTCAAAGTTAAATTTTACTATAAGAAATGCAAAGCCAGTTTTGGTATTGCTAATAAATACCAATAAAGTCAAAGTTAAAGTTTTATTTAAAACTTTATTGATAAATGTACAATTTACACGTCAATTTTAGAAAAATCAAAATAAGAGCATACAAAGATTAAAGTTTAATTAAATTGAACATTATATTGTACGATAATAAGTATCGTACAAATAAGTGTCAAAATGTAAATTTATGTACTTATTACAATTGAATATGTCCAAAGTAACTTTTACTCACTTTACGCTGTTCTTTCAAAATATCTAAGTTTCATTACTGGCCGCGCAAATTCAAAACGACGTCAACTTTATTCAAACCCCTTTATTGAACCAAAAAAAAATATCAAAATGCGCGGACCGCTTCTGTAACATCAACATTTTTTTTTTTAATGCAAGCGTCGTTGATATTTTAGTCTTCGATGGTAAATTGATTTCGGTAGTTTATTTATTCAGAGTTTTCTTTAAATATTTTGTAATGCTTTAGGTATCGGAGGAAAGCGCCTCGGCTTTAAATGAACGTACTAGAATAAATGATACGTTTTCTCTGAAGAATGAGATAATCGGTGATCTCAAGTCCTTAAGATGGTCGTCAAGCTGTCACCTCCATGGATCTGGTACTTTAGTATCGGTAAGTGCACAAGGGTCCTTAACGGCGGTCTTACTGCCGATCGAAAAATATCTTAGCTTTGATATTTCTCTCTGTTTTCTTTTCACTTGAAATGATAGAGATAGCAAAGACATAGCCGATTTAGTTAGGCGGTAGAGGGGCGGGAAAGCGGGTCTCCCGAATAATCGCATCCATTGTTCATTTGACTTCACTGGCAAAATAAATTGACGAAGTAACGAGCGGTGTGCGGTAATGCAGTGCTATATTATGGTTTATAGTTGCCGGCATACAAGTTGACCCAAAGTTAGCTGCGCATGGTTGCGTAGAAACATTTTAAAGGTCTCTTTGGTGGAAGTGCACATGCGCGAACTTTCCCCTTCCACGTCACTTTTGGGTCAACTTGTTTGCCGGCCACTATACCAATAGGTGTGTGTCGTGTTATGAGCAGGCATGTTGCTTACCATCAACAGATATATTTTAAAGGTACATTTTATAATAATATGGCAGAATATAGATTAATAGAAAGGAAATTTGTTGCAGGTTCACTATTCCGGCATAAATGTCAGTGACGTGAAGCGAGCACTTGGTATAGCGTCATACAATAAATATACATCATCTGGTTTTGGAATGGACTTCAGTGGATTAACAGAAAAGTATGTAACAATAGCTGACTACTTGTCTAAAAAAAATTAAGTGAAAAATAGTTAAGTTACATTTTATGTATTAAGTTAGTACCAGCAATAAAGGCTTAAATAAATGTAACAATAGCAAATAGTTGTAAAGTTAAATTGTCTCTTTTTCTCATATTGAGTATCACAGTAATAATAATAATAAATAATAAAACCTCATTTAATTCCTTAATAAAACATTAACATTGAGAATAATAAATTAAGTAAGTAAATAAAAAAAAACATTAAAATTATTGAACACAAACAAAAAATACACAGTTAAATCCTAATTTATTTCCTTTTTTTTTCTTCTCTCTGTTTATTAAGGACCTCTCATCAAGTAAAGGCCTCCTCCATTTTTCTCCAATCCTCTCTCTCCTTTGCTATCTCAATCCAATTTGCGCCAGCTACCTTTATTATTTCATCTGCCCACCGTTGTTTTGGCCTGCCTCTGGTTCGTTTGGTAGGTGGTCCTATCCAAGTTGCTATTTTTTTAACGCACTTGTTATTTTCCATGCGAGCAATGTGACCAGCCCATTTCCACTTCAGCTTCCTACAATGTTTCAAAGCATCTAAGACGTTAGTTGTTTGTCTTATATATGAATTATTTTTCTGTCTGATATTTTTAAATTGAGCATGCTTCTTTCCATAGCTCTTTGGCAGACTTGTATCTTACTTTTTGTATATTTATTGTAAGTCCAGGTTTGACATCCATAAGATAGACATGGTAGTATGCAGGAGTCTAGAGCTTTTTTCTTTAGTTTTACAGGAAGTTTTGATTTAAATATTTGAGTATCACAGTACAAGTTCTATATCGGCGCACTGTGGGCCCACTACTGCCCATAAATATTAGATCTTCCCAAAATTCGTGTTGTCAATCAGTTTGGGTCCACTTTTTTCATACTCACATCTTTAGAACGGAATAAGTTACCGGCTTCAGATTCCCTGAGTCATTGAATGACTTTACTCCACTCTTAAATCTCTCAGGGAATCATGAAGCCGGTAACATATTCCATCTACATTTACTTTACCTTTTTTCCCAGTGGCGAGAGAATCATGGGCCTGGTAGAGAGTGGCGCTGCCAGCAGCCACGTGATGGCACTGCCAGAACTGACGTGGCCGGTGCCAGATTACTGGACCATGGAACAAGCCGCGACGGTTCCTCTCGCTTACGTCTATGCATACTATTGTCTATCCGTTCAGAGCGTAAGTTGTTATTGTCAGAATAGTGGGGACTATAGAAAAAAAGTGGATGTTGCTGTATTATGGACGTGACCGTATGACGTACGTGAAAACGTAGATGGTAGCTGACTTCACTTGCTCCTACTGCCTAACGAACTTTGGGCTAACGCAGATGACGCAAGGCCCGATCATTTTTATGCTAGTTAGAGTATAATATATACCTGAAATAGAATATAGAGCTAGAATATAGTGCGATGCGCCACACAGATCAGAAACTTTCCGCGTCCACCTCATTCCTGTGAATGGGGTGGACTTGGTAAATCTGCCTAAAAAATCAAATGTGTTTCCGCTGGAGGAGGAAGGAGGTTTAGAATAAAGCAAAATGAAGCCTATTCTAAGCTTAAAGAAATCAAAGCTAGAGTACCATAAGGCAGTGTATTAGGACCCATTTTATACCTGTTATGTACTTGTGATATATATTCCAACGCTAAAAAATACTAAATAATATTGCGACAGCAAAACGATCAGTGCCAAACGGGCAACCGTCGCGCGCATGCACTCTCCTTGAAAAAGGCCTGCGGACACGGCCGAAACTCGAGTCGGATTGACCTACCGTATATACGTGAGTGTCCCGTAATATAATTAAATATGTGTAACAACCACGTTAATTTTAATACTAAATTTCAATTCTGGCACTAGGTGACAGTCATGCAATATAAATTGATTAAAATTATGAAAAGATTTCAAAACAAAGTGCTAATGTACATTGTTAATGCTCCCTGGTGTATAATAAATGCCAACATCCATTAAGACATAAAAATGGATTCTGTTAGTGAAATGGTAATAAAATATACAGTAATGAATACTTCAATACCGTGTTGACGTCGAGGCAATCCAGTTCCTCGACAACACCTAGTTAGTGCGTGATGTTAAACGACGATGCGGTCTACGATGGAGCGTGCAGGCAACTCTGGCTCTAACTCTCGGAACAGTAAGGCTAATATTTATAATTTTCCCAGGGTGTTAAAATACGCTACTCCTACGTTAAAGTTTATTTCATTTATATTGAGGAGGCTAGGAGGACTTTTACCAATTTTTGCAATGCTAGGGAAGAAGCTTTGCCAATTAGTAAAACTAACATTACTTTGTTCCAGTTTGATGGGAAATATTTAAAGATAAATCACAGGGCAAGGAAATAAATCATCTCTAATCCTCGTTTGATAAACGCAGTGATAGACAGTGAGAGAGTTGTCTCTTCTTACAAAAGATAATTGATTTATAACAAGTTTTTTCTTGTTTTTATTTTAATTTTATAAAATCAGTGATAGTATTTCTAGTTATACCTGTATATGTATGTGAGGGTATGCCTTTTGTAACTATTTTGTAATACATAGATGTGATCGATGTGGATAAAAACTATTAATATTATCATTTCCAAGGATTTGTAACTTTCAGTTTTACTCTCTCTCTCTCCTATTAAAGATCAAAGCGCAAACAAAACTGAACGACGTAAAGACGCGAACCGTACTGATTCACGGGGGTACTGGTGCACTAGGCCAGGCTACCATCAGCATCGCACTCGCACGCGGCTGGCGCGTCTTCACTACCGTCGGTAACACCAGCAAGAAACGATTCTTGTTGAATCTATTTCCGGGATTGAATGGTGAGTAAGTTACTTTTTATAGCAAAAAAATAATCGTTAACTAAGCGGCCGCGTTCAGTTAACGGTTAACGATATTTGGCCTGGCTGGATATTTCGGAGCTGCGATATGGATCTTATGAGTCCTAGTCTTTCCTTCTTTTCCAAGCCTACGAATTTGTTTGTTCGATTTCTCTTCATTCTCAATAGTACAAAAAAAACTTTTTTATTTCCAGACAACTGCATCGGCAATTCCAGGGATGATAGTTTCGCAGATATGGTCTTAAGCGAAACCAATGGAAAAGGATGTAATTTAGTCATTTGTGGCTTGAAAGGAAATTAAAAAAGTAATTATAGTGGATAAAAATTGATAAGAGTTTTCTATTTCGCGAAAATCGATGCTTTTCTCACTCATCTGAGACCACAAATTAATGAATACTTCTCTGACGATTGCGATTTAATACATCATGCTGTACTTAGTGACGACTCACCAGAATCAGAGCAAAACGTTGATAATTAATCTATTATAGAAATTACCTAAAATTCGTGCTGGGGTTACAATGTCACAATTTGTCACATGCTAGTTGAAGTTTTTTCATAAAATGAAATTAGTAAATATAAACTGCAGGCCCGTGAACAAAATTTATGGGTCATATGATACAGCAGGAGACCTATGTAGGATGATAGAAAGGTATAAAGTAATAAGATTGAGCACTATGCCGTCACTTGTAAGCTGTCCAACTGAGTGCTGTTGAAGAGGGGGGGTTCTAAACCTCGATAATTTCTCCTTGTCGCATGATTTTTGTACGGCATTGCGAAATCTTATAATATTTAGTACAAATTTTGTCTTATATATTTATTATTCTCTAAATTTTGTTTTTAATAATTATATATATCTATATATAATTAAAGAAGTATAACTTCTCACGCGCGTACATAAGTACACGCACCCATATTTTTTACTTGTTTTATGGTTATTATCATTAATATATACAAAGAAATAAAATTGGAGCGTTTGTATGTAATACCAAATTATCAACTGTTTACTAAGTTCAAATGAAAGTATGTACGGTACCTATAGCTAAAAAACTATTTTAAACTTTTTGTCTATCTTGTTTGTTCCGCAAATCTACCAAACAGCTGGACCATTTATGACGGGACTTTCACTACCAGACAGCTGATCGTCTAAGGCATAACTTTTTACGTTTATTTAACCTGTACTTTTCTCTGGCTTGATGAAAATAATATGTTAATAATATTACTAGCCTCGATTATCCCACTGCTGGGCAAAGGCCTCTCTTCCTTCCTTGCAGATAGTCCAATTCACGGCATTAGGATTTACGGCGTTCGACAGTCTGAGATATAATGTTTTATCTCCATGCCCTGTAATTTCTCTGGAATTATAGTCCTTCAAACCGGAATAAAGTGATGTTTATTTAAGCCTATAGCTAAACCATCAGCTATCTTTCATTAAAAGTCCCTTAAAATGATTGTCCAGCCATCTCAGAGATTACCCAGTACAAGCAGGAAAGCAAAAAAATAATAATGTTTTTTTGTCATTGGTATCGTAAATCCTACTACCTAATATTACAAATGCCAATGTTTGGATGTTTGGGTATTTGGATGCTTGTTGCTCAATCCCATTGAAATGTATGAACGGATAGAGTTGTAATTAGAAATACAGTAAGATTATATTTTGGAAGAACACATAGGCTTAGGCTACTTTTATCTCAATAAAAGAACGGGAACGAGAACTACGCGGGTAAACCCGCGGAGCACTGCTAGTACTTTCGTATACATTTGACGTAAAACTGTTAATTTGAAAAACGAAAACTGATTCCTACTCCATTTTTATACATTTCTTTAGAGTTTAATACATGTCGTACAGGGTATCAATTTTTATATATAAATATATTAACGTATTTGTATATTAGTAAAACTTAATAAATGTAAATATAATAATACAGCCCAAAATAAAATGTCGAATAAATTTTGCAATCACTTTTTTCAATCCCTAGTTACGTGTGTGAGCGTTGAGTGACTCCTTCTACATAGACAAAATTATTTGTTTATACGGAAATGTTCCGCCCATTTTATGTATATTGTCATAAAGAGCGCAGTCATAATTCTTAGTGTGCGTGCTAAAATATGCGGTTGTGTGTCGTAATTATTACTTTTGTTTATGTAGTAATTATTTAGGTGGGAGGAGACTGGAGACACCAGGTTTCGAACTAAATTCGCAATCAAAGCATATCCCCCGAATATCCGTGTTCATAACCTTATCTAAGAGGAACATTATTCATAAACATTCATCTCACAGACGACTAAATTTATGAGGCGGGTTTGGGGTACTTTTATTTAAAAAAAAACGTATATATAAAATGAAAAAAGTATGGCGGTCTTTAGTGTATTAAATTAGGTAATAAAAAAATAGTAAATTAAATAAAATTAAGTTTCTTTTCTTTTTATTCTTTTAAAATAATTGTAACAACACACGGTTTTCAATGTCACAGATTTTTTTATTTTTCAGGCCTCATTAAAATGTAGCGGATGTTCAGGCATAACAATCGATACGTCGTTGATTCTAGATAATGAAAAAAATACTTACACGTTCGAGATGCAGAAGTTGTACCTTGACAGATCTTATGTAGCTGTTCATTTGAATCATATTTTCAATGATCCAACGGAATTAGAAGTAAGTACTGTTTTAAGTAATCTGCAGCAAAAAAACTGTGTAATCCTACGTTTTGTATCAATAGTAGGTACTACTGACTAGTACAACTAGTTGTACAAATGATACAATTTTGTATCTCTAGTACAACCAGCAAACATACAAGCTAATATGATTCTCTCGTACTAAGTTTAGATGTATGCTCAATCACATCGGAATGGCTAAACGGATATGGGTATAAATCTTTAACACAGATTAGTTTCTAATCTGTGATTGTAAAAAAATAATAGACGGAAATCATCAACATCAACAAATGCATAGTTTAGTATTTTACTAATCAAGGCTTTTCATTTGATATCCATATTGAGGTAGATTGTAAAAAAAATATTTTGTCCACCATTTTGTGGAGGTAGCCAGCTTGAATCGACATTAATCAAACGTAGCATTAATCGTGGGTTCGATCCCCACCCAGTGCAAATGTGATGAATTCAAGTATTTGTACTGTACCTGGGTGTTTTCTATGTATAATAAGTATGTATTTAACCGCTAGAAGCTGAAACCGCTACCCTAAAACCATATGCCTTCCTGAGCTATTGCCCCAAAATATAATACCATATCGAAGCAGCGACGAGACATCGCTATCATAGGTTGATAATAAAGTAGGTTTACTTGCTCTCTTTGAAAACATATGGATTGCGTATGAACACTGATTTAACCTTAAATATACGCTTTCGACCTAATTTTTCCAGTGTAAGTTATAGTCAAGATGTCAACCTAGGAATTTCGTTGCGTCTATTACTTAGATTTTTTTCAGAAATAAATAACGTCAAGTTTATTTGTTAATTTGTAATTTGTTAACTCTATTTCTAAATGTCACTAGTTTTGTTTAGCTGAGATTTATTACTAAATTATTAATGTTTAACCAATTAATGATACTGTCTAGAGCCTTCCTAATATCATATAAAATCAACAATCTTCTTGTCGTCAACAGTAATTCAAGTCAATTTCTACCCAAAATATACATAAATATTAGACGATTTGATAATTATCATTAATGTCATACCTCAATGTTGTAGAAATTGCACTCGCTTGTGGCCGAAGGTATAAAACTCGGAGAGGTGCGTCCACTAACGCACATAACCTTTGAACGTGACGAGGTATCCCGAGGCTTTCAACTAGTGTCGGACAGGCAGCACCACGGCCGCACATTACTACGGATCAACCCTACAACCTCCTTCATCAAGATTAATACAATACCTCGTACTCATGTTGTGATTTGTGGAAGAAGCCCGCTTGGAGAAGAAGTAGCGAATCGATTGATAGAAGAGGGAATAAAGTATTTGCACATACATTTCCACAAAGCAGCCGCACATCTGAAATATAAACTAAGGTATTTAACTAACTAGCTTTAGTTTAAATAACTTTTCCGAGTTCTTGGAGTGCTTGCTCGGTGCGTATTCATTGTTGTATCAAGTACAGAGAGAAAAATTGTGAGAATGACGAATGAATTATTGTACAAATAAATGTAATATGATATCTATAATGTTTTATGTTCCTGTATTTTGTTTTACTAGTTTTTTTTTTTGGTGTATGATGTATATTGTACTAGCGGCTCGTTCTGTCTTCGCTCGGATAATAACCTAGATACCAACTGCAGCGCCATCTGCCGGTCTTATTTGTGAATTTAAACCATCCAGGTCCCTACCCAAACGTATACAAAAAAATCATTCAAATCGGTTTAGCATTTTTCGGAGGAGTTCACTTACAACTAAAAGTGGCATTGATTTATATATACATATATATAGATATTGACGTTTCTAAGTGTTCTGAAATAAAAACTCTTCAAATAATTTAAATCGCTTGTAGTTTTTCCTATCATGTGATTTTATTAACAGGGTTCAAATTGGACCAGATTTTCGATTCGGTCGCTATTTTTTATTTTTTATTTTACAGAGTGTGGGAGCAACAGAAAGTCAAAGTAACAGTGAGCTATGGACACATTAATAATTTAAACTTTCAAGATCTAATACGAAATGGGGATTTTGGAGAAATTGAAGGTCTACATGTGATTGCTGATGGTCTTTTGCATGAGGATATAACTGAGGAAATGGATGAGGCAACGCGATTTCTGTGTCCATTACTAAAGTGAGATTATATTGTGTTATTTGGTAATTAATTTTCGAAGTTGCAGACATGACAACACGCGCGACAAGTTATTATTAGTTACATAGATCAAAATATTCCTTTACTATATAATAATAACTTTACATAATGTGTAAGTTACGGCTGGTCTAGTCGGGAGAACGGCGCCTGCCGATCCGGAGACCCCGGGTTCAAGCCCCACACACATCACTGTCTTTTCGAAGTCATGTGCGTAATGCCGCTAACTTAAAATAGTAAAGGAAAGCATCGTAAGGAAATCGACATGTACTTACCTAGAACCTTTAGAAATCATATGTCGTCCACCAACCTGCTCTAGACCAGCGTGGTGAATTATGGCCCTAACTCTTTCCTTGCGAGAGAATAGAAAAAAGTGGGAACATTTTAGTGGGCTATTGATGATAATAAATGTTATATTAATTTGACGTTTTAAATTACATAAATGTAAAAAAAAACAAAAATTGTCCAACATGATACAAATTTAAAAAAAAAAAAGTATCACAAATAATGTCATTAATTATCATCGATACGAGTATATGTCAGACAATGGTATGCTCTATATATGCTCTAAATATGCGCTAAGTATCTAAGATTCTTTAGATGTTTGTTATAACGGCAACTACGCGGATAAAATCATGGTAATTTTGCTTCCAGGTACTTCGTGGTAGTTAGTACTGATGGCTACGTTGGTCTCAACACGTGCATTCAAAGAGTTCAGTGTGGGCTGCCTGCAACTCTATTGAATTTATCAAAACTAAAAAAGGTAAGCTACTTATATACCTATTCAAAAACAATTCATGTTTGAAAAGAACACTTCTTTTGACTGGCCTCGTGGCTTAGTGGGTAGTAACTCTGCCTGCGAAGCCGAGGGTCGTAGGTTCGATTCCCACCCAGTGCAAATATTTGTGTGATGAATTCAAATGTTTGTTTTTTTTTAAATAAAGATTGACGAGACGGTCAGGACATGTTCCTAATGGTAAGCAACATGCCTGACACATAACAGCACAGTGACACGCTGCTATTGGAACATGAAGAGTCCAAATCATTACCTAGCACTGCACTGCGCTCGTCACCCAGAGATCTAAGATCTTATATCTCTAAGCCCTGTAATTTCTCTGGAAATATTGTACTGTGTATTTGAACTATATAAGTATTATATCAGCTATCTGGCTGCCATCTCACAACCTTTGCTTATTTTGGGGTCATATGGTGTAATGTGTGAATTGTCCACCCATATTTATTTATTAGAAACGTTGAACTCGTTTTGGTGGAACTTTTTTTGGTAAAATCTATTCTATCCTATTTATGTAAATCTTTTTCGGCTAATCCACAACGCAAACTATAATTCAATCTTTATAGGTACAAGATGCGGATGGCGGTGAGTGGTATTCTGGAGCAGCCGCCGCTTTAGGATATGCGTTACAAAGACCAGACCTAGTTCTTCATGCTATATGTAGAAGAAAACCACGACTGTCCTTATTTCATCAAATTGGAAATTTGGCTGGTAAGTATTTATAAATTTATTTTGACGTATCAAATTCACATAAAAAAAAATCGTTTGAACAATAGGTAGTATAAAACATATATATTTATTATGCCTTGTGTATTGCTTAAATTACATAGCAACTAAAGGTAGCGGTTCGCGCGGAGACCGTGGCACAAGACCACAACAGGCACTTGATATTATGGAATTGTATGGGCGCCAGTTCGCGCCGAGACCGCGACACGAGACCGAGACATGAGACCGACACACGTGTCGCGAGACATGTTTGTGTCGCGGTCTCCTGTCGCGGTCTCAGCGCGAACTTGTATCTTCACGGCGCAATTTAACTTCGTTTGTGTACGGTAATACGAGGGTCAAACTGAAAGTTCTTAGAAAATCAAATACTGATTACATTAGCCAGTTATTAGTTTTATTATATCTTTTCAAAATATTGTCCATTCACGTCAATACACCGCTGCATGCGATGGAACCACTGGGAAAAGCACTTTGCCTACTCGTCCTTAGGGGTCTCTTCAATGGCATCGCGATACGCAGCCACCGCTTCTTCAGCATTCATAAACCGCTTTCCTTTAAGTTTTCTTTAATTTTTGAAAATAAATAAAATCACAAGGCGCGAGTTCGGGGCTATACGGCGGGTGACCCAGTAATTCAACGTTTGATGTCGCCAAATAGTCGATCGTTCGCTTGGCGGTGTGCGATGAGGCGTTGTCGTGGTGAAGGAGGATCCTACTGCGAGGTCGTTTCAAGAAGACAAGTGGCAAACAATTGGTAGTGTACCATTCTGCAGAAACTGTTTTTTGATCCTCTAACACAATTGTTGCGAAATGACCTATCCTTCCAAAGAACGAGGCCACCATTTTTTCCCCGCACTTCGATCTCTCTTCACTTTAGTTGGCAACTCCTCGAAAGGAAACACCCACTGAGCAGATTGTCTTTTGGTTTCAGGATCATAACAGTAAATCCAGCTTTCGTCACCTGTTAGTATGTCGAACACAGCATTTGAGTCACCTCCGTTAAATCTTTCAATCATTTTACGGCACCAATCCACACGATGGAGTTTTTGAGCCTCAGTCAAATTATGAGGTATCCACCGGGCGCAAAGCTTCCTGACCGCTAAATGTTCGTGTGGGATTTTGTGCACTTGACTCATACCGATGCCTAAGCTTGTCCGAATCTGCTGATAGGTCACTCTTTTGTCAGTCTCTATCATACGCCGCACAACACAGATGTTATCTTCAGTCGTCGCCGTAGAAGGCCGTCCCTCACGTAAATCATCAGTGAGATTAGTGCGACCACGTTTAAACTCATTAAACCAGTTGTAAACAGTCGCACGAGATGGGGCTTCATCGTGAAAGGCCAATCGTAGTCTATCATAACTTTCTTGTTGACTTAAATGACATCGAAAGTCATAAAAAATAATTGCACGAAAATTTTCTCGTGTTAAATTCATGTTGACGTGACACAGACAATTTTCAATTTGCCGCCAAATCGTAAAACAAATGACAAATGAATGAAGTATATATTCAGTAATATTGGCAAAGAGTTCTATTTTCAAATTATAGAATTATTTTTTTATTATATTGTTTATAAGTGGCCAGTTCTAAGAACTTTCAGTTTGACCCTCGTATTTGTGTAGCTTTTAGCAGTTCAGCATTTTTGAGATTATTTGTTACAAAAGTATAAAACACACAAATCTCTCGTCCTTAAAACATTAATATTGAAGTTAAATTGACATGCTTTATTAGCTAATGTTATGCTTAATTTAGTTCAAAACATATTTTTTAGATTATTGTTAGCACATTTTTGGTGAATCAATAATTTTTACATCATTATTTCTATTCTAGTAATTCTGATATTTCAGATATAAAAAAAGTTTACAGGCAAGAATATTTCAAGTGAAACTACTCTTGAACAGTTGGACATGGACAATGAAAAATGTACTCAAATCAGCGCTTTCCTTCGTGATGTCTACAACACATTTATTGATAAAGAACAGATACCCACATTAACAAAAACAGTGTAATGGCGTTTTTTTCACAAGACTAATAAATTTATTAATTATGCAATCGGATACAAGGTATTCATAAACTTCGACAAATTATAACTTATAACCATGAGTCCGAGACTCATTAACCTCGAACAAATTTTATTAAATGCTCAAATCGGTCACCTCCTTAGATATAGAATAAATAAACTTTGGTCACCTCAAATAAGAAACAAAAAAAATCGCAACAAAATCAGTTATCAGGCGTTGAAAATCAGTCAGTCGCAAGAAAGTGTGAAAGAGCATGAGAGAAACAGTAGATTTGTCACTGTTTTCCACTCAGATTTTAGAACAAACTCTTTAAAAATTAGATTTATTAATTGAATATTATATTTGGTAACAAAAAAGGAAACTACTATTTAAAAGTTAAGATTTTGCAGAGGTTTAAATGTATTTTTCACTATTTGGCTAATATCAACTGATATAAAATACATTAAACTTTAATTATTTTTGGATAAATAGTAAGTAGCTCTGAGAACTATACAAAACACTCGTTTTGCTCCGGGACACACCTTTATAAAAGAAGTAGTATTTATAACGATAACCGCTTGCTTCAGTTCCCAAAGTGTACCAAGAGGATAATTAGCTCTACCTACTCTAGTTACGGCTCTCAGGAAGTTCGGAAGTTACGACTGGTCCAGTCGAGAGCACGATAACTGTCGGTTCGTGGCACCTGGTTCGAATTCCACGCAACCTAAGTACTGTCTTTTCGAAGTCATGTCCGGAATGCCACTAACTTTACAAATGGTGAAGAAAAACAACGTGACAAAACCAATATTCCAATAATCTTTCGAGACCAAGCGTCATCCGCCTACCCGCACTTGGCCACCACGCTGGCCAAGTGCGAGTTGGCCCGTTGGCCGTTGCCTGTTGGATTATGCCCTGAATTTTTCCTTGTGTTTTTTCTCCTTTTGGTATTGCGTCTTGTAAAATTGTCCACTCTAAGCACAAATTATCCTGTTCGTTTACCAAATTAATATTATTAGTGCATAATACCGCTTTCAGTCACAATAATATCATTGATTAATATTTTACATTTAGAATTGAGAAAATAGAAGAAAGTATCACTGAAACTGAATTTAAAGAATTGAAAGCTTTAGAAATGTTCTTCTCCTTTGTGGATGAAAATGAAATTCTAGCTTCGGGAGACTTAGTACATTTACCTAGTCTCATTCACAAAAACGTGGTATGTAACACATTTTATCACATAAACAATTCTACATTTTAGTTATATTCGTACACAATAATAAATTATTTACTCATGTACCTATACATCCTTGCGATGCTTTTTTCAACGTAGCATCACAATAATTTTTTCGTATCTAAACCCATTAAAACTATAGCTTATCAAATTTAAAATTTACAATGTTGACAGTGTCCGGCCAAGAAATCATGCTTGTTATCTTAACCATCAAAGTATCTATTTTATGCAGAATAGTACCATAAGTGAATTAGTTACCTCAAATTTATGTTAAAACAATTAAACGCATCTGTTACATTTTTAGGAAAACAACGAATTCGACATGAGTGAGCCGTTCTTTTGCATAGTACCGGGGCTAGAGGGTCATCATGAGCGATTCCGCGCTCTCTGTGAACGGATCAAATTGCCTACTTTCGTGCTGCAGCCCGGGTTCGATCGCCCAGACGAGACTCCTGCGCAACTCGCACTCAGATACTCTAAGGTAAAATAATATTGATGTCTACAAACACAACTAATAAAACACGCAACTGCATTAGCCGCACTTTTATTTGAGTACCCTTTTTGTAAGTGAGATGTATTTACATATAGCCGTGCAGAGCCATAGCGGGGTATGTCGGGCTATCGGACTCCAGTAAAGTTAGAGTGAAGAGTGGTGCGTTAAAATTACTAAAACTCTCACAGGTCTATCTAGCCCAGTTTCTCTGATGCCCAGGGAGCACCATGGCGAGATTCTCTAGCCTCACATCCCTTTATGTATTTGAGAACCTACCACAAAGACTTAAGTTTTTTGCCTGAGTAGTTGAATTTGTCTTAGTTATTTAAGGATTTATAACCCTACATTTTGAAATTGAAACCTGCAAATAGGCCAGTAATTTGAAAAACATTACAGTATGATGTATATCTTCTGTGATTTTACACAATTTAATTTGTTTGTTTTTCAGATTTTATTCAAGAACAAAAAAATGAATACAAACTTTTATATCTTGGGCTATGAAACGGGAGTACTTGTTGCTCTTGAATTAGCTGCAGTATTAGAAGAAAACGGTAATTTAAATAGAATAATTATATCGTGTAGGTATACATTATTTTTAGACATAAACGAGTATTACCTATTAATGTTTGAAATTACAGGGTTGACAGGCACGGTGTTCTGTTTGGGTGACGGCCCTGTTGAGATATTGGAACTGTTGAAGCGGACTTTAAAAGAGTATGAATCAGAAGATTCATTGCAAGAAGCCGTGGTCCAGCGCATTTGTGCTTTAATCGCGCCTGACGTTGACGTACGCAAAGTGCTAATGGGTGTAACTTCGTGGAGACAGCGTATAAATGTATGCGTGAGTGCGCTACTCGGCCACACAACGCATACGACCCAGTATATGCACGCATTGTTGGAGTCTGCGTATGCGCGCATCGTGTCTGCGCGGCGAACAACGATAGTGGCGCCTCGGGCACTACTGTCGAAAATAGTAAAACTACAAAGCCGAAACAACATCAAACATCACACATGCTCACTTGTGCTTTACTCACAGCAACCGGTATTAGTAAAATACCTCGATGCACCCATAGAATACGCTGCATTTGACGCGCGAGTACCAAGCATTATCAACTCATTTTTTGACGAAAAAATATTACAAGACTTCGAGGAGAGAAACACTACCGATACATATCGTAGTGACCCTTATCCGTTCTTTGTTATGTAATTCTACAAACATTTGTACTTACGAGTTATAACTATGAAGGGCTGAACTAAGGAGTATCATCTGTACATGAAAAAGTAAAAGTCCAAATGTATTTAATTAGAGTGACGCCACATTAACATCAGAGTAAATTTTAAAGGAAATCAACAAACTATTCACTGTTCACAAAATACGAGTAAAATCGCTCTAGCTACACGTTTTCTCAAAATAACAATTTAAGCTTATATTTACTACTTACGCAAGTAGGTATGCTGGTAGCTGAAATTTTCTAAAATTTATAATTTTAGTCGATAGCATTTTTTTTTAACCCAGATACTTCAATTCGTTTACAAATGCTACCTACATTCATACCATATCCTTTGTCTACACCAGTGATATTGTGGAATTTTTTTGAATTGTTATTTATATTATTATAAATCTAGCTCTTTTTTAAATTTTCTAGCAAATCAGATGACACTCCTTAGCTCTGCCCTCCATAGTAATTATGTTTTCTGTTTTTGATGAACTTAATGACACAACACAAGACTGTCACGAGATAACCTATAAGTTAAATTGTTGTATTGTAACAACATTTACATTATATTTTGTTTGTGTTTTCTTTTACCGACTTCCGGCCGATAGTGCCTATAATACCTTGATATTAAAGACACCATCATTGTACAAGGCACTATTATATTTCAACCTATATCTTATACCTTTAAACGAGCAATTCTTGTATATTTATATAGAATCTGAATCTCGGAAACGGCTCGAACGATTTTCATGAAATTATGTATACAGGGGGTTTCGGGGACGATAAATCGATCTAGCTAGGTTTTATTTTTTTAAAACATAATTTTATGCGCGATTTTAGACAATGAAAAACTCCTACAATGTCATTAGAATACGATAACTTATTTCACCACTGTTCTTTAAGTCTAAATGGCTCAGACGGAATATGCTCGCCCTCGGAGACAACAGGCCCCGGTTCGAATCCTGGTGGTTACTTTTCTTTTGTTCTTTTTTGCTCGCCCTCGGAGTCAACAGGCTCCGGTTCGAATCCTGGTGGTCCTTTTCTTTTTGTTCTTTTTTTTCTGAGAAAATCTTATACATAACACCTTTTAGTAGGTCTAAGTAAGCCATCACTTCGTAATTCGTACCTGCCTAAATATCATTTAAAAAAACCGAGCAAAGCTCGGTCACCCAGGTACTGTGTGTTGATAGGCGTATGATACATAATTTTGGTTAATTTTTAAATCAGACATTTTATTATGCATGATTTTTTTATTTTAATGTAAGATAATAAGGGGATTCAATGCAATTTAAACAGGGTATGGTAACCTACATACAGGTTATATTTATGACTAAAAATAGGGATTCCTAAAAAGATTTAGTTTACATTGTAATTTATTTTTGTTAATAAAGGTTAAAAAAATTACAATTACACATATCTTTTACTTTTACACTGAGAACGTTCCAAATACAGAAAGAATTTAGCTGTTTCATACATTTTACAAATAGGTTCGCAAACAATAACCAGGTTCTGATTTTTGTGTAAAACCAAATTTCCAACCTCGAACGACCTGTGCTAACTTCGTGATGCGAGAAACCTCTTAATTTTCGAACTTATTTCAGTTTCTGGATTACAACTTCTAAAATATGCATTTAATAGCAAAGTCATCTATGACACTTTTAAGGCAGATAAAACTAGCAACAATTTTAAGTGTAACTCTAGGTTTATGTAATTCGATTTGTTTATCTATTTGTCGTAATCGAATTATAATCGAGTCGCAATCGAATCTAAATAGAGTAGCCATCTAGTAGTGTCCGGGACGCAAGCGCTACCTGGTGGCGCTCGATGGAGTTAGTGGCGCGCGCGCTGTCGAATGGACGGATCGTTTGAGTCAGTTCTGTCTTGGCTTTCGACGCGTGCGGTCGGCGCTGAACCATCGCGCGTTCTACGATACGTACTTAGCTGAACAACCAACGTTGTTACCTGTGCTTGATAAATTCGATTGTGTTAGCGAGTTTTCATCCAACACTACCCGCCGCTATGCCCACAGCAGAAGGATGCGATGAATAATGAAGATGGCGAGACTATGTGTCGCCGACATATTTGTTAATAGATTCGTCAATAATTTGTTAAAAATTAGTCTTAATATATAAGACGTCAAAAAATGGGCAATTATTTCTTAAATGTTTAAAATTTTGTTGGCTATGATGCGTACGCGTATGCGTCGCTTCTACTCGTACTACACTATATCCATTAAAATTGTCATAACTACGCGTGAAAGAGATAAACATAATAAGCAGTCTACTAAATGCCACTAACTTAAAAACGGTCACTTCAGAGAGAAAGCCCCGAGCTAGTAGCATTTGGTAGACTGCTTATGTTTATCTCTTTCACGCGTAGTTATGAAAATTTTAATGGATATAGTGTAAGTACGAGTAGTAGCGTCGATGGGAATGGTGATGTAAAAAAACCAATTATAAATTACCCAGTACCTAAGCTGCTGGCTGGTAGTGCAGAAATATTCCCCACGGCACTACTGGTATAACGTTTATGTACTCAGTAGTGCGAAGGGGAACGAAGACGTTTAAAAATTCCCCACGACACTACTGGCCAGTGGTGCAGAAGGGAAAAAAATCCCTACGGCACTACCAGTAGTGCGGCTTGATAGTGCCGTAGGGAATAAGCCAACCTTTTCAGCATTACACAATAATTATAGTATTAGTTAGAAAGTTTGTTATGAAAAGTTTGTATTTGTGTCTCAAATGCCGTCACATTAAAATAGCAAAAAGCGTCAGATTATAAAATTACGATAGGTAAGGTTAGTTTTTAACCTTTCAGAGAGTCTAGCGCCTAACCAAAACTGTCTTAGGTTTGATATTGCTCTCTCGTTTCTTTTCGCTTGGGATGAAAGAGACAGCAATAGCCAAACCATAGCCGATTTAGTTAGGCGGTAGAGGGACCGCTCTGTCTCTCTGTACGTTAGCATGTCGGTGACGCAAACACCATCGATATAAACCAATGGATGTGCCCTGAGTAACGCGATATTGGTAATAAACTGCGTCTCTATGTGTGTCGTAAGTAGTTTACACATAACCAATCTACTTGACCCCTAGAATCGCTAGCGGCGCTATATGCTGTGGTTCTACTTATTTTGGTTGTTGACAACGAATAGTGATAAGTAGAAACGTCCGGCGTTCACCGCTTCCTGCAACCGACTTGAACGGAATGAGTGAGCTCACTCTTCCCAACAACGACATGATTCCGTGCGTCCTGAAGTTTGGGAGGGCACATCTGTGTCTTTGGCAAATACCAAAAAGTGATTCACTCAGTCAAATAAAGTTCAACTTCGAAAACAAAAAAGCTTATTTCTTAAACATACAAATTATCAATAAAATATTGTAACCCATCGTATCTTAAGTGAAACATCCATCAACTCCTTAACCACACAATACGACCTTTTTTCTTCACATTCTGAATACTGAGTGGGAACAAATTGTGAGTGTCGTACCATGATGCGAGCTCTGAAAGATAAATTGGTACAGAAAGATGGAATCCGTCTGCCCTAGGTAAAGCCTGTTTGTATAAATTGGAGGCTCTAGAACGGAACAAAAATAATGGATGTAGGTCTGGTAGGGAATGCGAAGTGTCTTTTAGAAATGTACTCCTATTCAACAGACGTGTTTAAATGTTTATATCTGAACCTGAGAAGATTTATACAGGATTGCTTATAAATGATACATAGCTTGGCTAGTCTAGAAATAAACTTAAAGATTTTTTTTATTTAATTTATTGGTGGACAATTCACACACAACGCCATTTGACCCCAAACTAAACAAAGCTTGTAATAGCGGTCAGGTAGCTGATATAATACTTATATCAGCTACCTTACATATTACCTTACTTAGCTACATACTTATTATACATAGAATCATCCAGACACAGTGCAAATATTTGGATTCATCACACAAATATTAGCACTGGTTGAGAATCGACCCCACAACCCTCGGCTTCGCAGGCAGAGTTACTTGCCATTAAGCCACGAAGCTAGTCAAAAAAAATTAAGAAATTAGACGCAAAACAATGTTTATTTACCAAAGTAATATAATAATACGTACAATAAAGTAAATAATTGAAGCTTCTACACTAGGCTAAGCTTGTATCACCGAAACAGACTCGATTGTTTTATTCGACTATGAAATATTTCATTCCATACTCCGACGTCCCTTTATGCAGCAATGCTCACCCTTGGTTTGGTTCTCAATGTAAAAGTGCTAAAGCATTTAAACATGAGTCCTACCTAGCCTTGGCTAATGCTCGACAGCGTAAGGCAAGGGACATATACCGGAAGAAGAAACCGTTCAACAAGGCTGCTAAGGCATTCAAAAAGGTTCTTCAGAGGGCTCGTTTTAACCACATTAGTCGAATAGGGAACAAACAGCAGTTGCAGTCGTACCCTGCGAGCAGCAAAGCGTTTTGGTCCCTAGTTAAATCGGTCAAACCGAACTTTTGCCGCCCTTCACTAGCTCCAAAGCTGAAATTTGACACTGGGACACTGGCTCACACTGCAATGGAGAAGGCAAACTTGTTTGCATCTTTGTTTGCAAATCTGCAAGTCTAGATGCTGGTAGCGCGACACCTCCACTACTCCACCTAGCTGTCCGACCTTTATGTCAGAGAAACACATGCGCCAAATGGAGGTGCGCAAAGTGCTACGCAATCTGAACATGGATAAAGCCAGTAGCCCAGATGTTATTCCTGACCTAGTGTTGAAGACTCGTGCACCTGAGTTGTCCCTGATACTGACGCGTCTAATTAGACTCTCTCTCTAAAGTGGCCTAGAAACGAAGTCTTGGAAGCTTTCCAATGTGCAACCAGTGCCCAAAAAGGATAGTCGTGCTGAAGCAGTTTCTTCTAGGTAAGCACGCTCCACCGTAGACCGCATAGTCGCTTAACATCAGGCGAGACGGCGGTCAAGTGTAAGCCTTTAGAAGTTAAAAAAATACTAAGCCGTTACTTCTAGCTTCGTGTAGCCAAAGTAGCGTTGAGTTGTCTACACGAAGCTACTCGTAAAATACTAGCTTGCTAGCATGCTAAACTTGCTAACACTAGCTTGCTATCCTAACTTGAAAAACTAGCCTCGTCTAGATCGGGCATAATGTCCATATCAGTAGCGTATGGCAAGCCTCATCAAGACATTTGTAAGTTAGCAAAATATGAAGTACATCTCAATTTAATACTGGTTTTGGGAACTTTCTACAGTCAAAACAAGTTATATTGTTCACTCAAAGATTACCTGAAAGCGGTTTATATAAAAACGGTGGAATAGGCGTGATGACAGGTCCTGCTATAGGTTAAATAATATTGGTGGACCATTCACACACAACACCATCTGACCCCAAACTAAGCAAAGCTTGTGTGATGGCAGCCAGATAGCTGATATAATACTTATATAGTTTTAAATACATACTTATTATACATAGAAACACCCAGACACAGTGCACAAATAAACTAAAATATTTACCAATTTTAATTTTGATATTATTTAGTTTAACTTACATTATGATTATTCAAAGCTAGATAGATGGGCAAGTTCATTTTAAAAGTACGAAATTATTAGAACATGTATTTACCGTTGGATAACCCATTAAATTTCATGTTACTTTTGTTATGAAACCAGTTTCCTAACGCAATATTTAATAAAGCTACTATACAAACTTTACGCGCGACGCATAGAAACACGACAGTGTGACGTCACGCTTTTGTAGTGATTAGTATGAAACGTTTTTGGGAGAGTTCAAAATTGTGATTTTAAAATCGTGATATCACGGGAAGTTTTTAAGATAACAAAGTAATTCTTTCACCTATGGTTCAGTTCTTGAGTAGCCTTTTGATGGCACGTTAAATAAAAATGAGTCGTCATGCCTATTATACTATCTAGTCACAAGCACTTAAAGCTTGTGTTATAAAAACCAAATAGTAGGTACTAACTGTACTTAATTCTACTAATATTGTAAGTATGAAATTTTTGATATTTGGGTGTTGGTATGTTCCTTGTTATATCACTCCGTAACTTCTGTACAGATCGGGTGGAAATTTGAACAACAGGTCATACATAGTCTGGAATAGCACAGACTACTTTTCATTGCAATAAAATAACGAGAACTTCGGGGAAACCTGTGAGCGCTTCTAGTTTTTATTCACCGACTAAAAAGGAGGAGGAGGAGTTTTTTTTGTCGTATGTATGTTACACTACAGCGCCGCTAATTGTACATCAATGTTGGTGTTTCTTTTTTGTTTGGTAGATGATACTTTAGAGGTGATTCTGTAAAAAATTAACGAAGGTGTAGTGGTTTTGGAAAAATGAACAAAAAACAGCTAAAATTTTATTGGACCAACTACTAACCTAAACATTTCCTGAACTTACATGAGGAATTGATGGAGGTTTAAAAACGGCTTCGTTTTAGCTACGCTGTCCGTTGTATCAATGAGGTTATCTGTGACTGCTTCCCGTTGAAATTGGTGGAATGCCTGAATAAAATTTTAAATTGAAGTTGGTTTTTGTTTTTAAAAAAAATATATCTGTATAATAATAAATTGAAACAAAAAGAAATATTTAAATTAAATTGAAAAAAAGAAAATAAATTGTACCTATTAAATACATGTATAAATTATACAACAATAATATTAATATTCAAGACATTACATTTATACCTAACTAAAGTAACGCCTTACAAAACCAGACTAGAGTACTTAATGGTAAGCTACTTCTAGTAAGATACTTACAGACTCGGGTATTCTAAGCAGGCTTTATATCTGGTAGGTATTCCTTTGCTCTGGCGACCGTAAAGGGGCATCCATTAGGTAACTGAGTCGTTTTTAGGTAAAGTTGCTAATTTGTTTCGGTAAATTTTAGGAAAATTTCGTCCAATTCGGTGTAGGCTCCAAAAAATTTAGACTCGTTATGACATTTGAAAAATGCTGGAAAAATATTAATCCATTTGATTTGGTCCACTCGTTTCAGAGCTACGGTGCCAAAGACAGACGGACATCGACGTCAAACTTTTATCAGCCATCTTTTTGAGTCGGGGGTTAAAAAATAACCAAATTACTCTGAAAGCTTAAAATGACTTTTGGTCTTTTTAGTCAGGTTTTTTGTTCTTACTGTTGTTATATTCTTTTAAATTGTTACGTAGTTCCCATTTAGAACCAGGAAATATGCCTAGTGTCTCATCATGTGTTTGATATTAATAAAACATGCTGACAACGTGATTGGCATAATATTCCGAGTAGCAAAAGCCTCTTCGGCGTTGTAATGGTTGTGCAATGAAAAAATTGCACTATGAAAAGATTTACAATAATTTTATATAAGTAACATTTTCTCTTAACTATAAAATTAAATTCAGATGCTTGACATAATTTAATTCGTTTTGTAAAAGCAAGTTAAGTCACTGTTACAATGAGAGATTTTGGCGTAAATAAAAATATCACTGATGTGTGCAACCTTAACTGATTTCTACTGATTTTTTCATTTTTACAAAACCTTGGCCCAATTTCGATAAAATGTATATGGAACCATTGGGACAGTCTAACCTTTAAACAAAAAATATGTGTTTAAAATCGGTTCACGCAGTCAACAGTTATGACGTAAGGAGAGCCTCCTTCTTTTTTGAAGTCGGTTAAAATAAGAAGATCATATGGCAGCTAAGTGTAGAAGTGCAATGAGGTAAGTATGGTCATCGTTGAAGGTATTATGGTGCAGGACCGTTCGAGCATGCTGATGAGGTAGCAAGGTGGTACAATCGGGCTGCGAAGCACGCAGCGACAAAGGACGTGGCCTAGTAGAGTGACCATAGTCTTTCTTGCATTGAGGACGATGGATCTACAATTTCAGTTATTTTTTGTACATCATTGATAAGTTCACACTTGGGCGTGTTTTCATTTATTTTGTCAATTCGTTGAAATATTTACTTTAGGAGACCGCCTGATTTTCCTGAGATTCTGGTATGATAGAATTATTTCTAAAAAAAATCTTTAAAATTTTTGTAATGTAATTTTATTTTTATTATTCCTTTTTTTAACTTTGTTCGTTATAATTCATATTGAAAACATTGCAGAGGCATAGAGCGGCAAATTATTATTAGGTATTATTAACCAAGATGTTTTGGTAGAGTACAACATTACAGCCGTGGTCACGAGAATTATGACGAAATTGTCTCATTGATCTGTTTTGTTTGTCATTGGTCAATAAAATTGTAATGACAGATGGCTGAAAATATTTATGTCAAATTATTAGATAACACTAGCAGAGCCCAGTGGATTTTTATTATATTCCTGTCCCGTAATTTTCCAGCAATAAACAATAACGCATGTGCAATTCTAACCGTGTTTCAAATTTCAACCTAATCCGTTCGGCAGATCCGACGTGATTGAGCTACAAGCATCCAAACTTTTGAACATATGTATAATATTAGTAGTATAATAATATATATATATACATATATATAATGTATGTATAGTATTATAATGTTGACGTATGTTTGTAAAATTTTCACTAGTAAAATAGATGAATGTTTCTTATTTAAATATTTTTTCATTCATACGACATTCTGAAAACACAGTCATAAAATCTTTAATATATTTAAAACTGCCCGTTCTGGCTTTACTTGAAAAGTATCATATTAAGACCTCAAAATCCTTCTAAGGGTCATGCACACATGTTTGCTAAAGGTCAAACATAATCAAATCTTACGATTCTAAAGGACATACAGACAGACATTTCTTTTTTATAAATGCGAGAGGTGCGTATATTTTTTTTCCTAAACGAGTAATCATGAGTAGTGTTGTCACCCCACCGCAAGCCATCCGTAACGCGACTCCATCAATCGTATCAATAACCCGCGCGGCTTTCAATGTGCGCGCGCGCATCTCGCGTGTTCAGACTGTGGCGACTGCGGCGGACCGGCGCGAAGAGGCTGAGCCTATTTAGGAAACTCTTCCGGAAGTGATTCTTCTACAACATGAAGGCGTGTGTAGTTGTTGCTGCTTTTTTACTGGTGAGAATAAAGTTTATTTTAATATTAGAACTTTTTTTTTGTGTAGAGTTTTGTGACGAGCAGGACATGTCCCTGATGGTAAGCAACGTGACTCCTCATAACAGTAACATTGTTATTTTTTACAAATATAGTACGAACAGTGTGATAGAAAAAAGATCAAGAAATTAGATTACGCTAATCAGATACACACTCTCCGAAATGCATTCGTTGTATTTTTCTCGACAGTTACAATTTTGCCATCTTCAAGTTAAACTTGAATCGGATTCTTCTAGGTAAGCATACATCAAGCGAGATGGCGGTCAAGTGTAAACATATCGTTCTAAAAAATACTGATGAAACTACGAAATTTTGTATGGATACTCTTCCAGGACAAAACTACTAAATGGATCTTAAATCATCTAGAAAAAAAAAAAAAATTTTAGCCACTCCACAGACTCATTGCATTATTATTTACATATTTCTTGGATTAGGAGAAGAAGGCGAAAACAGGGGGGTGTGGTGAACATTTTGAACCTAAGTCTAGTACTAGCCAGTCGGATTTCGTCTGTTGAGCCGATCACTACCGGTTGGGATTCCGATAGTAATCGACTCGACATCGTCTTTTGCCGAAGTCGCCTCCTCTCGGCCCAGAGCCTCCAAAAACAAAAGATAAAAGTGTTATACCTTCGAGTTTAACTGTATCTGTGGTTAAATAGGTACAAAAACTCCGTTATTACAGCTAAAAAAAAAGATGTGGTATCATGGCACACCGAGGAGAAACGAAGCTCTATCGGATAACATAGCAACACAATTTGAAAAAAAAAAGCTTATTTTTATTTTTACGAACCTATGATCATCTGAAAATACAGTTGGTAGCACTGGTCGCAGACAGTCTTTACGCGTCACTTCCGTTACAAATCTATACTAATATTATACAGCTTAAGAGTTTGTTTGTTTGTTTGAACGCTAGGATCGCTGGAAGCACTAGTCTGAGTTGAAAGATTATTTTTCTATTGGATAGTTCATTCATCGAGGAAGGCTATAGGCTATAGAACATAACGCTACTATTAAAAGAAGCAGACCATGAATCAAGAATGTCACAAAATCGGGAAAAAGTATTTCTTTTTGAGAGTTTTCGTACGTTTCGTGTTTTGACATGACACATGACAGCATGTGTCTAAGATTGCGTCATTGAATATCACAGATTAAACACCTCACCTTTGCTAATCAAATTTGTTTCTAAATCTGAGTTGGTATGACCAATTTCCGACAGGTGGCGTAGCAAGTAGCTGAAGAGGTTTTTTTGTTTGAAAGCGATATTATCAGGAATGACTGAACAGATTTCAGTCATTCTTTCATCGTTGGATATGTACGGGATCCCGATGAGTGCTATATAATGTACCACGGGCGAAGCTGGGGCGGATATCTAGTTTTTTACAATCCCTATACCCTATACCCTCGAAGCCTGCTGTAAAGAACTTCGTTGCAAAAAAATCTCACAAAACCAGAATAAGGACTACAATGACAAAGAGGCTACTTTTTATTTCACGAAAACAATGGTATCGGGGACAACTACATGTATTCCATCTTATATCTTTACCAATTAAACGTATCTTTCGTAATAAGGACGTCTAAGCTGTGGAACGCGTTATCTGAGCCTTCCTTCCACTCGACACCACCAAAACGACACCATCCGTGGTGTCATATGGAATATCTAGTCCATACGACACCACCCTAGAGATGTGCTGTTCCGCCATTAGTTTTTATGTATTTTATGTCATGAGTATCCATGTCCATTGTGAAAAATTAAAATATTCGGACGGAAAGACAATAATATTATGCAAATTGCAATGAACAATGTCAAGATGACCATTTGAGTGACAGATAAACTTGAATATTAACTTTAATATAATATAAACTTTATCAAATGACATACCTCATTAATGAAACTGCTTGAACTTAATTGTAGTTTGCATATCAACAACTTTGTATGTAGTTAACCTCACTATTAGTCGGTGGTGTCGTATGGACTAGTGATTCCATACGACACCACCGATGGTGTCGTTTTGGTGGTGTCGAGTGGAAGGAAGGTATCTGTGTGGGTTTTTCCCGATGATTGCAATCTTGTTGTCTTCAAGTCGAGTGTATATCGGTGTCTTCTAGGTCTTCTAGGACGCTCCATTGTAAGCTGTATCGCTTGATCTCAAGCGCGATGGCTGTCAAGTTCTTACCTATCGTAAAAACAATAGCAAAGCAGTAATATGGAAGAGCAATAAAGTACAGTGTTACACAAAGACTAAAAACGGTTATATTCCAAATTACTGCATAATGCAGTGCTCATGTGTGCAGGCAAAAAATACTGCCATCAGGCACCATGCCTGCTCGTCGCATCTCTCCAATAAAAAAATCAAAACTTAGTTAAACTTTTTGCTAATTTAATTCAAACAAAACCTACAGTGGTCTATGGATAATTCAGGTGTGCTTAGTGTAAGTAGTTAGGTAGGTTTGTAGTGTAGTGTAGCTATCATTGTATTTTAGTTTTATTAATAAAGGCTCTGCCCAGTAAAAATATAAACAAAACAAATATATATTCTTTATTGAAGTAAATAAAAAGTAAATAACGTGTAAATCACATGATAAAAAAACTAGGGATAGATATAACAAATAAAAAAAAGTTTAAAAAAATAATCAAAATTAGAACATTCGTAAAATATAAATAAAACAAAAACTACCATAAGATACTGAATTCTTCAATAAATTATTTAATTTTTTTTAGAAAATAATTATGACTAACGAGCCATACAAAAATAATAATTTGTGCAAATGAATTATTTTCTTGTTTGATTAAAGATCTGGCCCAGAACCAGAGACACGTAGTTTTTTGTTCTAGTGAATGAACATTGCGGTCAACGGTAAAAGGTCAACATTTATAGTATTCTCTTATTAATATTTATTATGTTCAGAGACTAACATAAAATTAGACATCGTGTCTGACAAATTTCCAATTATTTTTTATGTGCTTATTATCTACTAGCAGAAACCAGCAGGGTTATACCCGCGTAGTTCACGTTCCAGTTATTTTGCTAAACTAAAATGAAGCCTATAATTTCTTCTAAACAATTTAGCCGCGTTCTAAACTTTAACCTCATTAAAGAATATAAGTTACGGCTGGTCTTGTTATCCCGGCGACTGCCGATCCGGAAGCCCCGTTTTCAAATCCCACGCGCACCACTGTCATTTCGAAGTCATAAGGAAAATCTCGTGAGGAAACCGACATGCCTAGAATCTTTCGAGGTCATATGTCCACCAACCTATACTGGGCCAGCGTGGGTTATGGTCTCTCCTTGGGAGATAAGGCCACGAGCATTGGGAACATTGAATGGGTAGTTGATATTTAAAACAATATAAGTAGGATTTAACTACCACAGTCACTATTAATTTAACAAGAGTATGGCCTGTTTATTAAAAGTGAAGGAACAAGAAAAACACGCGTCTGATGGTAGGTAGCACGATTGGCCATTTAAGCCTCGTTTTTTGTGGCGTGGTCATAGAATAGACAATAATGTAGAGACAGTGATTGAGACTCTTCTGGTTCCATATAGCGGAGTGCGCTGTGTGAGTTTCTAATTTGGTTTCATGTTTTTTGTTGTATGTTAGTTACGCGATAATGTTTTTTTTTTGGTAAATCATATTTCAGAGGAAATTATATATATCCACATTTTATCGAAATCTGTGCAGCGGTTTCTAAAATATCAACAAAAATAAATGTATAAAATGTGTACTTAGTTAATTTCATAAAAATCATGTAATTTTACCGAGTGTCTTCATTTTAGTTTTAAATTGAGGATTTTATGTAAGAAAATTAAATTACCAATACTTAAAAGTCAACACATTACATTCGTATATTTAACGCAGCTAGTTCAGATTGGTCACTTTATTCTTGAACTACACAGACCTTGACAATGACACTACGGTTTAACCTTTGTGGAGGCCGCCCGGGGAAGTGTTACATATTTGCCTTTTGGGAGGGAGGGTCCTATCTTCTCTTTGCCCAGCAGTTGGTTAGTTTGGGCGAGTAATAAATACTTCGTGAAAAAGCTATCTAAGGTATTTTTCAATTTTTATCGCAAATACAAATCCAAAAATCTTTATCGCTGTTTGCAAATAAGATAAGATCGTACAAAACATTTTAAAAGTTGCCCCTTACAAACTAGCCTTTTCTTCTAGAGGCATGCATTAAAATATTATCATTACTCGCCTATACTATTCTTCTGCTCGGCAAAGTGAAAAGAGGACCCTCCTTTCAGATAGGAAAAGGTGTTACCACAGGCGGCTTCCGCAAAGATGCCTACGACGTCATCCTTTATCGCTAAAAAAGCAAAATTGGTATCTGTTGGTATTTTAATCGTTGCCAATTTATAATTTTCAACTTACTGTTGATAAATTGAGTTTTGCGAAAGTAGCTTTCTTTGCTTGAAAAATGAGCATATCTGCAAAACCAGTTTTCGAGAGACAAGTTTCGTATTTTAGGGTTCCGTCGTGCAATCAGAAGATAAGAAACACGCTCGGAAATGGACGACATAATTATTAATGACTTTTATTTGATTTTTCTTAGCAACATTTGTAATCATCGGAATAACCTTGATACACTGTAAACATGACATAACGCTCAATAAGTACTTGTTCTAAATTAGTGAACTTGCTTTAACAGATTTTTCAGTAGAAGATAACTCTGTTAAATCATGACACAAACCTAAATTAACTAGTGTAGACAAAAGTATATGTTTGTGCCTATCACAATAAAGAATTTACTGTATACACATTAAAAACATACAGTCATAGGAACTGCCCCTAGAAGTGAATACTTATAACTCAGAGTTTATTAGCTTACTTTGGAAACTGTAGAAAATGGGACGTGAAACCGGAGGGTGTGGCCATCTAGAAATCCGTAACGCATTTCTAGATGACCAATGGGCATGGTCCCGAGTTTACCTGAAGATTTCTTATCATTCCCGAGCGTGACACTATAATTCAATTCACAGCCCACAAAAAATCTGTCTGTGTTGTGACAAAAATAACTCTGCAATTAAAAAAAATGTGTTTTTGGCATGTTCAAACAGAGGATTCTATTTAAAAATGTCAAGTAAGTTTATAAATGTTATAAGAATAAGAATAAGAATGTCTTTATTGTATAAACTGTGTACATAGATGGTAGGTGGATACAATAATGGTTTCAACAGTTTTGTCCTCGCGAACATACAATAATGTTTTACGTAATTTCATACAATCTTTTTTTATCACCCTCAAAATTAACATAGGTACAGTTAATTAACTCTGAAACACAATATAGGTACATATAGATCTATGACACATTAATAAATTATGTTAATTATAATTTTACTTTTTTATTAATGTGCAGATTGAAATAAATAAGCTATATTTCATACAATAAAAAGAAACACTATCGAACCAACCACAATTTTATGCGAAGTATGATCTCGACCATGAGAGCTTAAGACCTAACTTAAGACTGTTTGACTTGCTTCCAGTCAAATGTTACTATGAGCAAACGTTAGTTAATAAATTATGCATACATCGAAAAAAGTTATATACTCGTCACCGACACTTATAGACCTATAGATGTGAAACACACAAAATGTTGCCATTACAATCCAGTCAAACTACTTATCGGCATAGAATAGAGAATGTATCGGCTAATGCATTTTTTTACAGTTCCGCATCTACTACACTCTTTACAGAATAATCGGATAGATGAATGAACAATACGTGTGTTCAGTAGTAAGGTTACACGTGATAAGAGTCTGCCATTAACAGCACAATATTGCACAGATATTTGAATTTGAGAGTAGAAATCACTGGCCTTTACTGCACAGCACTCGTCATCCAGTGATTAAGATGATTTATATCGCTTTCTTCTGTATTTACTCTTACTCTAAAAATATATTTCTAGAAAAATTACACACCTATAGGCCTTAAGGAGGAGACCTATAAGGAGAACCCAGGTAGCAATTTTACGTCATGACGACGTCCATTCACGGTCATTTTCGACGTAAATGACGTCGTAAAAAACGTCCCACAGACGTACTAAATGACGGCCTAATGTCAGGTCTCAGCGACGTCTCTGAAGACGTCATATTAACGTCTCCAGATAACGTCATATTAACGTCTCCAGATAACGTCATATTAACGTCTCCAGATAACGTCATATTAACGTCTCCAGATAACGTCATATTAACGTCTCCAGATATCGACTTATTCACGTCCCCAGATAACGTCATATTAACGTCTCCAGATAACGTCATATTAACGTCTCCAGATAACGTCATATTAACGTCTCCAGATAACGTCATATTAACGTCTCCAGATAACGTCATATTAACGTCTCCAGATATCGACTTATTCACGTCCCCAGATAACGTCATATTAACGTCTCCAGATAACGTCACCTTAACGTCTCCAGATAACGTCATATTAACGTCGCCAGATAACGTCTCCAGAAGACGTCAATACCACGTATTGTGAAGACCTCCTATAATAACGTCTATTAACGTCTTCAGACACATTAATATAACGTTATCTGAAGCGTTAATATGACGTCATCCGGGATCAATTTGGCCTCGATGCAATTCATCCAGCCACAGTCTTCAAGTAACTCTGAAAGGTCAACATTAAAACACAAATTTGCATTGTAGTATTATTTATTATAACGAGTTAACTATCACAACTTAATTAATAAATGGAGAATTTTAATCCTTATAACCATGGAGCATAGGAAAACATATAAAAGAATTACTAGTTGCCTCTTGAGGAATAACAACACATTTTGAAATAATATCATAAACAGGTACAATTTTGTAAGCTGAACAGAGTTCCGAAACTTTAAAAATATCAATAACAGCAGAATCATAAGGATACGTATAGTAGGAATCATAATGTACAAACTCTTTTCCATAGACGAACAAGGAAACCTCTCCATTAATCTTACATCTCAAAATATTATGTATCTCGACTACTTTGCCGTTTGCATAGCAGTAACAATTATTAGCTAAACCAGATTTTGTATACATTGCAAAACCCTTATAAACAAGTTTATTAAAGCATTCATAAGCATTGTTATCAACAGGCGTTGGTCCTAAGCTATTGTAATAAAAACCGCTGGTACCTCGTCAATCAGTTTTGGAGGAAAAGTAGATTCCATTTCTTTTAATCGTTTATAAATTTGCTGCAACGGTTTGTTAGGTGACCTAACTAATTTTTTAACATGCCTAAATAATTTTCGAAAGGAAAGGCGGAATAACTGTCCAAATCACCAAATAAACGAACGTCATCACACAAATGACATAACATATGAACATTGTAAATTAAAATTTCCGGCTATAAATAGTTTCGGAATGTCTTATGAACATTAATAATAGCTCATGTGCTAAATATGTACCTACTTTATTGATGTTTCTAGGGCTACAAAGAATTGTTATAGCACAATGAAATAACAAAAAATTTTCATACAGGGAGGTTGGAAGGATATTTTTTAGAACAACTGGTCCAGTATATAACAAAAACATCCTAAATTCGGTGGCTTTCCAGCGAGCCAACTCACTGATACTTCATGGTCGCCTGTTAAATTCAACAGGTATACAACTTGCACAGCTAAGTAATTTTTCAGAAACTGCATTTACTAAACGGCTATTTAAACGAACATTTAAATCACCACCAACCCAAACATTTAAAAGTTTCCTCATGACTCCCAGACAAACAGCATGCATATAATCAATGGGAAACAATGAAACTAAATCTATGGGAAGCGTCAAAAGTGGAGATTCACCAACATGATGGTCGTCATCAGACTGTAAACGAAATTGTGAATCCGTTCTCCTACTACGCAGATATACGCTTGTATAAATCACTCTACCTTGAATATACTCACCAGGTTCTACACATTTATCACATGATGAGTATCCACCATGGGATTTAGTACATTTGATAAAAGCTCTAGCTGGAGCGTCACATACAAAACTATGTACTTTTACAATATAATGAGTATCTTCAAAATTTATTCCATCATTAAGTAATGTAGACAGTTCTTCAACAAATGGCCCCAAAAACAGATTCAATGGTGAAGGTTTAGAGTTTCCACAGAACAGAGTTATTACAAATGGCTGTGCACAATTAAAGTTTTTGATCAAACCTAATATAGGCCATAGTTGAGTATTCGTGCTTTTAAAAGTGGCAAACCATCAACATTAAAAGACAACAATATTTCACTATTTTTAAAGTTGAACCCACTGTACAGTTTTAATTGTGCTTGTATTTGATTTATGAGACCAATGTGCACCAATTCACCAGATTGCAAAGAGTTACTTGATATATTCATTGGCGTATTTAAAAACGTTCTGCTATCTCTAGGCAATTTAGGGCAAAAAGGATTTAGAATTTTAGAAGACTATCTAGAGCACTGTGGGAATTTTATATGTTCTACGGTAGCCCAATGTCTTAATTGCGATGGCAAATCGTTAGCATCGTCAGATCGTGAATCATCATTATCTATAAAACAATCCTCAAACAATGTTGATTGACAATTTTCATCTAAAAAATATTCTCTTTATATGTCCTTAAACAGTTTTCATTTAAAGTATTGTTGTCAATACTACTGTTACTCGTAGCTATAGATGTGGATGTATATTGTGGTGAAGATGGCAAATCACTTAATGATGGCTGTAATGTACTTCTTTGTATTTCTAAAATAATTTTCGTTTTTCTGCCAAAATCCTTCTATACATTTGACGCTCACCTACTACATTTTTTTTTTCTTCCTAGAGGATGACATTGTTATTTTCCTTTGACAATCGCTTTTTGCTCGTTCAGGTGCGTGCTTGAGCCACACCTTTATATCGTCTTCAATGTCTTTTCTGTAATCCTTGGAGGGAACTCTTTAAGCTCTCTGAAAACAAAAAGTTTGTGAATATAAGAATAGCCCAAATGCCTGCAACGCTCTGTGGGGTCAGATGACGGGTCGCTCTCACACAGCGACTCGCGAGTCGCGACACAACTGGTGTTAAATATTATTTTTAACGGAGAATTAAAACCGGTCAAGTGGGTGTTGGATCACGCGCATTGTAGGGTTCCGTAGTAAGCCCGTCGCAATAATTATGTGGACTTAATTGTTTTATTTTACCAGTTAATTGACGTGATTATTATTATATATAGCCTTGCCAAATTACAGCTTTCTAGTACTAAGAGTCTCCCCACCTAGCCACCTACATAAAACATGCCAATTATTAACCAGTTGCCAGTACACAAGGAATATGTATCTTTTGAAATTATTTAGGTATTTCATAGCACACTTATTTTGTATTATAGATGAGATCTAGAAAGAATAAATTTAATCATATGAAAGACAATAGACACATACCAACAATAAATTCACGGAGACGTAGCTCTGAAAAAGGCTTCTTCTCAGACCTTTTACCATAGAAGTTGAACTTGCTTGCCAACGAGTCTGACAATGTATATTTCATCACTCTCGATACTTTATTTTTAAATCATGCCCACCAAGGCTCTTTAGGTAGCTTGTCTGTAAATATTAATTGATAGCAATAAACATCCACATATATCTCTATAAGTACACACTAGAATTAACATAAGATCCAACAGTCACATACATAATCTTGAGCTCACACTATAGGATTCCCTGTCATAGGTATCAGGAACTACGAGTGCCAAGGTATCATGACACAGACCTAGAGCAAATATTTGTGTTGCAACAGGAATTGAACCCACACCTCACATCTCAGCCCTCTAATCGCCCACTGTGAAGCAGTGGCCAAAATTATTAGGAATTAACTACACATAATGTGAGCAGAAGCTAATAAAACATAGCCTGTCAGGGGTAATGTAGCTTGCTATTAGTGACTGAATTCCCAGAATTGAATCAATAGTTCCGATGATTAACTCCTACATCCAAACTCACAAACAAACTAACTCATTCTAGCAAGGTACCCATGTAATAAAAAGCTTTCTTATGGTAAAGTAGGAATTAATTATAATTGCTCAATAGGCATTTCCTGTTTATTAAAAGTAAACACTTACCAGGTTAGCACAGTTTTCTGTATTAGTCAGTAACTGTTCCACTGTTTCTAAATCTTGAAAAGTTTCCAAGGGAAATTTGAATTCAGGCTTCAATGCATTGGTATTTCCTGCTCTGTCTTTCAAAATTGCTAGGATGACATCATTTTGGGCTTTTATTTTGGCAAGTAGTGAAACAACTTGGCCTTGACAATCTGGATGAAAAAAGTAGTATGGTAGGTATTACAGTCTATAATAATCTTAACACCAACCACCACCACCACCACTATACCAAAAATAGAAATAATCGTCGAAAACTATACTCATGCATATAAGGTAGTATCTAGCAAAGAATCTAGTTAGGCAGCTATAGATTTAAAAAATCAAAATGATTTTTACTATTTACCACAGTTATTGGAAGCACTGCTGGCAACAATTTCATCGAGTGTCATACTTTGTGAACCAGATGGTTGATCATGATGACTGTTAGAAGCCTTCTCTTGTGCATCAGGTTTATTCATCTGTGAGTTGTGATTTAGTACCAAATCACTGTAAATTGTGCTTGTACTTGAAGGTTCAAGGTTTATATCTAAAAGCAAAAAAAAAAAAAGAAAATAATGGAAGGAAATATTATTATGTTCAAAATAATTTAGTTAATGTATCATCCGGTATAATTACAATTGGATAGATGTTTCTTTAAAGGCGGAGGACGAGGAATTCACACCTTTCTCATCATCATTATCATCTGATGATGAAATGTATCTGCTAGTTTTTTTTTTGTTTTGCGTTTAGGTGGCTTACTTATATAATTTTCCTCCTCAGTCTGTATATCTGATGTGTCTTCCACCAACTTTAATTTTTCTTTGCCTTATCCAATTCATCTATAGAACAAGCATAAAACACCAACACAGTTAATATCAAAACAACATGCAAGTTAAAGTTAGTCACGCCATGCAACACACCCACGCCGTACAAGCTTGGTAGTCCAGCACTTATTAATCCATTAGTTCTATCTCATTACTAGTAGTTAATAGTACTGCCATTACTTATATAATTTACTATGCTTTTGTTTCTGTTTTGATATGGTATGGTGGTGAGATTACAGGCACATGAGACTGCAATGAACACAACACAATGCTATGTAGGGCACATTCTAGGTGGATGTGGGTACATACCCCCCATACATACCCCTGGTGGTTCGGTGGCCACCTAACCACCAGGTTTATGTATGTTATACAATGTATAATTATAAGACAAGACCAACAAATATTTGTGAAAACAAACAAAACCAAACACCTGTGAACACACTTTCTTGGAAATGATTACTTATCTGTTGCTTGCTTGCTGTCGCCGCTGCTGCTTGTTTACACACGGCGCCATGACCTAAAAATAGCAGTTCTGTCTTGTGATCTTGGGCAATCTGAATATTTTTTTTCTGTGCGCATCAAAACTGCAGTCAACTTCAGCTCGGCCGTAATCCTTAGATTTTTAGGTTATGGCACCGTGTATTTTTTTAGTTAGGTTTTAAAACACTAGCACCTACTAGAATTAAATTCTGGGCCAGTCTGTCTGTGCCCAGGCTTAAAGCATGGTAAAGTTAACTGCCCTCAAGCCACCAGCTGCTAAAATAGTTGTGTGTGGTAGTGTTACACTACCTACTCATAAAAAAAACTTACCAGTCTGATAGAAAACTCTATCGATCTCGTATAGTTTCCATTGTTCATTTGGAGACGAACACCTCTGTAGAAGTTTATCAAATGCTTTCGCCTCCTTTACGGGAGGCCAATAGATTTCTTTTTTAGGTGTTATCCATTTATTGATGACCACAGCCACAGTGCCACCCTCACTCTCCGCGAACTGAACGACACTATACATAATTTACAATCCTTTTATGTGCTGTGATACGTACTATAACAACAGCAAGAAAAAACATGAGAATTTACACATTTGTTTGACACAGAGAATTGAGAAAGAAAAAAAGCGCGGGATACCAACCAACCGTCAACGCGTTCGTTCGTTCCGTTCCGAAATAAACAAAAGCAAACAAAATATATATTTTTTACTTTTTAAATATTTATATTTTTAATCAGCCTTTTCTATCTTATATTGGTTCTTTCTAATGTTTGATGATAGACTAATAGCTGAATTTCTTTTCATTGAGTTACATAACAAATACAAATGTAAAAATAATAATTTAATAAAATAATAACAAACAACATGCTATCAATGCGTTCCGTTCCTCGCAGATTGGAAGAAAGATAAACTCTGGTGATAATTTTTAAATTATTAAAATGGACTATTTACTGTCGAGTTAAAGTTTTTACAGAGTACCTATATTTTAATACAAAAAAACGTTCGCTAGCCGCATGATAGTTATGTTGTTAGAGCTAATTTAATCGTGCCTGCTTGAGCATGGTAGGCACCTGTTGTACTCTCCTAGAATAAAATTATGTTTCTTTTCTTGGATAATGGCATACCTATAGCTCATATACCTACCTTACTTAATTAGGTTTTATTCTGATTCCCATAATAATAATAATATGCTTGAATGTCCATAGCATCATAAGTAGGTTCCCGTTTATTCTGCTAGTCAAACGAATGGAAGTCAGTGGTGGATGTTTCTGTAGGTATCGAGGCGGCTCAAGACCGCTCGTCGTGGCATTTCTATGTATATGGGGCCTGTCCAGCAGTGGACTTCTAACTAAAAGTGTTTGTACAAACCTACTTACAGAAAATAAATCATTTATCATTTAAACTGATAATTTATTTAATGACGATGAATATTAATTTTATCGGTTGCAATTAGGTACCTACCTTAACACGTTCGCAGTCCAGTGTACCCTATGCGGTACACGCGGAGCGATTCCGCCGAGTCCGTGTACCCTATGCGGTACACGAGGCCACTATAACTATATGGGCTCTGCAGCCACGGACTTATGAAATTTGTTAGTGTATCGTTCCTGGACTTGTGACAAGGGTTCTATTAGACAAGAAAAACCAAAAACATGACTTATTTTTTTTTATATAATGTTTTCACAGTACAAAATGAAACGAGTTAGTAGAAATATATAATGTTTTATTGGTGAACTGTAACTTTAGGAAAACAATCAATACATATGCCTTTTACATTTTTACATTGTGATGACACCCTTTTAGCTTTGGCGCGTGCATACGAAGTGAGTCTTCCTTCGTCGTGTTTTAAGTCCGTGTACCGCCCGGTGTACACGAGCAAAGTCGGGGCACGGGCCTTTATTTTAACATAATTATGCATCAGTTGTGACGTTTGCATCGACTAATGGTCAAAAGTAATGAAAATGATATTGGACTTATGGCGTTGTCGGAAACTTTTGTATTGGGACTGCGAACGTGTTAAGCAGGTATTATTAAGTAAGTAGTACCTACGTGTTAGAGCATTCCTTTAGATGCACTAAATAAATAGTACGTAGGTAAGTACACTACGGCCGAAATATCTTGGCGAGTCTGTACATAGACACTACGAACTTTCGCCATTGACCCTAAATGTAGGTACGTTCCTACGGCGTCTTATTAATGAACAACACAGGGCGTCACAGAATGGAACCCAAATGGACGTTGCTAGGGCGTCTTATTAGGGAACAACACAGGACGTCACAGAATAGACCGTAAATGGACGTTGCTAGGACATATAATACATGACCAACACAGGACGTCACAGAACTGACCCTAAATGCACGTTGCTACGGCGTCTTATTAATGACCAACATAGGACGTCACAGTTGACCCCAAATGGCCGTTGCTAGGGCGTCTTATTATTGACCAACACAGGAGGTCACAGAATTGACCGTAAATGGACGTTGCTAGGACGTATAATACATGACCAACACAGGACGTCACAGAATTGACCCTAAATGCACGTTGCTACGCCGTCTTACTAATGACCAACACAGGACGTCACAGTTGACCCCAAATGGACGTTGCTAGGGCGTCTTATTATTGACCAACACAGGACGTCACGGAATTGACCGTAAATGGACGTTACTAGGACGTAACATTCACGACCAACACAGGACGTCACAGAATTGACCTTATATGGACGTTGCTACGTCGTCATAATCATGACCAACATAGGACGTCACTGAATTGACGCTAAATCGACGTCACCAGGACGTTCCCTTGAGTACCAGACGTTAAAATGACGTCAGTGTGACGTACTTATTTGACGAATAAACTACGGACCCTAATATGACCTTAGGATGACGTCATTTTTTCGTCGCAGACGTCATTTTGCTACCTGGGAAGGAAGCTGTAAGGCCTTAGGCTTTCAAATCGAAACATACTAATGTTTTCACTGTACTGTTTTGTATTAATAAATAAAATAAATAAATATGCATACACAGGACACTTCACACGCAACATCATCTGACCCCAAACTAAGCAAAGCTTGTCCTATGGAAGCCAGACAGCTGATATAATAGTTCATTCATTCATAATTTAAGAGCGACGCTCTTGTCGGTGGAGTTCCTTCCATGTACTTCTACACTCCGCCTTCTCCTTGACTTCCTGATACGACACTACATTTATCTTCTCCCTCACTTGGTTCATGTAACTTTTCCTAGGTCTACCTCTCTTCCTCCTCCCTTCTAATTTACCTTCCATTATTGTTCTAATGAAGTTGTCGTGTCGTATCAGATGTCCTAACATCTTCCCTCTTCTGTTTTCTATTGTTTCCATTAATGTTCTTTTCTCCTCTACCATCTTCAAAACTTCTTCATTGCTCTTCATTTCCTTCCAGCTGATTCTCTCCATTCTCCTCCAACACCACATTTCGAATGCCTCTAATCTTTCCCTATCCCTTTGAGTCATGGTCAAATAGTTATATATTTTTAAATACATACTTATTATATACATAGAACACCCAGACACAGTACAAATATTTGAGTTCATCACACAAACATTTAATAATTAAAATATAATAATTTTAGAACTATAACCTACGGAACCTTCAAGTATGTTGAGTTATTTATAATTGATTTCATTTATAAAAGGTCTGCGTATACAAATTTGAATATATTATTAACTACTAGGACATGTAGGTATTAATTTAATTCGAATCCAACTCATAAATATTAAAACTGAACCTTTCCTTTGAGATTTCTACAAGGAGTTCATAAATTAGACGTAAAAAATACCTACAATAATAATTAAACATTCTCCCAAAAAAGAAAATAAAACAACACAACATTATAATAATTAAACACTTGACAAATTTTTTTTTGCGAAATTAATAATAATGCCTAGGTATATCACGAGTATGGAGGTAATCAAATTTTAGATTTTCTTTGATATTTCAAAAACCCCTATGCCAATTATGATCGGTTTCGATAAAATGTATGTATCCATTTACCAAACAAACATAACTATAATAATCAAAATCGTTTTACAATTGCCGGAAACTCCCAAAACATAATACAATAACTTTAATTAAAAAAAAACATATACGGTCGAATTGAGAAACCTCCTTTTTTGAAGTCGGTTAAAAACCCGATTGCAAAAACTCATTAAAGACACTTAGGTGATTGAAAAATCAAAATCAATAATCAAAATAGCTTTATTTGAACAGTTTACATGGCATTGTGCGACAATAGTTTATGAGCAAAATCCAACCAGCCGTTTGGAAGATACGTTTTTTTTTTAAACATAATAATAAACATTGGTGGACATCTCACACGCAACACCATCTGACCGCAAACTAAGCAAAGCTTGTAAGATTGCAGCCAGATAGCTGATATAATACTTATATAGTTCTAAATACATACTTATTATACATAAAACACCCATACACAGTACAAATATTTGAATTCATCACACAAACATTTGCACTCGGTGGGAATCGAACCCACGATCCTCGGCTTCGTAGGGAGAGTTTTAAGCCACACCATTAAGCCTTTAAGCCACAAGGCCAGTCAAATTTGATTGTAGCATTCTTTAAAACTGTGAAAGTCTGTCGCATCTCTATAGAATTATAAATTACGCATATTTCATTTCAATTTATATTTCAATGTGTCAAATTCTAAAATATCCAATGTGTCATTTTATTACTTAACAGTCATTTGTAATTTACTACAAATCAACTGTAATTTAATATTTTTGTAGTGGTAGGACTCCTAGCAGAGTCCGTCTGGGGAAGTACCATACCTTTACCAATTATTCTACCGCCAAACAGTAATGTGAAAACATTACTGTGTTCCGATTTGAAGGGCAATGTTTCCAGAGAAATTACAAGGCTTGGAGATATAACATCTTAGATCTCTGGGTGACGAGCGCAGTGCAGTGCTAGGTAATGATTTGGACTCTTCATGTTCCTATAGCTGCGTGTCACTGTGCTGTTATGCGGCAGGCATGCTGCTTACCATCAGGCACATGTCCAGCTCGTATCGTCACTTCTTATTTAAAAAAAAACCAGTCAAGAGTATTTTAACCTGCATCTTATATTCTGCTAACACCAAATCACATTATAAAATAATTTATTACCTAATCTACATCTAATACGAAATCAAGAAGTTAACCTAATACCTTTAAACGAGCAAATGTTGTAAATCCTACTAATATTATAAATATCAATGTCTGGTTGTTTGTTGCTCAATCCCGTCGTAAAATATAAACAGATCGGGACGAAATTTAGAACATAGTTAGATGATAGGATGCCTAAATACATAGATCTACTTTTTATCCCGAAAATATAACGGCAGCAAAAACTAAGCACGTAAAACCTCGTTGTACTGCTAGTTTATATAAGTAGCGAGCTCAAATTTGTAGTCATCAACAGCCCACTAAATGTTCCCACTGCTGGGACTCGGACTCGCACCTTTTCTCGCAAGGAGAGTTAAGGCCATAAACCATAAAAATGCAATGCGCTCGTCACCCAGAGATCTAAGATGTTATATCTCTAAGCCATGTAATTTCAATGGAAACATTGTCCTTCAAACCGGAACACAGTAATGTACACAGTAATATACTTCAAATAAAATAAAAACCGCAACGAAATCTGTCCATCCGTTTGAGCTCTACGGTTCCACAGACAGACACACACATAGACAGACAGACAGAGAGACAGACAGACATCGACGTCAAACTTATAACACTCCTTGTTTTGGTCGGGGTTTAAAAAAAGAGAACTATCAAAATCCACTTTTTTTTAACTAGAATAGGTTCGCACTTGACCACCACTCGATTCGGGCGTTCTTGAGACCTCTGGGAACATCATACCTAAAATAATAAGTACATAAAAATTTGGTTTAGTTTCAGATAAAGTATAAGTAAAGTTTAGTCCATTCATTTAAGGTTTTATTTTGACGTCACACGACGTTTTGACCTTTAGGTATAACTTTTTTAGCCGGCACGATATCAATGTAAATTCATCACATTAATTTCGTCGCCGCGCCGTAGTACACTTGTAGGTATACAAAGTAAAAAAAATTAAATACCTACGCATAAATTTTGCTCATTAGGAATTGTTTCGCAGATTAAGGGTTAACATGCCTAAAATGACTGGACTAGTCGAATTATACTCGTATAATAGGCCAGAACCGGACGAACCGGAAGACGCAGTGTTGGACGGCCTCCCACTATATGGACAGATGACCTCACAAAGGTCGCTGGAAACCGCTAGTTGCAGGTTGCGCAGGACCGTTCGTTGTGGAAATCTAGGGGGGAGGCCTATGTTCAGCAGTGGACGTCTTGCGCCTGATGATGATTATGATGAATAGGCCAGAGAGGAGTGGCGACGCCGACGTGTTGTGAACTTTGTCACCAACACCTGAAGCTCAGATTAAAAACCTCACCTGAAGTGATGGCCACGATCACTCTGTCAAGAGTGATAATGACGAAGAAGAAGTTGTCGAATTAATAAATACTAACTACTTTTTTATGGTCGGTTTAAAATTGTATCTCTTTGAGGTCGTACCGACTGAAATGCATTGATTGTGCAGCATGACCACACCGAGCATTGTGTGTACATGATTTAGTTTTCAATTGAAGTAATCATGCAGACGGATCCAGGGGGAGGGGTTCATGAGGTCAACCGAAAGCAATATCAAAGAATGTCATTATTTATAACATAAAAATATAGTATAATACAAAATGTCAATAGATGTTTGTTGGTCAATCATGGTGTAACGTGTAAACGAAGGGTCAGCGCCCAGGTGACTCCCGGCTCCCACTTGTGGGTCTACCGACTTACTAAAACTGTATTTGTATCTTTTCTTTTTGTTTGAAATAAATGAGAGAGCAATAGCATTGGGAAAGCCGATTTCATTTGGCGGTAGAGGTCCTGGTGCGAAGGTAGGCCATAGTTATCCAACGCGGCAACCATATAGTTCAGAACCATTAAAATTTAATCAATTTTCACTTTGAAATTATAGCCTTTTTATAACATTTTTCTAATCAGTTTACCAAACATATGCTCGCAACCACGGTAATATTATAATACAGTACTCCAACTTCATACAAACGGACGAAACGCGAGCTATACCTACGCGCCTCGATCTCGGGGTGCGCTTGGGGCGCGTTGCCAATGTAATCTATATCTTAACGTTCATGACATAAGGTTGCCGAGACGTGTAAGTCGCATCAGCCTTATCGCTTTTTTATGTGCCCGCAGCTGTAGATATGAACTTCAAAGAAACGGTTCAGTTAAATTACTGTATAGATAATATTACCGTGTCATGACCCAGTGTTGGATAAATATGCCATAATATGTATTTACAACTATATAATGCCCGGCTTACATTATTCCAGTCCAGTGCTGAATTGTTTACTGGAAAAATATAAACTGGAAAGTAATGAATCCAGTTAGCATTCTAGTCTAGTAACTGAATTGGTAGTTTGCTTTTGAATCCAGTGTGGCCAATCCCGTGCAACTGGAATAATGTGGACGGCCAATCCATTGCCATTCGGTTCTGTTGTGCTCCGTTGTATACTGAAACTTCGCTGTCCGTCCGTCTGTCACGAGGCTGTATCTCAAGAACGGTGATAACTAGACAGTTGAAACTATCAAAGATGATATATTGCTATTGCCGCTATGACAACAAATGCTAAAAATAAAATAAATATTTAAGGGGGTCTCCCATACAAAAAACTTGTTTTTTGCCGAGTTAAGACCATAATCCACCACAATGGCCCAGTGCGGGTTGGTGGATGACACATGACTTCGAAAGATTCTAAGTACATGTCGGTTTCCTCACGATGTTTTCCTTCACCGTTTTAAGTTAGCGGTATTACGCACATGACTTCGAAAAGACAGTGGTGCGTGTGGGGTTTGAACCCGGAGTCTCCGGATCGGCTGGCGCCGTTCTCCCGACTAGACCGGCCGTAACTTTTCTTCGTTTCTACTTTATGTACATATAAAATAGGTATGTATTTAGAACTATATAAGTATTACTAGATGCCCACCCCGGCTTCGCCCGTGGTATATTATATAGCACTCATCGGGATCCCGTACATATCCAACGGTGAAAGAATGACTGAAATCGGTTCTCTCATTCCTGAGAATACCGATTTCAAACAAAAAACCTCTTCAGCAACCTGCTACGCCACCTGTCGGAAATTGGTCGTACCAACTCAGATTTAGAAAAAAAAAATAGCAAAGGTTTATATTCAAGGCACAGATTACTGAAATTCAATGACGCAATCTTTGACACATGCTGTCATGTGTCATGTCAAAGCACGAAACGTACGAAAACTCTCAAAAGGGGAATATTTTTTCCCGATTTTGTTACATTCCTGTTTCATGAATAGAAAAAGAATCTTTCAATTCGGACCAGTACTTCCCGAGATCCTAGCGTTCAAGCAAACAAACAAACAAACTCTTCAGCTTTATAATATTAGTATAGATATCAGCTATTTGGCTTCCATAATACAAGCTTTGCTTAGTTTGGGGCTGATGGTGCTGTGTGTGAATTGTCCACCAATATCAAAAAATGTTTCGAAGTCATGTTTCATCCGCCAGCCTGCTTTGGGCCAGCGTGGTGGATTATGGCCTTGACTCAGTCCTTGCGAGAGCAGGCCCTTAGTCCCAGCAGTGGGAACATTTAGTGGGCTGCTTGTGTGCATGTGTATTTGTAATGGAACCCTGTTTTTTTTGTATATGTTCGGACAATATTTGGGACAATGACGTGGTATTTCCATAACCACACAAAAGAAATGTCGCCAAATGCGTAAAGTACTTACGTCAATCGATATAAAATTATAACTAATAGCAATACAATAAAAGAAAATGTGCCATTGTCACCTGTCTGTCAGCAGCCGTGTGAGTATCAAAATTACGTGACCCGGGTATAAACGCCTGGCATTGGGATCAAGGATCAAGATTCATACCGTTTTGGGATAGGTACGAAGAGTACTCCATCGTTGCATCATTGTAATCAGATTTCGCGAGGCGCTACTGTCGAATTACTGTTTTATACTAGATTGCTTTTATTTGTTTTAGAGAAATTACAGGGCTTAGAAATAAAACATCTTAGATCTCTGGGTGACGAGCGGAGTGAAGTGCTAGGTTATGATTGATATGACCCTTCATGTTCCAATAGCTGCGTGACACTGTGCCGTTATGTGGCAAGCATGTTGTTTACCATCAGGTACATGTCCTGGTTATCTCGTCACTCTTTATTTAAAAAAAAAAAGTCTAGCACAACCATTATTTTTTACAAGTCAAAATTTGGATGTTTGTTCCTCAATCACCTCGGAACATCTCAACGGAGCAGGTTTAAATTTCGAACATAATTAGATTGTAGTTTGGAATAAGACATGTGATACATTTTATAACGGGAACGGCTACTATGCGAGTAGAACCGCAGGGCACTGCTAGAGATTCATGTATTTTAATATGTTATTATTATTAATAAATAACTTTAATATTATTATGTTACGTGACGACATTAATTTTTAAATTTATAATTGTACAAAGCTTATTTGGCATTTTAATGACGTTGTCAGGAGGGCATGATTGTCGATAAGGGTTACCCGACAACAAAATCTCCTTTGATATGGGGGAGTTTAAAAAAATTGTTTAAAAAAATAAATATACATAGAAATAAATGTTATTTATAAATTCTTTGAATCGTTTTACTGTAATTATTATGTTCTCCATGAATTTTGTCGAGACGTTAAAAATGATAAAAGTCCTCATGTTCACATAGAAAATCGTCCTCGTCGCTGTTTCCTTCACTCTGGAGCATAATTGAATTATAAAAGGTTCATCCAAATAATACCCGTCTTTTCTTCTATATTCTTCTTTCGGTTTTTTTTACTTCAATTTGTGGGAAATGGGGCATTGATCTTTCCTTAAAATTTTGGGGAATTTGGAACTGGGGTATTGGCAATCCTTGTGGTTTGGCGGCGGCGTTAGTTCCCATTTTGGCCATGAGCCAAAACACCCTGGTAGGCTACCAGGGCGACCTAAAAACCTTTAAAGTGCAACCAAAGTGTTTTTTCTTCTTTATCTTTTTTTTTCATACCCACTTGGGCGTATGTAAAAAACAACCAAACGTTATTTTGAACTAATCGCTATACTTGTATTAGTTTCAGAATTTAGTAGCAACACTTAGCCAACATATACATTGTCATCCAAATTTATTTTTTGCGATATAAATTCTCAAAATATATTTGTAAATTAAAAATATTTTTCATATTTTCCCTAATTTTTTCTATCAATCGAAACAGTATAGATATAATTTAGATATAATTTAATACGGCTATTTATTCATGGACAATGACATGAGGTTCATAAAGATGTTTTCATAACAAGGACTTGGAATTACAAACACGAATGGCTTATTTTATTTTCTGTTATTAAAAACTATGCAATTTCTCAAAATATAAACGTTAAGTGTTTACAACGTGGTGCAGAAATGTGCAACAATATTTTAATAAGTCATTTCAACACTGATGTGGACTTCATTTCCCAAGGCCTCTTCCCCTCGGCACGGTAGATCACGAGATAATTCTAGTGAAAGTTTGACGTAAAATTGACCAGCTTCAACCCTAAAGGTTCAACTTCAACCCTAAACAAGTTCGCGCTGAGACCGCGACACGAGACCGAGACGCGAGACCGCGACCGGAGACCGCGATCTCGTGTCGCGGTCTCGTCGCGAACTTGTACCTTAACGCATGTACAGCAGACAAACGACCTTGCCGCCGACGCTGCGACGTAAAATCAGTGCTACGTTGTATACCTATACCTTTTTTTTAGAAATCTGTGCCTATACCTAACAAAATTTGAAGTATTGTTAAGTATTGTGTTCAAAGAGTTTACATTTACTACGTATAGAGTTAGATTTTCCGCACGGTTCCTTTGTGTCAATCGTAAGCATATGACGTGTATACTTTCTATGGCAACAGCTGTGCGGCGGCAAAAATATGACACTTCCACAAGCGCCAGCGCATGGATGTAACAGAGTTTATAGTGGGAAGGCCATCATTGCTGGAGAGTCCCACATATTATACAGGGTACTCCTTCCGGGGCCAGAGGAATTCATAGAGAATTTTCCTTGTAAATACAGGAGATACAGATTTACCTCCGCGACCGAACTGAAAAAAATTAGACACTGGAACCGGAAGAAAAATATACATAGTATAACGGAAGCGCATAAAAACTGAACATCACCAGTGTAGCCAACTTTATTTTTCTAATGTTCGTACCATCCTATCTGACTAATATTATAAATTGATATTCGGATGTTTGTTACTCAATCACATTGTAACGTAAGAACGGATCCGGCTCAAATTTGGAATACAGGTAGATTATAGTCTGTAAGAACACAGGCTACTTTTTATCCCAGCAAAATAACGGGTAACAACACGGGGTGCCGCTTATAAATAATAAAAATAATAAATAATATTAATAAAAATACCAAATAACCAAAAGGTTATTTGGAAGAGATCACTATTAGCGATAAGATCGCTTTTTTTGCCCAACATGTTTTAATTTTAATCACTGTTTATTCTTGTTTGGTGGTATAATAAAGTGTTAAAAAAAAAAACATTTTCTTTGCAAATTGTGTTACTTTTTTCCGAAGGAATTTCGTTTCTACCTGATGTCCCACGGCGCCTCATCTTTGTTATTGTTCTTTTATTATTCTTGGCGCTGGTTTCAGGTCTGCCAGCCGTGTGCAGGGCGGGCGGTCAACGAAGAAGACTCGGTAGTGAGTGTATACACCACTCTGCCTACCACCGCCGGGACAGGAGCGCCGCTCGACGTATACCGACAAATTGCCGATAACATAGCTGAGAGAATCACTCACCCAATATACAGGTTAGACCACAAAATATGAGCAAGGAAGCTGACAGTCCGAGTCGGTCACTCAATGCGTCGCAAAGTTGAAACAAGACGTTATTCTATCAGTAATGTGGAAGGAAGATGAGTGGTTGGTTTGTGTAGGTTGCGTGATTGTGTGTGTGCAATTCAAGAATGTGTAACGAGGCTGTTGATTTGTATAGCAGAGATTCAAGAATGTATGTCTCGGCTGTAGAACGATATATAATTAAACGAAGCGAGGATGTGGAGCCTGTCAAACGGTGTTTGGTTAAGGCATGCCTTGCCTTATACCATGCCTGTCGGGTACACGTCTCGACATTATTCATCATCTACCGCCAATGGAACTTTAACTAACTATTGAATAGGGAATATGCATTTTTTTATATTTTTAATTCACTTCTTACATTATTATAACACAATACAAAATATAAATACTCTTGTAAATGTACAAATTGTTTTTTAAAATAATATTTAAAATATCGATATAATTTGTCCAGTTTAAACGCCGCCATCTTTCCCGCGCCTGCTTGACGTCACAAGCCACGACCTGTGTTTGTTTACTACAAGTGTTGCAGTTACTTTGTACCGATTTTTGAGTTGTGCTAGCTAATCAAACGATGGAGAACACGACTTTTCTCTCTAACACTACTAGCTCAGTACGAATATCGACACCGTTAAAGCAGAAAACATGCCATGTGACGTCACATTTGGTTTCCACAGATAATGATGCGTTTCGCAAACTTGAATTTTCCGCGCCTATTTTGCACTTTTTAAATAATATTTTTTATAATTAGGTAATAACTAACTAAATAATAAAATAATTGTTTTGGGATATGTTTAAAGACATTTATTCTCATATAAGATAATTATCACTTCCATGAGAACACTTATAAATAAATAAAAAACATTAGGTAGTTCGTCGCCGCAGAGAACTTAATAATAATAAATTTACAAAAACACTTATAAATATGAAACCCATACAATAACAACAATAATACACGTTCAACAAAACAGATTTAGATTAGTTAGGAACCTATTTTAGCTATACTTGCATCGTAAGTATATGCTCAGTAAGTCGCTTTTTGAATGCGTGAAATGAATTTAATAATAATGGTGGGACATTAAGGATTCTACGAAAAAAAAATCAAGCCTATTTAAACTACATGCATAATATTCCCTATTGCTACGTTAGTGGTTAGACGCGGGAGAAATGACGACGATGAAACAGGGACGGGAGCCTGTGGTTGTGTCTTGTGTTCCGTTGAGAGGGACTGTGATTTTTAATCAATGTACAAGAAAACATAAATTACAGTGGAATCCTAACGTACATGTTATCGTTTTCAGGTTCTTTGGCATTGGTAACAGCACATCACAAGAGAAGACCACTAAGCGACCATTCGAGCACATCGAACTTGGCACTCCTGAAGCCGAGCCGAAAACAAATTACACAAACAGTTCCAATAACACAGACAAAGCTCCCGACAGAGACGTCGAGGAACTATCACTAGATTCTATTCAGAAACCAGAAAAGAAACCTGAAAAGTTCATTCTGTTCTCTTCTTATTTACCCGTCAAAGAGAATTTAGAAATAAATGATTCTAGTATAGAAAAAAATGATAATAATATAGAAACAAATGAAGATTCAGATGACAACAGTTTGGAATTAGATGATATAGATAACGACGATGATGATTCGAAAGAAACAGGGAGAGATGGACCTTTTACATATATTCTTGAGTTGATAGGAAGTATAATACAACTTTTATGGGGCGGTTTCCTTGCGATATTTAGGCCTTCTAGCTCTACTTAGAGTTTGTTGTTTTCTAATGTTGTAAATACCAAATATGAATAACGCCATATTAAATACTTAAGCTCGATTGTGTCTTTGCGTCTCATACAACATCAAATTAAGTATTATATATTAAACATCATATTAGGTATTTCTAAACCGATTAGACTTGATTTGATTCTTCATGTTCCAATAGCTGCGTATCACTGTGCTGTTATGTAGCAGGCATGTTACTTACCATCAGGCACAAGCCATGCTCGTGTCGTGGCTCTATACTAAAAAAAAATATTGTTTTTAGCAAGTTTACTCTTGAAACTCAAATTAATTACAAAGCTTCAGAATTATGAATTTGTTTTTAGTTATCAGAATTGAAAGTCGGAAATTCTGGGTCTGGTTTTACCGAACCAGTTTTAAATCTGCATATTTATGCTAAATGCTCCGAATCCCCAACACAATTATTACAAACATTATAATAATTACTTGTTTATTTTTTGGTCCTACTTATTTTGGCAGGTTTAGTAAATATCAATTATGCGTCCAAAATTCCCAATTAATAAAAGAGCTGAAACAATTTGAAACGGCTGAACCGATTTTGATGAAACATGGCTAAGAAGACTTCCAAAAATAAGAATGCGGTCATCCCTTCGAGATCTACGATACCACAGACACATATACGTCAACCTTATAGCACCCCGTCGTTTCGCGACGGGGGTTAAAATACATACAAATTCACTTGTTTAATATTAGTTACTGCTGTACCCTGCCACACTTCGCTGTGGCACATTGTGATGCAAAAATTAAATAAAAACAATTCTTGATGCGAGTTGTATATTATTGTAAAATTTCAGCTCAATCGGTGCAGAACTTTTTGAGTTTTTGAAGCGTACACAAACCAATATAACATTTTTATAAATAGAGATAGATGTGTGATATGTAAATAGATTTAATTATTAATTTAACTAATAAATTATTTAACAAAATAAATCTTACTTATGTCTTTTTCATTTCAAACCCAATTATTTTTTTTATTTTAAAAACTTTTATTTGACTAGATGCATGATAATTACTATTATCTATTTTTTATGGTTTCGTTGTGAGGAGATTATTTAAACAATAAATTCATTAACAAAAAAAAATACTACTGTTTTGAAGCCAAGAAATTGTAGTTTAATGTTTTTTTTTTTATCAGTTGATATTTGTTTTGCCTAAGGAGTAGGTAGATAGCTCTGAAAACACGACAAAAACTCGTTTTGCAGGGGGACGAGCCTTAAGCTTTTTTTTAGCAAATTGTTTTGCTTCTGTCTACAACTTTTCTTGTATATTATATCCTAAGGAACTTCGATCCTACCTAGTGCCAGTTCTATAGAACCAGTATGAAGTCATCAAGGAAGTGTTCCCTTGTACATTTGTATTTGGAAATATACTCAGAAATGCCAGTGGAACATATACCTATTGGAACCTACGACTTCAAAGTTGTGAACCGCTTGCTCTACCCACTAGGCCACTGCAGCTGCTTGTACACTTGTTTTGAGCAGTTCACAGCTATGGACCAGTATTTGCTTACTGGAAGAATAACAAAAGCCGTAAAAGCCATCAACCATGACCTGAATATAACTAAACTGAGTATTTGGTTTTAATGCTAAATATTTAATTCGTAAAAAATCTATATTTTGTCAACCGACTTCAAGAAAGGGGGTTTCTCAATTCGACCGTAAATATTAAAAAAAAAAATTGTCGCTAATAATATAAGCCAGGTGTTTAATAGGTAGAATAAAAATTTATCAAAAACAGTTCTTATTAAATAATTAAGCAACAGGTTGAGTTTTGTAAAAAAACATGAGCTTATGTTATTGTAAATTCTTAAAAGGCCTCTTTGATAAAAAGTAAAAAAATATCGAATAAGCACTTTAAGATTCTTCTGTTTTTTGGTTCACGTAAGCCCTAAACAAATGCTTGGAATATACATATTACCTAGTAAGTCCTTTTTCGTTTCTACAAATAATAACAGGCCTCGTAAAGTAACCTTTCGTACCAAATTAAAGACGTTCATTTGATACCGGGTATCCAGAAAAATGGAAGTTTTTGACTAGTTTTGTTGTGAGTAAGTAAAATAAGAAAAATCAAAAGAAAGTAGGTAGTTGCTTGTAATATTAAATTATGGCTATTTCACGGAGTACCTCGGATAGATTTCAAAGCAAATTAAAACCAAAAAACATTACTATAATATTATGATAAACACTTACTGTTCTGTTTTAGAATGTTAAAAATTCCAGACGCTTAATATTAAAACTTGGTTAAGACGCCACCTAGCGACAAGTAGCAATACAATCTCAGAATTACAATGTTGTACTACAATGTGTGGCAATCATGGTAGTATCAGGTAAATCCGCTAGATGTCGCAATAATAATTTCGTAAAAAGCTTGGGTTAAAACTCCTGAAAATAATTACGCAATTGAAAATTGGCTTCAGCCAAAAAATAAAATAAGGACCTATTATTTAGTTTCAATTTTTATTTACAATACTTATAATAATACATCTTCCAGCACTCTCAAAATATAAAATAAAAACTAACAACCAAAAAATTAAAAATAATACTGTGCTGTCTTGTAAAATAATTTTTGTTTTATTGTAGATGACTAATTATTGATATATATATATATATATATAAAAAAAAATCAACAATTTGAATGAAACATGATTAAATTCGAAATTACGAATTTTGACAGTATTTTTGCTTTTCTTGAATATTAAGAAAATGTAGATACGCTCATTTAGCTCAATCTACACCGCGATTTTCATCGTGGAAAACAAAGAGGAAACCGCGGAACTCTGCAAGTTATTCATATTTTATAAAGAAATTCAGTTTTTACCATCTAGGAAGTAGTTTTCAATACCGTTGTTGTTTCTTGTCTGTCAGGGCAATTTTTTTAACTGCCTTTAAAATTAAGGCTTGGTAAGGGCCTTCATTTTTGAGAGTCTTGTAAGTCTAGTCTGAGAGTCGTGTAAGTAGTATGTATTATATTTTTTATTGCAATTTAAATGAAAAAATAAATACAGTAAGCGCCCTAATTTTCTTTTTTAGCATTGTTTAATAATATTTTGTAGTTTTGACCAAAGCTTTTTATGAAATTATTATTACGTCATCTAGCGGATTTTCTTAAAACTACCGTGATTGCCACACATTGTAGAACAACAGTAAGTGTAAATTTTGAGATAGTATTACTACTCGTCACTAGATGACGTTTGAACCAATTTTTATTTTAAAAATCGTGAAATTTTAACACTAGAAAGAAGGACTAGTCTCATTAATTTTTCGTCATATATATTTTACTTATGTAAAGTTTTCAATTTGATTTGAAACCTCTCCGAATTAAAAATGTATAATGCAAATTTTAAAAAACCTTGTTGCCATGACTACCGTTTGTTGTCAGCACTGTCTAACGATTAACGACTGTTATGCAAGGTTATGCAACTGTTATAGATATTTTGTTTTAAGTTTTCAATCTAAAATGTCTACAAATAAAGTAAACAGCCACTCGTCGAAGACATCGAGTTCTCAGTTCACGGCTTCAAGACCAAGTTCTGTAAAGTCTACAAAGTCCAAAGGTTGGAACCCAAGAAGAGTATTACCATCAAAAACGATACCTAAAAAACGTTTCAGAGAAGAAAAAAGCTTCTTCTACTGGTCTTATTGATAGCACCAAAACTTTGAAACAAAAAAAGTGCACAAATCCACATTTAAACGTAAAAAAGGACAGGAAAAACCGCGATGATCTGCTTGACCATTGTAAGAACTGCGAAGACATAGTTTGCGCTGTAAATATGAACAGAACTCCTGAAAATAAAAGTGTACAAACATCCAGTTCAAACACTAAAAGCGACGCAAAAAGTATCAAAAGTGGAAACCCCGGCAAGTCCAACAGTGTTCCCCGATACACAATTGCCGACACCAACAAAAAAAAAGAAACTGACAGAAAGAAGAAGGAACCAGTGCGAGAATACTACAAGAATGAAAATTACCGCTACTCAGAGTCCAACGAAGATATTACAAATGGGATCAAAAGAATATCATTGGATACCATAAAAGAAGTATCAGAAATGCAACCGTCCAATTCCTTATATCGGATATGTCCAGACGATTCAGAAGATGACATAGCATTCCTTGATTGTGATGATCAAGACACTTTGAAGCAACTAAAAGAATTTCGTCAGAAAAACTATTTTGAATGTCACTCAGCTAAATCTAGGATCAAAAACAAAGGTGGTGTGACAAGCCTACAAGGACACAGATGTGTTTATAGATTTTATCTCAATGACAGGTTATTTCCTGTTCCATTAAACTCAGACCACAATAACCAAGTGAGGTGTGTGGAATGCCATTTACCAATGGAACTGAATGTTGATGACGTAACAAAAGTCAACGGTACCATTCAAGCTAAGGTCTCAATCGGCCAAAAAAATCAAGACATCATGCTACTTCTACCAGTAAAGAGCCCTAATTATAACAGAAAAGAGGAAAGAAGATGAGCGGAAAGATAAAGAAGTGGTATTCTTTGGAGTGATCAATTTAGATGGTTTTGGTAACTCCATGTTCAATTCGACTTTACCTGCGAATTCATTAGCTTTGAAATATCAAAAAGGCTATCAAGAATTCGAGAATACAAATGAATATAGTTATAAAGATTTAGAAAAAACTGATGTAATTGTGATTTAAAGGAAAATAAAAATTGTAAAAACAGTAGGTACGTCGCTTTTATTAAGTTTTTCCTTGTCAAAGTCTAAAGGTGATCAATTTCATGGTCTGTGTTAGTCGATATCATGTTGTGTTTGTTAATTTATTAACAGGGTGATACAGAAAGAGCGTACCTGTAGTAAAAGTATAGTAAAAAATTACAGATTCAGACATTATTATGTCTGGGTGACGAGGTTTTATTTTATTTTAAATAAAGAGTGACGAGACGAGCAGGACATGTGCCTGATAGTAAGCAACATGCCTGCCAGATAACAGTACAGTGACACGCAATTATTGGAACATAAACGAGCCCAAATCACTCCCTAGCACTGCACTGCGCTCGTCACTTAGAGATCTAAGATGTTACATCTCTAAGCTCTCTAATTTATCTGGAAACATTGCCCTTCACACCGAAACAGTAATGTTTGGGCATTACTTGTTGGCGGTAGAATAACTGGCAAAGGTGTGGTACATCCCCTAGGCGGACTCTGCCAAGAGTCCTATCACTACGAAATACTTTATGGTTACGCTTTGGACTCTTCATGTTCCAATAGCTGCGTGACACTGTACTAATAAAGACCAAAGATAATTACAAAGATAAATACAGGCATAGGTACTTCTTACTATATTTGCATGCCCTAATCGTCTCGTCAGTAAACTAAAAAAACAATTTGGACACAAAAGGCGGTCTTCGGAGTGGTAAAAGAGGTTATTACTTGCCCTGTGGTTTTACCCATGTAGTTCTCCCCTCCCTTCCCCTTTTCAGTAATTTCTAGATTTATAAAATAGCCTATGTCCTATTCCCGTTCAAAGATTTTCCCGTTTATTGATACGACAGCTCACTAAATGTTCGGAGCCTTCGCTCGCAAGGAGAGAGTTAAGGCTATAATCTACCACGCTGGTCGAGTGCGGGTCATGTGCCATCATGGCCTCGAAAGATTCTAGATACATACCGGTTTCTTCACGATGTTTTACTTCGCCGTTTTAAGTTAGCATGACTACGGACATGACTTTTACATGTATACCTCTTCTTATACATTATTCCTTAAAGCCGTAGAAAAATCATGTGACAAGGAGAAATGATCGAGAGTCGCTCCGTATCTTCACCTGTACTCAGTTGGACCAAAGCAAAAAAGTCGAAATCTATGAGTTGGACAGCTTTCAAGTGACGGCATAGTGTTGATTGAATCTTATTACTTTATACCCTTCTATCGTCCTACATAGGTCTCCTGGTGGTTCATTTGACCCATAAATTTTGTTCACGGGCCTGCAGTCTATCTGTAACGCTTTCACATTTTAAACTACTGAACCGATTTGTATGAAATATGCTATAAAGATGTTTTATGATTGTGTTCATTCGTGTATGTGTTTCAAATTTCATCCCAACCCGTCCTACCCTTAGATAGAAAATATGTAAATGGAGTTCATGTTTTTCCGCACGGTTCCTTTGTACCAATCGTAAGCAGATGACGTGCATACTTGCTATGGCAACGGACAGACAGACAGAAACTCTTTATTATGCACACCAGTAAATTACAAACTCTTAAACAATAAAAAACAATGACTTCATATCTAGTGCCATAAATGGCGGCCTTATCGTCAAAAGCGATTTCTTCCAAGCAACCATTAACAGCAGGAAAACATATCAAAAAGAATACAGAAAACGAAAATCAACGGAACGATGTGCCGCGACAATAGTATGACACTTTCACGAGAGCGACAAAGAAAGAGCGATCAGACCCGTGCTTTCGGTGTAAAGCGTTTGTTCCCACTCTATGCGTAGTATATGTAAACTCTTTTGTCTTGCTCCTGTTCTACCAAACTAAATGGGCTATAAAGCTTTGCTCTATTGTTGTCTCTATCATTTCAAGCGAAAAGAAAATAGAGAACAATATCAAAGCTAAGACAGTCTTAGTTAGGCGTTGGATCTCCGAAGAAATCTTTGGCGAACGAAGAGATTTGACTCCACGTTTGTGACAAGAACGTCTACATTGTGGAATGCGTTGCCTGGGTTTTCCCCGATGGGTACAATCTTGGTGTCTTCAAATCGAGAGTGAATCGGTTTCTTCTAGGTAAGCACGCTCCATCGTAGATCTCATCATCGCTTAACATCAGGCGAGGTAGGGGTCAAGTGCGAACCTATTATAGTTTAAAAAAGGTCCTCAGATCTTCCGACGTGATTGAAATATCAAAATTTTCGCATCAATGATATTAGTAGGATTCCAGTGAAATCACAGAAATCTAAATAATAAGTGATTAAAATAATGTTAATTATCGAAGAATGTGAGTTTTAATTTATGAATTTACTTTTGCAGAGAAATATATTATAATTATGTACAATTAACGATACCTACGTAAAACTGAAATGTTGGTTTTGGTGAGGCCGATTTTATATTTACATTTACGCGTTATCACACTTAAACACACCAAAGTCACGTTGTTCGCGTGGAATTTATATAGCTGTACCCTGCCACGCTTTGCTGTGGCACATTGTGATGCAAAAATTAGATAAAAACAATCCTTGATGCGGATTATATATCATTCTTAACTTTTTGCGTTTTTGAAGCGTACGCGAACCAAAATTGACTGCCCTAGTGGCTTAGTTGGTAGTAGCTCTGCCTGCGAAGCTGAGGGTCGTGGGTTCGATCCCCACCAAGTGCAAATATTTGTGTGATGAATTCAAATGTTTGCACTGTGTCTGGGTGTTTCTATGTATAATAAGTATGTATTTAAAACTATTAAGTATTATATCAGCTATCTGGCTGCCATCACACAAGCTTTGCTTAGTTTGAGGTCAGATGCTCAGATGGTGTTGTGTGTGAATTGTCCACCAATATTTATTTATTTACTTAACATTTTTATACGTAAAAGATTACAATGATAAATCCAACAAGAACAAAATAAAAAAAAATGATTAACCCCCGACTACCTTTAGATTTGTTATCTGTACAACATTCTACTAGTCAAACCCTTTCATTTGAGTTGTGAAAAAAGAAATGTAATTCGTCATTTTGTGGTAGCGGCCACATTGGATTTAAAATTTTTCATAGTGCAAAATATTCTACTAGTCAAGCCATATTGAGGTAGTAGTGAAAAAATATAAAATTCGCCATTTCGTGGCGGTGGCCATCTTGGATTTGAAATTTGTCATAGTGTGTAGTACTCTACTAGTCAAGCACTTGCATTTGATACCCATATTGAGGTAGGTTGTGAAGAAATATTTTGTCCGCCATTTTGTGGAGGCGGCCATCTTGAATCGATATTAACCAAACATAGCTAAGAACACCCGCACTGGTATTAACTTTCGGCCCATCCGTTTGAGCCCTCCGGTGCCACAGACAGACACACACATAGACAGACAGACAGACAGACACACACACAGACAGACAGACAGACATCGACGTCAAACTTATAACACCCCTTTTTACCCCGACCAAAAAAGGGGTGTTATAAGTTTGACGAAGATGTCTGTCTGTCTGTCTGTCTGTGGCACCGTAGAGCTCAAACGGATGGGCCGAATTCAATGTGTTTTTTTTATATTTGAAAGTTAATATCCGTGCGGGTGTTCTTAGCTATGTTTGGTTAATATCGATTCAAGATGGCCGCCTCCATAAAATGGCGGACAAAATATTTCTTCACAACCTACCTCAATATGGATATCAAATGAAAGGGCTTGACTAGTAGAACACTATACACTATAACAAATTTCAAATCCAAGATGGCCGCCACCACAAAATGGCGAATTATATAATTTTTTCACTACTACCTCAATATGGGTATCAAACGAAAGGGCTTGACTATTAGAATACTTTGCACTATGACAAATTTCAAACCCAAGATGGCCGCTACCACAAAATGGCGAATTACATTTCTTTTTCCACAACTCCTTCTATATGGGTATCAAATGAAAGGGCTTGGCTAGTATAATATTGTACAGATAACAAATCCAAGGTAGTCAAGGGTTAATCAAAATTCTTAATTTTGTTCTTGTTTTGGTCGGGGTTTAAAAATAAGTAAATTAATAGGTAGGTAAATATGATATTAAACACTCCTCCCCTCACACTTGGTAACTATTTTTTCAGTGCTCAAGAGGGCACGTGCCAAACAATTATTAGTATCGTTGTGTACTGTATGAATACTTAATGCTCGTAGCTCGAAAAAGCGACATCGTTTCATGGTTGATATTCCAAAGATACGAACGAAGAGATTTGACTCTACTTTTGTGATAATAACGTCTAGGCTGTGCAATACGTTGCCTGAGTGGGTTTTCCCCGATGGCTACAATCTTTTATGTCTTCAAATCGAGAGTGAATCATTTTATTCTAGGTAAACACGCTCCATCGTAAACCGCATCGTCGCTTAACATCAGGCGAGATGGCGGTCAAATATACCTCTAATACCTCACCTATAAAAGTACAAAAAAAATTTACTGGATTGATGTATACTTTTACCTACTGGATTGTTCTGGATTTTTGTGTACTGTACTGGATTGTTCTGGATTTTTGTGTACTGTACTGGATTGTTCTGGATTTTTGTGTACTGTACTGGATTGTTCTGGATTTTTGTGTACTGTACTGGATTGTTCTGGATTTTGTTCTGGACTGTACTGTATTTGTTCTGGATTTTTGTGTACTGTACTGGATTGTTCTGGATTTTAGTGTACTGTACTGGATTGTTCTGGATTTTTGTGTACTGTACTGGATTGTTCTGGATTTTTGTGTACTGTACTGGATTGTTCTGGATTTTTGTGTACTGTACTGGATTGTTGTGTACTGTACTAAATTGTAGTGTACTTACTGTTCTGGATATCACTGCATACTACATACTTAGAAGCGCAAATCAAATCATTAACAACTAGCAGTGCCCCGCGGTTCCACCAGCGTAGTTCCCGTTCCTGTTATTACCCTGGGATAAATAGTAGCCTTTGTGTTATTCTAGACCATTATCTATATACCAAATGAAATCGAAATCCCTTCAGTACTTTTTTCGTGATATCCGTAAAACCAGTATTAACAGCGCAGTTAATGTTGTCTATTACTACAATTTAAAGTCTTAGTAGTTATGCTGAAGCCGATTGATAGTAAGCAACATGGCCCATAACAGCACAGTGACACGTATCTATTGGAACATGAAGAGTCCAAATCATTGTCTAGCATTGCGCTGCGCTCATCACCCACAAATATAAGATGGTTTCTCTATGCCCCGTAGTTTAACAGGAAATATTACCCTTCAAACCGGACCACAGTGAAGTTTTCACATTACTGCTTGACGATAGAATAACTAGCAATAGTCCGGTCCTACCACTACACTACTACTTACAAAGATAGAGCAAGGTTTTCGTTAACAACAACATTGTGTTAGAAATTGCAAAACATAACTTGTTTAGGTCAATGGCAAACAACTAATAAATACGTATCAGAATCAGAATAATTTATTGTTGAACTGTGTACAAACTAGTTGGTAGGTTACAATATTTCCAGTACTTACGCAGTCTGCCCTCTGCGAGCATACAATAATAATTAACGTTAAATAATTTTTTTTACTTAAGAGTACAAATCGTTATAACTGATCAAACTGCTGAATGACCTAAACAATTTCACCATTCCATATTATGTACTATGTATTACCATGTACTACGTACGTTAGGCTATTTAGTTATTTTCCATCCACTTTGCAATATACTGGTCGTAGCTAGCGGACATATTTTTATGAGATCTCTAGAATATACCTTAGTGTATAGACTAATTAACGCGCTAATCTAAAGAACTACAGGACCGATTTAAAAAAATATTTCACCGTTCGATATGTAACTATCCCTTGAGTACTATGTATATGTGTTTTATGTACCTCGAGCGAAACCAGGGTGGACAACTAGTAATATTATTTAGCTGAAAAGGTTTTTTGATTGAACCCAAGTACCACATCTTTACCAGTTTTTCTAGCGACACACACGGGCTATGTTTTCAATGAAATTACAGGGCATAGACATAAAACATCTTATATTTCTGGGTGATGAGCGCAGTGCAGTGCTATTTGGACTCTTCATGTTTCAATAGCAACGTATTACTGTGCTGTATGCACAGGCATGTTGCTTACCATCAAGCTCGTGACCTGCTCGTCTCTTCACTCACATATTTTTTCCCACTGCTGGGGCTCTAGGCCATGTCTAACAAGGAGAGAGCAAGGGCATAATCCACCACGTCGGCTAATTGCGGGTACGACGATGACGCATGTCGGTTTCCTCACTATGTTTCATTGTATGTCTTTAAGTTAGCGGCTTTACGCAAATGACCTCGAAGAGACATTGGTACGCGTGGGATTCGAAGCAGGGATGGATCGGCAATTACCGTTCTCCCGACTAAACCAGCCGTAACATTACAAGACAGGACTAACACTAGTTCTAAGTAAACCTGCTTGTAACGCCGCAAATGGGCCACACGCGACAGCCACAAACGTCGCCACGAGAAGAAGCGGCTACAAAAGTAGCTGAAGCGTGTGACAGCCACTTGTGGCCAGTGTTCGACACTTGCGGTGCCTGCTACGTTTTTTACTCGTAGACTCTAACAAAGAAAGTGTAATTGCATTATCTTCTGATAAAAAAGTCATTGTGGAAGACGAAATTGTTGTTTTAACTAAGGCCATACCCCGAGCAAATGACCTTGAGTATTTCTTACCTCATTGGACACCGCAAGAATGAGGAAGAGAGAAACAGTAGGATTTGTCGCTGTTTTACGCTAAAATTTTAGAATAAACTCTTTATAAATTCAGATTGTGGTCTTTTGAAAAACATTTTTCTACCATAATGTTCATAATACAATTGCCTATACGTTGGCGTAAAAAGGCGCAAGAAAGAGCAAGAGAGAAACAGTAGGATTCGTCGCTGTTTTACGCTCAAATTTTAGAATAAACTCTTTATAAATTCAGATTGTGGTCTTTTGAAAAACATTTTTCTACCATAATGTTCATAATACAATTGCCTATACGTTGGCGTAAAAATAGAAGTAATTACCATTATTTCTATTTTTTTGGTTTCGTTGTGAGGAGGTTATTCAATGAATTAATTAACAAAAAAAGAAACTACCATTTTAGAACCAAGAAATTGTATAAATTTAATACATTTCTTACCAGTTGATATTTGTTTTGGCTAATGAGTAGATAGCTCTGAAAACTGGACAAAAAAACTGATTTTCCTGGGGGACGCACCTTAAGCTAAAGGAGAGAAGGGTGGAATACGACGTGAGTAGCGTGTGTCGGCGTTTTTTAGAAGCCGGTTCCGGCCACAAAAGCTAGCAGCGGCGTTTTGCAGCAAGCGACGAGCTCTGGCGTCACCGTGTCCGGCGAGTTCATATATGTATATGTTTGAAAACTACAGTAAATACGTCGGTGGTTGTGATCTGTGGCTCGTGTGCGGTCACGCGTTATCTTCGACAGTACACTCCGCGAGGCATAAGCTGAGCTTTGCATTTGTGTGAGTGTACATGGATAGTGTAGGTGTGACAACCGGCCTTAGGCGCGGCGCCATTCTGTCTCGGCGCGCTCCTGCCTGATTGGTGATCACTCACACTAATGCAAAGCTCAGCCTATACCTCGCGGACAAAATTTCAAGCTCCTGCCTGATTGGTGATCATTCACACTAACGCAAAGCTCAGCTTATACCTCGCGGAGTGTACCTTATAAAGAATAAGTAAATAGATCAGACTTTTCCACACGTTTCTTTTGTGCCATTCGTAAGCAGATGACGTGCATACTTTCTATGGCAACAGAGTGATGTGGCGCGACAAAAGTATGACACTTCCAGAAGAGCGACAAGACAAGAGCGCAGACCCGTGCTTTCGGTATAAAGCGTTTGTTCTAACTCTATACGTAGTATATATAAACTATTTGGGCAGTAAGTACCTATAGTATGATGTACCTTGAACTGGTTGTAAGTAAAACAGATGGAAACATGACAGACAGACAGAAACGCTTTATTATGCACACCAGTAACAAATCCAAAAATACAAAACAAGAGATACTTATAACTAGTGCCATAAATGGCACTACGATATACATAAAACTTTGTATATACCTCTTTACTTAGATATTGCATGTTTATAATAATTAATACGTCATCCGTAATACTATGTTATTTTTCAAATATATCACAAAAAACACGTATTATGATTGATTGGTTTTTTGCGAACTATCGTCATAGAATTTTATGAGGTAAGTACATATTTAAGGTAACACATAAAGCTTGCACTAAATTGAAAGGACCGTGTTTTACTTGCAGTAGTTTTATCTACAATTTTAATTATAGCCTTTTTAACCCCCAACCAAAAAAAGGGGTGTTATAAGTTTGACGTCTGTCTGTCTGTCTGTCTGTCTGTGTATGTGTCTGTCTGTGGCACCGTAGAGTTCAAAGGGATGGGCCGATTTCGATGCGGTTTTTTTTTATTTGAATCTTAATATCCGGGTGTTCTTAGCTATGTTTGGTTAATATTGATTCAAAATGGCCGCCTCCACAAAATGGCGGACAAAATATTTCTTCACAACTTACCTCAATATAGGTATCAAATGAAAGGGCTTGACTAGTAGAATACTATACACTTTAAAAAAATTCAAATCCAAGATGGCCGCCACCACAAAATGGCAAATTCTATTATTTTTCACTACTTCCTCAATATGGGTATCAAACGAAAGGGCTTGACTAGTAGAATACTTTGCACTATGACAAATTTCAAATTCAAGATGGCCGCTATCAAAAAATGGCGAAATACATTTCTTTTTTCACAACTCCCTTAATATAGGCATCAAATGAAAGGGCTTTACTAGTAGAATGTTGTACAGATTACAAATCCGAGGTAGTCGGGGGTCAGCCAAAATTTTTAATTTTGTTCTTGTTTGTCTGAGTAGGTTTATTCTTATAGTTACAATTATGGTCTCTTCAAATACAAATATATTATATACAAATACAAAAACTACCAGTGGGCTATACAGGCTCCAAAATTGAATACTAATAGTCTAAGTTATAAGTTTACTTTATCTAGGCAGTCCTTATGATTAACAAATTTTAACCGACTCAAAAAAAAAGGTTCTCAATTCTGTTGTATGTATTTTTGAATGTACTCGTATGTTTCCCGATAGCTTCGCCAGTAGGGATGTTAACACTAATCACAAATTCATAGTGTTAATTTTATGATAGTTTGTATCCATATTATGTCGAATTTCACATTATTATAATTTTTAGTTAGTTTATACGCTGTAGAAGTGGAAGCGAGAGGTATACCAGCAAAATCTCTCTATAACCTGCTGAAAGACCTTGGCTTATCCAGAAGTGCAGTAAGTTCTATACTAGAACGAGTATCTAAAGCTGCACTAGTAGGCTCATATCAGATTTGGCTGGGCAGGGAGAGAGAAAAAGGAGAAGTGAAGGTGAGTGTTGATGTACATACGTCAGAAAGGGGCCCCTTAAACCTACGCCTGAGTGACAAGTCTCGGGAACTACTCGGGTTTTCTCTCTCTGCCACACGATGGACCCGGCACCCGCACGGTGAATCCATGGAATGCTAAGAAAATCGTCTCATGTTAAGTACATAGTAAATTTATTATAAATGATTTTAAATGCTATACTTTAAACTGAACAGTTTAGTCAGTTTTTGACTGCTTGTTTTGCGATTTGTGACGTAATAAGCCATATTGGTAAACACCAATATGACTTATTTAACGTGCCAACAGATTAAAAATCTAGCAAATAAAATCATTTATGGTAAACTTACTATGTAACATTAAATTATAATAATGTGATTTTCGACATTCTATTCTATTCTAAAAATGTAGAAAAGTGAAAAGTGTTCACTTTTCTAAAGAAGAAGTAGAAAAGTGTTCACTTTTCTACATTTTTATTGTTTTTAGTTTGTGATCTTAGCGCCGACAGTTTTGATTGTTTGTATTCAAGTAATGATAAGAGAACACATAAATTAGACATACAGTCATGAATCGCGACCAATGTTTTGCGACTAGTGACGTCATATCAGTCGTTAGTGTTTTAGCGGGACAATTCAAAATTAGCCTAATATTGTATATTTACTTTTCGAAAATACTAATATTTTGAAATAAAATGTTATTATTTCGAATAAACATGCGTCAATCTATAAAATAAAAGCAGTTCCGAAAAATTATTAACATTCATTACATTACATTCATTTTTATTTTAAAGTAATTTTGATGAAATTTTTGGTTTGGTAGATCATAAGTTTAGGGATGATCCCGTATACCTACATTTTATCGAAATCATGTGACGGTTTTTGAAATATGAACAAAAAACTACAACTTATTTTTATTTATCTAGATGACTTAGATGATATCTGATTATGAGACTGTATCTAGATGATAGCTTCTCATGAAATTTGGCCGAGTGTTTGCTAATTTTAAATTGCAATCGGTTTAAGTTTTTTTTAAATAGAAAATGAGTTAAGTAGGTAAGTATACTTAATGTCTGTTGTTATTTTGATGACTGGCCTTGTGGCTTAGTGGGTGGGTAGCAACTCTGCCTGCGAAGCCAAAGGTCGTGGGTTCGATTCCCACCCAGTGCAAATATTTGTGTGGTGAATTGAAATATTTGTATTGTCTCTGGGCGTGTCCTATGTCTAATAAATATGTATTTAAACTATACTAGTATTATATCAGATATCTGGCATTCATAGTGCAAGCTTTGCTTTGGGGTCAGATTGTGTTGCGTGTGAATTGTCCAACAATATTTATTTGTTTATTAGTTTGTAGTTTTAGAGAGCAAGACTTTTATTAAATTATGACTAGGTATGTTCTTAGACATTTAAATAATTTCACAAATTGTGGGGTAAATTTAAGTAAGTAATTACTATTTAAATGTAAACAGCTGATTAAATACTTAGAAACATCAAATCGCCTAATGTCACATTTATTTGATTCGGTAAATTCAGCCATACCTACTATCTACTACCTACATCTCTATAGCCGAATAGCCGAATTTGCCGTTTTTACTTGATATCTTATTTTTTTATTCAAATTGTGTGTATCTACAAAAAGACAAAAATACACAAACAGAAGCGTACACAAACCAATATAACATATATATTTAAAAAAAAAGATGTATTTGTAAGTACTATAAACTTTTTATACAGCTGTACTACATTTTTTTTTTGTAAAGTTATATGTAAGTAATCAAGTGTACGGACATTAAATATTGATATTAACTATTCCATAACTTGTAAATGTTTTTTGTCTCATTTCGTGATGTTATGAAATAACCAATCATCCGAACATTACTAGTTATTTGTTATACAAGAGTGCAAAGGTGATTTTTAACCGAGTACTCAATTTTGATGACCGAGAATGACTCAAAATTTGAATTTTGAGCGTTGGTGAGGGAATAAATAGAGCACAAGGGGAAAAATCTTTGTACATTTGTACATCGAGTGCAACATGTAAGTTTTCATCCTACGCTAGCGAGGAAATAACTGATTAACTAGTCTAAGATCCCGCTATACAACGACCTTTAGCTGCTTATTGAATGAAAAGTGTTTTATATGTAATTTAATATGTCAACAAATATATTGCAAATGGGTTGCCTAAAAAATTCAGTCCAGAATACCATACAATACAATACAAAACACTTTATTATACCACAAAAATATTACAAGAACAATGATTAAACATAACATCAAAACATTTTGGGCACAAAAGGCGATCTTATCGCTAACAGCGATTTCTTCCAGATAACATCTTAAGGCTTTATTCAGTCCTTACGAAATCTCATGCAAATATTTTCAAACAATAAAAAGTTTCAAACAAACTTTCATCCCTTATTTCACCCCTTTGGAGGTTGAGTTTTGAAAAATACTGTAATACATAATTCATTACTTTGATCATGCTCAATCCGTGCGAAATTTTATATGAATATTTTAAAGGAATATTTTTTTTCATACAAACTTCCATCCCGTTTTTTACACCCTTAGGGGTTGAATTTTGTAATGATATTTCGTAAGCACTGAGTAAAGCCAAAATAATAAGTTATGCTACATCGTTTTTTCTAAAATTCAATCAATTTAAGTGAAATATTTATTTAAAAATGTTTTTTAAATGTTAATTAATCATATTCTGGACTGAAATTTTTTAGGCAAACTATTTGTAATATATTTGTTGACTTATTAAATTACATATAAAACACTTTTCATCCAATAAACAGCTCGGCGAAGGTCGTTGTATAGCGGGATCTCCTACTAGACGGAAGACGCTTTTCGCAATTTAAATTCTGTTGACTCTAAATAATCGTTTCGTCTCTAGGATTCTAGGTTTTTCACATGTTTTGCAAGTTTCCTGATTTTAAGCTAAGGTTTTTACAACATGGCGTGAAAATATCGTGAAAGGAGAATTGCGCTTGCGCGTACCCTCATCTCCGGATCTCTGTGTTGATATTTGGGGGCTAATATTTGGAACTCAGAATATTGTGTGGCAAAATACGTTTTTATGAAACACAAGACAACGGAGAAAACCTCGGGGCACTGTAGATTTATCATATCAGTACTTTTGTTGTATCTAAATGATTCCCATAGTGCAAGCTTCGTTTACTTGGACAGTGCTGTGCTAGAAATGACGATCAGTATTTTATAATAAGTAGGAACGAGTAGATACGTATTTAAATGAAAATTTCAAGACAGCTGCAAACCGACAGTCATATGCTAATTATGTACATATTTCGTTCTTATTTTTTTAAAGTATATATTTACGAAAATAAAAGTTTTATGTCTAACTAGCGCCCGGCGGTTTTACCCGTGTAGTTTCCGTTCTCGTTAATTTTTCGGAATAAAAAGTAGCTTTTGTGTTCTTCTAGATTATATATTTAACTTGGTTCCAAATTTCAGCCCGATCTATAGCATATAGCCCGTGATTTAGCATCAAACATAACAAACATTGACACATGTAATAATAGTAGGTTCTCGGTAGTGGTAAGTTTTTTTTTAAATAGAGAGTGACGAGACGATCCGGACATGTGCCTGATGGTAAGCAACATGCCTGACACATAACAGCACAGTGACACGCAGCTATTGGAACACGAAGAGTCCAAATCATTAGCTAGCACTGCACTGCGCTCGTCACCCAGAGATCTAAGATCTTATATCTCTAAGCCCTGTAATTTCTCTGGACACATTGCCCTTCAAACCAGAACACAGTAATGTTTGCACATTACTGCTTGGCGGCAGAATAACTGGTAAAGGTGGGGGAAGTACCACCCCCAGGCGGACTCCGCTAAGAGTCCTACCACTTCAAAAAAAAAACATGATACAAACTGTTTAATAAATAACACGGAACAAAAACATAATTAAAAGTCCATTGAAAATTATGTTAAAGTCAAAGCTATGGTAACAAAAATTGTGTAAATAATTCAAAATAAAAATAAAGATTTTATTAAGTACTAGCTGACCCTGCCACGCTTCGCTGTGGCACATTGCCTTCCTTCGACTCGACACCACCAAAACGACACCATCGGTGGTGTCGTATGGAATCACTAGTCCATACGACACCATCGACTAATAGTGAGGTTACCTACATACGAAGTTGTTGATATGAAAACTCCAATTAAGTTCAAGCAGTTTCATTAATGAGGTATGTCATTTGATAAAGTTTATATTTACCTGTCACTCAAATGGTCATCTTGATATTGTTCATTGCAATTTGCATATTATTGTCTTTCCGTCCGAATATTTTAATTTTTCACAATGGACATGGATACTAATACTGACGACATAAAATACATAAAAAACTAATGGCGGAACAGCACATCACTAGGGTGGTGTCGTATGGACTAGAGATTCCATACGACACCACCGATGGTGTCGTTTTGGTGGTGTCGAGTGGAAGGAAGGGCACATTGTGGTGCAAAAATTAAATAAAAACAATCCTTGATGCGGATTATATATCATTCTATAGTTTCAGCTCAATCGGTGCAGAACTTTTTGAGTTTTTGAAGCGTACACAAACCAATATAACATTTATATTTAAAAAAAAAAGATGTATTTATTATATATACATTAAACGTCATAAATAAGTAAAAATAGAAGGCGATAATTTTATGGTCGATAATCATCGTGTAACCCAATCGTAATATCCAATTTCTGATAGGATTTATCATATTAAATGTATATGTGTTATGTCTACATATTACTTGTACCTACAAGTTTTCTTAGTTTTCGAGCTTTATATTGCTACATAACGAATGTCTATCAATATTTTTTATTTATGTACCTATTTAAATTATTATTTCAAGCAAAGCCGCAGTCGTAAGCAAGTCTCGCATCCACGATACGCAATCGAAAATGCATAAATAAGGCTGAGTGTACACGCGCGCCTCAGTCTCGGACGGAGCCGCGTCGTGTGATCTGTGACAGTGTACACCCGCCGATATGTTCGTAAACCTTTTCCTAGTGGCCACGATATGCAGTTTAGTGAGCGGTGACGATTTATTACGTAAGTAATCAATAATAAAAATATATTAATAAGTAATAATAAAAGTCAATAAAAAATGAACAATTTTATAATATTATGTTAATGCGCGGGGGGCGCGGAGGCCTCAAGGGGGAATTTGTCCAAAACATTGATTTGCTGTAACAACCTACCTACAATACAATATAACTTACAATAGAAAGTTACAAATAATATTACAAACTATTTATTAAATTTACTTAAATTATGCATTTTATTTTAAAAAAAATCGCGATGTTAACTCATACTGATAACATTATACAAGACTTATTTTCGATACATAACAGAATTTAATTACCTCGATGCTTGTATAGTTTTTCAAGAACTGTATTTGTTAACAGCATATACTTGAGTATACAATTTTGCTAATAAATTTATATAATTGATACTGTTTAATCTTATGTGTATATTCTATTTTAAACATGTTTTTAAATTATTCTTGTTCTATTAAACTTGAGTATTATTACAAAAATGTTTATTAAATGAAAATAATATATTTATTTTACAACATATTAATTAGCCATGTTTCTTTCTTTATAAAAATATTTAGTTCTTTTTTAAAAATGTATCTTAAATTAGGAGAAGTAAAGGAAAATAGAGAAGAGTAGGGCATATTTTTAACCAACGACAAGTAACAGAGCCTACGCTTCCACCACTTGGGACGTGAACACGACTTCCAGTCTGAAGGGCAATGTTCGCTTGGGGAAGTACCACACCTTTGCCAGTTATTCTACCGCCAAACAGTGCAAACATTACTGTGTTCCAGTTTGAAGGGCAATGTTTCCAGATAAATTACAAGGTTTAGAGATATAACATCTTAGATATCTGGGTGACGAGCGCAGTGCAGCGCTAGGTAATGATTTGGGCTCTACATGTTCCAATAGCTACGTGCCACTGTACTGTTGCTTACCATCAGGCGCATGTCTTACTCGTGTCGTTACCTTATACTATTAAAAAAATGATGAATCCAGAATTGTTCACCTTTTTCGGATATTTCTTGGATATTTCAATGCATAAATTAGAATACCCAAATTGATAAAACTGATCATCCGAAACTATTTATTAAAAAATGATGAATCCAGAATTGTTCACCTTTTTCGGATATTTCTTGGATATTTCAATGCATAAATTAGAATACCCAAATTGATAAAACTGATCATCCGAAACTATTTATTAAAAAAATGATGAATCCAGAATTGTTCACCTTTTTCGGATATTTCTTGGATATTTCAATGCATAAATTAGAATACCCAAATTGATAAAACTGATCATCCGAAACTATTTATTAAAAATTTTATTTCTGTAATATTCTCACTACATTGCATACGTAAATAAGTTGTGTTCTTCTCTCAGTGTTGACATACAATAAAAGTGAAATAAATATTGGTAGACATATCTCTCCATCCCCAAAGTAAGCAAATCTTACACTATCCAATTAAAAAAAAATAGCCTAATATAATGAACTACTTATTACACTTTTTTTGGATTTTTAATTTAATTTCAATGTCATGTAGCCTAGGACTAATGAATTACTACCGATATTTAGACCAAAATCCTAAATAAATAAATGTTAAAATTAATTGTGGAAGATATCAGACTATTTATTTGATATATAAAACGGAGATCGAAGAAATACAGTGACTATAAACTGAAAGACATTAACAATAGTAACTAGTAGTAGTAGTTGTTGTAGAGAATTAAAAAATATTAACTATAATAACTTTTGTTGACAAAAACGTACAATAATACCTAATAGGTAGGTATTATGTACATATATTATGTGTTACGGAATGCTTGCTTAAAAAAATATTCTTGCGCGGTATAGTAAAACGACTGCTTCTTCCTATATCTGCTACATACAGAACAGATAAAAATTAAAACTTTTTCTAAATGCTCCTCCCAAAGACTTTACATACTAAATCTATGACTCCTCCCAAATGGTAAATATCACAAAATATAAATTCTACAAAAAAACAATTGCAACAAAGCTGCCCTAATGGGATGAGAGCAAGCGCGCCAACAGAAATACATTTACACCAGTGCCATCGCATCTAAAACTTATGTCCGGCTTGTCCGACAATATCACACATGAGAAACCCTTTAATTAATTTGAAACTTTAAAAACATCGTTAAGTTGAATCAAAATTGTCTGTCCATTATTAACACAAAATTTTAAACAAAGGTTTATGCACTTACGAATATGGAACTCTTTTGTTCCATATGACATTCAATGATAATCACCCAATGAAGAGTCTATAGAGCCCTTGGACTAGTGGGTACGTGTGTCATTATGTTTCGGAGTCAAGAGCTTTGGCCTCGGTTTGATGAGTTAAATGCGTTCAGCGTAGTAGGTGTTCGGAAATAATTAACATGATTACTTTCTTTGGGTACAGTGCATCTCCCAGAGAAACGATGATAGCCTTACAAAACAGTGAAAACTAGTGAACTATAGCTCAGGGAAGTGGTGACAGCTGCATAAAGTGGCGATAGCCTAATGAAGCGGCTAATATCTAAAAGAAGCGATGAAAGACTAGTGTTACAATAACAGCCCAATAAAGCTGTGAGTACAAACGAAGTGGATATAATTGTCGAAGTTTTAAGAAGAGATGTTAACTACGTGAAGTGATGATAGCCCAGTAAAGTGACGATAATCCAGTGAAGCAGTGATATCTACATGAAACGGTGATAATGATAGAAGTACAAAAAAAGGTGAAGCATTGATAGCCTAATGAAGCGATGATAGCTAAGAGTTAATTGAAGTGATCATAGCCTAGTGAAACTGTGATAGCCTAATGAAGATTCAAACAAAGAAGCCGATTGGTAGCCCTTGTTTCGAACCCCACGCGTAGGTACCACTATCTTTTCGAAGTCATGTGCATAATGCAGCTAACTTTAAAACGGTGAAGGAAATATATCGTGTAGAAATCTCCTCATCGGAGGAAATTTTAACTCGTCAAAGACAAGTGACATCTGGTGTTCCGCAACTTGAGCAGCGTGGTGGGCTATAGTCTATAAACCTTCCTACTAGGCTAGTGGGAAACCCATGCCCCAGCAGTTGAAACTCTATGGGTATACAGTGTACAGTAAAATAATAATTGTAGATGCTCTTGTGGTGGTAGGACTATTTGCATAGTCCGCCTGGAGAAGTACCACACCATTGCCATTCATTCTGCCACCAAGCAGTAATATGCAAATGTTACTGTGTTCCGGCTTCCAGAGAAATTACAAGGCTTAGAGATAGAAATAATATCTTAGATCTCTGGATGACGAGCGCAGTGCAGTGCTAGGTTTTTTTTAGTATTTTGAGTATTTAGTAATAGTTATTTGTTATACAAGAGTGCAAAGTTGATTTTTAACCGCGTGCTCAATTTTGATGACCGAGCAAGCGAAGGATTCTAAAATTGAATCACGAGCGCAGCGAGTGATTCAAAATTAGAATCCTGAGCGTAGCAAGGGAATCAAAAGAGCACAAGATGAAAAATCTTTGCACTCGAGTGCAACACGTAACTTTTCATTCCACCTCAGCGAGGAAATGACTAAATGCAAATTTTTCAATGTTTTTGCGCTAAGCAAATTAAAAAAAGTAAGGACACCAAGGAGGTTCCGAGTCTGAGTTTTTAACATATTAAAAAAAAAATATGATGCATTCGGCACCAAGGAGGTAGAAATAAATAGGTTGAATTATGTTTTGAATTCAAAACCTCAGTACACAACGATGTTTTGAAAATGAAAATTCAAATTTACTTTAACCTCTAGAGGGTAAAACGACTTTTGCGCCCTGATATCGAGGAGCAAAAGTACTCTTTCCGAGCTGGTGGGATGAAAAATATATTGCATTTACTGTACTTCAAAGGCATTATCGATTAATGTCGGTGCATCAAGGTAACGGACGTAGTGTAGGCCACATTTGGCTTCTCTACACGCTGGAATATTAATGTACGATTATTTGAACAATGAGACAGTTTACATGCGCCATGTTTTTTATCCTTGACCTGCCTTGCGAATTCTAGGGCTTTTAGGCACACTAGGCATTTTATTATAACTAACTGTATATTCTAGAACCTGACCCATACATTTAGAAGACAATTTGATTAGATTGAGTTTAGTGTAATTAGTTTAGGGCAAAACAAGAGATTAGTGTTAAAAAATGGCAGTTGGACTTAAAATTAAAACTTATAGCTCAGAATTCGATAGCTCACTTTGGAAACTACGCGGGTGAAAACAGAAGGCGCCAGGATTTCTAGCCATGGTCATGGTCCCGACCTAACCCGACGATTTCCATAATTTAAGTGACGCTTAATTCACAGCCCACGGAAAACCTGTCTGTGGTGCACCATGATAAGTTTTCAATTTAAAAATTAAGAACTCGCGGAAGTGCATTGTGTGCACTATCCACGTGCGCTTGTCACCCAGATTTATAAGATGACTAGATGTCCCCGGCTTCGCCCGTGGTACATTATATAGCACTCATCAGGATCCCGTACATATACAACGCTGAAAGAATGACTGAATTCGGTTAATTGATTCCTGAGAATATCGCTTTCAAACAAAACACCTCTTCAGCTACCTGTTACTACCTGTCGGAAATTGGTCGTACCAACTCAGATTTAGAAAGGAAAAGCAAAAGGAGGTGTTTAATCTGTGAGCAATGGTGAGGTATGTGGAAAAGGTTTGTATTCAATGACGCAATCTTAGACACACGAAACGTACGAAAACTCCCAAAAAGGAACATTTTTTCCCGATTTTGTTACATTCTTCTTGATTCATGCTCCGCTTCTGTTAATAGTAGCGTTATGTTCTATAGCATATAGCCTTCCTCGATAAATGGACTATCCAATAGAAAAATAATCTTTCAATTCGGACCAGTACTTCCCGAGATATTAGCGTTCAAACAAACAAACAAACTCTTCAGCTTTATAATATTAGTATAGATATCTGGAAACATTGCCCTTCAAACCAGAACACAGTCATGTATGTATATTACTGCTTGATGGTAAAATAACTGGCAAAAGTGTGCTAGTATTTCCCAAAGCGGACTCCGCTAAGAGTACTTCCACCACAAACTTCATTCTTTATTCATACTTGTACCAAAAATGTTTTACACATTGAATTTAAGTCAAAGTTTTTTTATTCATAAAAATCTTAAACTATTAAAACTAAAACTTTTATTTAAACTGTACAGTAGTATAAGTTAGTATTACTGCGTAACCCCAAGTATTTTCTTTAAAAACGTTATTTTCATGTAGCGTACAAAAAACAGGATACACAGAGCCATCAAGGAAAGATGATTTATCGAAGTGTTTAATTATTACTCTTCCGCATATCTTTTCCTTATACGTCTTAAAAACTTCCAATACATCCTTGTAAATTCAATAAATAAGATATAGGTTTTTTATAGGCACGTTTGGATTTTACACCTTAATCGTAAAATCTGACAACAAACAGACAAGTATCTATTTGTAAAGCGAAATGATTTTTATTCAGGACACAAGCAAGTACTTGTTCACAAGTATGTGTAAACAGTCTGCCGTCCAGACACTAAAATGCTGTTACTCAACGTATAAGTATTTTCGACTTATTTATGCCACCGTAAAATTGTAAATATCGTCAGATTGTACTTTAACGACATCATATTATACAAAGTTACCTAACCTACCGTATCTTTGTAATCGCACGTTTCTTTTTTTACCGTATCTTTGTAAATTTGTTCATTAAAAGCTGACAATGTACATAATTTTACGGTAACATTGACATCTTAATACTTGGATAAAAACTGTTGTTTTAGATTTTGATGTTTATTGAAGCTTTTTATTGACATCCTTTTCAAGTTTACCGTAAGGTTTTTATTATAAGTAAATGGACTTAGTGTCTATCCTTGTAAAAACTTAAGTTTTACGAAAATTGCGGACGAAAGAGTATGAAATTTCCTACATCTATAGTTTTAATAGAAAAAAAAGTGCAAAATGTTAATATTTTTTAAATTAAGCGTACAAAAAATAATAAAACATTTGATACACACTACCATGTATTGAATACATAAACGTATGTGTAGTCTTTTGTTTATTTAAATTATGATTGAATTTCAACCACAAGGTGACCACTAGTACATAGTTATAAAATAAAACGACGGCTTAAACTTGATGTTCAGTCAAGATCATCGGAGTAGGACGTAAAATAACGTACGTAACTACACAAATAAATGCACAAAATTTTATTTTTTTATTATTAGTGCTTTGGGTAGAATAACATAAAAGTGAAGATGTAACACTGACAGTAGACCACAATTTCTCCCTTGTACCAAATTTTACCCAGATCTTTTCATTAGATTTTGCGTGACAGAGTAAAAACCATCACACATCATACACACTCACAAACATTAGCATTGATAATAAATCAGTAAGATCAAAAAAGAAATAAAAATCATGTAGTAGCCAAGTAGATTGACTTCTGAATTGACGTTAAGGGCGTGTGGGCCGTAATTTTGAATTTTTAAAACAACTTTAAGACCTTTAAAATAGTGTATTAAACTCTGAAAAAAATATATGTATTAGTTCAGGATCTAATCTAGTGCAATTCGCAGTCAATAACACGATTTAATGAATTTTACTCGATAGAAAAAAATCCCAAAGTTACCCCTTTTCAAAAAGTTATTTCAAGTTTATGACTAAACCAATGAATTTTTTTACAAAATTTTTGTACTCAACGAAAGCCACTAAAAAGTTATAGATGCATTCGCAGAGTTTGACTTGATAAAAAGTATCAGTTATTCACTATGTTTTAATATCTACCATATATATAGCGAGCCGTTCGGCAGGCCTGATCAGTCGCGTTTCGGCGCTCACGGACGACGGGCCTGTGCTTGATTTTTCAATTTTGACAACCGATAAATTTTAAATATTACGATCATAGTGCCACAGTATAACAATATCAGTAGGTATTACTAGTGAAGCACGCTATGATCTTGATTTTTGATACCGTTTTCATTGGAATTGCAAATAGACGCTGATACTAATTAGTACGCTGTTTACTTTATGTTGTACACCAAAAGGGGGAGTCTCAAAAAACTGACGTCGATAACACATCGCAATAAATGCAAGTTAGGTATCATAAATGATACCTAACTTGCATTTATATGCTATTTAGGTAAATTCTTTGGTAGTAAGGTACTTAGTACTTGGAAGAAAAGTTCTCACATACAGAGTTTACCACTTTGGAAGAGACTTTCGCGCAAACTATTCAGTTCAGAAAAAAAATGTTAGGAACTTCAATACAATTTTGAACACCTTTCCATAGATACACGTACGGTTTTGTTAGAATTTTTATTTTTCATTTCTTTTCCAAGTTGGTGACACCACCAAAATTTATTGTTTTTTTTTTTTTTGTATGAAAATGTTAATATTGTTCATAGAAGTTTAGACACTCGACCAAATTTGATGAGAAGCCTTTTAGGCAGTAAAATTACTCGTGGAATTTAACTCTGCACTAAGTTTCCGATTCGTATTTTTTATATAAGGTTTAGAGTCATTTCCTGAGCATACAATCTAGAGTCATTTCCTGAGCATAAAATCACAAAATAATAACAAATCCAGGTGGAGCTTCAAGCACCAGCTCGAAAAACGTTTTTGGCCGATATTCTGAAAAAGTTATAAAGCCTATTATTATTGTAGAAAATAAAATTTCCCATCTTTTGTTGCCAGTAAACTTTTTTTCGAACTTACCGATTACGATTTATTATGTCAAATTTGATGATAACAATGTAAAAATAATAAGATGTGAATTCTGTTCCCAGTAGCATGAACATGTCCCTTTTTACCGGAATGGAGGAAGGGTTATGTTTTTCGCGCGTATCTTTTATGTTTCTAAATCTTTTATTTCCACATATCTCCCAAACGGCTGGATGGATTTTGGTAACAAAGATATTCTAAGACTAGTCTGACTCGCCAAAGTGTCCTTAGATAGTAGGTAATATTTTTTTACGTGTAGATTTTTTTGTAGCCGGGGTTTTTAAATTAAAGTTATTCTATCATATTGCTCGTTGCTCGAATAAACAGCACCGTTCATCATCATGATTGAAGAGTTGAACGAAGAGTTTGGTCTCCACTTTTGTAATAAGAACAACTAAGCTGCGAAACACATTGCCAGAGTGGGTTTTTGTCGAAGGTTCGAACCTTGGGGTTACGAGGTACACTGTGCTTGTTTCTATTAGAGAAACAAGTTCCATCGTAGACCACATCAATTTCATCCACTATTATCGGCATCATCGCAATCGTATCATTAAATGGGTTATAAATCGTAAACAGTAAGTTTTACAAAAAAAGTTTACTAGCAACAAAAGATTTAAAATTTTATTTTCTACAATTATTGTCAAAATATATAGTTTCCAAAATATCGGCTAAAACAGTTTTTTCAATTGGCGTTTGAAGCTCTACCTGGATCTGTGAGCATTTTGTAATTTTATGCTCAGTAAGTGATCTTTACCTCATAGAAAAAAAATTTGATTAGAAATTTAGTGCAAAGTTGACCAAAAAACCTTCTATTTTTATTGACCTTTCATTACGTTTCAGCACATTTTTTAAAATTTTTGACGAATTTTTGAATTGTTAGGAAACATTTTAAAATGATGGATGAAATTGGAAAAGCCGTTCTCAACTTATAGTGTGACGAAAAAGAAAAGGTTGAGTTTTGGATATCTACGAGTAAAGCTAAATTTAATATTTCTTCGTTTATATATCAAAAAAACTCTTATCACTTCACAATTCACAAAATTGTTATCACTAGTATAAACAAATCTTGAACAAAAAATGAGTTTAAATTACATAGTCCAATAATTTAATGTTATTTCTGCACTATGGCACCGATTCCGCGGTCGGTGACGGTCGCGAGAACAAGACAACGTTAAATGCCTAATTTGACAGAACTACCTGGCCTTAATGTGCGTGTGAAGGTGAATATAGATGCCTGCTTACGTTCAAATGTGTGAGTGAGTGTACGCACACATTTTCAAACACACACACTTTCGTTTCGTTTGCTCGCGTTAATAATATAAGTTTGACAAATTCTTCGAATGCTTAACCACATTGTAGCATAGTATGTTTCTATATCGGCCAATTAGTAATGTTACGTTTATTATTACGAGTAATTCGGTAACCGCGTTGCGATTATTCGTATTATACAACTGTGAGTGCATTTAATCGCTGAAACTTTCTCTTTGGGACTTTTACTTTTGCGGAAACGTGTTCGGTGTTTGGGATTCTGCGGTTTGTGGTCTGTAGTTGACTGGAAGGATATTGGTGATAGGATGATTGATACCACCTTGCCCTTTTTTTATCGGAATGCTCGTAGCTCGAAAAAGCGACATCGTTTCATGGTTGATGTTCCAAAGACACGAACGAAGAGATTTGACTCTACTTTTGTGATAAGAACGTCGAGGCTGTGGAATACGTTGCCTGAGTGGGTTTTCCCTATTGGTTACAATCTTTGTGTCTTCAAATCGAGAGTGAATCGGTTTCTTCTAGGTAAACACGCTCCATCGTGGACCGCATCGTCGCTTAACATCAGGCGAGATGGCGGTCAAGTGTGAGCCTATAAAAGGCTATAAAAAAAAACTGTTGCTATAAAATTTACATAAAGTTATAGTTACGGTTAGTCTAGTCTAGTCAGAACCGGTAGAACGATGAATCCCGATACGGAGCCCCTGGTTCGAATCACTACTGTCTTCTCGAAGTCATGTACGTAATGCTGCTTAAACACGGTGAAAAAAAAAAGCGTGAGTAAACTGGCATGTTCTAATAATCTTTCAAGGTCATGGGTCATCAACCAAAGCGCAATTCGGAGTGATAGGTTGTGATCTTGACTCTCTCCTTGCGAGGGAAGGCCCCGAGTCCCAATTGTGGGAACATTTAGGCGTCTGCTCTATATTGTGTGTTATTTAGGTTTTGAAGATCCGTTCATTAGTTATGGCGTTATAGTATACATACTTGTAACATAGTAAGAAAATACCTCCTACTAGTGCTTCGGGATTTTTCCTGTGCAGTTCCCGATTTTATTTTATTTTTTAACCCCCGACCAAAAAAGGGGTGTTATAAGTTTGACGTCGATGTCTGTCTGTCTGTCTGTGTGTGTCTGTCTGTGGCACCGTAGAGCTCAAACGGATGGGCCGATTTCGATGCAGTTTTTTTATTTGAAAGTTAATATCCGTGCGGATGTTCTTAGCTATGTTTGGTTAATATAGATTCAAGATGGCCGCCGCCACAAAATGGCGGACAAAATATTTCTTCACAACCTACCTCAACATGGGTATCAAATGAAAGGGCTTAACTATTAGAAAACTATACATTATAAAAAAATCAAATCCAAGATGGCTGCCACCACAAAATAGCGAATCATATTATATTTTTCACTACTACCTCAATATGGGTATCAAACGAAAGGGCTTGACTAGTAGAATACTTTGCACTATGACAAATTTCAAATCCAAGATGGCCGCTACCACAAAATGGCGAATTACATTTCTTTTTTCACAGCTTCCTTAATATGGGTATCAAATGAAAGGGCTTGACTAGTAGAATGTTGTACAGATAACAAATCTGAGGTAGTCGGGGGTTAATCAAAATTTTTAATTTTGTTCTTGTGTCACAACTCCCTTAACATGGGTATCAAATGAAAGGGCTTGACTAGTAGAATGTTGTACGGATAACAAATCTGAGGAAGTCGGGGGTTAGTCAAAAATTTTAATTTTGTTCGTGTTACTTTCATAGGTTTAGCTTTGACCGCCATCTCACCTGATGTTTAGCGACGATGTGGTCTACGATAGAGTGTGTTACCTAGAAGAAACCGATTCACTCTCGATTTGAAGACACTTAGGTTATAACTATCGGAAAAAATCCACTCAGTCAACTCATTCCACAGCCTAGACGTTTTTATCACAAACTTATAGTCAAACCTCTTTGTCTGTGTTTTTGGAATATCCACCATGAAACGGTGCCGCTATTTCGAGTTACGAGAAGTACGATAGAAAATACCGTTATATTCCAACTCCGGGATAAAAGTTAGTCTATGTGTTACTTTACTTTTATATCTATACATGTACTAACTGTCATCCAGATCCCTTCACTAGTTTTTAAGTAACTAAAAAAAAGTCAAACTTTCTGATTGATGTAGGTATTTTATATTATCAGATTCCCGCGGTTTTAGCCACGTGATTCCCGTTATTTTCCTGAGATAAAAGTAGTCTATGTGTTTTACCAAGCTACAATTTAACTGTGTTCCGAATTTTGACCTAATCTGCTCATACAATGCTACGTGATTGAGCAACAAACATCGAAACATTGACATTAAATAATATTAGGTAGTAAGATTTGCATATCACAATCGTAACGAAGAACCACAAAATAAGAAGAACCCCATACTGCGAGCTTAAAAAACTCGTTTTATGAATAAGTGTGTCGCCGTCATTTCGACTAGACCAGCCGTAACTCACATCCACATGAATGTTTATGTTTATACATAGGTGTGTAGCAACTCGAATACTATATTAATATTTCATTATCACTTATCATATCCCTTGCTTTCATCTTTCACCAGTTTTGCACAAGCGGGCGACCTCGGTGCGTTTGGGCAACCAACGGCAGATTGCATGCGGGTGCGTGACGAAACTGCAGTTAGGCAGGTTCTTAGCATTGTGTTATCGATGTTTTGTGATGTATATGAGTATATGTCACCATAAAAACTATCAACACCATCGGATAATAATCTATTTAATAAATATTGGTGGATATCTAACACACAACACCATCTGACCCCAAACTAAGCAAAGCTTTGTACTATGGCGGTCAGATAACTGATATAATACTTATATAGTTGTAAATACATACTTATCATACATAGAAACACCCAGACAATACAAATATTTGAATTCATCACATATATATTTGTACTGAGTGGGAATTGAACCCACGACCGTCAATCTAACGTGTGAAATTATAATCTTACGATAGGTTAAGTCAGTTTGTAATCTAAGGACGTTAGGTTATAATCTGTCAGTTTTTACAATTTACGGTGCCATTTATTATTATCTTTGTAACAGTATCTTTTTATTATTCGGCAAAAGAACCTATTTTAACCGACTTCCAAAAAGGAGGAGGTTATCAATTCGTTTTTTTTTAATTTGTAGATTGTTTTGAATAAAGTGTTGATTTGTTTAATTTCTAACTGTGAGGTTTTATGTAATGAGTTCTCGTTATCGTTATTTTCCCGCAATTACAAGTAAGTTATGTGCTATTTCAGACTCTATTTCCTGTTATAATCCAAATGTTTTCCAAATTCCGACGTGATTGAGTTTCAAACAAGGTCCGAACACATTTCTTTGTTTGGGCGAAATGCATTTACACTTAGAGAATAAGTAAATATGTAAACTCTTTGCACTTACACCTCTTTCGGCAAAGAATTAATTATTCTACAATTTGATTGAATACGATGATATTGAGAAGTACCAGCCTCTTTATAAAAATATGTTTGCCTGTACTTACTTACTTAAGCTGATAGCTCACTGGATTGAACTCAGATCATGTATTGTACACGTAAGATTTTAATGATCAAACAGATTTTAATTTTAAAACTTTGTTAAAATGTGTTTTTATGTCAGAATATTGTACCTACTCAGTATTTTGTACAAAATATTATTAACAATTTATTGTTATCCATCATCACTAAATAATAATTAGTCAATATTTTTATATCATTAAGTAAATATTTTTATCGCAATGGCATTTTCAATTAAATGTTAAAATAATTTACTTTATAATTAAATTCACAAAGCACTAATAGCCCAGGACCCCAACACGAGCACAATTTTTGCGATTGAATACTATCAAGCTAATTTTGATTGATCGATACATGTTAGAAGCTCTATTTTTTTACTTAAGTAGCTAATATTAGTATAATTTAACAGTCATATTGTCCTACAAATTGCGTGGTACATTATCCCGGTCCTACGCTTAGACATATTTTATCCTAGCTATCTCTGTTGGCTACCACAATCAAGAGTTTCTTACAGGAAATTGTTGGGGGTCTCATCAAAATGTTCAAAAAATCAATTCACGCAAAATTAGCTTGATGGTAATCAATTTTCAAAGTTGTATCAGTGATCCAGTAATCATGGACTATAAATTCTCTGCATACAGTAGAGACTCGCAAAAAAGAAACAAGCCCGTAAATAAACCAAACCACATACGTACCAATAAACTAACGATGTAACTAATCGATTACGAGAACATTGAAATTCCTTACAGCATCAGAAAACAAAGTAACTTGAGTTTACGTTACCTGACCTCACCTATTGGCTATTTCCGGAACATTCATACCTCGTCTCGGTTACCGCGTCTTCCGTAACTTGCACGCGTAACTTTATACGGTATAACTTCACGCTCTCTACTTAGCCTGTGAACTTCTCCAGCGTTGCCAGACGTCACGATTTTGGCGGGACGTCCCGATTTGTATGTGTTGAACGGGATGTCCCGCGCGGGATAAGCTGTGTCCCGTTTTTCTGGATTGACTCTACCGTCCATATAGTGTACTGAAAAAGCGCGACCAGCAAGTATCTCAATTTTTTTCCCCTCCCTAAATACCCTCACGATAGGGTATATCTGGTTTAAAATACCACGTTTTTTGTTTTAATACACTATTTGTGCTACCATGCAAACGTAATTTAAAACTCAAATGCAAAGATTAAAACTCAAAATACTTCTGGTGTACTTGGTAAAAAATGCAAGTACCTGTGTTTTAACATGTCCCGCTTTCGACGAAAAAATCCCGCTGTTATCGCTCAAAATGTTTCAAAGTCCCGATTTGCCAAAGAAACAATCTGGCAACACTGACCTTCACTAACTTAGTGGTAGAAAACAGCATTAGCATCGTACCAAGTGTTCCCACTGCTAGGACTTGGGGACTTCTCTCGGAAGGAGAGAGTCAATACCATAATCCACTACGCTGGTGTATTGGTGGATGTCGCATGACCTCGAAAGGTTCTAGGAGTATGTTAGTTTCCTCAGGATATTTTTCTTCGCTGGTTTTGAGTTCGTGGAATTACGCACGTAACTTAAAAAAAAAAGGTTGTCTGTAAGGTAAACTAACCGTAACAGACGATAGTTTAACGTGACACCGTCATAACAAAACATTGATAGATGCGACGCAAGCGTACAAAGGTACAATTAGCGTAACGGGACAATAAGCGTAACGGGACAATGAGCGTAACGGGACATAACGGGACACTTTTTCGTGCATGCATCCGGCGTTCTTCGATATATAAGACGTTGTCACGTCAAAAGACAGCGGTGCGTGTAGGATTTGAACCAGGGGTTCCGGACTAAACCAGTCGTATCGTCAGACCAGCTGTAAATTCTTGCTGGAATCAAGTTTATCTATCTATATAGCTATCAAGTTTTCTGCTGAACTTTAACGCACTGTACCTTAACGGTTATGTAATCGTGACCGTCAATGTTTCGATTACACAATTACTTTCTTCGATGTTGTAACTTCTACGTCTTACTAGACACCTTTTACCAAATATAATAATGTATTTTATAAACATAATATTACACTTGTAAATCATTTGTCATCCGCCTACCTGCAGTTGGCCAGCGTGGTAGATTGAAGCCTTGTGAGAGAGGACCCCGATTCCAGCAGTGGGAGAATTTAGTGGGCTGCTTGTGCAGCAATTGTGGTGTATAAAATATGATATTCACTATCGTTTGATCGTCAAAGAGGCTTATTTTTGCACGCCGGCAAAAGGTTAAAACTGTTTTTTTTATCTCCATAACTGTATAACATCTTTGTACACAGTTTACCCGATACAAAATCTGATTCTGATTTTGATTCTGATCGTCGTTACCATCATTCACAAGGTGCCGTTAAAGCCAGTGATGACAATTTTGTACATCCACAATTTTCAGAATATTTTTTTTTCGGAAATTCAAAACCAACTTCAATTTAAAACGAAATTCAAACACTCGACCAAATTATTAATTATTAAAAGAAGTTATAGAAGTCGTCTAGATAAATTAAAATAAATTTTAGTTGTTTGTTCATACCCGTAGTACAATAACCACTACCCCAATTTCGATAGAATGTAAATGGGAAATGAGAGCACCTAGGATCCACCAAATGAAAAATCGACCCATCAAAATTGATTCATAAATGGCGGAGCTACTCGTATCCTCCTATTAGGCTAGAAGATGTCTAGCCAAATAGACCAACACAACTTATTAGAATCATCATGAGTAGTGCCCATAAAAGTTCTAAATCAGTTCAAGTTCCATACTGTATTCTGTGAAAAGTGACAATATTTAAACAGTCGTTAAGATATTGCAATATTTGACATTTAGTTTGCATCAATGTTATGGAAATTTCGGTGTCCCCAGTTGACCTTCAAGCTCTCAACATAGTATAAAATATCACAGAACTACTGCAACTGCCGCGCAGACGCTAAAAACAGTAAACCGGTTTGCTTATGCTAACAAGATCCGTGGAGACAATTTGACGTCTGATGAATAAATGATGAAGTTGAAATATAATTGTCAATGAGTAACTTGATTGTATCTAAAAATACAAGCACACGTGCATATTTACGATATCATTTTAAAAAAACATTAAACAGAGATAAACTAATTCAACGTATGAATATTTTGCTAGAAGTTTTTAGGTTCTGCGAAATATCATGATTGTATCTTATTGACTTATTTGCATTAATACTTTACAGACTATTCTAAATTTCCTTTGTGCCTAGGAAATTTTCCCGCTTGTCTGTTGTGTTTTTAGTTCACAAGTTATTTCACTGTAATTTATGTAACTGTATCCCCATAAAATAGTTTTGTGTCTATCTATCTAAGGATATTGTCATCATAAAGGTTTTAGTAGCAGGGATACCACAGTACAATCATAACTGTATACTAGTTTGAAAGGCAATGTTTCCGAGAAATTACTGGGGATATTCGGGATATATATATTTTTATATATCTGGGTAACAAGCGCATTGCAGTGCTAGGTACTAGATAATGATTTAGATTTTGACTATTCTTGTTGCAATAACTGCGGAGCTGTTATGGGCACTTATGTTTAATACTATCAGGCACATGTCCTGATAGTCTCCAACACACTTTTCCACTATAAAGGTTTCTTTTCCTCATAGAATTAACATATATTTCACTACGTATGTTGATTTATTTAATGACTGACTTTTAATGACTGATTTCCCCTTCTACGCGGCACCAAATGGCAGTGATTGCAAGTTACAGTAATATTTTGACAGGCGTCGTTTATCAACAACGTCGTCTGCGTTTGCGCAACATGAAATTGAACGTCAAAGATGCGTATTACCAAAGCGCTTTTGAGAATAATTTAGAAATGTTGCTTGCAATTTTATAGCCTACTTGGAAGCTGTGATGTTTTTTGAAATAGCAATATTTTATAGCAAGATTCTTTAAGTACTGTTTTTTTTTTTTGCTTTATGGGAACTAAATTCCTTACAAGAGGCCTGAGGGGTTTTCATGTATATTTCAGGTTCAATTTACACACAACACCATCTGACCCCAAACTAAGCAAAGCTTGTACTAAGGCAGCCAGATAACTGATATAATACATGTAAAAGTTTTAAGTACATACTTATTATACATAGAAACACCCAGACACAATATAATATTTGATTAATCTCACAAATATTTGCACTGGGTGGAAATGGAATCCACAACCCTCGGCTTCCAAGGCAGAGTTACTAAGTTACGCACTAAGCCACGAGACCAGTCATGTATGTTTGTTAGTTTTTCGTGCAAAACTACTGAAGAGATTTTTTGGAATTTGGTACATAAATAAATAATAGTCTAGAATAATACACAGGCTCAGGATTAACAGGACCAAAAACTACCCCGGTGAAACACACTTATGATACATAATATAGAAACACACAGATACACAAAAATATTTGTCTTGAGTGGGAAAAGAACTCACGACCCTCAACTCCGCGAAAAAACTCACTACCAACTAACCCACAAGACGAGTAAACTTGATAAAGATGATTTTGACCTGAAAGTAGATAGTTACACGCAGAAAGTAATAATGAAACGAGGGAAAGAAATTTAGATTAAGATATTTAAACCACAAAGTATACTTCGGCATCATATAATCTTCTATTTACTTACGAGTATTTGAGATGCTGGTGATTCAACTTTCACTTTTCACTTTCAAGGTTTCCTGATAGAAACATCAACCAGGAAACCATGAAAATGGTTATTTCAATCGTTTCATGTTGAGACATAAGGCCCTTGGGTGTTAGGAGCTCATCAAATATATTTTACGAGCAAGCTCCCTTACCATTATTTATTCAGAAAAATAAGCCTATGTGATATTTCATTGAAACGTTTCTATGTGATCGATCAACTAAGATCCAGACTTTCAAATGTATAATATTCATAGGACTCTTATATGTTTTCATAAAAATAATCCTATTAAAAATGCGACAATATTTTCAATAACTTAATAATAAGTAAAAAATACATAAAAAAGGATTCAAAAACCGTGTTATTTACAAAACATTTCAAAAGCCTGGATCAGCTTTCGTTTTCTCAACTTCTCACCCAACATACCCATTTAAGCTCAATATTTTTGGAGCAAGGGCAATACAAGAAAGCCGATAAAAACAGGCAAATTGTTTAGCAACATCTGAACGAAATGTAAAAATAAACAACGCCATTAAAACGTGACCGCGGTTTGGAAACACGCGTCCATTACGCGTTATGTTATGACAAACGGTACAAGGTCAGCAACGCGAGAACCAGTAGGTTCGACACGTGAGTTCACCGGCGTAAGTTGACCCGAAGACTCGATGTGATTCTAACGTGCAATCGTAGGTCAAATTATACTGGTTTGTTGTTGTATTTCGATTATTGGTTATCGTGAATATGAGACGAGATGAGAGGTTGTTGGACGAAGCTGTAATCATTGCAAATCGCGGATAAATATCTATCGAAGGATGGCATTCACCGAATAAATTATTATTATCATCCTCGATAAGATTGATGTCTCTGTATTATTAGATATTGATTGAGTAATTTTTTTACTAAACTACGAGTACTGTGGAATGACATTGCAGCTATGATGATTTTGAACTTAATTGAAATCATACCTACGCAAAAAAGTATCTGATTTCAGTGCTCGTATAAAAACTGCGGTGAAAAATGCGGAGTTCGAGTAATTTCTATCAAATTTATTTTTCTTATTTTTGTCTAAACTATAGGATAACAATAGATGGTATCGGAATTCTACAAAAAAAACTCGGTATAAACTTGTTCTAGCAGCACCCAGCAGTAGTTTTACCCGCGTAGTTCTCGTTCTAATAATTTCTCCCAATAAAAATTTGCATCTGTATTATTTCAGAATATCAACTATCTGTGTTCCAAATTTTAACCCAATCCATTAAGTCGTTGCGACGTGATCCAGCATCAAACTTGTTCGCACTTAAAATATCTGTAGGTACTAATATTATTAAACGGAAGAGGTTTTGTTGTTTGAACGCGCTAATCTCAGAAACTAATAAACTAATTTTAAAAATTGTTTCATCGTTGGATTTTGACGTGATCACTGAGTGCTATTGGCTATGTATACTATGTACCATGGGAAATGCCGGAGCAAAGCGCTAGTTAGTAATACTAATTAGAGTCTTACGGTTCTGTCCGCGTATTTAACGTTCCCATAGGAAATATGAATTTTACTGTCGTCCCCATTAAAAGCTTTCTTTCCCCATTGCACAAGTTATTTTTAAATAAAAAATGAAGAGACGAACAGGACATGTGCCTGATGGTAAGCAACATGCACGTCATATAACAGCACAGTGACACGCAGCTATTGGAACATGAAGAGTCCAAATTATTACCTGGGACTGCACTGCGCTCTTCACTGTAATGTTCCTGATGATGACAATTAAAAATGTTTCAGGTTTTGAATATCAGTGAGGTGAAGTCACGTCAGTATTTTTTATTATTTTCAGCCGATGACTTCATAAAATGCAAGCAAAAGGACTCCAAACTCAATGACTGCCTCAAGAAAGCTGTTCCAGACGCACTCAGGAAAATGAAGAAAGGTAAGATTCAACCAGTAGACGCCTAGACGCACCAATGTTTTAACATATTTCAATTTTGGTAGCACCTACTTATTTCAATATTAATTTATAATAAATATCCGTGGACATTTCACACACAACACCATCTGACCCCAAACTAAGCAAAGCTTGTACTATAGCGGCTAGATAGCTGATATAATACTTACATATTTTTAAATACATACTTATTATACATAGAAAACACCCAGACACAGTACAAATATTTGAATTCATCACACAAACATTTGCACTGGGTGGGCATCGAACCCACGACCCACGGCTTCGCAGGTAGACTTACTACCAACTAAGCCACCAGGCCAGTCCAATTGGTAAATTCATTAATTTATGTGTTTTGGATTAATCCAACTTATATATGTTTTATTTATGTTAGCAATTTATTTTATGTTATGTTAGCAACAACCAGAGACAAATCTCTGATTATAGCTTATGTTAGCAATAACCAGAGACAAATGGTTGCACTTTTGTTTTGTTTTTGGCACAAAGATCTCTAAGTTTTAGAAATAATGAAGTTTAATTACAAGATTGTGTGTATTTTTTGTACCCAGTGATTTTAACTAGCATAATGCTTCAATATATGAAATCCAATGAACACGCTCATTGGATTTTTAAATTTATTTTCTGAAGAAGGAAAAAAAATTGTTTGGACGTAATATGTACGCTACAAGAAGTTATACTTCCCGAACTCAGAAGAATTATTACTAAATCTACGTTTTGGCTGTCAATGCTCGCGCGCATTGCTGAAAATTAATACGAATGTTTCAAAAGTAGTTTTAAGAATAAGTCTTTACTTCCAAAATCACACTTTTTAACCTGAATTAAAAAACAAGTTCTTAATTCGGTTGCATGTTTCGTTTTTTGGTAGATAACACTTCGAAGATGGTCCAATTTGAACTATATCGAATACAGTGTGAAGGGTTTAGAAATAGGTATAAAAAACCAAAAATTTGCTTACCTAAAACCAACAATGGTAAAATGATTAATTTTATATACCAACATAAGAAAATAACCACGCTAAGCTCGGTGGCGCATGCTGTACCTATAACTTGGACGATTTCACAAAAATATGAAATTTAGTCAAGTGTCTGTTTAATTTTGTATTAAACTGAAAAAAAATTGAATTGAAATTAGGAAATAGAAGGTTTTTGTTTTTTTTTTTCTGAAAAAAATAATGATTTTTTGCGTATAACAGAGTTCTTAACCCAGTCCTCCCCATCATTCCAGGTATCCCGTCTCTGTCCGTGCCTGCGATGGAGCCGCTGCTGGTGTCAGGTATCAACATCGAGTCCGGCGCCGGGCCGGTCACCATCACGCAAAACTACAAGAACATCAAACTCCGGGGTCTCACAGACTCCATCCTCACCACCTATAAGTAAGACTAGCAACGTTGGACCAGTTTAATTCGCGTCGTCCTCGTTTCTGCGCAGAAAATGGAGTTTCGTCGCAGTAAAATCACTTTTATTGCGATGAAATGCCTATTCCAATATTATTCTAATGCTATTCCACAAGAGTTTACATATACTACGTATAGAGTCGGCATAAACGCTTTACACCGAAAGCACGGGTAGCATCTTTCTCGCTTTGTCACTCTTGTGGAAGTGTCATATTTTTGTCGCGGCATATCACTCTGTTGTCATAGAAAGTATGCACGTCATCTGCATACGATTGCCACAAAGGAACCGTGCGGAAAATCTATTTTATCTTAACTATCTCTGTTAGTTACACAAGAGTTACAGGAAATTGTTGGACGTCTCATCAAAACGAAGCTATTCACGCAAAATTAGCTTGATAATAATCAATCGCAAAAAATTGTACCAGGGACCCGGGGCTATGAACTTGCGACAGACTATGGACTATTCTGGATTTGATGTGCAAGAGGCATAGAATGATTAAATAAATAAATATTAATGGTGGACAATTCAAACACAACACCATCTGACCCCAAACTAATCAAAGCTTGTAATATGGCGGCCAGATAGCTGGTATAATACTTATATATCTGTAAATACATACTTATTATCCATAGAAACACCCAGACACAGTACAAATATTTGAATTCATCACACAAATATTTGCACTGGGTGGATTCGGTCATTTTCGGTTCTTTTCATTATTGTACCAGGTTGTACGTATTTGATACTCTTATCGCTGTTCTTCCAGAGCGGATCTTCCTCACTACAGACTGCGGACCGACTCACGGACGCCCAAGATGGAGTTCCTCGCTGACTACGTGATGAAAGGCAGGATACTCGTGCTCCCTATCCAGGGGAAAGGAGTCGCTAACATCACTATGGGTAAAATAGTATTTATTTTAACACAGCTTAAGATTTTAGTATGAAAACTAACGTGGTTATTACACTTTTACATAAATACACGGGTAACTCACGTTTAATTTAGTCAGTCCAGTCCGACTCAAGTTTCAAGTTGTGCTAAACGAGCTGCGAACCCGCGCGCGCACTCTCCTTGAAAAGGATGACGCGATCGAAACTTGAGTCGGACTGGACTGACTATATTAAACGTGAGTTACCCGTGTATTTATGTAAAAAGCTTAAGATTTGTTTACGTTTAAGGTAAGGTTTATTTTAAAGTGATTTTTAAGTGGTAGAACTCCTGGCAGATCTGGCCTGGGGCAGTACAACACCTTTGTCGGTTATTCTACCGCGAAGTAGTAGTGTGGAAACATCACTGTGTTCCGGTTTAAAGAGATATGTTTCCAGAGAAATTACAAGGTTTAGTAATGATTAGAACTATTAAAAATACATACTATTCCCTTTACGAGAAAGTACACTCCGCGAGGCATAAGCTGAGCTTTGCATTTGTGTGAGTGTACATGGATAGTGTAGGTGTGACAACCGGCCTTAGGCGCGGCGCCATTCTGTCTCGCCGCGCTCCTGCCTGATTGGTGATCACTTACACTAATGCAAAGCTCAGCCTATACCTCGCGGACAAAATTTCAAGCTCCTGCCTGATTGGTGATCACTCACACTAATGCAAAGCTCAGCTTATACCTCGCGGAGTGTACATGTATCTACACTATCTAAGTTATATATTAAAACGTGAAGAAAAAACTTTGAACACTTTTACAAAAATTGCGCGGATGGAAGAGTTCAAAATTTGGCACACTTGTAGTTTATGTAGCACTAGCGGCCCGCCCCGGCTTCGCACGGGTACATACACACACACATACACCCTTTTTTGTATCGGGTTTAAAAAAAAAAGTAAAATTATAAAGGAAGTTTGAATTTTTTTTTATGAATTTTTTTTATTAATGTTTTTTTGTATTTTTTTATTTTAAAATTTTATACGTATATAATATTATTTACAAAACAAAAGCCATTAGTCTTAGTGAGTCAGAGCTTCCCTGTAAACGATATTTGAAGTAGTTTTATTTTGTGGCAGCAAAATAAATTGATTTTCAGGAGCTCCGACACGTGATGGGCCAACATACAGTTGGCCATGAGTGAAACATTCTTTTCGTAGGTCGATCCCCAATAATTCGAAGGTTTGGCCCTGGGACTTGTTAATAGTTAACGCGAAAGATGATTTCACCGGAAACTGAAGTCGTTTAAAAGGGATTGGCAGATCAGTTGGAATCATCGGTATCCTCGGTATATGAGCTAGGTGACCAGCTGCTGAGCCAGTGATAAAATTTTGTTCAGCAAGCCGCTGCGAACGCTCGATACTTGACTCTCTAGCACGCGATTGCGACGCGTATTCTCTCCGACTTGCAAGGCGAATTTCAGTTTCTGATGAAGATTCCTCATTACGCCGTATTTTTATTGCCCTCGCCTGGGAACTATGTTTAGAAAGTTGAGATCTTGATCTTTTTGGCATTTTTGGGCATTATAAAAGGAAGGAAGGAAGGAAGGAAATAAATAATTAAACAGGCTTTTACTAAATTTTTGCTTATTGAACTATATGAAGTACTAAGCTGTTTGAATAATTAAAGTATAATATTTATTATCAGGTAATTAATAGGTACTTATTGAAAGAAAATTAAAAATATCTACATCGTATGCTGGCTAGCTGAGCGCGGTGAGCGACAACCACGCGACTTTTTTCTAATACTTACATTTTTAAACTCCTAACTTTTGATATCTTCCGAATGAAATGTCCGAATTGAATAATTCAAAAAATTATAAAAAGGTATTAAAGCCGACTTAAATATAAAGTTATTTATTTTGATAAGGATTAATACCAAGGTACAAATGAAGAGCCTTTTCAAGAGGCGGCATATATAAATTAATATTTTAGAATAAAAAACTGCTTACTGTGACATAATAACTATAATATTTAGACATATGCTGTCGCGACACTTTTTGTAGATAATGATAAGTTCTGCAAAGTCGTAGTAAATAATTTTGTTCTATCATCAATAGTTTTCGCAGCGCACGCGACGTAAGGAATTTTTCAGGTCTTTTTTTTACACCTTATGTTACATTATTGGAGTTTTAGTAAAGATTCCTAATTTTTTTTTAAATATAATATAGCCTATGTTACTCAGGGGATAATGTAGCTTTCAAAGGTGAAAGAATTTTTGAAATCGGTCCAGTAGTTTCGGAGCCTATTCATTACAAATAAACAAACAAACAAATCTTTCCTCTTTATAATATTAGTATAGATGAGGCGACGCTAGCAATAAATAAATAATATTAGTGGATATTTCTCAAACAACACTCTAGCCCCAAACTAACAAAAGCAAAAATGGGAGCCAGATAGTTAATATTTATAATTTTGTAAGCGAATTTACTCGGAAATCTGATGCGAAATTTTGAAAGAATATATTGGTGGACAATTCCTATATGTTGAATGGATGTTGGTATGTTCACTCTTTCTCGTAAAAACCATTGAAGAGATTTAGATGCAATTTGGTACAGAGGCAGATTATGGCCAGGATAACTCATAGGGTATTTTTTATTCATTTTGTTCAGTCCGATTCGAATTCTCCACTCCAGAACCCGACTAACCCCCACCCTAACTACAACCCTACTAACGACAACCCTAACGACAAAACCCCAACAGTTATCAGGTCTGTGACAGATATGACCGCCTTGACCGGACCCCTGTCACTTCTAGCAGCCCCCGGCAGTTTTACTACTACTTACTACTTCCCTTTTACTACTACCGGGTACTTCCAGTTTCCGTTGATTACTCGGGATAAAAAGTACCCTATGTGTTCTTCCAGATCTGACTGTATTCCAAATTTCAGCTTTATCCGTTGATGCGTCACGGCGTAATTTACCAACAAACATCGAAACATCCAGACATTTACAATATTAAGTAGGATAGGATAATAGGTTTTTTTGTGTTCCAGTGAACCTGGTAGTAAAGCACGACCTTATCGGCGAGCCGGTGGTCCGTGACGGTGCCACGTTCATGCACATCAAGCAGTACCGCGTCAAGTTCATCCCGCAGAAAGTGATCCTCCACTTCTCCAACCTCTTCAACGGGGACAAGCGGCTCGGAGACCAGATGAACATGTCAGTATCTATCTACCTACCTTGATAATAAAAATGATAGAACCAAGGGTTTATCCAGGGGGTGGGTTCATGGAGGTCATGACCTCCACCCTGGTCTGCACTCCCAGAACCTAAGTGGACCAATAATTAAAACGCACGCATGTACATGTCGCACGGTCTTGTGACTTCACCACAGCTATGTGACCCAAAGCTGGACCCCGGGTACTAAATCGTAACGCCTGAATTGAAATTTCAAAAAACAGAAGGTTCAATAGTGAAAGAAAACATCGTGAGTGTTGAAGAAAGATATCTTTGGAAGGCATGCAGCAGCATAACCAATCCACTAAATGTTCCCATAGAATTCGGAGCCTTCATCAAGGAGAGTGACACGACCATAACCCACCAGTCTGGCTCAATGCGGGTTGGTAGATAACACATGACCTCGTAAGATTCGAGGCACATATCGGTTTTATCACGATATTTTCCTTCATCGTTGCTAACTTAAACGCAGTGGTGAGCGTGGCATCCAAACCTGAGGGCATTCCGGAACGGCAGTTGCCATTTTCGTGACTTGACTATCCGTAACTTGCTAGACCCACTCATCTACCGCCTAACTAAATCGGATTTAGCTTTGCTATTGCTGTTGAAGGTGAAGCTAAAAGATAAAATAAAAATTCAAACACTACGAAATCAAACTAAAGTTAAAGACAAAACATTTTGTATTAAAAACCTTAAGTGGCGATGGGCAGGCCATTTGATGCGGACACAGAAAGATAAATGGGCAAAACGAATAACAGAGTGGTGTCGAAGACAGAACATAAGGATAAGCAAAAGAGGTAGACAACGTCGTAGATGGGAAGACGACATTCGTGGGATAGCTGGAGTTACGTGGGCAAGGGAGACAGACACACGACAGGAAAAGGTAGCAAGTTTTAGGGGAGGCCTATGCGCAAGCGCAAGACAATCTCAGTACCGGTGTCAAATAAAATAGATATGTAAGAAAAACTGTAAGATTGTTAAATAAAGGCTTTTATTATTATATTATTATTATTGCTGTCTCTATCTATTCAAGCGAAAAGAAAAGAGAGGGCGACATTGAAGCTAAGGCAGTTTTCGTTAAGAGGTAGACCCTCACACCCTCAGCTATAACTTGCAACTTGTTATACAAGTACGTGGTGGATTATGGCTTTGACTGTCTTATTGTCATCCCCAGAATCCTAACCGCGTCCTGTAAACTGTCTCTGAGTGAAATCTTATTTTGACGCACCACAGACAGATTTTTCGTGGGCTCTGAATTGACCTAAAGCATTCGTAAATAAATGGAGAAATTTTCGGGTATATATATCACAACCAAATAGAAGCCAGAAATTAACCGAAGATGAAGAATCAGATGACATAAATAAAAACCAGAAATAAATAGAAGATGAGTAAGAAGAAGACTTTCAGCTGACTATTATTTAATTTTTTTCATTGTATAAATTAAGACTACAACAAATTGTCTCGACAGACATATTGCATGCCTCTCGCAGAGGCCAGTTTGTACGGGGCAACTTTTAAAATGTTTTGTATCATCTTATATTACCTACAAACAGCAATAAAGATTTTTGTATTTGTATTTGTAAACTCGGGACCATAGCCATTGGTCATCTCCATCCATCTAGAAATGTTGACGCATTACTAGATGGCAATGGTCATGGCTACGCTTTCCGGTTTCACTCGGGTAGTTTCCAAAGTGAGCTATCAAATTCTGAGTTATAAATGTCACTTATATCGTCAGTCCCTATAAATACCAAATTAAAAATATTGTTTTAGAAATCAAAGACATTTTCTCTGCATTTCAGGTTCCTGAACGAGAATTCCGAGCTGGTGTTCAATGAGCTGAAAGATTCTTACGAGAAATCTCTAAGCTCAGTCTTCCAAGACGTCACAAACAAGATATTCGACAAGGTGCCGATGAACAAAATATTCTTAGAAGAAGCCTAAGAGTACATTAGGAGAGAGGTTCAAGAGACGAGACCATAATTTTGCTATTACGCGGTTTAATTGACGACTAGGGACGTAGATCGTGTTTGCTTTTGAACAAATAATATTGTATTTCACGGAATACGAGTATTCCAAAAGTACATTTACAACCTCACCTCTTGCTTCGTAACTTCTGTAAATTATCGGGCATTGTTTTTCTATGAAAAGCAAAAAACTGCTAACTTAAGTTAGATAATATGATAATATATAGTGAAAACAACACTACTGTTAGGTTATTATATTATAAAAAACAAATTTGGTGTTAAGTTACACTTGTATATTTATTGATACTGCTTTAATTAATTAAGTTTTATTGTATAAGTATATTTGAATTGTAATTATTAATAAATAATCTCAAAAAATTATTGATTTCACTTTATACAATTTTGTCGATTCCATGAATTGATCAATGCGTCATCTCGTGGCGAGTAGCGGAACTATTTTCAATAATAAGTTCCAATGTCTCCCATTGCGTGCATTTTTTTCGGTTGTCTTGTCACTATTTTACTCGGTATTCTTTCATTCAGCTCCACGTCTGGGTGTTGTTGGTTATTATACCTTCGAGCGTTGGTAATGCAAGTGGTCTTACAGCATGTCTCATTTACAATCACCACTGAAAAATTTACAAAAAAATATTTATTGCTCCACTGAGGAAACTTCGCCTCAAAACTGGATTTTCTATTATATAAACATAAATCATTCCACAAGAGAGTTATGCTAGGTTTAAATTAGTCACAAAAAAAGTTTTATAAGTTTTAAATTACGTTTCGAAATTTAGCATTCTTTAGTTCAAGATAGTTCATAATGTTTTGTGTAGATGGCAGCAAAAAACATTTTTAACAATTAAAACCTAATCAAGGGCTGTAAGATTTTAATACACGTAAGCTCCTGTTTCCTTTAATAGAATAACGAAGTATATTAGTAACTAAAGCTACTTACAAAAATTTTGCAAGACATAAAACACCTCACCCTAGCGTTGCTGAGTTTTGTGCTATTCCTAGCCTAAACCGTGTACCTATGTTAGTATATACAATAGTTACTGAGTTTAGGGTAGGATTTAAGCAAAGATCTTAATACACAGATGTGCCCTCCCAAACTTCAGGACGCACGGAATCATGTAATTCTTGGGAAGAGTGAGCTCACTCATTCCGTTCCAGTCGGTTGCAGGAAGCGGTGAACGCCGGACGTTTTTACTTATCACTATTCGTTGTCAACAACCAAAATAAGTAGAACCACAGCATTTCGCGCCGCTAGCGATTCTAGGGGTCAAGTAGATTGGTTATGTGTAAACTACTTACGACACACATAGAGACGCAGTTTATTACCAATTTCGAGTTACTCAGGGCACATCCATTGGTTTATATCGATGGATGTAAGGAGGAAAACTAATGTACCTACTCGACGAGGGCTAGTAAGAGGCACCCGAACACCTACAGGTATTCGTTCAGTACAAAGCCATTTTGTTTCCATTGTTTGGTGCAGTCTTTGCTTGTAGACTGAAAGCTTAGCGAAGAAAAAATTGTGACGTGCCGGCAACACTAATTTAAAATTTTAACCGCACCGTTAGTGGGTACGAATGAAAATTGTATTTCCTACTGTAATAAAATATGTATTAGAGCGTCACAAGAGCTTCTACCTTCTCATCAGCAATAAAAAAAATAACTTTTTGTAAAATTACGTCACATTATATCTCATTTAAAATACTTAATTTAATTAATTTCTTGCAGAGAAAATAAACTATAATAATAAAAAGCATAAGCATCCCACTAAATGTTCCCACTGCTGGGACTCGGGGCCTTCTCTCGCAAGGAGAGAGTTAAGGCTATAATCCATAACATAATAAAATAAACTATTTGACTATAAATCGTTTTTGGTTCATACTCATTCTTACATGTTAAAAAAAAATAATAAAAATTAGTATTACTCACAAATGCCGACCAGTATAAGGTAAATAATCACTCCCAACAGTATAGGTGCATAGTCCATTACTTTTTTTGTTTTTCTGGAAAATATAAAATAAACAAAAAAACGCTATAAACTCACGCAACCGCATCATCCTACACTGTGATTATACATACCTAGGTAGATAACATTTAATGTTATGTTTATTGAATTGAATCGTGGGAGTCTGTAGTGTCTGTACCCTACGGATATCCACTGAAGGGAAGTAAGTATGTTCTGAGAACATGAATGTGAAAACAAACTTACAACTGCAAAATGTTTGTCTGGCAGCTCGCATCAGCCCCCTAATTGTACAGATCGTAGCAAACAGCAATAGAACGAAGAATGCTGTCTCCCAATAATGGGCGAGCAGTAGCTTCATTATATTTTGTAGTGGATGGACATTTCAAGAGTATAAAATTCAGTTTGCAAAATATGGTTGTCTTGACGGAAGAATGTGGCTCTGACAGAGCTAAAACATAAACTGTCAGAGCATATGCACGAGACTTTTGAAGGAGGTTGAAGACGGACATTTATTTGAGGTTTGAGTTCTATAATATAAATGAAGACTTTGGATGTTGTTCAAGCAGTCGGAATGCCTGAACGGGTCATTTGAAATACAATTTTAGTCTGAATTATCAAATAGGCGTTAATGCACAGTTACAGGACACATATTTTTGATGCAGGAAAACAACTGGAACGGCAATTAGGCGGGTGAAGTGGTGAGGCGTTAGTGGTACGTATTTTACTCGAGAAATACTATAATATTTCTAATGGTGAAATACTTACACTAGGTGTTCGGTGCACATCGACATCGCGCAAGTGTGCCAAATATCCCCTTCAGGGCGAGAAAAAAAGCAAACAGAATGACCAAAAAGATAACAGTCTCGAAGAAATGGTTAAGAATCAGCTGCTCCATGTAACACACTGACGCATTATGATACGGCTACTCGCTCTTTTTCTGTTGATAAAACAATTACAGTACATTACAATTTTATTGCAACAGCAGTCCACTAATTGCTTCCATTGCTTGGACTCGGGTCTTCTCTCACAAAAAGCATTCAAGGCTATAATTCACCACCCCGGCCCAGTTGTGGTATGACGCTTGACCTCCACAGATTCTAGGTCTATCTCGGTTTCCTGACGATATTTTTCTTCGTCGTTTTTGAATTAGCGTTATTACGCACATGACTGTGGTGCACGTGAGATTCAAAACAGGAGCTCTGGATTGGCAGTTGCCGTTCTCCCGACAACGGCAACACGATCGAAGAGTCTACCGCCCAAATAAAACTGTCTTAGCTTTGCTATTGCTATCTCTCTGACTTTTTTTTTTTGCTTGAAATTATAGAGACAGCAAAACCATAGCAGATTTAGTTAGGCGGTAGATCTGAAACTGTAACTTAGTCATAGACATTGGAATTGGTGTAGTCCACCGCCCATCAATTCCTGTCGTCTTATTAAATTTAAATAGCTTTTGTACATTTGACCTAACATTTTATTTAATTCACATATAACTCATGTGTACATACAACTGTATCTTTATACGACCGGTCCAGTCCGACTCAAGTTTCGTGGCTGCCGCTCCTTTGGCACAAAAAGGCCAACGGATAGGACTGAAACTTAAGTCAGATTGGACCGGATATCCCGCGTAAGTTGTCCGTGAAATAAATGTAAAAAGCTTAGATTTGATCATTTGAATACTGACGTTTATACGATCGAATATTTAGAACGTATTCTGGTATTTCCCAAATACTGGAATCAAAGTGTTCGATCCCTATTTCCTAACTAAATTATAGTAAAAATAACTTTGAAAAATTTGGGATCAACAGCATTTATAAAAGAGCGTCGTTGTCTATAAGATAAATTATTATGGGTTCACACTTGACCGCCATCTCGCTTGATGTTGAGTGACAATGCGATCTACTACGATGTTATAATTGAGAGCCAAATCTTGATTCTGCTCCATTTCGGAACTCACTATCGATTTGAAAACATCAATATTGTCAACACCTTGAAAAACCAATTCAGACAACGTATTCCACAGCCTAGATGTTCTTATCACAAAAGTAGAGCCAAACCTCTTTGTTCCTGGAACATCAACCATGAAACAATGTCGCGTTTTCAACAACGCGTTTGCGTTTACAAAAAAGTTCCTACACATACTCACATACGCAGGAGTTTAGCCTCAAGTCAAATCGGGCGCGATGGCATATCTCCCTTAGCCCAAGATAAGAGGCGAACAAGATGACCAAAACAATTGCGGTCTTGCGGAGGTTGTTGATCAGCAGGTGTACCATAGCACGGATTGAGGCATCATGATTCCCTGCAGACTTATTTTTTACGATTACGTCATCTGTAAAAAAAAAACGAATATTTGGATAACAAGCATTACTCAGGTTAAACTAGTAGTACCTGGTTGACCGAGCTTTGCTCGGTTTAAATACGTTTATAAAGAGCTCTAAGTAAAAGATTTTCTCAGAAAAAAAAAGAACAAAAATAAAAGACCCGCGTGTAATCATCAGGATTCGAACCGGGACCTGTTGACTCCGAGGGCGAGCATATTCCGTCTGAGCCATTTAGACTTAAAGAACAGTGGCGAAATAAGTTATCGTATTCTAATGACATTGTAAGAGTTTTTCATTGTCTAAAAACGCGCATAAAATGATGTTTTAAAAAAATAAAACCTAGTCGATTTATCGTCCCCGAAACCCCCCTGTATACATAATTTCATAAAAATCGTTCGAGCCGTTTCCGAGATTCAGATTCTACAAGAATTGCTTGTTTAAAGGTATAAGATATTTTGTAATCAGATTATAGGTAGGTCCCAAGTGTGTTCGTTTGCTTTATCCATAGATTAAGCATCCTGTTGTTCGGGCATGAAACGAATCTGCTTAAGCTCATAAGTCACCAGCGGGGGCGCAGGACGAGGTAAAAAATCGCTATGTGATAAGCCGAATATCCATTTCACGTGGCACTACTTTCCACCAATGATTGGACAAAACGAGAAAAAGTTATGCAAATTTCTAAGGACAGAGCAGGATGCAAAGAAAGACATCAGCGGGTTCAACGGTAGGTTAGATGTGAAATTATACAACGCTACGGAGGAGTCGTACGATCAGTCAAATGGGTAATTGTCTTTGGCTTTATCCCGTTCACCTCAACTGTCAATGTTTGTCTTACCTATCAAATGAAGCATTTCTGCCGTTTTTTCTATCTGATCTGAACTGTAATATTATTCCGAGAGCTGGTAGTAAAATTTGGGTAGGTATTTGAGGCAAGGAGAAAACTTGTCACATAGCTATCCTAATATATTCTTATATAGAGGTGCAGAACTGGCTGATGAGTACCGGGGCAAAATGGAACCACACGTTTTATCAATGTTTAGCTCTCAACTCTCGGAATGAGAATATTATGCTTAGCCATTGTTGAAGTATTTGTAAGACGTTCCGCTCTACGTTGGTGCTTATTGAAGTAGAACTCATTTTCACTGCTGCAGGTTTTATAGTTTTTGCTACAATGTCCACATCATTATTATTCTACAGCCAATCTAATTGTTAAATGGATCACGACTGTTCAGTTTTTATGTTCCTTTATTAGAATAATAATTTTGTAGTGGTAGGACTCCTAGCTGAGTCCGCCTTTACCACACTAAGTACCACACCTTTGCCAGTTATTCTACCGCCAAACAGTAATGTAAAAACATTACCGACACCGACGCGACTGGATCGCGCCCGCTTGATATGTGTCAGGTTGCATACAAATGAAATGTTACAAGAATTTCCGTCTCGGATCGCGATCGCTTTCCAGCACTTCCCGCCCCTGTGTGACGAGAGTTCAACCGACGGCGTCCACTCTGCAGAAACCCTAGCCTACCGATTAGGGTGCATTCTGACATGAGGATATGAACCACCCTCTCCCATGTAAGCTTGGCACGACTAAATCCTACATATGTTACACCTGGAGTGGACACACCACACACACCAGCACAGAACTAACCTCTAAACCCAAGCTACGCAACGCTTGTACTATGGGAGTCAGAGAATTGATCCTCATACAGTTGCAAATACATCATCATCATAATTATCATCATCAGCTGCAAGACGTCCACTGCTGAACATAGGCTTCCCCCCTAGATTTCCACAACGAACGGTCCTGTGCAATCTGCAACCAGCGGTTTCCAGCGACCTTTATGAGGTCATCTGTCCATCTAGTGGAGGCCGTCAAACACTGCGTCTTCCAGTTCGTGATCGCCACTCAAGAACTTTTCTTCCCCATCGGTTGTCAGTTCTGCGAGCGATGTGGCGTGCCCATTGTCACTTCAGCTTGCTTACTCCTTGAGCTATGTCGACCACTTTCGCTCTTTTGCGAATATCCTCATTACGGATTCTGTCGCGCAAAGAGACTCCGAGCATAGCCCTTTCCATAGCTCGCTGTGTGACTTTGAGCTTCGTGTAAATACATACTCACTATCATATACAGAAACACCCAGACAACGAATTCAATATTTGCATTCGAAACATAGAACGGATTTACAACAGCCGTCTTGTCTTTTTTTGCCCAAATCACGGTGTTTCATTGCTCATTGACAACCCTGACAGAACTTTTGTGCTTTAGGAGCAGACCACCAAAGCGGAGATGAGATGGTTTTTACAACCTATAGAATTTAGTTATTCACACATCTCGTCTCCGCTCAGCTCCAGTAGGTAGAGACGTCTATTTTCATCTCCGCTTCGGCCCGTTTTGGTGGAGTCTCAGCCTGAGTCAGCAATGAAGACTGTGCACTGTAAGTTCGATGCAAATACTTACAAAAATAAATTTTCACTGCTCAGTACACACCACAACGAAAGCAGTTTCTGGTGCAGCGTCGTATCACAGTTCTCAAAAACACAAACGTGACGAAGAGAAGGACAATAAAGAATAAGGTTTCAAGGAAATGTAGTAATACTATCGCTTTCATTACAAATTGCTGATTTTTAAAGTCATGTTAGAACCAAGGTTAGTTTGAGGAATTTTTAATTATTATAAAGGAACGATGACTATTGTGGGTTTTTTTGTTGACAGTTGGAGACAGATTTACATTCTCTTTGGAGACAGACACAGATCACTACAGACACAGACAGATTCACAGACACAGATTGGAGAAAGCTGTCAGAAGTTCTTGACCAAAGAGAATGTGAAACATGTTCTTGACCTCAGATCGAATACCTCTTCTTGACTATTCAAGTGGAGTTTGTTGTGAAGGAGGTTATAAGAAAAAGTTTTGTACGTCGTCATATCTGAGGAGGTATTTTTTTAAATAAAGAGTGATGAGACGAGTAGGACATGTGCCTGATGGTAAGCAACATGTAACATTGGTGCCTACATAGATCTCATACAAATGCTGCACTGCTAGTCTTTGATATAATATGTAGTCAGTACAAGTTTTGTTCATTAACGGAACAAAAATTCAAATATTAGTTTTGTACGTAATTCACAAAAGTGCTCCTTATTTTCTGATATTTTCCAACTGTCGTAACTTCCACACAACTTAAAAAAACGAAATCCCGAACGTATGAAAATTCAATTGACATTTTATACCTTTAAACGAGCGATTCTTGTATATATCTATATAGATAGATAGATAGATAGATAGATATACTCTTTATTGACACACCAAATAAAATTAAACACAGAAAAAAAAGAACAATACATTTTACAGTAGTGCCACAATGGGCGACCTTATCGCTGAAAGCGATCTCTTCCAGGCAACCTTAGGATGGAAAATAATATTAGGACAAATATAAGGGGTGTGCAAATAAGAATTAAACAAAGCATGTAAATATATATTGGAAAGAAAATAAGAATTATGATAAAAATAGAATAATTAAATACCTACATATAATACATACTAATAAATACAATATAAATACAATTGTAATTGCAACTGGAGAAAATCGACAAATAACAACAAACTACATTTTCAACAAATAAAATTGTTTAACATTGGTTTTGAATGTATTCAGAGAAGGAGAATGTCTGATGTGGACGGGTAATTCATTCCACAACTGAGTTGCCCTGTATATACCTATATATAGAATCTGAATCTTGGAAACGGCTCGAACGATTTTCATGAAATGATGTATACAGGGGGTTTCGGGGACGATACATCGATCTAGCTAGGTGTTATATTTTAAAAACATCATTTTATGCGCGTTTTTGACAATGAAAAACTCCTACAATGTCATTAGAATACGATAACTTATTTCGCCACTGTTCTTTAAGTCTAAATGGCTCAGACGGAATATGCTCGCCCTCGGAGCCAACAGGCCCCGGTTCGAATCCTGGTCATTACTTTTCTTTTTTTCTTTTTTTGCTCGCCCTAGGAGTCAAACAGGCTCCGGTTCGAATCCTGGTGGTCCATTTCGTTTTGTTCTTTTTTTTCTGAGAATATCTTACACTTAGCGCCTTTTAGTAGGTCTAAGTAAGTCATCACTTCGTAATTCGTACCTGCCTAAATATCATTTAAAAAAACCGAGCTTAGCTCGGTCAACCAGGTACTGAAGACTGAAATTAAAATAGTGAGTAGGTAGTATATTTTTGATGCAGTCATCATCCAACTCTATCCTCCTTGTATATCATTACATGAGGTGTTTCATCTGAGCATTACATACTTAGTTATTGACGTGTGAATTGTAAATTTATCAATAATAAACTTTGACTTTGACTTTAGTATAAAACAAAGTCACTTCCCGCGTCTGTCCGTCCCTATAAATCTTAGATCTTTAAAATCACGAAACAGATTTGACGCGGGTTTTTTAATAGATATAGATTCAAGAGGAAGGTTTTTATGTCAAAATACGTGGATAAAATAGCAGAGAAACACGGATAATTTTACGATATACGAAAGATAGCTGGTGGCGGTTGGAAATGTAAGACCGAGGATCGGGTTGTGTGGTGTATTGGAGAGGTATTGGAGAGGCGTATGTCCAGTTGTGGACGAACATAGGCTGATGATGATGTCGCTAGTGTAAGTATAACATACAATAAAAAGGCGAATATTTTAATCATATAGTTTAATCAGTGAATCATTACAATGTCTATGGCATAGTCACTGGTAACATGAAGTCGAAAATAAAAAAAAACTTAAAACTAACTTAGCCTCTAACTTAACTCAAAGTTACAACACCAAACTCTGTTATCTTTTTTCGCAAAATTTATTTTCGCTTTATTATCTTTTCTACAGAAAAATGTGTCAAAAGATGTCAATAGATGGCGCTGATTGGTATGACAAACAATTTTGAGTTGTCCAATATTTTTAAGCTATTTTAAAGAACCATTTATTGAACACCTCAAAATATATATTTTTTTTTTTAATTTGAAAAAGTTCGAGAATTTCAATTTTGTAAATTTGAGTTTTACAATAGCAACAAACACTACGTCTGTGTACAAATAAGTGTACTTTTCAGCATTCTAGGCTATTTTATAGTGCGAAATGCTAATAAAATTATTTCAATATACTTAAATACATAAATTTGTCTTCATTGCTTTCATCTCATTATAAAATACATATTAAAAAAATACATGTATTTTTATAATCAGATTTTTATGAGTAGAGCTTTGTAATTTGTTTAGAGTGATTAAAGTAAGGTTTGGCGTCTGCTAAAGCTGTACGAGGCGCGCTAAGCGGCGTGCAAGGAAAAGGAAAAATTATATTAACAAATAAATTTAAGAGTCGTTTTTTCTTCCATATTCTACAATTATACCGGCATGATTGTAGAGATCGCACTAAGCAATAAGACCGCAATTGAAAATGTTTCAGTAGTCATTCTTAATTACAATTAATAATTATTAACTAATTATAATTTATATTCTGTATTTTGCAGCTTTTTACTCTTAATAAACAGGTATTGTGTAATGATTAGTGAATCTAGAGTTACGTAAAAAAAGTGAAGTAAGAAAGTGTGAATCTGTGGAAAGTGAAAAAAGCGGTGTAGTGAACTTATGAAAAGAGTCCATGAAACCTCGCTTCTCTCATCTACACGTTCTCAAACCTCGTCACACTTCTTTACACCGGTTAGCTGTCACGCACAGCTTAGTTTGATTTTAATCTTTAAGGCCTCGTTTAATCAGCTGTTAAATGTCACAAAAATCGGTGATTTTATCATCACGATAGAAACATTTATCTATCCTCTTATATCATTAATTTAACTTCGATTAAATTATACATGACAATGACAAAAGAGAATACTACAATGTATAATTTATATAATGACTACATTATACAATATAAATTATTGTGATTGCAATATTATTAAATGTTTCGGACGGTAAAATTATACCTGTAGAATGAAATGTAAATTACATGAAAATATTTTTTTTCTTAATCGATTTATTGAGGTCAAACATGGATGACGAAAATTTGTTACTTTAAATTCTATTTTTTTGTATATTATTATGCTAGTCCTATTTTACTTGCTACAAATGTCTTATAAGCTCTACTCCCTTCACAACCTACATATATGAGATTACTGTTTAAAAGTCATTGCCAATACATCCCGGCGCTTGCAAAAATGGAATGATAATAATTTTAGTTAAATGCAGAATCCAAAATATCTATCCTTTTTTCCAGTTATTATTACTCATACCGGGAGAAATTAAACCTAAATTAGAAATACATCTTAAGATATAGAATATATTTGTCATATATTTTAGACAGTACTAATCAATGTAATTACATTTATGTTATTACTACAAATATTTTAATATACGTTAGATATTCTGTAATTAGAACATAACCATACATAAAAGGTCTCGTTTAAAGTTTAAACTTATTAACTTTAGGCTATCAAGGAAAACAAATAAAAATTGTTTTGTTTTTGCCTGTAGCGTAAAGTTGAATATAATATTATTAACTTAAAGTGACATCTTAGCACCATAATAATTTAGATAATAAAAATAAAGGCAACTACACATTTTTTTCGCGTTTTCATTTTTCTTTCTTAATTCAGGTGTAGGTAGCTAACTAAATGTTTTATGAAAAATCGTAAACAAAGTGTTATGAATGAAAAACTAACAATGTCATAACAATCGGCCTGCCGATTACTCAGATCTCAAAACAACACTTTGTTTAAATGATTTTTATTAACGAGTGCAAATTCTACTTAGCAAGTTGCCGTCAACTTAAAGAAACAAATCAATTATTAAAATTTTATGTTTAATTTTCTAGCCTATAGCATAATTAGTTAACCTTATAATTAATATTTCTATATTTCGATTTTAATGTAGTACTAAACTTTACCATTATCGATTGATGCCGTGCAAAGTTTAGTTAATCAGCGTGTAACAAAGTGGTGAAACCTGCCCTTTACATAATAAATTCTAAAAGTTGCAATTGAAATTCAATCTTTAAGAATTTGAAACAGAGCTGATTTTCAATGATCATTTTTTATCAAAATCTAAGTCAGCTACAAGTATATCTACGATATCTTATAGATAACACGACCGATACTGCACCACCTTTGAAAGTCAAAACAAGAAGCGACCAAAACGTGAAGACCTTTGTATTCACAAATAAAACCCGCACGATTAGTTTTTGGTTCACTGGTCATGGTCGATGACTTCGTCATCATCTTGTCATTCGAATTGCGTCGTTGAAGTGGACCTTCTGCAGCCTATAGGTACCGGAGCCGGTATTCTGGAAGATCCATTCCTCTGGTCTTTCCTAGGGCTGGCTAGTTGTCTAGTACTGGTCGATCTTTCTAGTTTGCCATCCGACATTACCCAAGCGGACGTGAAATCGGCAAAGTCGGAGTCTTTAGAACTGGTTCTGGATAAGGAGTCATCGCCTTTTGAATAAGTCCTAATAATCTCTTTCATTTTTTCTAAGACACTCGCATCATCCTTCGCTGTCTCTGCTGATCTCAGAATCTGTTCCAACAAGGGACTGAGAGATTTCTGGTTGGGTGGAGAGCGGAGAGTGGCACTGCTGGCTCGTAGGGGAGAGTTCCTCTGGAAGGCCTGTGGAGCAGCAGCTTTGGGTTTCGCTTTGGTCGATTTGTTGGGGTTCTCAAAAGTGTCAGCTCCTATCGTGGGTCTGGCTTTTGCTTTAGTTTGTGTCGGTCCTGTGCGTCCACTCCACGTATTCCTAGCTGTAGGAGGTAGCTTGGGCGTAAGTTTTGGAGATGTCTGGACAGGATTAGCGGTATGTTTCGGACTCGGAGTGTTGCCGCGACTCGGAGTACGGTTTCTGACTGGCGAGTGGGGTATTCTAGTCGCCTGCCGGCTGCGTACCGTTTTGGGAGATTCGACCTCCTTCTTTAGACTCATGCTGGGGGAGTTGTTGCTCTCTGTGACTATTCGCTCAGGGCTGCCCCTGATGGACTTCTCGTCGATGGAGCTGGTCTTGCGGCCTCCGTAAAACGTATTGGAGAAGTCAGTCTTGCGCAGGCCGGTGTTTAAACTCACGTGGACGTCGCGGTCTTTGTCGAGGTGACAGCTGTCGTCTTGGTCGAGACGCTCTGCGAAAAGAAAGAAAGGATTTTGGTTAAAACTTTTAGATGCAAACCAAATTCATGATATCAAAAGATGTACCTATCTATCTATAGTAGAAGTTCGAAGACTCGTCTTGGGGATAAACATTGTATAAGTGAAGTCAAAGATGAATTTGACGAATTTTAATCATGGAAATATCCTCTGAATAAGTAATACGCACATATATCACGGAAAAACTGCAATAAGTATAAATATTTTTCTGTCTTTCCATTGGAGATAATTACTATTATCAATTAGCTTTGCATACTTTTTTGAGAGTCCTAATGGACTTGGCTCGTCAGATTCTGTTTATACTTGGCTGAGCTGGCTAACTTGGTACTGCTATAAACGTTTTCTGGTCTGGACGCATTTTGTTTGACAGATGGAAAAGTAAGTATGTATGGAAAAGTATGTATGTATAAAAAGTATGCGATTACAAAATAGTTGGATAATTTTACTGAATTCGTTGCAATTCCATTGTGCGCACCTGGCTTGAATTTTATAAATATTGAATTACCAAAATTATTCAAAACACATTATTGAGTTTTTGTGAGACTAACAAACGTCAATTAACTTTTATGAATATCTATTTAATGTTGTCCATTTTTAATGTTGTCATTCTTGTCATATATTATTTTAAAATTTTAGGTAATTTTGCATGAATATACCATGTTTTTATTGGTTTTCGCTATTGCTAAAATTTTAAGATGATTATGTGTACTATAGACGGTGTCCGTTGCGATTTTACATCGATATAACGATCTTGAGAGTCTCTTTACGTCGATCAAATCATATCACACATAATCGGTGCGATCATTACACACGTAAACTACTATTTAACTTATAACATAATGGCCGTCTGGCCTCCCACATAACAACTGGATCGGTGTGGACGCAGCCTTATACGACAAGAGGAATGTGAACGAGGCTAGGTAAGGACACGGCACAAGGGGAGTGAGTCAGTGTGGATTTCAATGGCAGATTTATCTATTTACTTCTTGAAGTGTTTATCTGTTTTCCGACATTTTTTGGAGATAAAAATAACATATGCGCAACTATAAATCTATAAGCGTAGACTTATATATTATGTAAATAAGCCTGTGAAATCCAGCGACACAGAAGGGAGTAAGCATATACAGCGTTTCCCCTCTATCAAAGTACAAGTCCGCGTGGACCACCGAGTTTGATAACATACTGTGGCGTGAGGGCGGGGCTAGATTTGTGAATTGTGCTTTATTTTTTATGTTTTAGTGATTTGGCTGTATAAGTATGATCGGCAATGGATAGGTACAGGTATGTTTTGTATGTAATAGTGCAGCTTTGCGCACACCCTCCCCGCAAGAAACGACAGAAAGATTTGAACAATATTTTTTAGCTGAGGCGCTAAGCTTTTTCTTCCGCGCAAGCACGGAAGGGAGCACCTTCCGTACTTGCGCGGAAGATCGAGTTGCTCGATGGTGAAATCCCAAAATTCAGGTATTTTGTAGTGGTGCAAAGAGTCTTTGCAGAAACCACCTGGTTAAGACATTTACCATGTGCAAACGTAACTGTGTTTTAAGTGGAAGCCACCCAATTCATATATTTCCGCTCTGGGGACTCCGGAGGGTCTACCCCCTAACTAAAACTGTCTTAGCTTGATATTGTTCTCTCTTTTCTTTTCGCTTGAAATGATAAAGACAGCAATAGCAGGCCTTCTGTTCTAAGGCATGGGCACAAGACAGCCAAGGAATATAATCCACCACGCGGGCCAAGTACGTGTAATGCAGGTTTACGAAATACATATAATTTGCGGAACACACTGATTTGCTGTGATCACTGTAAAAACTACTGGTGATAACAAACTCGCACTTGGAAAAATACTCATAGGTGCAGGCGAGCTCCAAACCTACAACCCACTATTATGAAATTTGACGCTCAGGCCACTAGGTAACTAACCACAGCTATAAACTATGGCATTTGTTTTAACTTTTATATTTTACACATGACCGCGATCTCGCCTGATGTTAAACGACGATGCGGTCTACAATGGAGCCTGCTTGCCTAGCAGAAACCGAGGGCTCTTCGCCTCTCGCGATTTCTCGTAATTTGAATGCATCAAGATTGTAACCATCGGGACTCAGGCTCAGGCAACGCATTCCACAACCTGTAGACGCTCTTATCACAAAAGTAGAGTAGAGTTAACCTGTTCATTCGACTTTTTAGAACATCAACCATGAAACGACGTCGCTTTTTCAAGCTACTAGCAGTCCGATAGAAAAAAGAACAACGTGATATTAGATCATGCAGATCAGTTGCACATTCTACAAAACGTATCCGATAAAAATCGATCGACTAACAATTTTGCGGCGTACTTACTTAATAAATTCATAGTGACTCATAATACGAGTATAACAGATTTCAATGCCATTATTTTACTAAACGATCGCTTTGTCATAAAATGGATTATGGATACGTTATGCCAATTATGGCCGCCGCAAGTGTCATTTCATGGATATGGGCTGACGATGGTTGGTCTAGAACCGATATGGTGTAGTGCCGTGCTCTTCGAATTACATTTTGAAAGTGAACTGTGAATATCACATGTCTCAAGGTCAAGGGTAGACCTACACTACATATACGTGAGTATGCCAAAAATAAGGACCACATTAGCAGAGCCCATAAATCATCCGTCAGTATTTTACATAGTTACAAGTATACATAGTACGCAAAACTGAACTGACGTGAGACTTCTATACATCAATAAGTATTATGCTGCTAGGAACAAATACACCACATTACCAGGAAAACGAGTAGAAGATTCTGAAAGGAAGGAACTTCAAAGTATTTCTTGGGAGTCAATGCACTGAAATTGCCCCTTAATTCGCATACAGGCAGTGGTACACATATACCATGGGAACTTAGGACCTCAGGCAAGTTCTTGTTTGTTTGCCATAAAGCAGGTCTGTTTTATGGTATTATTAAGTTGTATTATAAGTGCTTCATTTCCTTCCTAATCACTAATTGCGTTCCTCATCACTGCAAAACGTCTTAGATCATCACACCATAACATGTCATCTTCAACATCTTCAATAGAAGTACAATAATGACGTAACTTTGTGATGTTTATTGGTAGAAGTTTCTCGTCTTCCCTCTTCCTGGTAAGGTGGTGAGCCGTCACAGTAACGAGGGCGCGTGTTAATGGCGACAGGACCTTATTGTTCTCAGCTGTTGTACTGTTTATGTTGTGTTACAGCATAAACAGTTTAATGCCCTCGGCGACAATACTTGATTATGTTTTGATGTTGAAGGTCGAAGTTAGACAAAATTAGATATGCAGTAAATCCAGAGCTTCAAGTAGGCTTGTATGATGATATGTCTTTTAGCTTATATCTCGCTATTTTGTCTTCAATTACTTTCAACCCAAGGAGACTGAGCTAACAATGTAAGGATTTTGGATAGGATTGTCTTCTCCACTCGTCTCGGCCCAGCGCGTCTCTCACGACCGCGTAGAATTTGGAGGACGATGAATCTTTCACTTGATCGGTCCATCTGATTGGTAAACGACCACGCACTCGTTTGTTTTCGGTGTTCCCAACGACAATCAGTTTTTCCAGACTCAAATAATACCCACACCAAATTGTGACCCATCAAAACACAAGGTACGCCGTTCATGACGTATCTCTGAGATGTTTTATAGCCAGAAACTTCTCGTCTACCCTGGTAAGGCGGTGTGCCGTCACAATGACGCGTGTGCGCAGCTTAGGAAACAGGATCCTATTGTTCCCAGCAGCGCCGCTGTTTACATTGTGGTACTGAATTTAGAGTCCAGTGACCTTAAAGACGACCTTTGGGTAATTGTTTTTGTGTCGACACCACAAATCAATGAAACTTACGTATAGGATACAACAAGGGGATTAAGCGAAAAGAATCCCGTAATACATAACTTTCTGAACATCACGTTGAACTTTCGTCCGTAAACCAACAGACTTTACAGACAACCAATTCTTTTGACATTAGAAAGTAGCACGTCATAACAAAACAGTGATAGATGCTGCGCAAGCGTACAAGGAGCGTAACGGGACAATAAGCGTAACAGGACATAACGGGACACTTTTTCGTGCATGCAGCCGGCGTTCATCGATTTATTACGTTCTTACGTCAAAAAGAGTTTTGAATAGGGGATGAAAGTACGTAGGGAAGTTTTGTTATTTTTGATTTTTTTTAGACTTTTATTTAGATGGGACATTGAAAGTATTTTTAAATGTTACCCATATATCGTATTTGGTGAAAATAGATTATCGTGAGAAACTGATAAGCCCCGGGCTACACCGCCAGATAGTCCTATTATTATAACAGATGTCAATGTTTGGAGATGTTTGTTGGTCAATCACATCGAAACCTATGAACAAATCGGGTTGAAATTTGGAACACAAATAGATTATAGTCTAGAACACATAGGCTTTAATACTTTTTATCCCTGGAAAATAACGGGAACTACGCGGGTAAAACCACGGCGCTGGTATAGCACAAATGTTTATTTTGTTGTGAAAAATAACTTTGAAATAAATCATGTTTGTTACAACAACATTTTTATATCATCAGCTAATGCAATAGTCACAGCGAAATGAGTATTGCAGAAGCGATTTCCTCCGGCCGTCACACGTGTCTGTGTCGTGCATCTACTTCATACCAAATGATCGAAATTTAACAATATAGCAACATTAATCTATCCTCAATTTGCCTTTCATAATTAAAAAAAGAACGTACATTTGCGTCAAATAGCACATAGTAATGTGTGTAATGTTTTGACGTGACAGCGTCTAATAAATCGATGAACGCTGGCTGCAATCACGAAAAAGTGTCCCGTTATGTCCCGTTACTCTAATTGTCCCGTTACGCTCATTGTATGCTTGTGCCACATCTATTAATGTTTTGTTATGACGATGGCACGTTAAACTATCGTCCGTAAACCAACCCACTTTACAAATAACCATTTTTTTTTAAATTCATTTAATCATCAATGGTTTCAACTTTTGTACTATCAATGGATTTATTTTATGTTTTACGCTACACTAGAAGCGCCTCGTGGTTTTACCTGCGCAGTACTCTTTCCAGTAAAATTACTGGAAAGGGTACTACTACTGAAAGGGTCCTGAAATAAAACGTAGGCTATTCATTTTTACAGATAATTATTACCTGTGTTCCAAATTTCAGCCCGATCGGTTAAGACGTTACAACGTGATTGAGCAACAAACATCAAAACATTGACATTTATAATAGGTAAGTACACATAAAATTTAAAAAAAATTAGCTATCTGCACTCCGTCTCTATGTAAACTATTATGTGTGTGAAATGTCAAAGGTACTCCTCCGTGTTATTTTTGTAAAAGTGGTAAGGTACAAAGTTTTTACTACACGTATTAATAAGTATAAATATTATATATATTACATCATACATGACCAAGCCAAACTCAATAGCAATGTATGTCACTAGTCTCAGGCCTAAAACATTATTTCTCTCAAACACCTGGCCATGATCTAAGTCCTGAGCAATGTAGAACATTCGCATATGTAAAGTTTGCTCTGAGCGACAAACACGCCGTGTTAGGACTGCAAGAGAATGTCAAAACAAACGTTTCTCATAATCATTGTGGCTGTGAGTCAATAAGAAAGCATTTAGTTATGACGGGTACTCTACATAGAGTATCTTACAACAGAGAATATCATTCCTACTTGCTACTTATATCCGAGCGCTTGGTCGACGCGACGCGTGACAAAATGCTGGCGTTTATTTGGCCCAACGCATAAGCATTGCCATTCAGCGTGGTAATGCCGCCAGCATGCTGGGTACGCTTCCGATTGGTAGTGGGCTTGAACATCTTGATTATCTGTAGACCTACAGTGGTCTATAGATAATTCAGGTGTGCTTGGTGTGAGCAGTTAGTTAGGTAGGTTTGTAGTGTAGTGTAGTTCTCATTGTATTTTAGTTTTGAAAATATCAATTAATGTATTTACATGTATATATCTCAATGTTTAGATGTTTGTTACTCAATCATGTCGTAATATTTGAAATACCTGGTTGAAATTTAGAACATAGTTATAACATACTCGTATATTTTAGTATGGAAACTAACGTGGTTATTCCACATTTTAAATAAATACACGGGTAACTCACGTTTGATATAGTCAGTCCAGTCCGACTCAAGTTTCGATCGCGTCTGGCGATCTTTTTCAAGTAGAGTGCGCGCGCGCGTTCACTGCTCGTTTAGCACAAACGTTAGTTACCCGTGTATTTATTTAAAATTCTTATATATTATTTGTAGGTTGGAATAACATATAAGCTATCTTTTATCACGGGAAAATAATGTGAACGGGGGAATTGCGCGGCACAACTGCGAGAGCTGTAAGTGACACATAAATGCTAATTTCGTGAATTTCGGTTCACTTTGTGAAGAGTTTATGAGGAACAAATATGACATTGCAGTTTTTAGATGTTTGTATATTAAGTTATGTCATTAAAATATCCATTTTAATATCTAGCTGCGTTTCAAGTCTCAAGTTTGCTAGGCTTATTTTATCATCTTTTCAACATGCTTCCACTCTGAAAAGTTGCAGACGAGCTTTAACGCCGCCTCACAAAGCTCTTGACACCGAAATGAAAGATGAAGAAGCTCTAAAGAAAACACATCGCCTCGGAAAACCTCTCTTTGAATTTACACTTGAAATGAGTTTCTACAAACTATTTTTGTACAGATATATTTTTAATGCTAAGTTTTAAAACCGTGTTTTAATAATTATGTTAATTTAAAAGAAAATGTTTTCATGATTTCAAAAATGAAACCTTGGAGTCGTCAATGCTGTAATTTCCAATTTCGTTTTTAAATATTGTTACTTCATAGCTCCGTTATTTAACCTTTAAATTGATCTTATTTAACCTACTAATATTGTAAATGCGAAAGTGTGTATGTTTGTTGCTCAATCACGTCGGAACGTCGGAACGGATCAGGTGGAAACTAGGAACACATTTTAAGATTATAGTCTGAAATAGCACACAGATCACGGAAAAATAATGGAAACGGGAACTGCGCGGCCAAAACCGCGATGATGATAAATACACGGGTAGCTCACGTTTGATATCGTAAGCCCAGTCTGACTCAAGTTTCGTTCGCGTACGGCGATCTTTTTTTATCTTTTAGCACTGAACGAGATGTGAACACACGCGCCCTCTTTCCTTGAAAAAGATTACGGGACGCGATCGAAACTTGAGTTTGACTGGACTGACTATATTAAACGTGAGTTACCCGTGTATTTATTTAAAATGTGTAATAACCACGTTTATTTTTCATACTAACATAAATATCTGTTTTTAATTTCTTTGTCAGCGTAAGAACAATGTGTTTCATTAAGTTTTGAGAAAATTCTAAAATTCATACAAACTTTCCTGAGCATTTCGTTCTTAATCAGTTCTATAAGTAGCTTTAGATAAATTAAAAGTACTTACCACTAAATTCAGCGTCTTCAATCGAATTCTGGCTATGCAGCGAGTATCTGTTGGTAGCCTTGGTGGAGGGGGAGCCTTGCGTTGAGGCTACCACGCCTAGGCTCCTATAGCCTTCATCTGAGACCTCTGAGCCGTTGTCAGAAGCGGACTCGGCTGCCGGAGCAGGAGACACCGGCCGGGGACTCCGGTTCCGAAGCCCCAAGGGCGTTGGCACCAGGTGGTTCGACGCGACGATCTTCGTCCTAGAAACAACCAATTATAATGGGTAAGTAAAATAATGATAACGGGTAATAGAATTTCTAACATATTCCCTGAGACAGGATATAGTGATTTTTTAAAGCTCAACCCAAGGATGGGACTGTGGCGCATTATGGAATAGGCATATTAATAGCAGTGGGCGAGTATGGGCTGATTGTGCTGATGATAAAGCGTCTCACAGAAGATCAAAGAGAAGCAAGTAATGCAAATGATCTTAAAATCAAACAACATTATAATTTTTTGAGACAACAGGGGTACTAAAGCCAACTTTATGTTTTTACGCCAACTACGACATACAAGGGATTCATTTGCATCCAGGGTTATTGCTTCTGTTATAATTATTTGGCCATATGAAAAGTAAAGAGGCACTGATGTACTTACTATGAGATATGGCTAGTAAAACATTACCCGGGACATGTATGTTTAAACCATCCTAAATAACTATTTTAAGATCCACAGAAGATGTGGGTACCTTCTATCTGGTGACGATGATTTCCTCCCTGGGCTGGGTTTACGTCCTGGGCTATTATTCCTGCTGCCGTTCTTGAGTCTTCTGTTCGGTGAAGCAGCACGATCCACATCTCCCAGGTAAGGCAGGCTGGTCGGCGCATCGAGACGATTGTTTGAGGCGTAGTGATTCCTCTCGCTGTATTGCAGAGAGGTCGGTTCGTATGATCTGTAGACATGAATTATGAACTTTAGAGAATGGCCTTTCAAATACAGTACATAAATATGACCAGTAAGTAGAGCCGTAACAATCACGCTTGCCATAAAAGTTGCAGCACAAATTTGAAAAGGAATACTTAAAATCAATGCTTAAAATAACATACTTTCTGCGAAAAAACAAAAGCAAACTTTTATTGAAAATTGAATTCAGATACTCGACCAACTTTTGTTCCTTTTATATAAAGAAAGGGTGATTAGACGAGAAGGACATGACATGTGTCTGATAGTAAGCAACATGCCTGTCACATAACAGGACAGTGATACGCAGCTATTGGAAGATGAAGAGTCCAAATCATCACCTAGCACTGCACTGCGTTCGTCAACCGGAGACCTAAGATGTTATATCTCTAAGCCCTGCAATTTCTCTGGAAAGGTTGCTTTTTAAACCGGAACACAGTAATGTTTTCACATTACTGCTAGGCTTTAGAATAACTGGCAACTGACTGTACTTCCCCAGGCGGACTCTGCTAGGAGCCTTACCACTACAAAATAACACTGTGTTCTATGCTCAGTAGTTTAGCTGGAGATGTTGAACTTCAACGGTATTACTATTGCTAACTTGGTTACTGGCAGTATATTTGGCTAATAAGAGTTTCTTCAGACAGAAAACCAAAATTCTTCTCTAGCCGCACCTATCGACGCTCTCGCGTATATACTAGATCACCAGCACAATATGGGCGCCGTACTGCCGTTTTAACACAATATTTAGACTTATTTGTCAAGGCTCAATAAAATGTTGAGCAATATTTACTTCTTACAGTTTATTCAAAACTGATAGTTAGAATTTTATATTGTACTTTTTCTACTTAGCCTTGAGTGGTCAGACTATACAGCTCATCCATAAGAGAGTTATCATTTCGTAGTTACCTATATTGTGACGGTTCTGGTGTCTTCTCGGTCTTGATATAGGGTAGGGAAGCTGGTGGTTGGGTAGCGTCAGGTCTCTCGTAGGTGACTGTGGCTCCTGCGAGGTCATGTTTGGGGCGGGCTAGGCGGGCAGAGAGGGCACCTCGGTGTTGGGCCTTGCATCGGCAAGGGTCGTGCTTATCTAGGTAATGGGCCAGGGTGTCCCATCCACCACCAACGCGGACCATCACGTGGGAACGGAGAATCTGGAAAAATAAAGACCTTTCATTAGAATAAACTTAATACACGAGTATTTGAAAATTTTACGTGGAATCTAAACAAAAACAATATTTGCGGAGAGATCTGTGCTGTACACATCTTTATAAATCATTGCGAAAAAATATAATAAACAATCTATTTTATGCTGCCACAGTCGAGAATTTGGGGACTTTTTTAATTGACCCAGTACGGGTTGGCTGATGATCATGATCCTTGAATGAAATCTTTCTTGGTTGCACGCGATGGTCTCCTTCATACATCGCCACTTTGAGTAATAGGTGCATTTGGTTCGAACCTCCGACCTCATATTTGTGAAATAGGATCGCCACTAAGCCACCGTGGCTACGTACGTAACTTACGTTAATGTAAAATATGTTAACGCTCGTGCCTATATCGCTTCCTGCTCACCTTCTGCGCTTGGGCATAATGAGCGTGCATTATGCATCACATTATACATGGCAACTAAGGTACGGCGCTAAGTTTCAACTACTTTTGAGTCATTGTATATTGTGGCCCCATGGTGGCTCCTAGTATTGAGAAGTAAATTTTGATTTTAGAACTATAAATACATTATCTTTTCAAGCCGATCTTAAGTTTTATTGGATTCTTAAAAATAAGATAAGTTGCTAATCACATCGAAAGAACTGAACGTACCTACATATTTATACTTGAAACTAGGTGTTTAAATACATTTTAGTCTGTTATAGCACATTATCCCAAAAAAATTAAAGTACGCGGGGAATCGTGGTTTTTCTATGCTTTATGAAATCGAAATAGCGGGCAGATACTAGTCTTGCATAAATCTTCACTATCATCATCATCGTTTTCATTGCAACATTCATCTCTTCTCTTGAGTTCCATCTTATTTTCTTTTCATCTTTATTGATTTCTATCTTCAAATGTACTTACTTACGTATCTACTATACCACCACTGAGCGATGAAGACTAATTAGGATTATATGTTTAAAAAACAAATTTTGTTTCAAAAAAACTTAAGGGTACAAGTATGGCTTGCACTGCACTTGTAGCCAGCGTAGTTATTCTATTTTTATAAGACCAATAAAGTTTGCTCCACTTTTATACTCACAAGCATCTCCTGGGAGCACCAGGCCCTTAACGTAAATAGTTTTCTCTAAATAAGTACTACATATCATTCACTTGTGCGGACCAAATCGAACTCAAAGGTCAACATAATAACGTCTCGTTTCCGTTAAAGCTTGCTCGTGAATCATGCCGTGCGATTCCTTCTTTGGATAAATCGAATCAATTCTTGAACTTAGAATCGATTTCCATTCCAATATTTCTAGAACTTCTATTTGAAGTTAAATATTTCGAAACGCAGGTCAAGTTAAATTTGTCATTTAGATATTCAACCAATGAATTTAGAACTACAATTGTGAAACTTCGATAAATGATAGAGGTTCTTTTTAGGCTGGTCTATACGTCTCCGTGCAAGGTTAGGATCCTAAACTAACCAATTTTACTTATGGAACCTCTAAAGTTAGACTCTCACGATGTAGTCGCCACTTTATTTGGTGTCGAGTCTTAAATAGACTTTAATGATTCATTAAATCTATAAAATGTTAAGATTTTACACAACATTTTCGCTCAAAACTATTAAATACTATAAAATGATTATGTTACACACAATTTTGTGGTAAATTGACAAGCGTTGGTTAATATTTACTCAATAGATGACCAACTCGGTAAAGTACATACTCAATCGCTTTCCATTAAAGATTTGATGGGGTCTGACTATAAATATCCTACTTATATTGCAAAACTATTATCGTTACTTACTTAATTGACAAACAAGATTTAGGACCTTAATAGAATAGGAACTAATTTGAATTAGAGTAATACAGAAGTCTGACTTCAAAAAAGTGTGATTTTCAGTCAACTATAAGTATCTATCATATGTGTGTTAGCTCTTCTCGAGTTATCAGATTTCACAACTATGCCAGATTAAAAGCTTTCCTTTCAGTTCATCTACTTTGTCTTTGCTTATCTTATATTACATGGTATGCGAAAACAAACAATACTCACTCTGACAAAAATCAGCATCCTCGTATCTCCGATCCTGTATTTTCCTTCCGAAACTCTGATCATTGGGAACTGAATCGGACAAGAACACCTCTCCACAAGATCTCTGACTCTTTCATCCAGACTCCTCAAGTCGTTTGTCACCAATTGTGGCTGAGGAGCAGACGGCACCAGACCCAGTGCTGAATCATCTGGCCTCAATTCTTCACCAGCTAACTCCCTTTCTATCTGCCTTTCCATTTGTACTAGTAACGGAGCAGGCATTCCAAGAACTGCTCCTTTTCTAGCCACTTCTAGAAGACACAGTACGACATGTTTCTCATTCTTTCTAAGGCAAAGGTCGTCAGTTTCGAAAAGTAAGCATTCGAGGATACCCAAAGCTTTTCTGCACCAATCAATGAAATTTGATAGGTTGTCTCGCGCAAAAAAGGTGCCTGCTTTGGCTGCTGGGAGCATGTTAACTGGTGGTCTGGTGCGGAGAGCTTTTGCCAGGAGCATCGCGTCTTCTGATTCTGGTTGTGGGGAGTCCAGGATCAGGCGTGCTGAGTCACGAACTGCGTTGGCGTGCTGAAACAATGGAGAACATAAAATTAGATTTCAAGCAAACATGTGAAGGTAAAGGAACTTTGATACGCTGGATCTATCTGAGATTAATGAAAACAGTGGCAGATTATGAAATTAAGTAATTGCCATATTTATTTCTAAGCTAGATAGTTTTAATAAAAAATTGGGCTTATGTTATTTATATAATTTTCGGCCTCGTGGGATAAGGTCCAAAATGATACTTGGAAATACGCTAGCTTATTTTGACTGTTTCGAATATTAAAAAAACACTTAGACAGGTATGTCCCTATAATAATACAGACACAAATAGGTGTGATATCACAGATGATGTAACTCTGCTGTCAACGATGATATAAGTTTTAGTCATACGTAATAATGAATACGAAGCAAAATATTAGTAAAATCACAACAAAATAAAGTTAATACAAGTGACAATAAAGATCATGTTCTAAGAATGCTTGATAATAAACACAGGCAGTCAGATATCTATAAATATTATCAAGATGCCCCACTGACTCCGCCCTTATCGACTTGTCATTGATCGATCAGGCCACACAATGAATGAATGAGAAACTGTGGCAACGCGATCAAAATAAATTGAATATACTCAGACAATGTCTAGAAATGTTAAGATGAGTAATTTTAGATTTAATAATAGTTAAAGTTAAATGATAACCAAACCTATATTTGGGAACAGGAAACTTAAACTCGATATTTTGGGATGTTAAAACATAAGATTAACATTAAAATTTTACTAAAGATTTATATGGGACTTAAACAGAGATGGGGTTAGATACTAGCATTTATATTAGTTTTAATGGTAAAGAACAAACAACAAAAGTTGGTTTTCTCCAAAAATGTTGCCTTTCAAAGGCATGTTAAAGTACTTCAATCCACAATTTTATTAGTCAGCGTGGTGGACAATAATAGATTTTAAAGCTACACCTTCTCGCTATAATAACGGAGCAATTTGTGCCATTCATGGATCAACACGTGAAGTAATTCTATCAATTTCTATATTATCAAACATAGCTATAGACAGTAATACAATATTATAATGTGCTATACCAATGGACAAGGGTCTTCAAGGAGTAGAATCCATCGACCCATCGACCCCCAATCTGTTTGTAACTTGCGGAGAAATGGGCTCAAAATGTTTTATGAAGATTGGTCATCAGGAGAGAAAAAAGTAGGAGAAGACCTTTTTGCAGCAATAAGATCTTTAAAATTACATTAAAAAAGTAAAAATCACGTAATAACACATGGAAACATGAGATTGATTACATCTTCATGATACGTAAATAAGTTTAGCCTTGGCAAGTCCGAGTCGCCCGCTACAGTAAGCAAACAGTTGCTAAACGTATGCACATGCAAATGTACTGTACTGTATTGGCATGTAGAATTAGCATAACGTATTAGCTGACATTTAACACGGATCCTCACAGACCGTGCTTCCAAATGTCGTCACAAAATAAGTGTATATTAGGAATAGTAATGGACCCAGGATAACTTATGCAACTCTTTTCAGTTTAAGTGTAGACAAACAGTCAGAAATACTTAATTATTCACGCAAGAAAACGGTACACCTAATGATTTAAGCTTAGCGCCACAAAAGGGGTGCCTATTTGCTGGACTTCCAGACAAACTGTTAACTCCGGAAAATGTAAATAAGAAACAACAGTATGAATGAATGAACTTTATTGTTCACACCTTAAATTAGTACAAAAAAAAACACAATAAAACTAGTGAAACAACTGGCGGCCTTATCGCTGAAAGCGATTTCTTCCTGGCAACCTTGGGGTGGACAAAAAAACTAGGAGAGCTTAAATCGTGGTGCGCAACAAAGACTATTACTATGAGATAAACGTACATTCCAATAATATTATATACAAATATTTAAGCTATACAAAATCAAAATACACTAATAAATAAAACTAATCATAAACATACATTTACAAACGTACTACTAATTGATAAGAAAGTAAGTAAAGAAAGGGCGCAAAGTAACAACATGAGATAAACATACAAGGATTACAGTTTTGTCACTTGTATTATTCGTGGCTAAAAATACACCACACAACAACAGTAATAAATGCACGTAACAACTCTACTATATAAAATACACCAATAGATATGAGTAAATGTTATATTATTATGGAGCTTAATTATTGTGGAGCTATATTTTAAAGATATTCTTTAATTATTATTAATTTTATTAATAATAATTATTAAAAAGAAAATACTTAAAACAAATTTGTGTTTTTTATCGGTTTGCACTAAACCGCCTTCTCGTCGGATGTTAAACAACGATGCAATTTACAATGGAGTGTGTTTACTTATATTGAACAGATTCGCTCTCTATTTGAGAACTTTGACACCGATATGTTGTAAAAATACACATTTCGGGGCATGTGCGATCAGACAACGCCAACTCACATAATATTATTATGTGAGTTGGCGTTGTTGTGGCAAATTTGTTTTATGTATTTTCTTTTACTAATATTTTTTAAAATATAATTAAGCTCCATAATAATATAACATTTACTCATTAGACAACGCCAACTCCAACTACAAGCTCCATAATAATATAACATTTACTCATCAGACAACGCCAACTCACATAATAATATTCGGTTCTGATATTATCAGACTAGTGGAATTTGTGCCTTTGCGCTCTCCTTGTGAGAGAAAATCCCAATACCGTTTTGTTAATATACTACACTAGTAGTGTCCTGCAATTTTACCCGGGTCAGTTATCGTTCCCGTATCATTTCCAGCAATAAAAAGTAGTTTTTGTGCTATTGCACACTATAACTGCACTACTACAACCTACATATTTGTTCCTGATTTCAACCCGGCTCGTTCAGCCGCTACGACATAATTGAGCAACAAACATCGAAGTTTTCGTACCTATTTACAATATTAGTAGGAACAGTTGTAGGATGTAGGTACCCATTTTTCTATCACACTTCTCGTAGCTCCATAAAGTGACACTATTTCATGGTTTATGACCTCAAAGAGGTTTGACTACATTTTTGAAGTAAGGACATCTAAATTGTGGAATACGTTGTCTAATTGGGTGTTTTCAAGAACGAATTGAGTAGAGTAAAATATGTAATCTGTGAGTAAAATTCTTGAATAGGCAGCTTAGAGTGATGAATTATAAAGTTTTTTTTCGTCAAATTGTCATAGACAACCTAATATTTGCATGCCGTAAGGTTGATTTTCCGAAAAGGCTATAGTACCATAGACCACATTCATACGCTTCGGCAGATTATACAGAAAACCGAGGAGTACAATCGGCCACTATGTATAGCGTATGTGGACTATGAGAAAGCCTTCGATTCCATCGAGACCTGGGCAGTGCTGCAGTCTCTCCAGCAATGCCCCATTGACTATCGCTATATCGAAGTGTTGAAGTATATCTACAGTAAAGCCACAATGTCTGTCCGATTACAGGACCAGTGCACAAAACATATCGAGCTACAGAAAGGTGTGAGACAGGGAGATGTGATATCTCCGAAACTGTTCACTGCCGCGCTGGAAGATGTTTTTAAGCTACTGGACTGGAACGGATATGGCATCAATATCAACGGCGAATGCATCACTCACCTTCGGTTTGCCGACGACATAGTCATTGTGGCGGAGTCGATGGAGGACCTCGGTGCTATGCTCAGGGACCTCAGTAGAGTATCCCAACAAGTAGGTTTGAGGATGAATATGGCCAAGACGAAAGTCATGTCGAATGTTCATGTCTTACCTGTACCGGTTATTGTTGGGAATACCACACTCGAAGTTGTTGACGAATACGTTTACCTGGGCCAAAAGATCCAATTAGGTAGATCCAACTTCGACAAAGAGGTCCAGCAAAGGATCCAACTCGGATGGGCAGCGTTCGGAAAACTTCGGCACATCTTTGAGTCCAGAATACCCCAATGCCTAAAGACGAAAGTCTTTAACCAGTGCGAGTTGCCAGTGATGTCTTATGGAACTGAGACGTGGTCCTTAACTGTGGGCCTCATAACGAAGCTCAAAGTCACACAGCGAGCTATGGAGAGGGCTATGCTCGGAGTCTCTTTGCGCGACAGAATCCGTAATGAGGATATTCGCAAAAGAACGAAAGTGGCCGACATAGCTCAAAGAGTAAGCAAGCTGAAGTGGCAATGGGCAGGCCACATCGCTCGCAGAACTGACAACAGATGGGGAAGAAAGGTTCTCGAGTGGCGACCACGAACCGGAAGACGCTGTGTTGGACGGCCTCCCACTAGATGGACAGATGACCTCAAAAGGTCGCTGAAACCGCTGGTTGCAGGTTGCGCAGGACCGTTCGTTGTGGAAATCTAGGGGGGAGGCCTATGTTCAGCAGTGGACGTCTTGCGGCTGATGATGATGATGAAGGTTGATTGTGGAGTTCTCAATGTAAACATTTAAGATCTTATTGTAATTACCCATTTTCGCAAATAAAGACATTTTATTTTATTTTATTTATTTTAATTGAATCGATTTCTAATGGGTTAGCACGTTCCATCATCTACCGCATCGGCACTTAACATCAGTCGATATGGCAGTCAAGTTCAATCCTATTATCGATAATTAATTATAATTATTTGGTAACCTATGACCACACATAAAAAATAAAATCTCAATTAGCTACCGAATTCCATTAAAAATCAGATTAGGGAGTAAAGAAACCAATCACATATCGAAATTACTATAAATTGCATCTGACACATCACGAACTGAATAAAATTATACAAAAATAAATAATCGCGCATTAATTGCAAGTTTAAAAATGGAGATTAATTTGCAGGTTAGAGATCCGTAGCGGGAAGAAAAATAAAAATTCGCGAACTACATTCTACTAATATTATAAATGCACAAGTTTGGATATGTATTGCTCATAAACTTGGTTAGAGCTGTACACGTCAGACCAATAGCAACTGTGTTGCTAGAAATATTGCATGCCTCTAGAAAAAGAGGCCAGTTTTTAAAGGTCAACTTTTAAAATTTTTTGTATCACATTATCTTCCCTGCAAATAGCAATAAAGATTTTTGTATTTGTATTTGTTCATAAGTCTGAAATGCTTATAACTAATATAACTTATAGAAGTCAGGAAAGCACATCTACATCGACTAATTTTTATCCTTATTTTTGTTTAGTGCAGTCAACTGAGATTATCACATTACGTCTTAATTGAATGCCATCTATCTATCTTGTTTACGTGTTAGGTTTGCGCTTGACTGCCATATCACTGATGTTAAGTGATAATCAAAAGATGATGGCAATCTATCGATCGAGCGTGTTAACCTAGAAGAAACTGATTCAGTATCGATTTGAAGACACCAAGATTGATCAAGAAAAACCTACTCAGGCAACGCATTCCACAACATAGACGCTATAGTTACTCACTATAGTTTCTAACTGCTAGGAGTCAGAGCCGTGTCTTACAAGTAGAGTCAAATGCATAATTCATAACACTGGCCAAGTGCGGGTTGGTGTTAGCGACTGGCGAGACATGGTCTCGAGAGATATTATTCTTGAAACATTGTTGTCATTTAATTTTAATAAATGTAAACGAATTTACATCCGGTTTGGTTCGTTTCAAATAAAACCAAAAAACTAACTATAAAATTATGAATTACTAGCAGCGACCCGCGGTTTTACTTGCTTAATTTTCATTCTTGTCATTTTCACGCAAGAAAAAGTATAATTTATACCGTCTTTAATCTAACTGCGCTGTAAATTTTACCCCATTCCGTACAACCGATTTGATTAAGTACAAACACACAAACTTTAACGTATATATATAGTATCATAATCATTTCCGTACGGAACCCAGGACATCAGAATCTGTATCTGCTTCAATCCTTGACCGCCATTATTAACGAAATACCAGTTGTAAATCTCCCGGTAATACCATGGTATTATCGAAGCACTTGCAAACTTAATCATAGTGCACTGACGGTTGGTAAATAATGATTACATCTTATTCGGGGAAACGAACAATGACTGTCACAGATTAAGTAGCCTGTTGAACGGCAACGAAACGAATCCCGCTTAGATTCACAAGTAACCAGCGAGAGCGCAGGACGAGGTAAAAAGTCGCGCTGTGATAAGCCGAATTTCCACCAATAATCGGACAAAACGAGATAGGGCTATGCAAACTTCTAATGACAGAGCAAGAGGCAAAAAAGACATCAACGGGTTCACATTTCGTTTTGTTTTTAATGTATGTTATAATTTTGTAGATTATATGTTTTGTTTTTTTCTAATTATTGCGTTATATTACTTATACGTGAAATGATATACCGTCCTTGTAAAGCTGGATGTCCTGCTATTTTTCCGCACCATTTCATTAAGCAGAAATCCATATTTTATATTTTTTACGGTTTTTTACCAGCACTCTTTCGGTCGAAATCAAAAGCCTGACTGACCGAACTCGCAACAGGTATAGTTCAATTATGCTTACAAAACGCTAAGGAGGAGCAGTCGTACGATCAGTCAAATGGGTATGTTGTCTTCGATAACTGTAGACTACAAATATTTTTTAATTCGTTCGTCTTACTAAACTTAGTCCTCATAAAGTTTCAGTAACACTGTTTCCTCAGAAATATTTTGTTCGGGATAGCTTTATATGATACTAACAGCACCAAGTCATTTAACTCGCGTCGTTTCCATTTCTTTGCTTGGAGGAGATGGGAATTTTGATTCCCGACCGAACTGAAAAAAAAATTGAGACTAAAACCGTAAGAATTATATGTAACGGAAGTGACGCGTAAAACAGCCCTTGATCAGTGTCGCCATCTTTATTTTTCAGATGATCGTAGCATAGTTAATAAAATTAAGCCTCATTTTTTTTTTCAAATAGTATTATCCCAAGGAGCTTGATTTCTATCTGGCGTCCTATGAAAACGTATCTTTTTCTAACAGTGTTCCAATTTTCTGATCGATTCGTTGAAACTTTCGTGATTGAGCATAAAATATCCAAAATTTTATCATATTAGTGAGATTTAATAACGATTACACGATATGCGAGTGTGACAAATACGAGGACAATGCACCTCCCACATTTCTCTCACCCACACGCTTTCGCGACTGAGGAGCCCTCACGAACTGTAACTAATGATGAATCATATATGCTTCAGCCGGGACCTACTACAAATACTCGAAAACAACAATCACGTGTCGATTTTTTTATTGTAGGTGGGTCGAGCAGTACATTAGTACAGTTGGCTGATGGGAAGTAACACGCCTGTTTATAACATGTTACGTAGCTATTGGATCATGAAGAGTCTAAATCATTACCTAACATTACACTGCGTTCATTACACAGAGATACAAGAGTGTTTACATCTATTTCCTGTAACTTCACTGGAAAAATTTCCCTTCAAACCGGAACGCAGTATTTAATACCCATTATCCTTCTCCGACTATTGAAGTTATAATGAGTGCAAAATATAGCCAGTCAGCCGAAAAACTAAATTGCCGATAATTTAAAATTTAAATTTACGAACGCAGGACATTTTATTAAAATTTCTGGATCCTAATAATATTAGCGGGCCAGCTAAACATGCAAACTAAAAAAATAAAGTTTTGGAGGACGAAAATATCACAATTGCTACTTTTTTTAAAATAACCTGAGAAGAAGAACGAAACTGTACGTTTCGATAAAATTTTAAACACTTATAAGCATAAGAAACATAATAAAAACCTTTGAATCATAAAAAACACATTAATCAAATCGGTTCGGAACCAAACCGGTTCCGGCATCTTTTAGCCAGAAAGAATTTTATAATTCGTATTAAAAATTTAATTTTTAAAGTCAGGTATTAATTATAATTTATAACAGACACAACTTCGTCGTCGGTTTGGTGCTACAGAATCGAGAGTTTGTAGTAACACCCCATCCATAACAATATTTACTAACGATATTTCGACACACTATCGAATGAATCAATTCACTCGATTTAATAACTCGATTGTTCGTCGCTCATTTGTGTGCACTCGCTTTTATTACCGTCAATTGAAATTCGATTTCATTGCGCTTCACGATTTTGTGGGTTACTGAGTAATGTTTGCTACTGATTTAGAAGAAAATTCTTCCTGTTTAATGTTTTACAATTTTTCATGTAACAGAGGAACAGTACCTATAGACAATTAGACATATTTACCTATTCAAATTCGAAATACAACGTTTTATGTTAACATACTAAGGGTCATTTTGACATACTCTGTCTATGTCAAAAATAAAACATAATATGTTTGTAAAAAAGTATGAACACATTACATTAAATAAGAAAAATGTTGTAAAGCCAATTTTGTTTTCAAAATCAAACATATTTTATTTTGAAATCAATTTATCTGCCTATACCTAAAATATACATAGAAAAACAAAATGCCACACAGCTTTTTGGATACTGAAAAGTCCAAAAGCACTGGCTAGCACTTACTACGAGTATATCGTCACACGCAGATATAAAATGTGTTATCACTGCGTCCTCTAATTTCTACTAGAAAAAGTTGACCTTCAACCCGGAACACAGTAATATTTGTACACTACTGCTGCTTGACCCCACCAATAACTAGCAAAGGTGTGGTATTTCCGCAAAAGGATAGTAAAAGAGTCCAGTCACTACCACTACCGTTCCCAAAATTTTGGAATACATATTTTAAAAACATTTGTTTTTTTGGTCTTACAAAGGTTTCCTTTCTAATGTCACATTTAAATAAGCAACATTTGAATATTAAAATGTAACAATGATAAATGATGGATTTACACCAAGACCATTGACCAACAATGTCATATCATGAGTTCAATCAGATCCAGATAAGATCGGTTTCAGATCGGTCACCATCATTAGTCTAATGCCGGCAATGAGACCATACAATAGTCATACAATACAGCCATACAATTAATCATTCTTTTTAGATTATTGATTGATTTGTCCTTTGGCTCTTGTCTGGGAATTCGCTGATTGATTTTTGCAAAAATAAACGTATAGCTTTGTATTTCCTAATTTAAGTAAGTATGTAATTATTTATGTAAGTATATAAGTAGTAGTAGCAGGCCTGAAACCCTGAAAGCGTAACAGTCAGCCCGACGACAAGCAAAGCTACGTTTCCATTTATTGTATTAGAGGAGGAAAGAATCATACTATCAGCTAGATGTTAGCTAGGTTTATAAAGTAAAGCTCCAAACATGTATCTGCGAATTTTTATGTTTTATAATAAAATTCAAAGTACTGAAACTGGCTCCGTTTTTTATCTTACAAAAGAGATGTAATAACTTTTAAATGTTCGCAGTTTAAACTCGCATTGAAAAAATTACACAGGACTTAATCGTATCTTGATATGGTTATTGTTATGTGTCGTGGTGACAACACTGCGATTTTTGAAGGGCAAATGAGGGTAGATGGAGATCTTCTCATTTCCCAATAAGGCGATAAGCAATTTCTTTAGTATTTTCATGACCACAGCCGATTTAAAGATGCCGAAATATCGGGAGGTAATCAAATAATAATTTAGATCAAAATTAAGCCCTGTATATATTTTCAATATCAGATCAAATTACGAAAGTTTAAAGTGATCATTTTATTATTTCTTCAATAATGATTTTAATATTCCAATACCTACTGGTACATATTTTACAAGGTCGGATTTTACTCAATTCTTTTATGAACTTGCAAGCTGATATCGCAAATATACAGTAAAACGCATTAAAAGATGACAATCTATTTGTTTATACGTACCCATTTTAGGATTAACAAAATATGAGTCTACTAATATTAGGTATAAATGCGAACGTTTGTCAGAATGGATCCATGTACGTTTGTTACTCTCTCACGCAAAAACTACTGAAGGGATTTAGATGAGATTTGGTACACAGATAGATGTGTGTGTGGAATAACACATAAGGGCTACTAGTTACATCATTAAGGCCTGAGCCGAAGGCGAGGGCCTTAAGAGAGCCAAAGACGGTACTCATCAATACACATATATATAGACATGTATCATACGACGGTTTTCTACACACTTGAGAATAAAATAACTATAGAAAATCATTTCAACAGTGAAAAAGAGTTATGAAAAACTTTTCCTTTTGGCGGGAAAAATTAATCAGTTGTCATATTCTCATAATAAGCCACAGACTTAAATAAAATAAGTTTTCTTTTTTTGCATTCTGCGGATAGGGTTTTTTGCCACTTACAAAATGTGGAATGCATTTTTTTTTTCAATTACAAAAAACCAAAAGTTTTATTTGAGTGAATGTTTTATTTTATGATACATACAAGTTCACATTATTTATTAAACTACGAAGTTGCACAAAGTGAGCAGGCAAGAGCTACATTCATTCATTTGTTCTATTGAATAAGATCTTTTTTGTGAAGTTCTAAGCAAATAACTATATTTCATATTTTTGTATCGAAACAAAGTTTTTCCAATAAAAAAACAGTCTATAACTCACTAGTGAGTAATAGTAATGAAAAAGTCACAGTTTGATTATATGTGTCATTACATGCCTGATAGCAGTGAAATTAGAGCCACTTTACGAGCCAGTGTGTTGAAAAAAGTATTTCCACTATTGTGCGGTGTCTCATCGGTTCACTTTCATCGATTGCATAAAATCAGGTGCACCGTCGAAAGCGAAACGTCTCGAAGTGGCACAGCGTAACCTTGGACGTACGATCTTTCCGGCTCCACCAGCAACGGTTGTCGAACTCTCAAGACCACGACAAGAATTACTGTTACGGGCAATGTCATTACTGATAAATGTGTTATACGATCGTGGTTTACTTCCATATGGAGACAATACGATACTTATTCGTTAATTATTTTAATTGACAGCTTTATCGATTACAGAGATCTCTACCGCGCATGGGTGATGGGAGATGGGGAAGGACGGCCATTTCATCCTACTAATGTCATAAATGTATGAATGTGTGTAGCTCAATAATGTCGTAACGCAGGTATGGATCGAGCTGACATTTGGAACACAATTAAATCATGGTCTGGAAGAACACTTAGGCTATTTATTATACCGAAAAACTAACGGGTGTGGGAACAACGCAGCCACACGTTGTATATTAAGCTAGAACAACAGCTAGTTTAATATACAACGTGTGGCGGAAAGGTCCAACAGTATTTATTGTAGTTCATCTATACTAGGTATCGAATCATATATGTGAATATTAGACACGAAAGCACAACATTTTTTTTCCATACAAAGTTAAAAATTCGTTGTTTATTATTTTATTTGACAACCCTAATCACCGACGGCGCGGCGCGGTCACTGACCGCCAGCCGCCGCGCGCCGCTTCGTCGTTCGCCGCGCATTAGGGTTGAAGCTGGTCAATTTTACATCAAACTTTGACTCGTATTATCTCGCGATCTAAAGTGCTTAGGGGAAAAAGACCTTCGGAGATGAAGTCCACATCCGTGTTGGAATGACCTATTCATATATTGTTGGACCTTTCCGCCACACGTTGTATATTCACTAGCGTCCCGCGGTTTCACTCGCGTAGTTCATGTTCAAGTTGTTTTTCCGCGATGATAAGCCCATGTATTATTCCAGACCGTAATCTGTGTTCGAAATTTCACTCCTATCCGTTCAGGCGTTCCGACGTGATTGAGCAACACACATCCAAACTTTCGCATCTTTGTCCGTGACCTTTGTCATCTGTATTCTTTTTATTAGATACATAATTGTTAAACCTTGGATTAGGAGAAGAAAAGAAATAGGGGTGATGTAGAGGAAACTTTCGTATTTATAATATTCATCATCATCATCCACAGACTTCTCTATCCCAATGCTAGGTATATGCCTCTCTCTTACATTAAGTATTTTATTTGAAAAATAATTTGGGGCCATAGGGCTTACTATGCAGCCTCCAGACCGCAAAAGCCGGTCCATTTTCATAAGACAATGTTTTTTTTTTAATATGAAACAAATTGACAACTCCTCCTTTTCGATGTCAGTTAATAAATGAAATAGCATTACTTGACCTGTCGGGTGTCTACAATGTATGTGATAAATTAATTTCCTTCGGACACGCGACGAATTGTGCTGTTGAACTGTCTGGGTATATACACAGCTTTTATGTAACAAGCTAGAGGATCCTCAACAATTCACGCACCATTTTGAAACGTATTACCTGGATATGAGGTTTATGGTCGCAATAACAAGCTAGAGGATCCTCAACAATTCACGCACCATTTTGAAACGTATTACCTGGATATGAGGTTTATGGTCGCAATTTACGAAATTTTAATCTAGAATTGAGTAATAACAAGATCGCAACGTGAGGTCTCAATAAAACAGCTTTAGTATTTTGATTTAATTAAAAGACAGTTTAATTTATTTTTAAGAGCAGAGAATTTAAGTAAAAATTTATTTTAGTGCGTTGAGGACATCGAGCAACTCGATCTTCCGCGCAAGCACGGAAGGGAGTAAGTAGCCTTAGCTAAAAATATTGTTCAAATCTTTCTGTCATTTCTTGCGGGAGGGGAAAGTTGCACACTAGCGCAAAGCCGCACTACTACACTAAATTATACATACAAAACATACCTGTACACTAAATTATACATACAAAACATACCTCTACACTCCGCGAGGCATAAGGTGAGCTTTGCATTTGTGTGAGTGTACATGGATAGTGGTTTTTTTGTACCGATCCATTGCCGATCATATTCACACACCCAAATCACTAACACATAAAAAATAAAGCATCATTCACAAATCTAGCCTCGCTCTCAGCTACAGTAAATTATCAAACTCCATGGTCCACGCGGACTTGTACTTTAACAGAGGGAAGACGCTGTGTATGCCTACTCCTTCCGTGCTGCTCGCTGGTTGAGGATTTTTTGAGATGGGAAAGAACAATTGAACTAGCGACACTGTAACCGTTAGGTACCATTAATATGGATATGTTAATATTAATTTTATTATGTTAATAATAATAGTAACGGTTATAAATTTAAATTAAATTATATTATTAATAGTAACGTAATACATATTTCATCAGATCCCTCGACACTCCTGGAATGTAAATTAATTAAACTAAGTAATTTTTGATACTTTGCTAAACTAAAGTCCGTTCGGCAGTAGATTCTAGTTTAAAAAAAGTACCTACACTAAATTATGCTCTATACCTAACTACTTATACTAAGCACTTTTAATTATCTAGTTGGAAGTGTGCCCAGTATGATACATAAGCATAGCCACTAAATATTCCCACAGCTGGGACTCGGGGTATTTCAGTCATCCATCACGTTGGCTAAGTGCGGGTTGGCGAATGACTCTTTGAAAATTTCTAGGTATATGACGGTTTCCTCACTATGTTTTCCCTCGCCGTTTTTAAGTTACTGGCATTACGCACACGATTGCGAAAATACAGTGGTGCGAGGAGTTGAACCAGGGCCTTCGGATCGGCAGTTGCCATTCTTCCGACTGACTAGACCAGCCGTAACTTACTAGACCAGTTGTAACTTACTAGACCAGGCGTAACTTAGTAGACCAGCTGTAACTTAGTAGACCAGCCGTAACTTACTAGACCAGCCGTAAAACTTACTAGACCAGCCGTAACTTACTAGACCAGCCGTAACTTACTAGACCAGCCGTAACTTATTAGACCAGCCGTAACTTACTAGACCACCCGTAACTTATGCCAGACTAGTAATCTGGTAGCTTTACTATTAGAATCGCAATGGCTATAGGGTTATACGTATAGCCAAATTATCACCAGTCTTCTGATCACCAACCGCTTAACATAAAACATAGATTAAAAAAGAGCATAAGAACAGTGAAAAGGTTAATTGGCTCATCTAAATACAGATAAAAAGTAATACATGTTTTATCATGTTTTTTATATTAATTTGGAGCAAAATGTTAAAATACGAGTACCTAGATATAAATGGTTAATGTCTTGAAAGCTTTATAAAATATACAGGACTCAAATGTCACGGTTTTAAGATCAATAAAAAAGAAAACGAAAACTAGCTTATTCTAAATAATACGACAATTTCAAATATAAGATATTTAGAGACCTGCTTATTATTAATTTAACTACCATTTTATTTTTAGCAGAATTTTCAAATGGTGCTTACTTAATTTATATACTTCACATCATGTTTTTTCGGAATATTTTTTTATTTTACGAGTAATTTGCCAGTTTTTTTTTTCTATGTAGAATTTTGGATTTGCTTAGTGTAGATATATAATTAGTTAGGTGTATAGTGTAGTTTTCAATGTAATATAATCCTTTTTGTAAGTAAATTTTATGTGTTTTAAAAACAATCTTCAATTGACCAAATTTCAGAAGAAACCAGATATACGAAAATATTTTTTAGTCTTTTATTCATATTTCGAAAACCACCACGCCGTTTTCTGTAAAATGTATATGGGACTACCTCTGAACTATGATGATCTACCAAAAAAAAACTATCAGAATTGATTTACAATTGGTGGAGCTATTGCGTGAAAACATAGAACCGAATTGAACCGAACTCTTCCTTGATTTGACGTGATATTGAAAATCCAATTCAAAATACTTATATATTTGAATCCAAAGTTATAAAGTTACGCATCTGACTCATCAGACCAAAATCATCTATCGTCAGTCGATGCTTAAATTAAACCCAAAACAATTTGAGACTATTACAAGCACAATACCAACTTAACAAGTATCAAGACCGCGTCGAATCGCCTAATACGGCGTGCTATGATCAACAAACAATCTTGGTATTTTCAAGGCAATGTCAGTATGTTCCGACGATCATATAAGGAGGTTCCTGAATCGCAAGGCTTTGTGTCATAAAGATCATAGATAAGTCTATTGTCATAAGTTTTGCTAGTACTGTCGACAAGCAGTACTGTGCGACTACTGTGTGACAGTTAAACCTTTATACATGCGGCGATTAGAATACATATAATTTATTGGTAAAAAGCATTTACAAGTCATATAGTACATAAATAATTCAATAAAACTAAAAAGGGAATTATAATGTCTAGAACAATCGCATCTGGTATTTTTGTCAACAAAAAACTCTTTCAAAGAATTATAGGCGTTTTTTTTATTTAATTTAATAATGGTGGCATTGTTAGTTATGTGATTATTTCGACTGTATGGACCACTTACTTGCATCTATATAACTACACGTCTTCATCTATCCGTAGTAACTCTATACGTAGTTCACATAAACTACGTATAGAGTTAGAACTAACGCTTTATACCGAAAGCAGGGGTCTGATCGCTCTTGTCTTGTCGCTCTTGTGGAAGTGCCATACTTTTGTCGCGGCACATTACTATGTCGCCATAGCTAACATACACTTCACCTGCTTACGATTGGTACAAAGGAACCGTGCGCAAAACCCTGATTTATTTACTTTTTCTTTATTTCACACATTATTAATTTTCAGTCTCATCTTAAAACTAAAAAACGTTTTTATCAACTTCCCTCATAACAATATGTAAAATTACACTCACGACGTATTTTCCACCTCGACCGAGCTCTTGAGCCGTCAAGTGCGTGTCGAATTTAATAATTGACAGGCGTGCTTTATTAAGCCCCGATTTGTACGTACCGTATTAAAAATAAATTTACAATTTATCAATGCCCCATCTGTCAACATTAATGGTCCTCAAACCGTCTCACTTAATGGCTTTTTCTTCCGTATTTATACCTTTTTCGGTCCAGTTTATACCATTTAGGGATATCGGAGTCGTAAATATCTTGATAGTGTGAACTTTTATTGCGGATAACGCAGAAAGGGTGTCCTATACTATGATTCAGTGAACACTTTTTGAAGGAAATACTTTTTGGGGCACACAGATTTTTTCATACGCTGTAAGTGAAGCTCCCCCATGCTCTGAGGAGAAAAGCTCAGAGTAACTTGGGCCCATTGAAAGTGTATCTGAGCGAGAATGATACAGTTGGTTAATTTACTATATTTAATTTGGTACGCCAATTAAGTTTTCACTTCTGACGGCACACACATTTTTTAGTTTCTTTTGGTGGCAAGTATTTTTAAAACCCATGATGTGACTACAGTTTTATTTAAAGCGTAACAGAACTTGAACTAAAGCTTGCTATTACCCCAGACTTGCTAGTTTTGTCTAAAATTTATGGGACAATTCTAAACTAAATTAGTCGTTCCCACGGCATCCATTTCAGCACAGCGCACCCTTATTACACAACCCCCCTTTTCATTATTTCTCTCAAGCGTCATCATGGCTTAATTGGTCTGCCAGCCTGCCCGCGAAGTCGGAGGTCATGAGTTCGATTCCCACCCAGTGCAAATCTTAGCATACTGCATACAAATATTTGTTCTGTATTTGGGTATTTCTAAGTATATATTTAGAACTATATAGGTAAGTAATAATTATATCGGCTATCTACCCACAACACAAGCTTTGCTTACTTTGGGGTTAGATAGCAAATGCAAGTGTTGCAAGTCAAATGTTCTCAAAAAAAAACCCTTCCAGTACACCGCACCCTTATTGCACAGCCCTGTTTTCACAATGAGTCAGTTACCCCGTAGCGGTGACCTTGCGACCGGCATTGAAAGGAGCTGCGTCGGCGCCCTGTCCTTATACGGGGACTCGTACCTGTGATGACTTCCCGTCATGTGGTAGTAGTGCGATAATGAGTCCATGTAGTATAATAATTAATGCAATATAGTGCGAAATTTATAGCAATCAAACTAATTGAACGTGAGTTAACCGTGTATTTATTTAAAAATGTGTAATATCCATATACTAAAACTAATTGACTTACATATCGTACCTTCGGTGCGACAAGGGCATAACTGATATAAGCTCTTCAACTTTGTTTACTTTTTTGGATCGTATGCTAACTAACAAAAGTGTTTGGCACATATTTAAGACACCAAAAAATAATGATAAAGATTAATTTAGGAAGAAAAATGAAACTGTTTAAAAATGTCAAAATTATCCTACATCAGCGTAAAATGCCTGTAATGAACAATGATAACATATTTAATTCTGCCTTTGTCTCCCTGATGTACGATATATTATTATCAGATAATATACACATATTAACTGACCCGACCACGGATATTCGGGATCCTACAGATGTTGTCCTGTCTTAACTATTGACATTGAAATTGAACGGATATAATTAATTTGGCTGGTCTATCAGCTTGCTATTAGGTAGTAAGTTTGGCATCGTAGACGGGAGTCGTGAGTTTGATTCCTCACGTGAAAATATTTCTACAACGAGGTTCTCTATAGCTAGAGAACCCCGTTGTAGAATATAAAATTGTTGTATAAAAGGTAGCCCTTTTATAGTTCAATGCTATGATGATGATGACGTCTTAATAATGATGATGAATATAGCGTGAAGTTCGTGTTACGCAAAGGTCTCGTATGTCACGTTCTATAATTTTATGAACAAATTATCGTTTTTTATAAAAACACTGGTTATTGTTTACGTGATTGTGGTGACCTTGGGGGCCTTGTCTGTCATACAACACAGGCTCGGTCCACAGGGGATGTTCGAGCTCTACGGCTGCAGTATTAAAATAAAAACATGCGCGTTCTTTTATATTCTTGCGTTATATCTGTCCAAAGATTACAATTATGTCCAGACGCTATCGCAATCGGCACAAAGGGAGGGAAGCAAGTTTCAGTGTTGCAAGTCAAAAGTGCATAAAAAAGCTAATTGACAATGTTGCAAGACCATAAAATCTAATTAAACTAAGAAAGTTTCTAATTATTAATGTAGCCAACATAGGACATGCCACGTTTCTTTACTGCTAGATATTACACCAACCAGATCGAAGGTGTAAATTAATAAACTTGTTCTTTTAATGATCCGTATTATCTCTTACTAGATGCCCGCCCCGGCTTCGCCCGTGGTATATTATATAGCACTCATCGGGATCCCGTACATATCCAACGGTGAAAGAATGACTGAAATCGGTTCACTCATTCCTAAGAATATCGATTTCAAACAAAAAACCTCTTCAGCTACCTGCTACGCCACCTGTCGGAAATTGGTCGTACCAACTCAGATTTAGAAAAAAAAATAGCAAAGGTTTATATTCAAGGCACAGATTACTGAAATTCAATGACGCAATCTTTGACACATGCTGTCATGTGTCATGTCAAAGCACGAAACGTACGAAAACTCTCAAAAGGGGAATATTATTTCCCGATTTTGTTACATTCTTGTTTCATACTCCGCTTCAATTAATAGTAGAGTTATTTTCTATAGCCTAAAGCCTTCCTCGATAAATGGACTATCCAATAGAAAAATAATCTTTCAACTCGGACCAGTACTTCCCGAGATCCTAGCGTTCAAGCAAACAAACAAACAAACAAACAAACAAACTCTTCAGCTTTATAATATTAGTATAGATTATACCAACTTGCACTTGACAAAAACCCTGTTCCGAAATATCTAACCACCATGCCGATTTCGGTTTTGCCAGTTTATAAAGGTAGTTAAAAACATCAAAAAGTTGGATATTTTTCTCATAGCTACATTATTATCGGAAGCTATGCTTGTAAATCTATCGAGAAACTCCCCATCTGGTAATAAGTTCCAGTCCAGTTGCTCACATAATGAAAGGGGAATCGAAAAGTCTGTTATCATAATACGATAATTTAATTTACCTACATTGCGTCACATCATATAATAACATAGATTAATTAACAGTGCCTTTGAGAGAGCGATGACCCCGAATCTATTTGATTGGAGAATAAAAAATTGAGAATAAATAAATTGAGAAGATAAACAAAATTATAAAACACGCTGCTTAGTCGTGGTAGAAAGAATATAAATAAATATTTGTTTTTACACAAAAGGTTAAATAAATAAATTAGTAATACTATCAATACCGCAACGTAACAAAACTCTATAACAGAAAAAATATGCAAAAAGAATCTGCGATGGCCGGGAATCGAACCCGGATCAACTGCTTGGAAGGCAACTATGCTGACCATTACACCACCATCGCAGCTGACAATATGGCCGAAATTACAGAATTAATTCTAAAACTTGTTCTTTCATGATTCATTCCACTACGCAAATTTTATTCATTTGAATTTTCGTCAAAGCAATAATTTACTTTTTTAACCGACTTCAAAAAAAGGAGGTTTCTCAATTCGACCGTATGTATGTTCCTTTTTTTTTTTTTTTTTTTTTTTTATGTGTGTTCGCGGATTTCTTCGTCGTTTATGAACCGATTTTGATGATTCTTTTTTTGTTGTAAAGGAGATATTCCAAGGGTGGTACCATGATAAGGAAACCAGGATCTGATGATGGTATCCTAGAGAAATCGAGGATAACTTTCGAAAATTGTAAAGATGACTAGTGCGTTAGTTAAGTTTTTGCTTGAGCATTTTAAAGCAGTATAGTTTAAAGATGGTCTGGAGTCTATCTGATGAGGGAACGGGAAGACGGTCGAGGAACTCCTCGACGGTACATAGTAGTTACCTTGTGTTTGGGCTCGATGAATTTGTATTGATGAGAACTTTTACATAGATGGGTTGTGACTGTCATTAGTGGTCTAATGATGAAGATAAAGGACAGTCAAGGGAATTTCTTAACGGCTTACAGGAACTACCCAGTGTTTGGGTTTAATTCATGTATTAAGATCTCAACACGAAATCGTGTAAATGCATTAGTGAAAACTTGGTTAGCACTAAAAGGGTAAAATAAACTATTTTTACAAAAATTAAACCGACTTCAACACCACAAATAGGCACTCAAAAGCGAAAATAATTTAATATAGGTAATTATTATAACCGCTACTCACTCATCTATATGAAGTCGGTGCCAGCCAAATCTAAAAGGTAGTAGATAGATACTACTTACCTATGCCTACTTACTTACTACCTCGTACATAGTATATCTACTAACTTTTTAACTAGCCTGGCACCGACTTCATATGGATGAGTGAGTAGCGGTTATAATAATTACCTATATTAAATTATTTTTCGCTTTTGAGTGCCTATTTGTGGTGTTGAAGTCGGTTTAATTTTTTGTAAAAAATAGTTTATTTACGTATAATTTTCCCTAGAGCACCTATTCAACAAATTTTGAATAAAATATTATTCATTATTTATTCAACAAAATAGCCAATTGAGTTAGGTTATCACCCAACTCAATCGGCTATAGCTTTGCTATAGCTTTCTATCGAAGAGCCGTTTCTCTACTACGACGCTACAACGCCGCCTAAAATTTGCAAGTCGGTGATCCGAACTCATCAAATTTTTTCATAGCATTAAATAGTTAACGTGGCTAAAGAAGTTCAATAAAAAAAACTTGACTGAGGTATGGTGACCAAAGTCGCGGACTATTCAAAATATCATCATCAGCCCGTGTTCGTCCACTGCTGGACATAGGCCTCTCCTATAATACACCAATCAGCCCGATCCTCGAACTTACGTTTCCAACCGCCACCAGCTGTCTTTCGTATATCGTCACTCCATCTAGTCTCAGGGCGTCCGTTTACCGATTCGCGGTCTCCACTCCAGAACCCGTCTACCCCAACGGTTATCGGGTCTGCGACAGATGTGACCGGCCTAAATTCAAAAGATTCAAAAGATGAAACTACTAATTTATTTACTTTTCACTTTGCGGAAAACGGTAACATCATGAGGCTAGTTTTCTCTCGTCGCCGGCCGCTCCCTACAAGGGCAGATGTAACAGTACACGCGCCGATCGCTTTGTACGTCGCCGCGGGTGTCTCGTGATCTACGCGATTTGTATTATCACCATGTTGCGGGAATATGTGGGATAGTTTTAGTATATTTTATTGTTCAACTCGCACTTGGTCAGTAACGTGGAAGACTTCACTTTTTAGTGAGGAAAGTCTACAAATCCCAGCATTGGGTACCGTGTAAAGTGTATGTCGCAAAATTATTTACGAGAATGGGAACTATGCGGTTAAAAACCCGGGGCGTTCTAATTGAAAATTCAAATTTGTTTTCTATATTTAAACATAGAAGACATGTTTTAAAGAACATCATATGAACTCAAAGCAATCAAAATTTTAACCAGATTACTTATACACATATCCTTAAACATTAAACAGTAAATACATTTTATACATAGAAACACTCAGACTATTCATATCAACCAAACAAATAATATTTGTGTCGGTGGAAATCGACCCCACGACTCATTGAGCAACTATTTCCCTCTATTTTTGTATAATTAATATTTGTTCAGTGGAATGCTATGCTAAATGGGAATCTTCAAATCGATAGTGAATTAGTTTCTTCTAGGTAATTGAGTTCCTTTGTTTTTACATTGAATTTTTGCCAAATATTAGGCAAGATTGTGATAAAAAAATGTAGATAAGTGTTAAATGTAGATAAGTGTTTTTTATTTCAATTAACAGTACAAGACGTACCTCAGAGTAGTCCAGTAGAATCAAGGGAACAAAAAAATATCCTTAATTTCTCCCAATTCATGGTCACATTGAACCGGCGTCGTTTGTCGTGCAAACTCCGGCTATAATTGGCGACAGGCGTTCCCACGCGGAAAGTGGGACCATACCTTTATGGGAGTTGGCGGCTTCTTTGTCGAATGTTATGGTATTATAAATAGCTGATAACTGTGAAAATATTTTGATGATGATGATGAGGTTTTTTTTTCGTGTTGTCAATGTTCATAAAAAATATTGAAAATGGATTTGTCTTTAATATTATTAACATTTTTGTGTTTTTTTCTGCTATATTATGGTTTACGACGTCCCGCATGTCTATCGCCAATTCTCCTTTTCTTTTTTAATTTTTTTTTTAAATAAAGAGTGACGAGACGATCAGGACATGTGCCTGATGGTAAGCAACATGCCTGACACATAACAGCACAGTGACACGCAGCTATTGGAACATGAAGAGTCCAAATCATTACCTAGCACTGCACTGCGCTCGTCACCCAGAGATCTAAGATCTTATATCTCTAAGCCCTGTAATTTCTCTGGAAACATTGCCCTTCAAACCGCTCCTTCAAACTCCTGCTTTCTGCTATGCTTTCATTTGTAACGTCATCGGCCAATTTGATAACGCCGAAGAAAGCAGACAACTATACCGGCGGGTCAACCGCCTACGAAAAACTGTCTTACCTTTGATATTGCTTACTCTTTTTTTTTCGCTTGAAGGTATAGAGACGGCAATAGCAAAGTCAAAGCCGATTTAGTTAGGCGATAGAAGGCCGGCTTTTCGTATGCAGCGGAACGGCAAGCAGATGTAGTTGTCTGCTTTCATCGGCGTTATCAAATTGGCGAATGACGTTACAAATGAGGAGGCCGTGCTCACTTTTTATACCCTTAGCTAACACTAACTACAAGCAAAATGCTGAGAGCGAGCCAGAGTTTCAACAGTCTGCTTGCAAAACATGATCTTGACGTATTTAATACTTCTGTCAAACAATGCGAGAGACTTCTAACACAGGAGTATCTTGTTTGAGATAAAATGTATTATGTGGTATTGTTTAAACCTTTTTTTGCTTTCTTATGTTTGTTTTTATGTTAAATTTATTTAATCTTTACTTATCTTTAGAAGTGGAATTGTATAATTGGCCTTTTGAACCTACAAAGTTATAATTTTTTGTACCTAGCTGTAAGATTCCCAAACTTAGTAAAATAAAATAAAATAAAAATAGCAGAAAGCAGGAGAGTTAGAGACATATCGATCGACATTTAATGAAATAACAAAACCAAAGATTCAATAGCTCGAAATAGCGACGCGTTTAATGGTTGATGTTTTCATGACTCCAACGAATAGGTTTGCCTCCACTTTTATAGTAAGAACATTTAAATTGTGGAATCCGTTGCCTGTGCGGTATTCCCTGACGCAGATAATTTATCTTGCAACAGAGTTAGTGGTCGGCTAACATTGTTCAGTGAGCTTCGGGCATTTCTGTTGCAAAACTGGACATTTGTGTGACAAGGAATTTATTAACGCTGAAGGCGAATCTGATAGATTTAATGTTATTCGATTTAGTAAACCGAAATAAATTGAAATGTTACTAATATTGTAAATGTTATTATTCGGATCTTCGTTGCTCAATCATGGCTTGTTGGTTTATTAATCAGGCTTAGTTAGTACCTACATAGAAAACTCTTTATTGTGACACGCACAAACATAATATAAAACTTTTCCAAAGACTTTTCATATTACTTTATCTAAGCATAAAATCCACACAGAAATGTTACAGTAATAAATAATAAATAAATAAATATTGATGGACATTTCACACACAACACTATCTGACCCCAAAACTAAGCAAAGCCAATATGGCAGCCAGATAGCTGATACAAACTTACATACACAAATACAATACCATAAAATACTTATATAGTTTTAAATACATACTTATTATACATAGAAACACCCAGACAGTACAAATATTTAAATTAATCACACAAACATTTGCACTGGATGGAAATCGAACCAGCGACCCTCGGCTTCGCAGGCAGAGCTATTGCGCACTAAGCCACAAGGTCAGTCAACACAGTAAAACACAAATGAACTAGGGCCGCAAGTGGCATTCCTTTTGCTGAGAAAATTATCTCCCAGAATATTCTGGGCATACGAGTAACATACGTGATACACTCCGCGAGGTATAAGCTGAGCTTTGCATTAGTATGAGTGATCACCAATCAGGCAGGAGCTTGAAATTTTGTCCGCGAGGTATAGGCTGAGCTTTGCATTAGTGTGAGTGATCACCAATCAGGCAGGAGCGCGGCGAGACAGAATGGCGCCGCGCCTAAGGCCGGTTGTCACACCTACACTATCCCTGTACACTCACACAAATGCAAAGCTCAGCTTATGCCTCGCGGAGTGTACGAGCATAGGCGGGAACTTAATTTTATTTGGATTACTATCTGGAATATCACATAGACTACATACTTTATATCAAGGGAAAATTACGCTGATGTGAACTAGGTAATAAATAGTAAAAGCTAAAAGCTTCATTGCATGGGCACTAGTCTTACGCCCTGCTCAACCTATTGAAACTACCAGACCTCTAAACACGAATATGATACTCGTATCTAACAAGAATATGTTTTACTACGTTCTCTTTTTTTTTAACTATAATAGGTTCGCACTTGACCACCATCTCGCCTGATGTTAAGCAATGATGAGATCTACGATGGAGCGTACTTACCTAGAAAAAACCGATTCACTCTCGATTTGAAGACACCAAGATTGTAACCATAAGGGAAAACCCACTCAGGCAACGCATTCCACAACCTAGACGTTCTTATCACAAACGTGGAGTCAAATCTTTTCGTTCGCGTTTTTGGAACATCAACCATGAAACGATGTCGCCCTTTTGTGGAACGAGAAGTCCGATAGAAGAAAGGGCAAGGTGGTATTAGATCATGCAGATCAGTCGCACACTCTCCGAAGTGTATCCGATAAAAAACCGATAAGCTAGCGATTTTACGGCGATGATCAAGACTTTGAAGTCTTTTACGCACAAGACGTTTACGTTTTTGTTGTTAATTTGTTAAAGAAATTATTTTTCATCCCACCAGCTCGGAAAGAGTACTTTTGCTCCTCGATATCAGGGCGCAAAAGTCGTTTTTACCCTCTAGAGGTTAAAGTAAATTTGAATTTAGAACATCGTGTGTACTGAGGTTTTGAATTCAAAACATAATTCAACCTATTAATTTCTACCTCCTTGGTGCCGAATGCATCATACATTTTTTTTTAATATGTTAAAAACTCAGACTCGGAACCTCCTTGGTGTACTTACTTTTTTTTAATTTGGTTAGCGCGAAAACCACAGATTTCTAAAACAAAAGGCAGATGGAACGTGCGGAACACAGATCCTTAGGTCCGGAAAGCAAATATCAAACGCCAAAGCAAATACAAATTCCAGTCAGTACGAAACTGGCTTCCGTCTCGTACGGGAGTCCCGTGTGATTTTATGTTTTGTATAAGATTATGCCGTCTTGTGTCATCAAACATTGCAAACATTGTTCTCAAAAATAAAAAAAGGAAATTTCATAGGAAAGTTTGAATATTTTTACTGGTATTTAAATAATTTAGACGATTTTATTTCGATTGATGAATAGAAACACAACACCTCAACGAAAATAAGTCAGTGTTGCTATACTAAATTGAAATTATTTTCCCTGAAGTTAAAATAAAATATAGATTCTAATTTTGTTTTGAAGATACTCGTAGACCAAATTATTGATGAACATTGTATAATTCAATTTTAAGCCCTATTTTTATAATCGTTATTTTTTTTTATTTAATGTGAATCGATGCCAAGAACAAATCCTCGCCGTTACTAGGGTTAATAAAAATACTAATAGTGTTGATGAAAACTATAGTTATGAAACGAATAGATAAGAACACATCCTCGCCGTTATAAAACGTCTCGTCTATGACCTGTGGATTCTAACTTGATCAGTGCTGTAAGCATATATATTTTTAATTATACGAACATATTTCTTTCTTACTTCTTGTTGAATTAGAGCCTCCCAGAGCAGATTGTGTTTGATTGAGTCGAAAGCTTTATTGTAGTGGACAAATGCAATGTATAGGTCTTTCCCATACTCTTGAGATTTTTCTATTAACTGTTTTAATACATGCATATGATCAATAGTTGAAAACCCTGCTCTAAAACCAGCTTGTTCAATAGGCTGTTCTTCATCTATAGTTCTTGATATTCTATTTAGGATCAGCTTTGGAAAAAATATTGTAAATGTTTGACATGAGGCTACTAGGTCTATAATTTTCATTTACGTTCTGTCTCCTTTTTTGTGGAGCAAGTTATTAACAAGAAATCCTTGCATTATATATTATCGGTGTAATAATACATTATTTTGAAATAATGTTTTATGCGTTTATTCTACGTGAAAATTTCCAAAGCTTAACAACACATATTAAGGCACATATTGGTGGGATGTAAGGTGCTCCTTAATGGAGGTCATTACTCACGGCGCCATGACAGAGTACTTGAAATCATACGTGAAGCCATGAGCCTCTCAGTAGCTAGAGCCCAAAAGGGATTGACGACAAACAAAAGACAAATTAACTTTGTAAAAGAAGGCTCAACATCAAACTCCAGGAACAAGCCTTACTCAATCCTGGGTACAGCACCTGATTGGACTATTTTAATGGACACGTATGAAAAGCACTACAAAATCCCAGAGGATGTGGGTGTTTCGTCATCCAGACCGGACATTTTCCTTTTTTTCTAGAGCTACGAAACGCATAGTCCTTGTAGAACTTACCATACCGTGGGAAACTAATATACCTAAAGACCACGCGATGAAACAAAATAAGTATTACGACCTCCTAAACGAATTAACAAAAATACGGCTATGTAGTTAGTTTATACGCTGTAGAAGTGGGAGCGAGAGGTATACTAGCAAAATCTCTCTATAACCTGCTGAAAGACCTTGGCTTATCCAGAAGTGCAGTAAGTTCTATACTAGAACGAGTATCTAAAGCTGCACTAGTAGGCTCATATCAGATTTGGCCGGGCAGGGAGAGAAAGACGAGTAGTGAAGGTGAGTGTTGATGTACGTCAGAAAGGGGCCCCTTAAACCTACGCCCGAGTCACAAGTCTCGGGAACTACTTTGGTTTTCTCTCTCTCTGCCACACGATGGACCCGGCACCCGGACGGTGAATCCATGTTAAGAAAATCGTCTCAACAATAGTGGGACTTTTTTCTTAAGACTGGGAACATTACACGCACACCAACGTGAGTAATTTGACAACGTCGGTGAGAGCTATCACGCATACATAACTAATTACTGGCCTCACAATGTCGTTCACGAAGGTTTCATCTGTTTAGAAATCTGTGGCGAAAACATTTAAAAATTTGCATTTAGTCATTTCCTCGCTGAGGTGGAATGAAAAGTTACGTGTTGCACTCGAGTGCAAAGATTTTTCACCTTTTGCTCTTTTGATTACGCTACGATCAGGATTCTAATTTTGAATCACTCGCTGCGCTCGTGATTCAATTTTACAATCCTTCGCTTGCTCGGTCATCAAAATTGAGCACGCGGTTAAAAATCAACTTTGCACTCTTGTATAACAAATAACTATTAATTATTTGGTTTTAGGTATTATTTCTCGCATTCACAATACGGTGTGCTAGTGACGACATTCTGTTTCATTTCTGATTTGTAACTTGCCATTATTAATAAATCATTTGTGTTTGTACTTATATTAATATCTAATATATAAAATTCTCGTGTCACAGTTTTCGTTGCCATACTCCTCTGAAACGGCTTGACCGGTTTTGATGAAATTTTTCGTGCTTATCCGATATCTATGAGAATCGGCCAACATCTATTTTTCATCCGCCTAAATGTTCCACCACAAAATTATATTTTTTTATTTTTTAGACAAAATTTTTAATTTCTATTTTTTTATGATACAACATACAAAAATACATACAATCCTCAATTTTCACCCTTCTACGATCAACCCTTATTTTTTAATAGCCATTTTAGTAATTTAATAATTTTTCATCCCCGGTCGTTTACTGACCAATCGTCATTTAATTAGTTATCCCCGACAGTTGTCTACAGGTGTCACTTCTGACCCAGTAGACAGCACGATAATTTGGGGATTAAAAGTAGCCTATAGCATATTTATAGTTTGAACACGCTAATCTCGGGAACTACTGGAAAAATTAAAAAAAACATTCACCTTTCTTTCATATGTACGTAATCCTTGAATGCTGTAGGTTATATATATGTACCACGGGCGAAGCCGGGGCGGGCAGCTAGTCTAATATATAAAATTCTCGTGTCACAGTTTTCGTTGCCATACTCCTCCGAAACGGCTTGACCGATTTTGATGAAATTTTTTGCGCTTTTCCGGTATCTATGAGAATCGGCCAACATCTATTTTTCATCCCCCTAAATGTTAGTGGTAGTCCACCCCTAAATTTTATTTTTTATTTTTTAGACAAAATTTTTAATTTCTTTTTTTTATGATACAACATACAAAAATACATACAATCCTCAATTTTTACCCTTCTACGATCAACCCTTATTTTTTAATAGCCATTTAAGTAATTTAATAATTTTTCCTCTCCGGTCGAAAACTGCTCAATCGTCATTTAATTAGTTATCCCCGCCAGATGTCTACAGGTGTCACTTCTGACCCAGTAAACAGTACGATAATTTGGGGATCAAAAGTAGCCTATAGCATATTATATAGTTTGAACACGCTAATCTCGGGAACTACTGGACCGATTTAAAGAAATCGTTCACCGTTCTTTCATATGTTCGTAATCCTTGAACGCTGTAGGTTATATATATATACCACGGGCGAAGCCGGGGCGGGCCGCTAGTTTAATTATAAATTCTAAATTACTAAAGGTGCTAACAGTTACAACATAAATGATAATCTAAATAGTCTAGAACTAGAATCTCGGTTTGCTGGAATCTGAACAACTTACTTAAGATTGTAAATAGGACAGACAGACGTGAAAATTACGCAAAATGTCCACTAAATACTTTGAGTGGGTGTTAGATCGAAAGTAGATATTAGATGGAGTTTTGGAGCAATTGAATTAGTATTTCAACATCATAGACTTACTATTTCGTCCATCGGCCAACCCCGAGCTTGCTTTCGTGATGATAGATTTCTTATATCGCCAGGGCTAATATTGTTACATTATTACGTGACGTCACATTATTATTGTTTTTCTCATGTTCTTATTTTTGCACTCTATCCTCACTGTATTCTTTTTGATATGTTTTCCTGCTGTTAATGGTTGCTTGGAAGAGATCGCTTTTAGCGACAAGGTCGCCATTAATGTCGCTACAAATTAAGCTATTGTTTTCATTGTTTAAGTGTTTGTAATTTACTGGTGTGCATAATAAAGAGTTTCTGTCTGTCTGTCTGTCTGTCAGGGCTTGGAATACATATATAGTGGCCGGCAAACAAGTTGACCCAAAAGTGACGTGGAAGGGGTAAGTTCGCGCATGTGCACTTCCACCAAAGATACCATAAAAACGTTTCTGCGCAGCCATGCGCAGCTAACTTCATTGGGTCAACTTGTTTGCCGGCAACTATACCTAACCATCTTCCTTGTTTCCTGAGTCCATACAATTCCATAGAGTCAAGTACCTGTCGCGATCTCCGGTCGCGGTTTCGCGTCGCGGTCGCGTGTCGCAGTCTCCGGGCGAATTTGTAGGTACCTTTAGCCTTCAGTCACAATGACGCTTTCCACCAGGTGAGTTGATGGTCATATGTAGACCTATATTACTAGCAGCCAGTTCTGGCTTCGCTCAGATGAAAATAAAAAATTAAACCTTAAGAAAAAGTACAAAAAATTAAACCGACTTCAAAACCACAAATAGGCACTCAAAAGCGAAAAATAAACTGAAATCATCAACTTCAAATAGATGAGTGAGTAGCGCTTAAAATAATGATTTTAGTTTATTTTTCGCTTTTGAGTACCTATTTGTGGTTTTGAAGTCATTTTAATTTAGTGTAAATACAAAAATAGTTTATTTTACCCTTTTTATTGCAAAACAAGTTTTTATTAATCCATTTACAAAATGTCGTATTGACAGGCTCAAGTTTCATAACTTCTGTGAAATCTACAACTACGTTATCCAGAAACACCCAGACACAGTACAAACATTTGAATTCATCACACAAACATTTGTACTGGGTGGGGATCGAACCCATGACCCTCGGCTTCGCAGGCAGAGTTACTACCCACTAAGTCCCAAGGCCAGTCAAGGTATAACTGAAACTACAAAATTTAGTTGACAACATTAGTCATGCTTCCTCAAGCTAATTGCTTCAAAAAGCCTACCTTGTATCAAGCTTCAATACACCGACGTTTTCGACACACCATTGTCGACGCCACAAACAATGATGCAATGTACTTCCTCCGTTTGTCCGTCTGTCAACTGGGTCGCCGGTCAAGGAGGCTACATCGACATAACTACTGTTGTTACAATAGATGCGTAAGTTTGTAAAAAATACTGGTAGTTTAAACGCCGTGCAAACATTTTTTTAAAACTTTTATAGGTTCACACTTGACCGCCATCTCGCCTGATGTTAAACGATGATGCGGTCTACAATGGAGCGTGTTTACCAAGAAAAAACCGAAGTGAAAACTTCTTTTGGCGCACCACAGATAGATTTTTCGTGGGCTGTGAATTGAATTCTAGCGTTACGATCGGGAGTGATGAGACATTTTCGAGTGAACTCGGGACCTTGGCCATGGGCCCTTCCCATTTATCACCTATAAATATGTCACCATTTCCCATCAGCATTTGTAGATAGCCAATTTACGCAATTAACGTAGTTTACCTGCATAGTAAAATAACCAGAAACGGATTCTCGTTATTTTCCTGCGAAAAAAATTGGGTATGTGCTATTCCAGACTAGTATTAAAATTTATCAAACCGATTCGTTCAGACATTTCGACGTGATTGAGCAACAATCATTCAAACATCCAAATTTTCGCATTTATAATACTACCAGCGCCCTGAGGTTCTACTCCTGTAGTTGACGTTCCATGTATTTTCCCGGCATAAAAAGTAGCTTACGTGCCTTTTCTTATTCATATCAATGCTTCTTAATTCTTGTGTTCTTCCAGACTATAATCTGTGTTCCAAATCTCAGCCCGACAGACAGCCCTTACAGACGTTCCAACGTGATTGAGCAACAAACATCCAAATTTCGAATGTATGATATTAGTAGGATAGACGACATTTCAATTGGTAGCCTAATCGCTTAGAGTCTTAGAAAGTTTTCCTTCAGGCAACAGTATGCTGAACGCGTTCTACAATGAGCGCGTAAACATGATATTTGTATGAAGACTATACGCGGTATCAATTTCTTCATACAAATATCATGTTTACGCGTTTTATTATCGACAAAACTCGTACTCAGCGTACAGTGTCTGGATTTTACACGAAAGACACTAAGCAGCTTGCCCTTGATCTCAACACCTATCTTCACACCACCGGTTCACAGCCACACGACCTCGCTCGCATGGTACCTAGTTGCCAAAGCTGTCGGCCATTAGGGCCGCGTGGGCGTCTAACAGCATTTACCAGTTTCCGCTGTCTCCAAATAGGGCTGGCCCAGATTCTTATCGATCGTCTATTTGGGCGCTGCGACAGGATCGACTGTCGGATCGTTTAGTTCAGTGATACTTGGGTTCTGGTAACGGTTTCGACGCATGCTAGTTTCGGGCTTGGCCTGGAGTCGGTGCAATCTCTGCTCAACTAAATAGTCTATCTTGTTTATATTACGATTGTTTCCTTGCGTTTGAAGAGAATTGTCTCGCCGACTTGGACCGAAAACGCCAAATCCGCAGAGATAGGGCCAAACCCACCTACGGTTACACAAATCTAACTTTGTTTTTAAAACTGAGTTTGGATTTGCGAGCCACATTAAGGCACTAGCTCGGAAACAGTAGGAGACGTCGTGATCGAAAGTGATGAGAAGGACCAATTTCGAATATTTTAACTTGTAAATTAAAAGCTGTCTCCCATGCCACGGGACTGACCTTGTGTAGGAGACAGAGTTTAGATTAAATAGTGGTTTCCCTGTGGTCAAACTTCGACCATAGACAGACAAACACACACAAAGAGAGAAAGAGAGAGATACGTCAAAGTTATTACAACTCACTCTAGATTTCAAGATACTCAACTCATTTACAGGAAATCCCCACTAAGGAAAAGCATCCTAAAGCGTAGATATTTTTAAAGTGGACTCAGATCTTTTTTGTTCGAATCTTTGGGATATCAACCATGAAACTATCTCGCTTTCTAGAGCTACGCTACTTTGGAATAATCAAAGTAATACCCAGTTTTATTTACATGGTTTCGACTCTCATACAGGCTTTATAGTGATGTTAGAGATTTATTACGATAACATGGCCCGCCCCTCCAAATTACTATTTTAATGTGTGTAGTCACATCCTTACGAAAGAGTTTGTATGTAGTTGTAATTATTCGTCTTCAGTAGTACGCACACATGCGTGGTGGTGCGTTGTATATAATTTCACAAATACTTTCAAACGTTTTGAATTCTGGAGGGGGCGGGTCATGTTATCGTAGTAAATCTCTACATAGTATAGTTTCCACCTTAGATAGAGAATAAGTAAATACATCAGGGTTGTCCGCACAGTTCCTTTGTATCAATCGTAAGTAGATGACGTGCATACTTTTAGTGCAACAGAATAATGTGCCGCGACAAAAGTATGACACTTCCACAAGAGCGACAAGGCAAGAGCGATCAGACCCGTGCTTTCGGTGTAAAGCGTTTGTTCCAACTCTATACGTAGTATATGTTAACTCTTTGGCTTCCACCCACTCGGTGACCAGTAAAGTCATTCCCCACGTGATCTTAGCCACTTGACATGCACTTGAGAAAACCACTCAAGTCTGCCACAGCCAACCTTCGCCAACGACGGACTTTTGCGTAGTAGAGAGATTGTATCTCTCTCTGTATTTATTACAGTACAGTATATTTTATTATAGTTTTTAACTAGCAGCACCTTTTTATTTTATCCGCGTACCGTTACTTTCCCGGGATAAACAAGTACCCAACAAGTAGACAAAGTACCCTATATGTAATTTTCAAATTTCAAGCCAATTTGTTAAGACGTTCTCACGTGATTGAACAAGAAAATCCAAACTCCTAACATTCAGATTTATGATCCATGATCGTTCAGAAATAAAGTCTGTATTGCCGATATCAAATAATTATTAAAAGAAGCTTTGATTACATGCTTGTCGAGTAAAACTAGTATTTAATCAAATTTGAAAATATAAATTATTTGCTCCGTAATTCTCAAGCATTGCTATGAACATCAAACTCCTTAGGGCCTTTCAAATCAGAATCATAGTGTTCGTACATTTCAGCTTGACAGTAGAATAGCTTTTTAAATAAATAAACGAACGCTAAAAGAGCTGTGAACACGCGCGCGCACTCTCCTTGAAAAAGGTCGCCGAACGCGATCGAAACTTGAGTCGGACTAGACTGACTATATCAAACGTGAGTTACCCGTGTATTTATTTAAAATGTGTAAAACCACGTTAGTTTTCATACTAAAAAGTAGAATAACTGGCAAAAATGTTACTGATAATATATGCTAGCGTTTCATTCGAAGTCTGTCGTCTGCGGAGGCCTTGAGGCGGTGAAATAATAAAGCTGAAGTGATTAGGTGCCAAATCAAGCGATACGTTCGATGGAAGGTGAGTGGCGAGCGTGGGACGGTGGTCAGCGCTCGTTGGCTGGTGGTCAGTGGTCATTCACACCATGGCGGAGCAAAAACAATATGATCACCTTTGTGATATTGGACTTAAATTCATTTTATAATATAAGGTATATTGTTTTCATCACACTTTAATTATAAAGGCAAAAGTTTGCGTACTTGTAAGTGAGCCTGTTTCTTCCTACATATTTCCGGAATCAGTAACGTATGTAAATTAAATTAAATATTTAGTAAGTAAGTATTTAAGTTTTATAGTTAGTTTTTATATAGTGATGGCAAACTCACAATAAAATTGTAAAAAAATGACATTGTTCATTACAATTGTAATAAGTACATATATTTTCATTTTTGACACTTATTTGTACGATACTAATTATCTATATCTATACTTATAATAAAACTGTAACGGGTCGAATTCTGTACATTGAAGATATTATGAAAATTTTTTTTTGGGGCACTCCATAGTTGATACTGATGGCGAATCTGCATTTTTTTTCTTTCATGTCTGTCTGTCTGTCTGTCTGTCTGTCTGTCTGTCTGTCTTTCTGTATAGGGATCACGCATCACGCCTAAACTACTGATTCAATTCAGCTGAAACTTGGCATGATTTTAGTTTATACTAAGGACATTGCTGTAAGCTACTTTTGATCCCCAAATTCTGAACGGTTTTCTTGCGGGAGGGGGTGAAAGTCAGAATGTGTATTTGGTTGTAACTCATGTTTGCGTTGTTTGATTTTATTAATTCTTTTTTTGTTAGAAAGAACACATTTTTTATACTGTCCCGTCAAAATTTGAACAATATCGGTCGGTTGGTTCGGAAATTACTCAAACATTAAATAATAACGACACGCGCGGCGCGTTCGGTACATACTAACTTCTAAGTATTCTGTGTATCACAGACGATCCACAGAATATCTAGATTCTAGAAAGTGCCCACGTGATCGCGTCGCGTCGTCTTGGATGACAAAATAATTGTCAAAAATATATTTTATGTGGAAAACAAACATCATTCGGTTATAATCGACTTCAAACAAGTAGGATGTTCTCAATCGGGTTGCATGTTTTTTATTTGGTTTTATTTTACGCGATAACTCCGCTAATTGTTAGTTGATTTTGATAATTCCTTTTTTGTTTGGTTTTTTGGTAGAAAATACTTCAGAGGTGATCGAAAACCGGGAGGTAGTTTTTCAAATATCAACAAAAAACTAAAATCAGCTTAGATATTATATCTGTACGACATAGTTATACCTTCTTATAAATTTTAGTCGAATGACAGAATTAAATTACCTGTCATTGAAGTAGATTTTTGTATTTTGGAGAAACATATCAGCATAATAAGTAGCAGCATAGACAACCCAATAAATGTTCCCACTGCTGGGCGTCGGGGCCTTCTCTCGCAAGGAGGCTATAATCCACCACGCTGGCCCAGTGTCGGTTGGTGGATGACATATGACTTAGAACTTAGATTATAGGTAGATTTCGGATTCTTCACGGTGTTTTCCTTCACCGTTTTAATTACCGGCATTACGAACATGACTCTGAAAAGATAGTGGTGCGCGTGGTTTTGAACCCTGGGTCTCCGGATCGACAGTCGCCGTTCTCCCGACTAGGTCAGCTGTAACTTACTAGACCAGCCGTAACTTATTAGAAAACGTATTATTTCAATCCAAATACTGTTTAAAATTTAAAGGTAGTATTCAACAAGCTTCGGTGACCGAAGCAGACCGTTGTTAGGGTTCCGTACACAAAGGGTAAAAACGGGACCCTATTACTGAGACTTCGCTATCCGTCCGTCCGTCCGTCCGTCCGTCCGTCCGTCCGTCTGTCACCAGGCTGTATCTCAAGAACGGTGATAGCTAGACAGTTGAAATTTTCGCAGATGATGTATTTCTATTGCCGCTTTAATCATGGCGGAACGTATCAAGTGATCGGGTTGAAATTTGAAATATAATTAGATTACAGTCTGGAAGAACACATAGGCTAAACATTGCCTATGTATAAGTACTCTATGTATTACGTAACAAACATCCAAACAGTGACATTCATAATATTTACAGGACAACGTTGGAACGGCTGAACATATTTGGATGGAATTGAAACACACGTAGTTTGAACTCAGATATAGCAAATCGGTTACTTATAGGTTACTGTGACGTAGGAAAGACTAAGCAAATTTGGTAGAAAATTGAAACAAAAATAACTCATATTCTGAAATACCACATTTATGTATTTATTACCTATCAACCTGAAAAGAAGCATGGGCCCTAAGGAAACAAATATTAACTATCACGTCAAAACGGCACAACGATATGGGTTGACATACGAAACACATATAGTTTAGAGTCTAAAATTTCACATGGGCTAATAAGTCTACATTTTCATTTAACTCCATATTAATATAAGCATATATTTTCGTAAGGAACTTGATGTGATGGTAAGGTAAAAGCCAAAAATGAAAAATATATGCACCCGTTTTGGCGTAGATAATATAGGTGATTTGCGTTCACAATCAAAATAACAAGCAACATAATATTCTCATTAGACGGCGCTAATGCCAGTTTAAATCTAAAAGCACTAAAGGCCATTTAAATCGATGTTTTGCTATTGTGGTATGTATTTTTTCTTTCATCACTAGGTGGCATTACTGGTATTCTAAATAGTACTAATAAGTTTTGCTGCTAAAAGGATTACGATGCCAAATTTGGATTCTTTCGTTCTTGATTTTTTTTCTGTGTTACCTACAATTAAATTCATACATTAACATTTCACTAGGACTTGGCTTAGATTTACGGGTTCAACTTGCTTGAATATCATTAAAACTCAAAATTTTAATAATTTTGATTCCACACAGGCTTCGTTCAAAATTATACGCCGGCGAAGTCGCGGGTAACAGCTAGAAAACAGCTTGCGGATAAAAAGAAATAGGCCAGTAGGTATCAGATCATGCACATTAGCTTCAGACTTTTCATAATGTATCCTATAAAAATCCTACAAACTTAACACTTGCGGCTATGTTCGATACTACGAAAACTTACTATGTATGTATGATTTTGTTTAAAAAAGGAAAAATAAAGATGATAAAACGAAAAATTTTTGTTTGGAAAAACAAATTCACTCAAACTCAAAGGTTTTTCAATGACTACTTATCCAAATATTTGACGTACGATACTTCCAATTAATGTAAAAGTCAGTAACATCTGCTTACGCGAACGAAGTAGAGGGTTCAGCTAGTCGTACAATATAATATTCAATTTAAACTTTAAAAATGTATACTCTTTGTATGCTCTTATTTTGTTTTTTTCTAAAATTGACGTGTAAATTATACATTCATCAATAAAGAACTTTGACTTTAAATTAACGCATAGGTTACCTAAATACGAGTACCTACGTAGTAAATAAATTAGCACATATGTTACTTTTTATACTGTTATCTTCAATTTCAAAGTAAACTCAGATAGTCAGTTACCTAGCCTGAACTAGTAACACTAGCTTGCTAGCCTAGCTTCAAAAACTAGCCTCGTGTCGCTCGGGCATAAGTCGTTCAAAAAAGAAAAAAAAGACAAATGGCCGTATTGAGAACCTCCGCATTTTTAGATACCGTTCAAAAAAATTACAAATTGTGAATCTTTTCCTTGTTTGAAGATGAACAAAAATATTGCCATTTCTACCGGGTTATTTCGGTACCTACATAGAGTTGAACCGACAAACTAAACTACTTCTGTTTACCGTCCCACCTCAACACACAGTCAGACAGTCACCCGTAGTAATGAGTCTGTGTACCACACACGAGGCGAAGACAATACACACATTAATTACTATCAGACGACATCCGATAACTGTAGAACCTTGTCACTACACGGATCGCATTTCCTGTATTACTAGCGAAGTCGCAATTCAAAACTCGAATTATTCTTTGTTACCAGTAATTTATTACGAAACGGTACTTATTCAGATCTAACGATGCATTATTCTGATGTTACCTTGTCGAAGTTGAAATTTTCACTCCAATGTAGAATTTTTAGTAGAAATGCGGCAATATTTGTTGTGATAAGGTTATTTATTGCTTTAGAGATATTGTTTATAGAGTGTCTGGGAGAGGCGTGAGTCATCCTGATGTTTACTAAAATGTGAGTATGCTTACAGTACTGATCTACATGATTTAATTCCACCTCCTATTATTATTATTACTTTTTTTTTGGCGCATCACATATTTTGTGATACATAGATAGATTTTTCGTGGGCTGTGAATTTAATTTTAGCATCACACTCGGGAATGATAAGAAGTTTTCGTGTGATTTCGGGACCATGGCCATTGGCCATCTAGAAAAGCATCAGCATTTCCCATTGGCTATCTAGAAATGCGTTTCTAGCTTTTCTAGATGGCCATGGTCATGGCCATGCAAAAGTAAGCTATGAAATTCTGAGTTAAAAGTTTTCTCTTCTATCAGCAGTTCCTATGACTGCCAATTTCTTTTCTATCTGATTTACCTGCTCTCGACTTGAAAACCCTCTCAAGGAACTCATTCCACAGTAGATGTTCGGGTAACGAAAGTGTTCTAAAACCTCTTCGTTCTTTCGAACTTCAACCATGAAATGATGTCGCTTTTTTGTCCGATAGAAAAATGGGCCAGGTTGTATTAGATGCAGATCAGTTTTATTCTGAAGTGTACGTGAATCTACTAACCATTAACCCACCTCAATGGCTAAAGGGACACCATTTAATATTTACGTATCACGTGTCCGTTTTAATGGTCCTTGTTTCGGCGTACTGATGCAAGATGACATTGATACTAATTGACGGATAATAGGGTATTGAGCAATATTCTCATTTTCTAGAAATCGTTACGAATTTACGGGACGGGTGGAGTTTATCGTCAAATTCGAAGGTTATGTTGCCACATTGTTGTTTGACGTGATAAAATTTTCCAAAGTGAGCTATCAAACTCTGATATATTAGTTTTCACTTCTATCGACAGTCCTTATGACTGGCAATTTTTTTACTTGTATTTAAGCTTGTTGTACTTACATTTTTCACTCGTAATAATGAGGTGGAACATTTTTCAGTTTATAATAATGAGGTGGAACATTTTTCAGTTCAGCTATGGTCAGTTGATATGACTTACCTGTAACAAAAACAAATATACAATGACAAACTATTCTATGGAAATAAAATAAATCCAAGTATTTACTTGAATAGGGCGTTTTCAAGACGTAAATAGACCTGTCAAATACAGTTCCCAATTTCACCATAGGTGGCGCTACTGTTTTATTTTGTTTTATTATTAGAAATTTCACGAAAACCAACAGTGGTGCCACACTTGGCAATATTTAGAACTATCCTTGACAAGTCTTTTTTGAAAACTATTTAGTCGCGCAATAGCAGTATGTACTTTTTTTTAACTTTTATAGGTTAAAAAAAATATGTAGCTATTTAGCATATAGCTATAGCTGGCGTATTTTTTCGTATGTTAGTATTGTTTATTAGTAAAATTTTATGTTTTCACTTGTACTTATCGGACTTTTTATTTATTTATTGTGTGCTAAAAATATTGTCTGTATTTATATTATAGGAAAGAGTCACGAAATAAGTAAAATTTGCGTCTGATATCAAGTTATATATTCTTACAACAAAATTCTACGTAGCTATTTGTACTGTAGAGTCCACTGTCTAGAACTGCACCACGCTCGGCACCCAGAGAGCGTGTTATTGCTCTGGAAACATTGCCCTTCATATCGGAACACAGTAACGTTTGCACATTTCTGCTTGATGGTAAGCAGGTCTACTACGAAGGCCGATAAACGATACATCGGCCGAAGTTATGTACGTTTTATACGACGAAACACAATCGGTCGGTTGATGACACAAAAACTGTCAAATCAGCGTCGGTCGGGATGAACGAAACGCCCGATCAGATCAACCAACCGATTGTGTTTCGTGGTATAAAACGTCCATAACTTCGGCCGATATATCGTTTTTCGGACTTCATAGTAGACCTACTGATGTGTGGCTAAGATGCGACACCTACTTCCCTAAGCGGACTCTGTAAAAAGTCCTACCACGACAAAAATTGCAAATGTAAATTATTTTTGATGATTTTATGTTTTCGACGTAATTTCATATAAACATTTATACTACACAAGTCCTCTGACGAATAACTGGGTATAAATTAAACAATTCATTTTGTCAACTGTTTGCTGCGTAAATTCCAAATTCAAACTGAAAAATATAAAACTATCCAATTCAGTACCTATTAGAAAGTACTTTAGTTATATTTTTTAGCAACTTATTAATTATCTTTGGCAGAAAACAAAAACATCGAGAATTAATCGATTAGTCCGAGTCGAGTAAACAGATCGATATCTCGATGATTGTCGGAATCGAATCGCGACCGAAGGTCATATTCGTTACGGACTGTCTTGTAGTACGGGAAGAATGTTATGTCCTTTTAAAGGTACGCTTAACCTATTTATGTGTGAAAAGACTTCAGGGTTCAGGGTTAAGGGTTATGTATTTATATTGACAGCGGCCAGCGGTGTTGCCTACGTAATTTCCGTTTCCTTTGCGCCCGTTGTTTTTTTTTCGGGATAAAAAGTACGACATAATTGATCAACAAACAGCCATATATTGACATTTATAATATTATAGTAGGATTGCTTCGATTAAATATACCTCAAATCTCATAGGATCAAATATATCGGTATAATTGGTCGAAGTAGGATTGACATAGAAAATTTCAACGTTCGCGACATCCAACAAACTCAAGAAACACTCTTCAAAATATTGCTATACCTAGTCTAATAAAAATATAGATATATATATATAGGTATTAAAAAAAAATTGCTAACAAGGTAGGTACTCGTAGTACGTAGTCATTATAATAATGGCTTAAACAAATAAATCAAAGTCCCTACAGGCTTAACCAGTCATAATTCATACATTTAATTCTTGTCCACAGTTCTTATCGCCTTTCAAACCACTTACAAATAGCCTTAATAGCAATAATAATAATAGTGGTTGTGATAATAATAATTATTAAAGATGCAAACCTCAAGGCCGCAGTGGGCGCCGCCTGCGATCGTGGGCGAGTGTTGTAACCACTACCAGTTACTGGGACCATGATTTTTGGAAGACCAAACATTTTTCATGAGTCGCGTATTATTGGAGAGGCCTAAGTCCAACCGTCCAGTGGTCCATCTAGTGTGGGCTGATTATGTTGTAATTTTGCATGATTTAAATCTTAATGCTTTAATCTTGCCTTTTTTGTCGGACTGCTCGTAGTCATAAAAGGTGACACCGTTTCATGGTTGATGTTACAGGGATTTGATAGTCTAGAAGAGGTTTGACTGGATTTTCATAATATGAGAATAATGTAAACTGTGAATTTGTGATTAATATAATCTGAGCCTTCAAATTTGGAGTGAAACTTTTGTTTTCGACCGTACTTCATCTTAGACTGAGTCGTCACTCTTAACAACACCGATGATAGTTAATAGAAAAACTATTATTTATTTAACCTCTTATTTTTATTTTTTTATTAAGATATTTTTTTCACGATAAACAATTTAGATTTTTGTAATAAATTGCTATCATACCTAGTATATTAAGAGACATTAAATAGCACTACTATGAAATCGCAGATTATAAAATTACATACCATCGTCGCATATTAACGATATAGCCAGGGTACATATCTTCAGTCAGACACTCTTAAAATACACTTTTATAAAAAAAATTGCAATTTAATATTTTAATCAAATTATAAATTCTAAAATTGACTCTTAAGAATTATTCCTCGTCTTTAAACAATACTCTGCTTGTATTTCTATCAATATGTTATTTTTGTAGATATTAGATTATTTTATTTATGCATATGACGCAGATCATTTACAAACGATAATTGCTGATATAATTAATCAAGTTACAAAATCTAAAAGTATTTAAAATAGCAATTAAAACATTTGTTTTTTCATAGTAATAATACATAGGAATCCAAATCCATTAAATACTCGTACTTAGTGAGAAAAAATTTAAATCATGGACACCCGATTAAATGGTCTAATACCAGGCGCCCGGTTTAACAATCGATCTACAATATAAAGTTCGTTCAGCCTCAAATTGAAAGTTAATGGCGAGTCGCTTAGTACTTAATCAACGGTTAATGCGGCGGTGGTTAAGCTTAATTATCTTAAACTAATCATGATTTTATTTAAATAAACGTTTTTGATGATGGCGTAACTTAATTATCAATTTTATAAAAATATTGCGTTCCATAGTTACTTTTAATACTCTATTACATTTTTTTTTATAGTACCGAGTGATGAGACGAGCAGGACATATGCCGGATGGTAAGAAATATGCCTGCCCATTACAGCACAGTGACAAGCAGCTATTGAAACACGAAGAGCCCAAATTATTGCCTAGCACTGCCCTGCCCTTGTCACCTAGTGATATTTTATCTTTATACCCTGTAATTTCATTGCAAACATTGCCCTTATAACAGGAATATAGTAATATTTTCATATTACTGCTTGGCGGTAGAATAACTATCAAAGATGTGATACTTCCCCAGGCGGACTCCATCACGAGTCCTACCACCACTGAAGGAAAACATCGTGAGGAAACCAACATGTACCTAGAAACTTTCGAGGTCATGTGTCATTCACCAACCCGCACTGGACGAGCGTGGTGGATTATAATCTTGACTCTCTCCTTGCGAGAGAAGGGCCTGAGTCCCAGCTGTGGGGATATTTATTGAGCAGATTATATGTATGTGTTATCGTACCAATTTTCACTCATCATTTTCTCCATAACACGCCAAAAGAAGTTCAAAAATATAACAATTTAATATGTACAACACATAGGTCAACAATTAGAAATAAAACTTTAACTAACGTTTAAATTGTCAATTAAATAGAAGCAATTAACATCGACGGTTAAAACCAAGAGAAAAGCAGGCCCCTAACTCCGAATAAACTTTAGGATTAGATAATTTTCGAATTGAGTGATCACAAGAAATGTATTATGTATTCTATTTCCCACTAAAAGGTTTGGATGTTTGTTGCTCAATCACGTCCTAACGTATGGACGGATCGCTGGCTCAAATTTGGAACACAGATAAATTATAGTCTGGAACAACACATAGGCTTCATAATACTTTTTCCTCGGGAAAATAAACGAGAACAGGAATTATGCGGGTATAGCCGCAAAGCACTACATGCTACTATGTAATATCGGCCAGTAATGATACAACAACATGAAAAACCTTTTAAGATTTGTTAGATAACGCCCATTAGATTTGTAATCCAATTTTAACTATCTGTTCTGCTTAAACGAATGTAATCTACTTATTCCTAGAAAACTTATGTATTTTGGTTTTGGTCACGTAATGTATTCATCCATCTACAACCTTCTCTATCCCACTGCTGGGTATAGGCCCCTCTTTTCTCATGTCATCTTCCTCGGTCCTATGTCCATAGAGTCCAGGTTTAACCGGCGATAGAAACGATATCGTCGACCCATCTTGCAGCTGGACGTCCTGCACTCCGCTTACCTTGCCTCGGCCACCACGTAATGTAAAATAGAAAGAAATATATACTAGATGCCTCGCGTTTTTGCAGTTGGGGTATAAAAAGTAGCCTATCTGCACTATTTCAGCTTGTATTATGTGCCAAAATTCAACCCTGTCTATTTAACCGCTCCGGTGTTAATGATCAACAAACATTTACACTTTAGCATTGATCATCACTACATAGTATAAAACAAAGTTACTTTCTCTGTCCCTATGTATGCTTAGAACTTTAAAACTACCAAACAGATTTTGATGCGGGTTTTTAAACAGATAACGTGATTCAAGAGGAAGGTTTATATGTGTAATATGTGCATACAACAACAGAGAAACACTAATAATTTTAAAGGTTTCTAATGTGATGTAAAAAAAATATAAATATTTTTTGCGCTTACTTTGCAAACGCTCGCTGGCTGGATCCTACGAGATGGATCAAAATAATGTACTACAGTATTGTACCTCTTACATAAATCTACTAAAATTCAATAATGGTATATATCTATCTCTTAGGGATCACCCACAAAACCATTTTTATTCGTATTTTTAGTATCAGCATTGCACCCGTACGAAGCGGGGCCGAGTCGCTATTAAAGTTATAATGGCTTTTATGTGTAAAAATCGTAAAATCACGATTATTGAAAATGTATCATTGGGTTATATGGCTCAGATTAAAGACAGTTTTTAATCCTTAACATTTGACCTTTGATGGTCACACAGATGGTGATCTCAGACAATTAAGGTTCTTAACCACATTAAAAGTTAAAGAGAGCCTTCCTGAACATGCTAGTGGCATCACCACGCTGAATGGCTATGTTGTGAATGGTTATGTTGAAATGGCAATTCCAATCTAGTTATTCTAATATTACATTTTTTACATGAAATATTAAGTTTCTTGGTATGAAAGAAATTCTTTATCCAAAATTTTATTTAAATTATTATAACCTGAGGCAAAAATTTACCTACTCAAAATATTTCACATTCAAAGTTAACACGATGCAGACATATTTAATTAATATTACTCGTAAAATTAATTAATACCACTTGTAATACGCATTAGTGTGGAATGATTAGGTTGTTGGATATGCATATAGGGTAACGCTGAACGACTAAGCTAACTTGAAAGGGTAGTTTTTATAATTACATGTATAAAGTTACAGGACACATATGCATTTACACACACACACACACACATTTGCAATTTAGACATTATGCATGTATAAAGTTACAGAACGAGTAAGACATGTGCCTCATGCTAAAAACACCATTGATCATCACAGCAAAATGTAATATTACTATTAGTTTTTTACAGTACCTATAGAGTGATGAGACGAGCTGGACATGTGCTTTTATTTTTAAAATAAAGAATGGCGAGACGGGCATGATATGTGCCTGATGGTAAACATGCTTGTCTGCATACAGTGACACACAGCTATTGGAACATGAAGAGTCCAAATCATATCTTAGCACTGCGCTGCGCTCGTCAACCAGAGATCTAAGATGTTATATCTCTATGCCCTGTAATTTCTCTGGAAACATAAACATAACTACCCTTAAAACCGGAAATGTTTGCACATTCCTTAATGCATTAAGACCATTAATCAAAATAAAAACCATGTTATCTCTCAAGTTGGACATAGTTCCCGCATAAATGCTAATTTTCGAGAATATCGGTGGGCTGGCGAAGAGTGTACTGGAAATAAACATTGACGCTGAATTGTTACAACATAAAATATTTTAATACAGATACAGATAATTTATTGGTAAAAAGCATTTACAAGTCACATATGTAATACATTAATTATTCAATAACACTAAAAAGGGAATTACAATACTAATGTCTAGAACAATCGCTTCTGCTACAGTTATGCAATAAACGATTCTGATTCTGGTATTTGTCACCAAAAAACTCTTTCAAAGAATAATAGGCGTTTTTTTTATTAAATATGTCCTTAAATAAAACTCCTTAAATAAAACTGTTCGTAATGTTGGTATATTTTATATATTATCTTGCCCCTTTTGGTGTAATACACTCATTCTGCGCATTCCATTTTATTTAAAAGCTCACTAGTTTTAGCAATATTGCAACTCCGCAAGGTCTACTGTTACGAAATCGCAATGTTTTGGAAATTAATGCGCTGTTGGATGCTTTTTATCATAATAAAACTATTAGCGGTGTAATTAATTGTTTTACGTTCAACGTGCATGTGTATTATAGAGTTGAGCAATTTAAAAAAACATCATTAATTTATTTAGTACCTCTTTAGTGACGCGACGAGTAGGTCTTGTGCCTGATGGTAAGAAACATGTCTGCCCAAAACGGTGAAGTGTCCCTCCCGCAACTATTTCAACACGAATAACCCTGCACTGCGCTCGTCACCCAGACATATAAGCTGTTTTTCTTTTTTTACCTTTTATAGGCTCACACTTGGCCGCAATCTTGCCTGATGTTAAGCGACGATGCGGTCCACGATGGAGCGTGTTTATCTAGAAGAAATCGATTCAATCTCGATTTGAAGACACAAAGATTGTAACCATCGGGGAAACCCCACTTAGGCAACATATTCCACAGCCTAAACGTTCGTATCACAAAAGTAGAGTCAAATCTCTTCGTCCGTTTCTTTGGAACATCAACCATAAGACGATGTCGCTTTTTCGAGCTACGAGCATTTCTAGGAAAAAGGGCAAGGCTTTGTCCTGTAAGTGTACTTTAATTTCTCTGGAAATTTAAAAAATCAATGATTCTACTATTGTTATAAAAGCGAATGTTTGTATGTATGGATTGACGTAAACGACGTAACATGGGTGAACAAATTTTAGATTGTTGTTAATATTTCAAAAATAACTCCACCAATTTTGAACAAACTTATACGGGACTACATTTGAAGTATGATCTACCAAACAAAAAAAAACCCGTTACTATAGAACTATGAATGAATGAATGAAAACTCTTTATTGTTCACAACTTAAAATAACATATAAAATATTTATTTATTTAATATTTATTGCACAGTAACAAAAATAATGTACAACCGGAAAGCTTAATGCTAGGGCGCATTTTCTACCAGCTACCCGCTGAGTAGGACATTTAAATGTAATGTAGGCAAATATAAACAGTAGAAACTAAAATAATTTTGAAACAAAATAATGTGTGAAAAGTTTTAAAATACTATATTATGTACAAGTTGATAAATACTATATATATAAAAATTAAGAATACGTAATATAGGAAAACAGTAAAACTAGTGCCACTTGTACTGGTAGGACTCTCTTGGCTGAGTCCGCCTGGGGAAGTACCTCACCTTTGCAAGTTATTCTACCGCCAAGCTGTAATGTGCAAACATTACTATGTTCCGGTTTGAAGGGCAATGTTTCCAGAGAAATAGGGCTTAGAGATATAAGATCTTAGATCTCTCGGTGACGACCGCAGTGCAGTTCTAGGTAATGATTTGGACTCTTCATGTTCCAAAAGCGGCGTCTCACTGTGATGTTATGTGTCAGATATGTTGCTTACCATCAGGCACTTGACCTGAACGTCTCGTCACTCTATTTATTAAAAAAAAACAGCTGGCTGGCTGAAACTATCACGTAACATAAAAAAAAACTCTGAAATAGGTTAAAAATGGCGCGATGATCGTAACAAACCGTAATAAATCAATTCAAAATGACATAATTAAATACCTCGAACCCAGTTATCGTGCTCCATGCAACATCTCATTCAATTACCCCCAGTTCATTAACTCTCGTGTACACTTAGAAAGTTAATTGCTGTGTATGGGATCCATGCAATGTTCACGCGACATTACGTCCGAAGATCGGCGGAATCATCGCTCGACGCACTGCACTTGTTAAATAGTTATACAACGTAATATGTATAAGTTTTAACTAGCGTCATTTTGCGACGTAACTGCATACTAAAATTTTTAATATAAAACCGAAATACCCTAATTCAAGTAATAGTGAAGAGGATGGGCGCGCATTTTAAAAAATTCACTCCTATAATTATTTTTCCCAATACAAGTGCAATATAGTGTACAAATTTAATAACTGCAAGTATTATATCTATACATATAGACTCGAAATTTTGTACTTTGAACATACAAAGTACAAAATTTTGAGTGTGACCCCTTACAAAAAAGTACGTACAAGGTATGTACCTACGTAAATTTTGATAGCTCAGTACTTTCATTAAAAAAACCAAAACCTATATCAATTTCAAATTAAACACAGAGATTACAAAATTTCATAATTTTTCAACGTAACATATTATTCCAATGAAACAGTGAGGTAGTACGATACTTTCGTCATCAAGATAAATAAACACCTATTAGTTTTGTGTTTATATTTTACACCGATTTCGATTAGATTTATGATAATACCTTTGAAGTAATAATCTACTCGTACAAAACACATACTTCCAATTGAGAATCTCCTCTTTTCTGAAGTCGGCTATATATATTACTAGATGTCCGCCTCGGCGTTGCCCATAGTATATTATATAGTAATCATCAGGATCCCGTACATGATGAAAGAATCCAACGGTGAAAGAATGACTGAAATCGGTTCAGTCATTCCTGAGAATATCGCTTTCAAATAAAACACCTCTTCAGCTTCCTGCTACGCCACCTGTCGGAAATTGGTTGTACCAACTCAAATTTAGAAAAAAAAATTGATTAGCAAAGGTTTTATATTCAAGAGGTATGTAATCTGTGATATTCAATGACGCAATCTTAGACACATGCTGTCATGTGTCATGTCAAAACACGAAACGTACGAAAAGTCTCAATAAGGAATATTTTTTCCCGATTTTGTTACATTCTTGATTCATGTTCCGCTATTAATAGTGGCGTTATTTCCTATAGCCTATAGCCTTCCTCGATAAATGGACTATCCAATAGAAAAATAATCTTTCAATCCGGACCAGTACTTCCCGAGAACCTAGCGTTCAAACAAACAAACAAACTCTTCATCTTTATAATATTAGTATAGATATAGATAGTATATTACATACTCCACTTCCCTCAGCGTTGTATCTGCGTTATATAAATAGCAGTATATAACCTATTTCAACACGGCTATCTTCCTGCTCAAAAACCGTTGCGACCATTGTTCTTGTGTGAAAAGGTAGTTATTATAAACCAATGTAATATTTCTTACTGGTGTGTTCGTTTTACGTAACTACGAGTATAATTACTTATTTCTTGTAGTGCTCCAAATTAGAAATGATCAATGGTTAAAAAATATATTGTAGTTAAATTATTGTGAATGATTAATTCATTAATTTTTTAACTTTTATAGGTTTACACTTGACCGCCATCTCGCCTAATGTTAAGCGACGATGCGGTCTACGATGGAGCGTGTTTACCTAGAAGAAACCGATTCACTCTCGATTTGAAGACACCAAGATTATAACTATCGGGAAAAACCCACTCAGACAACTCATTCCACAGACTAGAAAATTCTTATCATAAACGTAGAGTCAAACCTCTTCGTCCGTGTTTTTGGAATATCCACCATGAAACGGTGCCGCTTCTTTGAGTTACGAGAAGTACGATAGAAAATTTCATGAATTATTCAGCTGTGCTATATTTAAAACTATCCAAATTGCAAAAACCTTAACTTGAACACTGTTTTATGTTCGCAAAGCAATACTGGTGCTCAGAGAATATTAATTATAGAGTATCCAATGCGGTTATAAAATATCTTATACCTACTTAATAATGTAATAATTAACATATAACATTAGGGCCGAATAGGCGGCACGACAAAACAATAACGGAGTAACTGACAAACTAATCTGTCCGTCAGTTAGTACTAGTGATATGTTACATCATTATCGATTTCAATTTAATAAAAAATATATATTTATGTCATTTAAAAATATAGTAATCGGATAAAACAAAAAATACTTGTCCATTTTTTCTATAATCTGGCTGCCTTTATTTTTTGACTGGCCTCGTGGCTTAGTGGGTAGTAACTCTGCCTGCGAAGCCGAGGGTCGTGGGGGCGATTCCCACCCAGTGCAAATATTTGTGTGATGAATTCAAATGTTTGTACTGTGTCTGGGAGTTTCTATGTATAACAAGTATGTATTTAAAACTATATAAGTATTACATCAGCTGTCTGGCTGCCATCACACAAGCTTTGCTTAGTTTGGGGTCAGATGGTGTTGTGTGTGAATTGTCCACCAAAATTTATTTATTTATATGTGTGGGTGTTTCTGTGTACAATAAGTATGTATTTACAACTATATAAGTATTATATCAGCTATCTGGCCGCCATGGTACAAGCTTTGCTTAGTTTGGGGTCAGATAGTGTTGTGTGTGAATTGTCCACCAATATTTGTTCATTAAAATGGTAGATTTAGGACCCTATCGTCATCCCAATTCATCTCTCCACCAAGATAGAAGGTGGTGGGTCTCTTGGACTCCGTGGATCCAGTCGCAACTAAAAATGATTAATTAAACATAAAAAAGATGACACGGTAAAAGGTGGGCGTGCTACGAGCCTGTCAGACATGATGTACTATGTCATAACGAGTTTGATTTGACATTCAGAAGCTCGGCTTCGGCCGTGGGACACCGTACTTTCTATTAGACAATTAACTTTAAAAAACATCCGTAATTACATCTTCAACGGGCAATTACTATTGAGTAGATACTTTGTAAAGATACAGCTCGGGACTATGTAAATTTACATACAAACAAATTAATACGGATATTGTTTTATAAAAATAGCACCGCTTCCATAATTTTCTCGTAAAGTATCTTATATACTCCATACTATAAACTACCATAAGAGTTCAAGTTTCAACGTGATCTATTCTGCCGTTTGGGCGTGACTGAGGAACAAATGTCCAAACTTTTTCATGTATTGTTGTATAGTATAAGAAATGCTGGGAAACTGCCAGATGGATTAACAAGTCAGGGACTAAGGCAGGCTGTATTTATATTTTTTAAATATTTATATAGTATAAATAAATATTTGCAATTGCTTTGGTGACGGCATTGACCCTATGGTATGGTTTGTAATGGGCACTATTATTATGGAACACTCACTATTCTTTTATCTTGATAATATGATTGTTTTCGGTTACATAAGTCTGTAAATGTATTTAACCTCAGAACGCCGAAGCGGTCTGTAAATGTATTTACAGATTACACAGTAGAATAAAAAAGTATCACTTTTTGGATCCCATAGTTTTTGGTAACCTTCTGTTAATTTTCTGCTCAGTCGGGTTAGGCACTCCGCTCACCTCAGCCAGCGAAAGTGACGACAGGTACAAGCTTCGATTGCATTGAATCGATTCTAACGCACCGATTATGCACGCCTCTTAATCGATTATTATAATCGGTTATAATCGATCCTTATCGAGTGGACGACCGTGAAGGCTCTTCGCCCGAGGCGAGGTATAAGCGGAATTGAATCTGCAATATAATTTATTTTTGAATATTCGCGTGAGAATTCACAGTTCGTCGTTTTCGGGTGTATATTCAGAGTTGTGTTCAAATGTGTGGGTACGTTTTTAATTTTACAGTGAAACCATTTTTAGATTTTTTATATGAGAAAATACAAGAATTGAACAGACGACACTGTTGCCGATACCGCTGTGCACAGTACATACTCGTAAGTATGTAAATCTAAATTGTGTAGGTAATTATTTGAGCTTTCATCAGCCATACAAATTATCAATCGAATGAAAAGAAAAAGTACCGCTAAATTTCATGTAGGTACGTAAATGACTTCACGCTATTAAACGACGCGACGGTTAAATTATTTCGATATATAGATAGATAAATAACTCTTTATTGTGATACAAGAACATAAACATTACAGTAGAACACTTATGAACTAGCACCACAAATGGCGTCCTTATTGCTTAGAGCAAATCGCAAAATCGCAAATGAACAATGAAATTTTATCGATTAACGATTTCTTAAACATCAATACAATTTTAAACATGCGTAACCAGCCCACTAAATGTTTCCACAGCTGAGACTCGGGATCTCTCGCAAGAAGAGAATCAAGCCACGCTGCACCAGAGCGAGTTGGTGGACAACACGTGACCGCGAAACATTCTTGAAACACGCCGGTTTCTTCACAACGTTTCCGTGTTTAAGTTTGTATTACGCTCGTAATTTCAAAAATACAGTTGTGAGCATGGGGTTTGATCCCGGGGCCTCCGGATCCGCAGTCGACGTTCTTCCGGCTGGTCTACCAGCCGTAGCTTACCTTAGGGGGTATGGTCCCATCTGGCCCGGTGCCTTGGCCCGGTGCCCGGGCCAAATGGGAAGAAAAAGTTTCAACTGGCTTGGTGATATGTTTACCGGGCCAGATGATACAAATCAAGTGCCCGTCCCAAGTCCCCGGTAACGGGAGAAATGAGGATACGCCTCGTATTTTGTGAAATGCTAACTACATGCATCTATTAAAGGGATGGAACTTATAAATCAAACTAGGTACTTAGTAAACAATAATCAGTGTTTATTGTGAATGGCGCGATATCAACTGGGCACCTTGGCATATAAAATACGATAGTTTTTATCTCACTGGTCAACAGCCAAAGCCTTTTTACAGATACCGAATAGATTATCTCGATCTAATGACTAATCAAATGACTCAGAAAAACAAAAAGATATCGAAACAAAAAGGTGTTAATTAATCACGAATCCAACCAGCGGTCATGGTCGTTCGTCAGTCACGGGCTATACCGATTTTTATTTTATAACTAGCAGCGACCGCCGGTTTTACATGCGGAGTTCCCGTTCTCGATATTTTCCCGGGTTAAAAAAATTGGTTGCCTGTAAAGTCGGTATACGGGCGAAAGTTTTACGTGACAACGACTTTGAGTGGTAAAATAATTTTACGGAAGGGACGCGTGCCTTTCACTTTTTATGTCTGTCTCTCTCGCTCTTAGGCGGGCTAACCATGCCCGAGTGGAAGGGACGCGTGCCTCTCACTCGCTCTCGTTGTGAGCGCATAACGTGAGCGGAGCGTAACGCAGGTTCTTGAAGTGTCACCCGGCAAACCAATTTATAAGACGTTGTCACGTCAAAAGTAGCTTTATGTGTTCTAAATAAATACACGGGTAAACGTTTCATTTCACTGCCAAACAGTGAACGCGCGCGCGCACTCTCCTTGAAAAAAGATCGCCGGACGCGGTCGAAACTTGAGTCAGACTGGACTGAATATATCAAACGTGAGTTACCCGTGTATTTGTTTAATATGTGTAATAACCACATTAATTTTCATACTAAAATGTATGTGTTCTTTCAGACTATTATTATCTGTGTTCCAAATTTTAGGCTGATCCGTTCAAACGTGACGACGTGATTGAGCAATAAATATCCAAACTTGACATTTATGATATAAATAGCATATACATAGATAGGTACGAGTAATACGTGCGCTTAATGGTGAGCTGGTAATATCTGTCGTATGACCGATAACCGTTGACCCCAACGGACCCCAACCCCAAATCTACCCAGATTTGTGTTCTATCGTCTACTGGAGACTGCAAATAACAAACACAGCGTAGAACCTCCTGAAACCTGAAAGAGTGACGATATACTACTAGGTAACCAGGTAACACCAGCCTTACGGCTGCATACAGTGGTTGGGGAAGGTAAGCTGAGGATAGGGCTGAGTGGCGTATCATGGGAGACACCTATGTCCTATATTCTATGAGCTGTAGAATATTGTGAGCTGATGATGATAAACCGACCATAACAACAGTGTCATGCAGCTATTTGAACACGAAGAGTCCAAATTACCTGACGCTAAGCCCTTATGTAATTTTTCAAATTATTTTTTTTTCAATTATTTATTAATGCGGATCATATTCTCAATATATTAATTAAAACCTGGACGGGCTGTTGACAGGCGTTTTTACGATTCTACAAACAATACTACTGATTAATGATTGTTGCTTAAGTCATTAATTATGGCTGTGTCAATTTAACTTCTGTAGGTTTCCGATATCGGCGCGGCTACCTCGCATCGTTTTGCAAACTTTTTTAGAGATTCACTTTTAAATTTTCACTTCAAAAAGAGAATAAGTATACTTAACACTTTTCTTAAAAGCAAGTTTTGGTGCAAAAAAATCAAAATTTTCTTATCCATTTCGGTTTAAGTACATACAAAAAATTGAAAAATAAATAAATATTGGTGGACAATTCACACACAGCAACATCTGACCCCAAACTAAGCAAAGCTTGTAATATGGCGGTCAAATAGATGATATAATACTTATATAGTTGTAAATACATACTTATTATACATAGAAACACCCAGACACAGTACAAACATTTGAATTCATCACACAAATATTTGCACTGGGTGGGGATCGAACCCACGACCCTCGGCTTCGCAGGCAGCTACTACCCACTAAGCCACAAGGCCAGTCAAAATGACTTTGCTTTGCTTAGTTTGGGGTCAGATTATGTTATGTGTGAAATCTCCACCAATATTTTCGTATTTAAAGGAATGATCAAACGCAATAAACTGGCGAAATTACAATGTTATAATCAAAGTACCTGGTTGACCTAGCTTTACTCGGTTTTTTAAAATGATATTTAGGCAGGTACGAATTACGTAGTGATGACTTACTTAGACCTACTTAGATACGAATTAAATGCGTTTATAAAAGGCTCTACGTATAAGATTTTCTCAGAAAAAAAAGAACAAAAGAAAAGTCCCAAGTGTAACCATCAGAATTCGAACCGAGGCCTGTTGACTCCGAGGGCGAGCATATTCCATCTGCGCCATTTAGACTTAAAGAACAGTGGCGAAATATGTTATCGTATTCTAATGATATTGTAGGAATTTTTATTGTCTAAAAACTCGCATAAAATGATGTTTTAAAAAAATAAAACCTAGCTAGATCGATTTATCGTCCCCGAAACCCCCTGTGTACATAATTTCATGAAAATCGTTCGAGCCGCTTCCGAGATTCAGATTCTATATATATATACCTACAAGAATAGCTCGTTTAAAGGTATAAGATAAGATAGGGATCAAAATGTCACGAAGTTGGTTACTAATTAAATAATTATTTGTCCTGTGTATTCTATTAATATTATAAATGTCAATGTATGGATATTTGTATGCTCACTAACGTCGTAACGGATTAACGGATCGGGTTGAAATTTGGAGCACAGGTAGATTATAGTCTGGAAGAATACATAGGCTACATAGATAGAATATATAAGCTTTTTATATGAATGAGAACTACGCGGAAAAAACCGCAGGGCGATGCTAATGCTTTCAATACATCTGTAGGGAGATATCAAAAGTTTTCGGAAGAAAAAGAAGTTTCTTTTAAGGAATAAAACATTATTAATTCTAAAGTAAGACCTTCTGAAGGCACTTGCACACAGATATTTCAATACCAAAAAGCCAAGGCTGCGTTCACCACACGAAGGAGTATTTGGTAATTTTAATGTAATTAAGGTAAATTAACCTCTTAAATAAACTAATGAGGCTTGTAAAGTTCGCGGTTAAAGAATTTGGCCTCAAGTTTTGTCTAAATTCGTCAATGCTGTTAGGCCATTACTGGCTGAGATGCCACAGAACATACATATAAAGAAATGAAAAGCACGAAAATCATACATTTTTGTCCTGTTAGGTACGAGTATATTGAATAACTATAACTATTTACTGTTCCGGTTTGAAGGGCAATGTTTCCAGAGAAATTACAGGGCTTAGAGATATAAGATCTTAGATCTCTGGGTGACGAGCGCAGTGCAGTGCTAGGTAATTATTTGGACTCTTCATGTTCCAATAGCTGCGTGTCACTGTGGTGTTATGTGTCAGGCATGTTGCTTACCATCAGGCACATGTCCTGATCGTCTCATCACTCTTTATTAAAACATAATATATGTGTTTCAATACTTTCAAGATGATTCTGAGTCACAAAAAGTTATTTAAGACGAGTTAACGGGCATAAGTGGCATTTTAGACTACAAGCCTGATGTAGATAAGTTCGAGAGCTTTAAAAACAGGTTAATTTCTAAATATGAAGAGTCTGACTCTAATAAATTAAGTAAAAATTGTTTGTTGAGAAAACCAATTTATAAATTTGGTTTCTGTAATACAAGCTCTGATTAGTTGAAAACAGGATGGTATAATATGACTAAGTTATTATGAAAATGGTAAACCTAGTAGTGTCTACAATTATGAAAAAACCTGCAATTATAACAAGGTCTTGCAAAGGCCATAATACTTAAGAAACATTGCCAAAAGTTTGCAACTGTAGGCATCCGCCGTGTAATTGTTCATGTTATCTTTGCTAATTAAATAAACCATTTGCTAAAAAAAATTACGATCGAGCGTATTAACCTAGAAGAAACCGATTCATTATCTACTTGAAAATACCAAGATTGTTTTTATCGAAAAAAAAACACACTCAGGCAACGCATTCCACATCCTACACATTCTTATTACGGAAGTGGAGTCGATCCTCCGCGTTTGAGTCTTCGTACATAAACCATTAAACGATGTCGCTTTTTCGAGCAACGAGTGGTCCGATAGAAGAAATGGTAAGGTAATATCAAATCACGCATCAGCTACACACTCTTCGAAATACATCCTTTATAAAATGGGATCCGATATAAGCTAGCTACTTTGCAGCGATGTTCAAGATAGATTTTTTTTTTCAACAACCGTAACGTTGTCTACGATTTGTACAAGATATTTTAGTATTAAAATATCAAACGGGCAGCCACCGCGCGTGTGCACTCGCCTTGAAAAAGGCCGCCGGACGCGGCCGAAACTCGAGTCGGATTGACCGACCGTATATACGTGAGTGTCCCGTTATCCAATTAAATATGTGTACAAGATATGTTCAAAGTTCAAATCGTGAAGCGACAGAAAGCGCTATGAACCACATTTTTCTTAAATCAGTTTTTGTTTCACTTTGAAACACCTTGTTATGGAGTAAATAAAATAATTGTGTCATATACCATAGTATCTTTCAAATCAGCTTTTGTTTTACCTGGACACACCTGGTATGGAATTAAAAAATAATTGTGTTAGATAACACAATAACCACGGATATTCGACCATAACATTTTTAAATCAATTTTTGTTTAACCTGAGAACACCTTGTTATGGAATTAATAAAATAATTGTGTCATTGACATTCGCGATAGTTATAGTACAAGGTGTAGTGCAATTATTACAGGTCTAAGTATTTACAAAACTGCGAATACTTTACATGAAGGGTTTAATAAGAATAATTTCCGTAAATTACTGTGTCCTAGCAGTTTTACCCAAGCTTTTAGCCACTTTTAAACAATTTCGTAACAGTAGGAAGTACGTTTAGTTGTATTTCTCAATGTAATTTAAACGATCTAGACTCGATTTGCAGAGAACTGAGGAAGATGGCACGATAAATGAGAAGCCTAAACCGAATAGAGGTTTTGGTTCATTATGATTTTGTAATTTAATCTGCTAAAGTATGCTACCGGAGAAGTCTCCCCCAATTTTGTCTAATTCTTTCGAGATTAAAATACATTCTAAATTAATATTACCGGTTGTAATTTTCACGTGTTATTACGTTATAACGCGAACTAATCTAAAATTTACAAAATATCAATCAGGAGTACTTAAATAAGTCGGGAGTAGAGAATGGAAAAAGCAGAATTTTCAACAGCTTATATCCTGGAAAAAGACTGCCTTGAAACTTTTTTTTTTGAGACTGCGTTTGAAACTTTCGTAAACTAAATCAACAAAAATATCTAATAGGGAATATGCATGTAGTTTAAATTGGCTTGATTATTTTTTCGTAGAATCCTTAATGTCCCGCCATTATGCCAAAACAATTATTTTATTATATAGTTAGTTATTAATTATAAAAAATATTATTTAAAAAGTCCAAAATAGGCGCGGGAAATTCAAGTTTGCAAAACGCATCACTATTGGTCGAAACCAAATGTGACGTCACATGACATGTTTTCTGCTTTAAAGGCTTGTTCGCATTAAGCTAGTATATTAGTCTAGTAGCGAGTAAAAATCGGTACAAAGTAACTGCAACACTTGTAGAAAACAAACACAGGTCGTGGCCTGTGACGTCATGCAGGCGCGGGAAAGATGGCGGCGTTTAAACTGGTCAAATTATATCGATATTTTAAATGTTATTTTAAAAATCAATTTGTACATTTACAAGTATTTATATTTTTATTGTGTTATAATAATGTAAAAAGTGAATCAAAAATATAAAAAATGCATGCATATTCCCTATTATTTATTTAGTATTTGATCCTGGAGTACCTACAGTAGATGCTATGGTATGGAAGTTTTCTTGTTCCGGTTTTGTTAGTTCTTAAATTTACTGTAACGTCGTGTAGATTGTTGATTGAGTGATGATTTACGAAAACTGGTGGCGGTTGGAATCGCAAAGCCGTGGGTCTACCGCCTAACTAAAACTGTCTTAGCTTTGATAAAGCTCCCTCTTTTCTTTTCGCTTGAAATTATAGAGACAGAAATAGCAAAGCCATAGGCGGTTTATTTAGGCGGTAGAGGGGCCGGACTGAGTGACGTAACACTGAAGAGGTATGTGTCCAGCAGTCGACGAATGAGGCCTCATCATGATGATGATACATTTACTGTAGTTTAGAACGAAACAATTTATTAGTAAAAATTAAACACGGAGATCAATTCTAAGTCGAATTCTTATGAAACTAACGCAGTTGGCGTTAGTTTCATGAACATTTTAGCAATAGAAAATATACTCGTAGGAGTCGTCATTAAAGTTATTATACACAACTAATAGTATCACAACGAATTAGACGCTTCGGAAAATTCCTCATCAACTACTTATAACTTGAAACTTAACCGCAATAACTTGCGTATTAAACTCAGTTATGACGCCATCGGAAGTGTGATCGGAATGTCAATCAGTATCCGGCACATGGAATCCCAGATGTCTAGAACTCGACCGTAGGTATACAGCTAAATGCGGCGTTTTCTACAACTAGTTATTTATAAACACATAATTAGACAGTTATTGGCATTTAATTAACGTATTATGTTAGGACGTGTAGGTTTTAACAGCTTCAAGTTTATGTTGGAACTTAACGTGTTTTATGGAAAATAGAGCATTAGATATAACAGCCATCTATGTATCTTGGGAGAATAACGTCAAAACGGTGGATCCACACTATATTTGTAAAATTTGAGCAATAAGATAATTTCAGTTTTATATTGGAGATTTATCGTTACGTTGACATGAAAACTGGCATTCAGAATGAACCTCTAGTTCAACCGTTTCTTTTTAAAACTTTACTTTTCTCTTTCGGAAGCTCTGATGGCTATACTGTTTACTATACTTTAGGGTAGTGCAGAAAGCGTACCCTATACTACAACCTAAACATATTAGCTTCTTTTCTGTTATACTGTAGAGTGACGCGATGAGAAAGATATGCGTTTGATGACAAACAACACACGTGTCGACGTATAGACGTATTCCAAATTTTGAAAGTAAACCTAAAACATAAAGTATATTTAAAAACGTATCATATTCACTTATTGTGTCGATAATAAGGTCGTGCTTGACCGCCATCTCGCCTTCTGTTATGCGACGATACGGTCTAAAATAGAGTACTCTTACCGAAGAAGAATAAACCTATTTAAAGACGCTTTGTTTAAAAACATGCACCGTTATGTAAGACCTCTCAAAAAACCCACAAAACCCATTAATTATTTCAATGATTGAATTTGGAACCAATTAAAAACAGTTAATCTTTGTGAAATGTGTGAGAAGATGTTAAACAATAGAGAACTGAACTAAATAATGTAATCACGAACAAGTGTTAAGAATTTCATTATTTCTTAAGACAATAAGATGGTATCTATGAGAAAGAAGTAGTACACTTAATTTCGCACCTGACGCATCAATTTGACTTACGTTAATTACACTATTTTAATAACTTTTTCCTGTTCGAACTTTTTATTTTTAATCCGGCTATCTGTTTAGTTTTTAGAAGACGAGCAAAGCATATGACTAATGGTATGCAAAACACTGGCCCTAACAACACAGCGTGACGAAGTTGTTTGAAAATGAAGTTTGCAACCACAGTATTAAAAAAAACTACTATGATTTCATAGACTGTGCTCCAACTATGCCAGGCAGTAAGCAACTATGAAAATGATGATGCTGATGTCATGATTGTTTTTTTTTTTTCTCATAACAGCGAACCATACTCGGGATAAAACTATGTAAAGATAGATATATGGAAACTAGAAGATACTACTATGGAAACCAACTGACACTGGAGAAACTGCTGCCAAATGTAAATTTACATAATAACGTTACTTAGAGTTATTTATTTTTATCCGATTAAACTAAAACGCTTAGGTCGAGAAAGCTGAACCAAGCCTTATTGTGGTAGACAATGCACTATAACCTGCACAAGGCAAGCATTAAGAAGAGATACGTTCAAACCGGTGCGATGCGGAGGCGGTTACGGTCACGTTAAATGAGAATGTTGTAGCATCGTGCAGCTTTTCAAAAAAAAACTTTTAATTATTTCACAACCAATTATTTTATCAAGAGGTCCGAAATATTGTCCCACCAATTGTTGAATATGGATGTTTATTTTGTAATACTATGTACTAGAAGTACTTAATTGCATGAGCTTTCTGGCTTCCATATTACAAGACTTTGGGGTTAGGTAGATTTTCCAGATTTAAGCTCTTACTTAGTCTAATCAAAATTCTACTGGCGACATATTTAATATTATAATAAAACAATTGTTCTAAATATTTTTTTCATATAATTACTTTGTAACAATGTTTTAACAGATTAAGTAATAACATAGATTATTGACTTATAATTTTAAACAGTTAATTTGTACCTATAAATTTCTGAAATAGATATCGTATTATGTTTGACCGCGACCGCAATCGCGCTAATGTGTTCTTCCTACCTACATAATTGTTAGCAAACTGTTTGCGCCCCAGGGCCCATCGATGACCAAATGCGGCGGTCTGTCTGTAATCACTTTCTTTATTTCACTACATTTGAAAGCGGCCAGTGCTTCTTTGACTTTTGGCGTATCCGTGTAGGCAGAACTTTACAATGGTAGAATGGTAGAAAAACCATTTTGGTAGACATTTTTCCTACCATTATCTTTAAAAAGGGCAACATTAGGTAGAACTAGGACGCGTTACCTACCATTTTGTATTTAATTAGTAGGTTAATACAATACCATTCTCGTAAATTTGTATACCGACCAGGTGAAGCCGTGGTGGCGTAGTGGCGATAATGTCTTTCCCAATCGTGAGGTTCCAGGTTTGAATCCCGCCTCTACCGAATATTTTTCTAAAGTGTAGCAGCGTCTTTTGAAGACATGTGTAATCCGCCCACCCACACTTGACCAAAGTGATAGGTAGGTTGTGATCTTGACTCTTCTTGCAAGAGAAAGGCCCGAATCCCAGCAGTGGTAATATAACGTAGACTATGCTTGTTATTCCTTTGTGCAAACGCTATTGAATGGATCTAGATGAAAGAGATATCTACTTTTTTATACCGGGAAAGTTAAATTAACGGGAACTATGAAGATATTACTGCGGGACTTTACTGTTATAAATTTCATTTATTCGTAGTATGAAAGTTTGAGTTACGTCATACGTGATACAGAAAGAAATGACTGAAGAATAGAGGCTAAGGATAGTGTTCAGGGACGTGTCCTGGGGCCTACGTCCAACAACAGAATAGGTTGATGAACAAACATACAGAAAGACTTCATTATGTACACCAGAAAAAATAGAACAGTTACAAAAGACTAGTATGACTGTGCCATAAATGATAGCCATGTTTACAGCGATTTCGGGCAACTGCTAATGGCAGGTAAAGAAGAAAAAGAGTGAGGATAGGTTGTAGTAATATCAACATTGGCGGATCGGATCATTAATGGCCGATGATGATAAAGATAATGTCACCAGTCAAAATTAACTGTAAGACATAGTAACTCTCCAATTTATAGAGCTTTTACGTCCCCAGACCTTAGTTTTTTTTATGGATAGTCTATAAAACTCCATTCATAAATACGTCACTCAATTGTTAAGCCAAAAACGTTTGGGTTCGTCTGTGCATGTAAATTATGACGGGTCACCGTGCACCGTGCACTTGCATATCAGCAAACAGACAGAAAGAGCACTCTGCACGAAAGAAAGAGTTTTAAAAAACCTGGAATTTTCAGTGTTCGGTAGACGGCACAAATCACTCCTAGTTAGTTAAAAATAAAATACAAATTGATTCTGTCACTCGAGCCGATGTAATAGGTACAATTCATTTAATAGGTATCACGAATATGGCTTGCTAGTTTTAACTTTGATAAAAATTGTGCATAGCGTAATTACGTTCCGAAAACGCAATCCGAATTTTAGGTAAATGACAATGTATTTTTCTTCAATCAACTTATAAGACGTCATTTTTATGTTTACGAAGTCAATCGTGCCAATAACTGATAAAGAACAGATTCTAATTAAATAATGTATTATTTCCACCAAAATGTAACATTTTATATCATTATTTATTAATCAATTAATATTTTACTAGTCAAAGTTCATTTTAATTTTATTTAAATTGAAATAGTGCGCGATGACATTTATAACAATGCGATTATGCATTTCATATTACTATGCGTGTCCGTGCGTGTGTGTGTGAGTTACATCACACTAGCTAGAGTCAAAGATCAACACCGACCAGATACGATAAACATTGACCTCTGCCTCCCAGAATGTGATAAGTGACTACAATATTAGAACACTTCCCATTTCATGTATGTTGTTTATCGGAATGATAATTTCGTAAATGTGAATCATTGTCGACGTAACGTTAATAATTTAGTTTAAAACTTCCGAAATTACGGCACAGGAAAACATTACCACATATTCACTTTTTTTTTTATTGCCTGACATTAGGTCAAACTCGAATTTGTAAATTATGCAAGATAGGTGCATGCATGACAAAATAACTTCCTTGTTTGGTATTATATATTGTCTTCTAATTTTCTTTTTTCAGTGGCCGAAAAGTGCCTAAACCCAAATAGAGCTGAACCAATTTTAATGAGTGTGGGAGAATCTGAAAACCGGCGAAGTGAAATCGAATCTGAAATTCTATGCAGTCAAGGTCGTAGGCAGGCGTTATCCTTATCAATCAATCAACAGCCCACTAAATGTTCCCACTGCTCGGACTCGGGCCTTCTCTCGCAAGGAGATAGTTAAGGCCATAATCCACCACGCTGGCCCAATGCGGGTTGGTAGATGACACATGACTTCGAAAGATTCTAGGTACATGTCGGTTTCTTCACGATGTTTTTCCTTCACCGTTTTAAGTTAGCGGCAAGCTACGGCTGGTCCAGTCGGGAGAACGGCGCCTGCCGATCCGAAGACCCCGGGTTCAAACCTCACACGCACCACTGTCTTTTCGAAGTCTTGTGAGTATCCTTATACTATATTCAATTATTTTTTTTGTCTCATAAACGATTTAGTTATGCAGTAAACAAGGAGGTTCTAAGTTAATGCAAAAAATTAAATAAAAGGAATTTAGAACCTCCTCTTTTTTTAAGTCGAACGAAAGAGTGTATGTAGCTTCTACTCCAAGTTTTAATCTACAAAGCTAAACATTCAGACCACATGCGCATATCCTGTCCCTACCATCATATCCTGACCTCACTTCCGCAAGATATTCTCTTTCAAAGTAGGTCAGTCTATGTTGGCCAAACATCAGGAAGGATATTCCAATATGGTAAAGTTAATAAAATTAAGTTTTATTTAATTTAATTTATTCCTTACTGGAACGACATAAAGTGCCTTTTGCTTGTTACACTATCGGTGCCTAGATGTAAGTTTATGTCCTTAGACCATTTTTAGACCGATTTTAATGAGTGGCAATTTGGGGAGGACAGATCTTAGATAGTAACATTTGATGTGGTTTTAGAGACTTCTATTGTATGCTAAATAGTAGATTAACATCTGGGAAGCATCTGGATAACAGTTTGAAATATTCGATTTTTAAGTTGTCAACGGCCTGTCAATGTGACGTTTGTAAAAATGGGGAGTGTTTGATAAAAACTCTAAGTTACGAATAGTTAACCGCCCGTCAGTTCAGTTAGCTAGGAGTTTTTGTAGTGAAAACTTATAAACGCATTAATCCACTTTTTAGTAAGGACTAAAACCTCATCATTTCGCGTCACCAACATAGCTATGAGGTGAACAACTCAAATTGAAACTATACATAATACATCTAAAAACGCCTTATATAAACGGAAGTTACGATTGAAATGTGTTATTTTTTTGGGTTTGAAAAGCGACGATGTCAAAACGGACCTAACCTAATTATTAGTGTAGGTTAACTTTTTTTTCATACAAACTTGTTTGACTTACAATTTTCCCTCGTAATAATTGAGTAGGTAAAACATATTCTTCTATTCAACTATGGCCGGTTGATAGGACTTACCTGTAACAAAAACAAATTTACAATGAGCAACTATTATTCTATATAAAAACTATACAAGTATTATATCAGGTATCTGGCCGCCATAGTACAAGCTTTGCTTAGTGTGGGGTCAGATGGTGTTGTGTGTGTGAATTGTCCACCAATATAGATAGATAGATACGCTTTATTGTACACACCAAAAACAAAACAAAAAACACTTATACAGGAGAGAAGAACAATAAATACTAGTGTTACAATCGGTGGTCTTTTCGCTAAAAGCGATCTCTTCCAGGCAACCTTAGGATGGAAATGGTTAGCAAGAATATATTAAAATGCGGGGTGTGTATCTAAAAATATTTCAGCAATTACAGTTACATACACAAAAAATAAAAATACATACGAATACAGATACTCGTACATACTAATACTTACGATACTTGTAAATTATACTAATATAAAATATGAATATGAATACGACTAATATTTATTATAGGTATGGAAATGAAATATATGCAAGTAAGGATTTTAGTTAAATCTTCTTTTCCGGTGTTAAGCAATTTCTGATATGGAAACAGTGTATAGTTTTGCATCACCAACATGCAATGTCGGAAAGCGGCGCGGCGGCGGAAACTGCTTTAGATGCCCTTTGGATGGGTGAAACCTTATGAGTTCGCATTCCCGACATGTCCAATAATGCCTATTTCTGTAATTACACGGATAACGTAGGTATGGTGCAACATTAGTGATCTTCAGTACTTAAATTGTTACTTAAGTTTTCACTTCTATCGGCAGTTCCTATGGCAATTTTCTATTAAAATGGATCCGTAAAAGGTAAATCATTTTTTCATTGCAATATTATCTTTGGTGAATTTTTGTATGTGTCTGTTTAGTTAAGTAATGCTAATACAATTGTTAACCATTTTAAATCCTGTTAAAGGCTGCTACATCATTTAAAGAGTAAATTATACTCATGTAAGTCTTGTGTGGTAACAATTAAAACAAAGTTTTTACAACGTATTTTCCCCAGTAACGTAGTCCGTAGTCAACAAACCTTTGGTTAATTTCCCCATTACAGCCATCGTCACGTAACACGCACCAAATTTTTAAAAATGAAACACGGTAAAGAATACAAAAACATCCTTTTAAGACTCGAAACAATACATCGTTTACTTCCCCAAAAATACACTAAACTTTTTACAACAGGCAACACCCGTTAATACATAGTGATGCGCTATTATCGATAATACTCGGCGGGTGTATCGACAAAAACTGACAATTAGAGCTTTCATAAAAATATCGAGTCACAATTATGTCCATTTATAGATCTCATTAGGGTTTTTAATTGTGGAGATAGTTAATTTTGAGAACTGAGTTATTTACTTGGCGAATGGGAATGCAATTGTGTAGGTCATTTGGTAGTAATTGTATGGTAGCGTGTATGGGCATGACGCAGTAATTGTCGGGAGGCTTTTGTTGGAGTTGCCGAAGTGTCGACATATTGAATTGTAGGTGAGACCGTATTATTTTTATGAATGGACGTTAAAATAGGTGTGCAACTTGCATCAACAACATAAATTAAATTATGAGGATAAATTACTTGCGTTTATTTTAATCCTTGTATTATTATTTTTGTACTTTATTAAAATAAAAGTGAGTTCCAAACTAAGAATTAATTTAAGCCTGACTTTTACCGCGCTGCCTTGGTGGCGAAACAGCTAGAATAAATTCAGTATCGTGAAATTGCAAGTTTCAATCCAGATTACTTTTTCAACTGCCAACCTATAAGTTTGCTGTCACCACTGGTTAGGCGATGAAGGAAAACATCATAAAGCAACCAGCATGTTCCTAAAGCCGTTCGAGGTCTTGCGTCATACGCCAACCCGCACTAGGCCTGCGTCTGCACTTAGTAAAATACTCCTCTGCATCACCATGCCAATGGGTTCGAACTTACGACACTTTTTTGAATCGGATGTTCTTTTTTAATCGGCACAGAACTAAAATCATAATTTTACGCTCTAATATACAAAATAAATTTAATGTACACGCAAACATTTTTTTAAAGTAGCGTCGATTAAGCTCACCGACAAAACTATTGTTACTGAGTAATGTTATTGATTCGTAAGCATAAATATTAAATAAGTCAAACAAGAAACCCTGGCAAAAGTAAAATTAAAACCAATAATAAACTTTCCAATCATTATTGACATAAACGTCTCATTTTAACACCATTACACGCCATTACGTGTTGCCGTGTAATTTCAAAACAATGTCATAATGCCAGAACAAGGCCGGCAAGGTCGCAGCTGTCAGTGTCAAACCTGACATTGACAGATGCGGTCGCGGTCGGCTAAATGGTGACCATTGAGGTCATTATGAAGTCGTTTAAGGTAGTTTAAGGTAGTAATTACTCTGTTCTCACTTCATGACAGATGAGATTAAGGGGTCCGAATCGCGATTTGATGGATTGTACGTAATAATAGTGATAATCACGACCACGACCATTATAAGTGTTTTCATATTGTTATATTTTTGTTACTGTATTGCATTGATAGTATATATAGTTATACTATCAATGCTGTTTTGACTTTGTATTTTATGTGGACATTCTGACATATTTTATCATATTATTTGCCGCAATAAATAATCAGTTTATTTAACGGCATTGGGTTTCATCGTTGTTCAAGATAAACTATAGCCTGAAACGTATTAAATTTCTACTTCGTTTTAAGGGTTTTGCTGCGCGACGGAACTGAAAAAAATGTAAGACTAAAACCGTAAGAAAAATATAAAACGGAAAACTGCTAGTGTTGCCAACTTTATTTTTCAGATGATCGTACTCGTGATAACATCGTGATAACAAAATGAACCAATTATTTTTTTTGAAAACTGAGTTGCTTCTATATTTACTGAAGGAAATATGTTCCTACTTAGTTTTTTATGACATCATATCTTTTTTTTAAGTGCAATGTTTAGCAAAGTGATAAAAATATTTTCAAACCAACCTACATCACGGAATTTACTATCAATTTTAACGGACTTTGAGTTTGAATTTAGCAGACGTAAACACGAATTTCTATAGCCAAATTTTTCTTTGTTCTAATAAAATACGTTGGTCGTACTTTGGAACTTACATTATCGAACTTACCGCATTGCAGCTATTATGTGCATGTTCTATTGCATCACTCACTGTGGAATTGATAAAAGAAAATATATTTTTTATAATCTGTACATACGATTGTAAAGATTGCATCACTTATTGCAATTTTCGAAACCTAAGGTTTTTTTAGTTTTGAGTTCTTAAAACGTAGCTATTATTTTTGATAAGAAAAGAATTGTATATATGACACATTTTATGCATTTAAAATACTAGAAATTAATTAGTTTAATATTATTATACTTAACCATATTCGCCTATAAAATCATAGACGCCTAAGACGATTAAAAATATTTAAGATTCTTAAGAGTACAAATGTCAAAAATTGTAAAACTAATTTTTATACTCGTATTTCCTTTTTTAAGGAAAAAACATTAACAAAAGGAATAAAATAAATAATCAACAAAACAATATCTGATACCAGTGTACATGTGCAATTAAGATAGTTATTAGAAAATTCGATTGATCAACGATTGTTTAATGTAACTAAACCGACAATCGAGTCTTGATTAACCTTTGAAAGTATCCAGTGGTTTCAGGTCCAATTCTCTTACAAAAATGTAAAGTTCAAAGGCACAAGACACTCCCCTTAACCAACGATTTAAATGTCAAAGCGATGGTTAACGAACGAATTACATTTTTAAATTGTAAGTACACTTCTTACCAAATTTAGACAAGAAACATCTACATGAATCAAAACAGGCTTTTGACTTCTTATAATTATTGATTATACAAATATTTGTTCTGTGTCTCGGCATTCCTATGTACTAATCATAATATTACATACATGTGTTCATATTTATAATTAAGTATTATAGTATTCTACTATCTGGTTATTACAAGATTTGTTTTGTTTGATTTTTCTTAGTTAGATGATTTTGGGCTAGTTGATTTTGTGTGAAAAATATCCATTAACATTTATTTAAAATCGTTTAAAAAAATATATATTATTTTACTATGATTAATGTATTTCATAGTAATGTATATCTATTATAATATATAGCTTTGTTGAATAAAAAAAATATATTTTTTACAGTTAATTGGTTTTTTCCCACTGATCGAATATAAACAAGACAATCTGAATAATGTAACCATTGTGGAAGTGGCCCTAATAGATCGAAATGTCAATTAATAAGTCATTTCGCGATTTATAGGACTGGTTAATTAAACATTGATTAAGCTCATGTAAACCATTTTTTATCATACGGCCTTCCGCAAACAGAGAGCAAGAAACTATCAAAAGGTTTATTAATGAAAATTAATGGTTGTCAAGGTCGATAATTAGTGATTAAATCGGGCTTGTTTTTTTGCTAGTAGATATAAACTTAAATAAAATATTTTTAACCACATTATAAAGCTGAAGAGATTTTATGTTTGAATGCGCTAATCTCAAGAACTATAGGGCCGATTTCTAAAATTCTTTCACCGTTATATATGTACGTGATCCATGAGTACTATGAGCTATATATTACCACGGGCAAAGCCGGGTGGACTGTTAGTATTTCTATAACCATAGACTACGCGGCTTACGACGGAACGTGTCTAACGTCGATTCACATCAGGCAACATGACGGTCAAGCGTTATCCTATTAATAATTAAAATCCACAAATATGATGTAATACAAAGACAATATACCCATTTGACTGATCGTACAACTGCCCCTCCTTAGCGTTTTATAAGCATAATTGCAATGAAAGAGTGCTGGGAAAAAAATCGTAAAAATATAAAGTTGGTTTCTGCTCAATGAAATAGTGTGGAAAGAATAACAGGATATCTAGCTTTACAAAGGACGGTTTATCATTTCACAAGTAAAAGAAGACAAAAAGACAAACGAAATGTGAACCCGTTGATGTCTTTCTTTGCATCCTGCTCTGTCCTTAGAAGTTTGCATAACTCTATCTCGTTTTGTCCGATCATTGGTGGAAAGTAGTGGCACGTGACACGGATATTCGGCTTATCACAGCGTGGCGTTTTACCTCGTCCTGCACCCCCGCTGGTGACTTGTGGATTTAAGCAAAAAACGTTTCATTGCCGATCAACAGGCTATTTAATCTGTGATGTAATGGCATCATTCTGCGGTTTACCCACATAGTTCTTGATACCGTTATTTTCCCACCATGCAAAGTAGCCTTTGTTTATTCTGGATTGTAAATTCTGTATTCCAATTTCAACCTAATCCCTTCACCCGTTGCGACGTGAATGAGCAACAAACATTCAAACTTTAGCATTTATAATATTTAATTATTCCAGATTATAAGCAATCTGTGTCCTAATCTTCAACCTAATCCCATCTGTTATTTCGACGTGATTGAGCAATAAACATTCTAATTTCCGCATTAATAATATTAGTAGGATTTCAGGTGACACTATAACTCTCAGAACTACTGATAATAGAATTGATTTATTATTCAATCTAATTGTAATTCTGTCCAAGTGTTGAAGTTAGTTGGCAATATGACCACCAGGTTCAAAAAACGTGTAAAATTTCAACTCGTCGCGAGCAGCCGGACATGGACTGACTTTGTAATAAGTAAGATTATGGTATTTTGTGCAGACACATAAATAAATAAGAAGTCTTCTATATAATCTTACCAGGGACGGTCGCAGCCTCAAATTTGGGGGGAATATTGGTAACCCATAATAATAATCATACATCATATCGAGTAGAAAATATACATATGTATTGGTACTGCCATTTTATGCGCGTAGTTCAGTTTCAGTTGTTTTGCCATGGTAGAAAATAGCCTATTTACCTACTATTACATGTTTTCGTAGATTTTTCAATGAAACGTAAAAACAGAAACTAGTAAGAGTGTTATAAAAAAATAATGAGTGCATATCAAAAGGGTTCCCGGTTAAGATGCAAATTCTCACATGACCTCTCCCATAATACGACCACTCAGCACTCAGCCCGATCCTCTGCTTTACGCTCCCAATCCATTTTTGATAGATAGATGATCCTTTCGTGAATTGTCACTCCATCTATTTACAACTATAAAAGTATTATATCAGCTATCTGGCCGCCATATTAGAAGCTTTGCTTAGTTTGGAGTCAGATGGTGATATGTGTGAATTATCCACCAATATACTCGTATGTATATTTGTTTAACATCTAGTCTCAAGGCGTACCTTTAACTGACTCCCACATTATCCTAAACGATTCGCCAAACAGGGCACATAACCTTCATGCTAGCCACGTGCAAGCTGGCAGGTAGACCAGTTCTCTGCTGAATATTGGATGGATTCGAGGAACCAAAAGAAAGGCCTTGAAGGAGCTCAGAACGTGAGAACTAAGTAGGCAATTTTTAGGCTTTCATGTCTCAAAAGGAGAAAATGGTACCCGTATAGGACCAATTTGTTATCCGTCTGTCAAGAATGGTTTGTTTCAGGAATTCATAGAGGTATCAATCTGAAATTCACATCAAATACTCAAGTCTACTGTCCTTTGGAGCTGATAAAAAATATCTAACTTCTAAACTAACGCAATCAAAAGGTTTAGGTTAGAAGAACAGCCGTTTATGCTGAAATTTTTTCGAGACTTTCAAGGGATCATCAAATACCACAAGGTGCTTCTCATGAGCATAGAATATTGAAATATGGTACGACACAAACGTTTTATAGCACTGGTAAAGGAAAAATTGCGAAACACATACATTTTCAGTTACGTTCATAATAATACATAGTTATATTTTTATAATTTGCTCTTAAAAATACCATAATTTTTCCAAAAAAATATACCTACTTACACAAGTTTGTATAAAAACCTCGATGCGGTAATCCAACTCGCAACTGGGCAGTTTTTTAGAAAATTATCTGACACGTTATATAAATTTAACAGTTTTTTGAGCGAGTAAAGTTGCCCCAAATTTTGGAGACACATTTTCTATGCATTACAATTATATGTTGTCCCTTAATCGCTTCCCACACACAGTAAACCGGAATAAGCATCTCAACTGTTGACCAACATACAAACAAACTACGGTAACTAGTTGACAACGTAACGGCACTAACTCCGTTTTAGAATTAGCATGGCGCGTGAGACTATCGAGTTCCCGATTCTTATCGATATTGATGAATAGGGTTGTAACCACGGGTTGTGTCTATATTATTTAAAGATATTGAGTGGAGGCCGTGGTTACCTAGAGGAGAGAAAGTACAACTCACATTCTTCAGGTCGTAAGTTCGAATATTTTCATTGAGTCTTTTCACATATACAAATGAACAAGTTTGTCTTTAGGTACTGGGTTTAATATCGTGAGGAGACTGGCGTAATCCAATAATGACAAGTAATGACAACATACCTCACGCCAAACCAGTATTTGATAGAAACTTTATTATGCACACCAGAAAATAGCATAAATGCCATAAATATCGCTAATAGTGATTTACTCCGAGCAACCATTAACAGCATTGCGTTGTCAGCGTTGCGTTTCTTTTTAATTTCTCCCATCACTAACCATACAGTCGCATGAATTGTTTTGGTAGTTAGGTTATATTTTAGAGGTACATGCTAAAATTTAATTAAATTTACGCTCCTTTTATAATAACTGATGTGACAAAGACAGAGTTATTTTTACCCGACTTCAAAAAAAGGAAGTTCTCATTTCGATTGTATGTTCTTTAGGTGTGTTACCTACGCGATTGCGACACCAATGGTGAATTGATTTTGATGTTTTTTTTTTTGGTTTTGGTATAGCATACATAGTTCAGAGGTGGTTCCATGCTTTTTTATCTAAATTGGTGTGATGGTTTGAAGTCTGTATTGTTTTTTTTTTATTTGGTTGACAATTCACACACAACACCAAATTCAGAGATAATTAATTATTATTTTCGTTTGAGGATGTCTCTTCCGTGTGGACGTACACGGAAAAGACATGTAATCGGACAGAAATGGAGCAGTTTAAACTTGGTGACTCTTGTTGGTTTTCCTCATCAGTGACAAATGACTAACACCAGTTATTTGCTTTGTGGTTTTCAGGACTGTCTCTACATCAAAACAAAATGTACGTCATTCTAAAGTTTATGCTAAAATGAAATCGTTCTGAAATGAATTACTGTCAAGTTTTTGAGGAAAGGTCAAATCAATGGTGTACATTTCACAAACAACACCGTCTAGCCCCAAACTAACCAAATCATTTACTATGGGAGCCAGATAGCTGATATAATACTTATATAATTTTAAATACATAGAAACTACTCGGGGACAGAATGAAAAAATATTTGTATTCATCACAAACATCACAATACTCGTATTTGTACTGGGTGGGAATCGAACCCACGACTTCCTACCAACTAAACGAGCGAGCATTGGAATCTCGTTTGCACCTCTGAGTACACATTTATATATTTATATATATTCAATTACAGATGTACAAATGTCATAACCGCTGGCTTTAGCAGTAAAGGAAAGCATCGTGAAGAAACTGACATGTTCAAAAAAGACAACCTTCGCGGACATGGGTCATCCGCCTATCCACATATTTGTACCGCGATGGGTTATGGCCTTGACTCTCTCCTTGTGAGAGACGGCCCAGAGTCCCAGCAGTGGGGCCATATAGCGGCTGCTTACGCTAAAGATACTCGTTAGCCCATCAGGAAACACCAACTGTGTGTTCGAGAAAGTAATCTATTTAATATTCGTCATGGCATCCCTAGTTGCACATCGATTACTTCGATCGCATATCGTTATTTTAAATCGATTGTTTACTCGCAAGAATCGGTGACTCAGCGTGTGGTAACGTAAGATTACATCGTGAAAGTCAATGTCAAAAGTGCAACCAACTTATTTTTAAAAGCGTAGCTGTGCCACCAACGTAATTTTAAACAAATCCGACCAACTACATCGTACATAGAAATGTTTAGTTCGTTATTTTTCCCAACTTTATTGAAATATTGTTAGCATAAAGAGTATGTTCAAAAAGATTTATTACGATTAGGATTTACACGTTTTTAATATTCTAGACATAAAATAGGATTAAGCCGAGTACATGAGCTAAATTGAAATACTTGAAAATCGTTTTCGGGGATACCATGTACTTTGATACCAAAAATTTAATATCGAAAAAAAAAATCCAGTTATGTGCGCGTCCGACTCAAACACGAAGGGTTCCGACCATTAAATTTAAAAATGACCAAAATAAACTATGTCTAAAAGTGAGTATTTCATCATACTTAATAATGCATATATCTAGGTTACTTTTTATCACGTAAACTTTAAACGGAAAATCCGCGGAGTTTTACTAATAATGCTGCAAACATAAATATGTAATCTTTAAACGAAGGAAGTAATCATGTTCAAACTAAGGTTGCACTAATTTAATCTAGATGCAATTAGGCTGCTGATAGACGTCCTGACTGCGAGCTAGAACTAGGTCACTTGAATATGTTGCTTTATGATTTCTTCAAGGATTCTAGACCTGTGCTAGTTTCCTTAACTTATTCCGGCAAAATGTAGCTGTTAGTAAATACTACGAAATTAAACGCAAGCATTTAGTGACTTGTACTGGACTATCATGCCGCTCCGTGTAAGATAAGATAAGAAAACTCTGTATTTAAAACCACATAAGTACAAACAAAAACAAAATCACAAAATAAACTTAAGAATAATTTATGATAGACATTTTAATTGGTGGCATTTAGCTTAGAGCGATCTTTTCAAGGCAACGTGTAAAGTGTTGAAAAGACAAGACGTGTTTGAAAACTGTAATCAATTATTTTTCGGGTTGAACTGTCTCTTCACTACTTCGTTACATATTTTACGAGTTAACAAACTTGTTCTACCAATAAGGAGTGAGACAACTTATTCCAGTCACTAATCATTTGCTCCGAAACAGATCATTTTAATCGAATTATTGCGTCTTTATAAGGAGTTGATTAATCCATACAAGTTTATTTGAAGACCATTAAAATAGAAAAATAGTGGAGTTTAAAAATATGGTTGTGTAAAAATGACGGGTTTTTTTGGTCATTAAGCATGTCCTATCTAAGCTGTTTGTACTTACCCAAAAGGTCTTGAACATCGCCGTAAAATTGCTATTTTTTAATACACTTCGGAGAGTGTGCAACTGTGATCTATTGTATTCTCGTAACTCGAAGCTTTCATGGTCCAAACTTAGACACAGAACTGAGTGGGGTTTTCCCGATAGTTATAATCTTTGTGTCTTCAAATCGAGAGTGAATCGGTTTCTTCTATCACGCTCCAAGACCGCATCGTCGCTTACATCAGGCGAAATGGCGGTCAAGTGTAAACCTATAAAAGTAAAAAGTCATTGTAAATAAAGTAACTCTTCCACAAAATGAAATGTAACGATTGAATTTATTTATCATTATCAGGATTAATCCCATGATTAAATTCGTTTATTTAAAACGTAGTACTATGCCATTTAAATTGGCATAAGATAAAAAGTAACCTACGTTGGCTTTGTATTATAACTGAAATAATATACAAAAAAGAGAGTAATGCATGATCCTGCTAAGAAACAACACGCCTGCCTGAAGTGCGACGCATCTGTTAGAATATGAAGAGTCTAAATCACAGCTTAGTAATGCACTCCACTCATTGCTCAGAGACATAAAATGCTAAACGATTTTACCATTTTATACCCCAGCGAACTCTATAAAAGTTTCCTATGAATTGTAAACATACCATTCATATACTTACACAATATTATATCAGCGTTCAAATGGTTAGGCTAGTTGACTAAAATATTGCAGACTCTGTATAAACGGTATAACATAAGCATCCCACTAAATGTTCCCACTGCTGGGACTCGGGGCCTTCTCTCGCAAGGAGCGAGTTTAAAGCCATAATACACCACGCTGGCCAAGTGCGGGTTGGTGGATGACACATGACCTCGAAAGATTCTAGGCACATGACGGTTTTCTTACGATGTTTTCCTTCACCGTTTTTAAGTTAGCGACATTACGCACATGACTTCGAAAAGACAGTGGTGCGTGTGGGGTTTGAACCCGGGGTCTCCGGATCGGCAGGCGCCGTTCTCCCGACTAGACCAGCCGTAACTAAAACGGTATAATAATGATAATTTCTAAATTATCCAAATGTATGTGTTTTTTTTTTTCAATTAATATAATTATTTTAAGCAACATTATAGTCTACGCGATAAAACGTACTTACTACAAGAAAACGATTCACTCAACTCACAAATAAATTTCATAAATACAATTAATCATTTCATTTGTTTAAATGTTATGAGTGCCACTTTGCTGGCGCCTCCGCCCGCGCGATCGATAATTCGATAGTTTCGACAAGGACGATCGTTTCTATCGATAACGCCTTGCGCAACACTAGTGGGTGAAAAACACTGATTGTTAGAGAGAAAATTGTAAGATTAATAATACATTTTTTGTAGGAAAATTTTAAGAATTTGTAAAATACTTTAATGCCAGCATTTCACTTTAAATCAATCAGTCAATCTATGATTGATTAGGAAAGCAACAAATGATACATGATGATGATGAAGATAACGACATAGGAACTGCCGATTAAATTAATTAAAAATTTGATAGTCATTTTGAAACTATCAAAACCGAGGTGTAAACTGTTTTTTTTTATCTAGAAATGCGTCTGCCAATGGGAAATGCCTGACGCTTTTCAATGGCCGATGCCTGAGTTAACAGCATCATTTCCGAGCGTGACGCTATTGGAACATGAATAGTCCCAAAAATTGGTAGTCTAGCACAACGCACTGCGCTTATTCTTCCATTAGTATCAAACACTATTTAGTGTAATAAACATTACGTAGTGGTAGGACTCTTGGCAGAGTCCGCCTGGGAAGTACCACACCTTCTGCCAGTTATTCAACCGCCTAAGATGTTAATCTTTATGTGCAAACATTACTGTGTTCCGGAACACAAGGGCAATGTTTGCAGATTACTGTTTGACGGGAACTTCTAAGAATAACATATTTCGGTGTTTCTGGGTATACGGTAGTATGTATTTAGAACTATATAAGTATTACATCAACTATCTGCCGCAATAGTACAATTATGTTGCAGGCATGTTGCTTACCATCAGGCACATGTTGTGTGAATTGTCCACCGATATTTATTTATCTTAAACAGCACTGATGTAAAACAATACGTTACATATGTTTTATATTTATTACTACTATTACGCATACTGGTGACGCGAATTTACTTGATTTCACTCGCCCAAAAAGCGTTTAACGCCCACCCATGGAGTCTACCCTGATAAACACAAACGTTGTATATCTTCGATGTTGCCCTCTCAACTTTTAGAAGCCAGATGATCGAAGATGACGGAATCAGATGATAAAATAAAAACCAGAAACCGAGAAGAGAGGAAGAAGAAGACTTTAATCAGCTGACTTTTTTTTTCATTGTATAAATTAAGACGCCGGCGCCAGACTTTTTTTGCCAGACATTCATATGCCTCTCGCAGAATTTGGTTTATGGGGTCTTTTTTCTAATGCACGTATCATCTTATCAAACCACGATAAGCAATAAAGATTTTCAACCTTTCTATCACCCTGGGTGCCACTCCTAACTAAACTTCCCCTAATATGATATCATTCTTAATCCTTGTCTATTTATCCGTGTCACACCAAGTATACATCTCAATTCTATCTCACACATTGGTGTAAATGTCTTTTCCGGTCCGATAGTTTCAGATCCATACATGACGACAGGCACATTATAATCGTTTTGTAGATTTGCCCTAAATTTTACAAATGATTTTAAATGTTGCTGCTTTTTAATCTGTCGCCATTTCATCCATGCCGCATTAATCCTGTCACTAGTCGCAAAACAAACTACCTACGAAACTGCTTAAACTGTTAACTTTTCTGATAAGTTATTAAAGATATATTTATTTACATACAACATTAGTGAGTTTTGTACAAAATGATAAGAAAACACATAAACTGGAATAATAATTTCGTTGCCATATTATCATGCTGTGCCGGCATGGCGAACAAGTGAGGTGAACACAACATTTCTCCCTCTAACAAAAATTGATTCATTTTACAATCCTTGTCTATTTTGTCCTTATTCAAAATAAAAGCAGTTCCGAAAAATATATCCCTATTGTGTGATCACTTAGCTTAAGAAATGACGTAAGTTAATAACAACAAGACTTTATTTATTTTGTAGTTGGCAGGCATTATTGTAAGGAATAATTGCGTGTTATTATCTACCTAGGCACTATTTACGACTATTTAGAAAACGTCTAACTGTACAGTACATGATAATTATAGAGGGTTATGCAAAAAGGTTACGGTGGATGTACGAGTAGAAGTTACCGCTGGTCTAGAAGTTACGGCTGATCTACTTCTAGTAGTTACAGCTGGTATAGAAGTTACGCCTGACCTAGTAGTTACGGCTTATCTAGTCGGGAGAACGACAAATGAACTTCCGATTACCCGATCATGAGACCCTGGTTCGAATCCCTCGCGCACCATTGCGTTTTCGAAGTCGTATGAAAAGATGTGCGTAATTCCGCTGACTAACAAACGGTGAAGGAATACATCATGACGAAACCGACATAACTGCAAAGGATTGACGACTACACAAAAGACGATGATAAACTTGCAACATTGCGCCGATGTTCAAGACTGTATTCTTTTTTTCAGACTTAAAAAAAAGCGGAGATATATTCGGTATGTACTAAATGTTTTTTTTTTGTATGTATGTTACGCGATGACTTCGAAAAATGGCGATTGTGAATCGATTTCGATTTTTTTTTTTGTTTGTTTGTGGAAACATTATTCAGAGGTTGTCCAATATTAATTTTATCACATAGTCGGGGTCAAGTAACAAAACTGTACAATAACTACAAACATGCATGCTATTTAATTAGTGGTCCACCCAGCCGAGATGGGAAGCCATCACCCCCATGACTACCTTTTTTCCATTTTTCTATCGGAATGCTCGTAGCTCGACAAAGCGACATCGTTTCATGGTTGATGTTCCAAAGACACGAACGAAGAGATTTGACTCTACTTTTTTGATAAGAACGTCAAAGCTTTGGAAAACGTTGCCTGAGAGGATATTTCCCGATAGTTACAATCTTTGTGTCTTCAAATCGATTACGGTTTCTTCTAGGTAAACACGCTCTATCGTAGACCGCATCATCATTTAACATCAGGCGAGATGGTGGTCAAGTGTAAACCTATAAAATTAAAAAAAATACTTCAGTCTGGGCTGGATCCAGTATTGGATTCGCTCTTGGTGCCTTTACCTTTTCTGTGTTACCTCTGTTTAACCGTTCAACAATAACTGGAGCCTAGTAAATCACAAACTGTCGTGATTATGCGAAACATTATTATTATGATAAATAAATTGTGTACCGTAGATTATCCTTATCAGTATCTCGAAGGTCTTTATATTAATTATGAGTGATTTAAATGCATAAAGTATAGATTAAATAATGTCTGAGGCGCCATGCCCATTTAAACTCGGCTTAGGATATCTTCTGGGTGAGGTACTTGTTGACGGTAAGAGTGAATGAGACAAGTGAGGAGAGTGAGTAGAGCGAACCTGTTGGGGACTTGTGGGTAGATCGTGCGATTCAGAATCCTGAGATCATAGGTTCAAATTTCGCGTTCACCTCTGAATTCAAAGAGTTTACATATACTACGGTTAGAGTTAGATTTTCCGCACGGTTCCATTGTGTCAATCGTAAACAGATGACGTGCTTACTTTCTATGGCAACAGAGTGATGTGCCGCGACAAAAACACTTCCACAAAAAGCGACAAGGCAAGAAAGATGCTACCCGTGCTTTCGGTGCAAAGCGTTTGTGCCAACTCTATACGTAGTATATGTAAACTCTTTCTCTGAATTATTTCCAAGTGTAGATATATGAGTATGTCATACTGGCTTTAATGAAGAAAAACATCGCGAGGAAACCAACATGTTCCAGAAATCTTTGGAAGGTATGTGTCATTCGTTCACTGAACCAGCATGGTGGATCATGCCTTGACTCTCTCGCTGTGAAAGAAGGCTCCGGCCAGCAATGGTCATATGTAGTGGACTGACTACGCAACGTGAGATGAGTGTGGTAAGTATTTGATTCGTGCCAGCCGCGAGTTAATTTCATTTTCAAAAACCACGAAATTCAGTTTCATTATCTCCAAATTAAGTCATTGAATCTTCATACTAACACATCATAAATTTAAAATGCTGTTCCTAAAAATCGTAACAAATAATAGGTTGAATCGAACACACCAAAATTATGACATCATTTCGCGAATCAGAACTGCCAATTTAAAATCGCTCGACCGAAATGCATAAAACAATTTTCACCTAATAATATAAAGGCTCGTGAACGAAAATAACTTCTTTCCAAGAAAGGTTGGACTCATTATAATAACATTAGGTTTTTGCAATACTGTTCATATTTATGCTACCCTGGTAATTATACACCTAGTATTCGTTTTTTTAACTCGAGTCTGAGCTGTTTCTAATGATATTTTGTGAATAATTATAGTCAAAAAAATTGATTAGCAATCTATTTAGAAAAGCCTGTTTCCAGAAAAGTTACGGAGACGGCAACTATGCGGGTAACTAAGCGGGCTACCAGTAATAAAAAGATTAAGTGTAGTTAAGGAAAGCAGCCTCAGCACCCTCAGCAAAACGAATTTTTTGTCCAGTTTTCAGAGCTATCTACTCATTAGCCAAAGCAAATATCAATTGGTAAGAAATACATTAAATTTTCAAAATTTCTTGGATTTTAAATGGTACTTTTTTTTTTTTTGTCAGTACATTTATTGTTTAAATAATCTCCTCGCGACGAAACCATAAAAAATAGAAATAATTGTTATTATCATGCATCTACTCAAAAAACTGCCATTATTTGGAATCTGTACTCACACTAGGTAGGTACTAACGGATATACAATTCCATTATGAACATTTTGGTAGAACATTTTTTTTTCAAAAGACCAAAATCTGGTTTTATAAAGAGTTTATTCTAAAATTTGAGCGTAAAATAGGTCAACAGTCCTATTGTTTCAGAGAGAATCAGAGACAAATCCTACTGTTTCTCTCTTGCTCTTTCTTGCGGTATGCGGTCATTTGCTCGGGGCACGCCCTTAATTTAAAAAGATCAACTGTGGGTCAACAGCGGTTATATAAAATAAAGGCTCCAGAAAAAAAAGTAGCATGCACCATACTCTATATAGACGTCGCTTGATATCAAGCGAGATAGCGGCCACGTGTAAACCTATTAAAGTTAAAAACAACGTTATTGTAACACTTGAAACTATGACAATTCCTCAGAAAATGCGCCATCCATGTAAACGGAAGTACAAACATACTGAAACAAAAGGGTGTGCGTTTTCCGGCGACGATAAAAATAATTCCTCAGTCAGTCTGTGAGTAACGCTTCGTTGAACTGAACACGCGGTGATTCAGTCTCTTGTTGTAAATAACATGAACGGTACTGATATCGTAGGTGATAAGAAATCAACAAATTTGGTTATTGTTTATTTAAACAGTAAACAAAAACATTTAAAATCTACAACGCAAATATGATGGCATTTTTTAAGATTGATGTTGCTCTCCCTGAATGAAGAATCGTCCAATAAAAAGATAAAATATGGAATATTTACTCTCAATGTTTAAACTCTGGACGCTGGCAAAATTGCGGTGATATCACCATGAATGGAATCCAAAAGAAAAAAAAAGAAGATGCTCCTTTCTTTCTCTCGCTCTCTCTACACTATACGGTTCTACTTATACATATTATATTACGGCGAAGTTCACATCGAATTATACCAAAGAGACACGACATGACATGGAGGAATCCAATTTAAAAATATCTAATAGTACATAGATTATATTTAAACGCGGGAAAACAACTGGAATGGCAATTACGCGGGCAAAATGGGGGCGCTACTTTACTAGTAGTAGTAAAGACTTTTTACTTGATTTATTGTATTTCTACTGGTGATCCCCCCCAAAATTCGAGGCTGTGACCGGGCCTGGTAAAGATGTTATAATTTCCCTAGTGGAATCTCCAAAAACTCCTACTACTAACCACCCACTACTACTACTACACCGAGGCGCGTATAAGTCACAGGTGACACCGAGGCGATATATATTAGATGAGGTATGCCAATATAAACAGCAAAATTTGAAAATTTAAATCTATGAACATAAGTGATAAATAGGTATGACAGATGACAGTAACACTAGTATCGACGATGCGGAGTATCCGTCAGGAGACCTTGCAGATGTTGTAAGCTCTTGTTAGCGAGCCGAGAATTTGGATGCTTGTGTTTGAAATCGACCTTCGGACATATTATGTTTTGTAACGTACACGGTTTTGTCTTTATTTTCTGGGAGACACATTTCACATATTAACTTTTTTTTAAATAAAAAAGTGACGAGACGAGCAGGACATGTGCCTGATGGTAAGCAACATGCCTGCCACATAACAGCACAGTGACACACAGCTATTGGAACATGAAGAGTCCAAATCATTACCTAGCACTGCACTGCGTTCGTCACCCAGAGATCTAAGATGTTATATCTGTAAGCCCTGTAATTTCTCTGGAAACATTGCCCTTCAAACCGGAACACATGTTAGCACATTACTGCTTGGCAGTAGAATAACTGGCAAAAGTGTGGTACTTCCCCAGGCAGACTCTGCCAAGAGTCCTACCACTACTTAACGTTTAATAATCCAACTAATACATATTAAAAATAAGAAAATAATTTAGTTTTTATGCTTTCACGCGAAAATTACTTAACCGATCAAAGTATTATTATCAACTATTAATAGTTTGTTTGTTTGAACGCCAAGATCTCGGGAAGTACTTTTCCGATTTGAAAGATTATTTTTCTATTGGATAGTCCATTTATCGAGGACGGCTATAGGCTATAGAACATAACGCTACTATCAATAGAAGCGGAGCATGAATCGAAAATGTAACAAAAACGGGGAAAAAACATTTTTGAGAGTTTATGTACCGTACTTTGACATGACAGCATGTGTCTAAGATTGCGTCATTGAAACTTTGCTAATTTGCTTCTAAATTTGAGTTGGTACGACCAATTTCCGACAGGTGGCGTAGCAGGTAGCTGAAGAGGTTTTTTGATTAGATGACTGAACCGATTTTAAAAATTCTTTCACCGTTGGATTTGTACGGGATCCCGATGAGTGCTATATATGTACCACGAGCGAAGCTGGGGCGGACATCTAGTGATGTATTAAAAAGCATTGTCATTTGCAAACGTAATGGTAAAATACATTGAATATTTAAAACTTCACTAAAATCATTTCGCAACTTTATCCTTTCACGTCATATGATCATTCATCATTTCAGTGTTTTCCTTTCAGCGAATGATTCAGGGACGTAAACACTCAAGAATTCCACTATGATGTCTGTAGGTACCATGTAAAGTGGACATGATTCACGGCAAACAATTTCCGAAACCCGATTGATGGTGACTGGTATAACTTAATCCAAACACTTACCAATACACTGAGCAATGATGGGTCAAATTATATTGGTTACCACTAATGTTTTGTATATGAAAACGGCCCCCTGGTCACAACACCGTGACAAACTTACTAGTACTAATTAATATCTATAATAATATATTCTGAATATTTCGACACAAATCTATCCTTCAAATGCGTAACAAAACTTCATTGATAACAATATAGTCATATGCAAATTATTATTGTATTATTATTTTCCAATTGTGTTTTATGATAATTTATTATTGTTAATAGTATATTGTAATAGGAAAAAGTCTACAAAATGATGACGGTTCAAAGATGACTCATATAGAAACTGGAACGTCGACAAATACGTTTATGATTTCAGTTAATGTTTCAGAATGGTCTTCAACTTTTTCTTTTGGTCTCCATTCGGTAATGTCACCGTAATTTCGCCAATGTCCTTCAGAATAGTCATTCGTAATAATAAATATGTCAAAGTGTCTATGTGACATATATCGGATAAAAAAATTCTGTGAATTTCAATACCAACACTTATATATCATATCCATATTTATATATTAGGAACGCCCCGCGGTTTTACCCGAGTAGTTCCCGTTCTCGTTATTTTCTCGGGATGAAAAGTAACCTATTGTTCCAGGCTATTATATATGTATTCCAGGCATTAATATATATGTGTTCCTAATTTCAATTGTAATTTGATGGGATTGCCTTTCAGCCGTTCTGAAGTGATTGATGCCTTGCCCTTTCTTTTATCGGACTTCTCGTAACTCAAAAAAGCGACATCGTTTCATTGTTGATGTTCCAAAAACACGAACGAAGAGATTTGACTCCACGTTTGTGATAAGAACGTCTAGGTTGTGGAATGTGTTGCCTGAGTGGGTTTTCCCCGATATTTACAATCTTGGTGTCTTCAAAGAGAGAGTCAATCAATTTCTTCTAGGTATGCACGCTCCATCGTAGATCGTATCATTGCTTAACATCAGGCGAGATGGAGGTCAAGTGCGAACCTATTTCAGTTAAAAAAAAAGACTGAGCTACAAACATCCAAACATGTAAACATCCCAACTTTCGCATTTAAATGGTTATAATAATTTTAGTAGGATATTTACTAAAAATACTCTTAACACCACATATTTTCTCAAACATTTTACGTAATACCTTTATCGGTAATTAAATCACATCGCTAATTAAAACACAACATTTTTGTAATATCTCGACGAGATTAGCCTAGATTCACATGTCAAGTGACAGGTGACAGGTGACGTTTGACAAACCGTTCTGCCAGATTACATTGACATTTCGATAGCGATCACGGGCGTTGTGCGTGCGCAATTAACCATTGAAGTTATTCCAATTAGTATTACAAAGAATAATTAAACTGATTGTCATTTATACCCAGATCAAACTGGTTTTAAAACATATTCCACATTTTAAATTTAGGTTAAAAAATCAATTGATACTCTTAGTTAGTCTTAGTTTAAGTTTTAATTGTTTTTTGTCGGTGTTACTTATAGAAAAATAAAATAATACTTTTTTTTTAAAAATCTAATTTACAGTTTTTGGAACGTCAACCATGAAACGATGTTGGTTTTTCGAGCTACGAGCAATCCGATAGAAAAAAAGGGCATGGTAGTAATATATTGATACAGTACGCAACCTCCGAAATATATCCCAAAAAAACTGCTTGGCTTACACCTTTGTGGCGACGTTCAAGATTTTAGATTTCGAAGTCTTTTTCGAAAAAGGTAAGTAGTCTTTGTCTATGAATCTTTCCAAACGTAAAATTACGTCTAATTGTTGTTAAAAGTCAACATTATCTAATCTAATAGAAAAGAGGCCAATAAATTATTATCATTATACATTTATCCGTCGATAAAATACTCCAGATTACGCTTCACAACTTCGCCGCCAATTTCATTACTGCTTTATTTTAACGCCAAGTACATTTACGATGTATTTATAAAACCCTAACTTACTTTAATAAAGACATAATTGTATTTCGTAGGGTTACGCAGGAACGTTTGTATTAAATCAGAAAGGCTATGGAATCCGTTGCTTGAGTAGGTTTTGCCTCTTCTTTTCCTCTTCTTCTCGTTATCCAAGAAATGTGTAAAAAATAAATATATAATTGTAATGACAAAGATCACAGACCCCGGAGTCTGTGGAGTGGTTAATATAAATAAAAAAAAAAAAGGTTTTGCCCGATGGTTTCAATCTAGGTGTCTTCAAATCGAGAGTGAATCAGTTTCTTCTATGTAAGCTATCTCCATCGTAGACCGCTTCGTGTTAAATGTAATTACTAGGGGTGTGCTTACTTAGCAGAAACCCATCCACTCTTACTTGAAAACACCAAGATTGTAAGCATCGGGAAACCCCCACTCAAGCAACACATTCCACAGTCTAGACGTTCTTGTATAATGAAAGTATGATATAAACAAGGTTTTCAGCTCAGTGTGAAAATGAACGTGAAGCAAACAATGTGTAAAAACATATTGTAAATAAATACACAAGTACCTGGTTGACCGAGCTCTGTTCGGTTTAAATGCGTTTATAAAAAGATCCAAGTAAAAGATTTTCTCAGAAAAAAAAAGAAAAGACCCGAGTATAACCATCAGTAATCGAACCGGGACCTGTTGACTCCGAGGGCGAGCATATTCCGTCTGAGCCATTTAAACTTAAAGAACAGGGGGCGAAATAAGTTATCGTATTCTAATGACGTTATACGAGTTTTTCATTGTCTAAAAACGCGCATAAAATGATGTTTTTAAAAAATAAAACCTAGCTAGATCGATTTATCGTCCCCGAATCCCCTGGATACATAATTTCATGAAAATCGTTCGAGCCGTTTCCGAGATTCAGATTCTATATATATATATAACTATATACCCACAAGAATTGATTGTTTAAAGGTATAAGATACACCACAATATAAATACAAGGCTTTCAGCTTTTTTTTAATCAGTTTTTTTTTATGGGACTGTTATGACAAGTCATGTGAATTGTATGTCATGTGGCAGTCCCATGGCCTTCAGCTTAGTACAGGTGTTCCGTGTAACCTTACATTATGTCAAAAGATATGTAGCCCTCGTTATGTGTACATTTTATTGATGTCATTTTTAAGCTGCTTTAATGAAGTGCGAAATTTATTGATGTCACATTAAGCTGTGATTTCTGTTCTCGATTCTGTGTGAATTTTCTTACAGAATTGGTTTATTGTCGATATATAGAGCTTTGTAGAAAGCTTTTCGTAAATATGTTTATTGCAATATGAAAAAATCTTACTAATGTTATGAATGTCAATGTTTGGATATTTTGATGTTTGCTGCTCAATCACGTCGTAAGGTATGAAATAAAAGTGGTCAAGTGCGAGTCGGGCTCGCCCATGAAGGCTTCCGTAGCAGCAAGTAACATAATACAAAAGTTCTTGTACTTCGTTGTTACTTTAATCAGTGTGTTAACAATAGTCAATTTATGACGTATTAAAATAAAACTACTTACTAGATATCATTCAAACCAATTTTCGTTGACAGTTTACATGGTAACGTACACCATACACTTTTTTTTATTTTTGTCATTCTCTTAGTTTAGAAGTTACAGGTGGGGGGAACACACTTTTTACCACTTTGGAATGGTCCCTCGCGCAAACTATCGATTTAGAAAAAAAAATGTTAGAAACCTCAAAATCATTTTTGATGACCTATCCTTAGTTAGATACCCCACACGTATGGTATTTTTTTTTTAATTTCAGTTCTATGTATGGGACACCCCAAATTTTTTTTTTTTTATGTTTTGTATCAAAATCTTAATGCGGTTTGCAGATTACATATACTTACCAAGTTTTAATACTATAGCTTCTAAAGTTACGGAGAAAAGTGGCTGTGACATACGGACGGACAGACAGACAGACATGACGAATCTATAACGGTCCCGTACTTTGCCATTTGGCTACGGAACCCTAAAAATAAAGTCTATTTCAGTAATTACTAGCATAACTTTGCCATGCATAGTCAACTTTGTCTATGATGTAGAGTTTGAAAGACTATGTAAGATAGAAGTAAATATTCACTTCAAAAAGAAATACCTATAACAAAAAAGTCAATACGATTATCAAAACAACTTACCCGACATAGAGCGACGCCAGTATCGAGTCTGTCCAAGAAGTTATCAGCATTGATCCTGAGCTCGGGGTAGAGGACGGTGAGCCACTCCGCCAGGTCCTCTTTCATAGCATAGAGGTACTCCTCGGAGGACTTGAAGGGCCGGAAGGGCCGAGCCTCCAGGAGGACTGCACCTGCGGCTGCCATGATGCTGTGTTGGTCCTTAGATGCACATTACTGGGTCTGTAACAATAAAAGAAATTTTATTAAATCCCTATTTAAACGTGAAACATCACTATGTTCCGGTTTGAAGGGCAATATTTCCAGTGAAATTACAAAGCATACAAATAAAACATCTTATATCTGTGGTGTAGCAGAGATAGGTAATGATTTGGACTTTTTGTGTTTTAATGCTGCGTGTCACTGTGCTATTATGGGCTAAAAACATCTTTCAAGGACATGCATCGTCTGCCAACCCGCACTTAGCCAGTTTGGTGGGTTATGGCTCTGAACCTTTCCTTATGTGAGAAGATATCCAAATTCCAATAGTAGTTACATAAGATTGGCTGCTTAGGCCTTTTACAAATGCCACTTCGTAGCCATATTATCCGCACGATACAATCTTTGACAATCGAGCTTCTTGAATAGTATACAAGAATTTGTATACAATGTATACGAACTTACAGCAAGAAAAAAACTTATCCGGACCACTGAACGGAGACCCTTTCATAATATAAGTATCGATAATTCTCCTTTTCGCCGCCATACCTAAATATCTTGTGGCTATGTCCCATTGTGTATTTAAATAGGATATTGTTCAAATGTTACACAAAAGGTTTTAATATAGTTAGTAGAACGTACTGGCCGCTAAGACAGACTTTTGTAGCTGATAGTGTTTTGTTTTTGATTATTCGAATTTCAAATTGACCCTAAAAAAAACTTTAAAATTGTAAAAATTTAAATTTGTGTGTTTAAGTGTGTAGTGTTTCTTCTCGCGTATCGTCATAAAGACGAGATGGTTTTGAAAGAAATTAAATCATATAGTAAGTAGATTACCTGAATTTTAGCATACTTAAGCTTCTTTTTATTCTGTGAAAGTTAGTCTTTTTTAAGTCACAAATTAAACCGCTTCGATCGGCTAGTTTTAAATAAACTAATAGATACAATAATTAAACTTTTCACATAGGTATCATAATTGTCATCATCATCATCATCAGCCACAAGACGTCCACTGCTGAACATAGGCCTCCCCCCTAGATCTCCACAACGAACAGTCCTGCGCAACCTGCAACCAGCGGTTTCCAGCGACCTTTGTGAGGTCATCTGTCCATCTAGTGGGAGGCCGTCCAACACGGCGTCTTCCGGTTCGTGGTCGCCACTCGAGAACCTTTCTTCCCCATCGGTTGTCAGTTCTGCGAGCGATGTGGCCTGCCCATTGCCACTTCAGCATGCTTACTCTTTGAGCTATGTCGGCCACTTTCGTTCTTTTGCGAATATCCTCATTACGGATTCTGTCGCGCAAAGAGACTCCGAGCATAACCCATAATAATTGTACGTTAAGTAAATTATACAAAATACCCGTAGTTTGCGTGACGAAATTTATTTAGTCGCCGTCTAGACGACTAAATCTGTCAAAATTAAGCTGACAGCTGTGACTGACAGGATCAAATGCTCACTTTGTTCATGATTAGGAGCAATTGGAAGCAAATTTATTTATTTTGCAATCAAAGTTTATATCAAGGAGAAAATAATTAACGTTTTAAATCAATTTGGGTTTGATAGGTGTGAATGAATGAGTAATTTATACCCATGAACGTATGAAAATAACGGACGTAGTCTCACTAACACAAGCACTGTGTCAAGTCAAGTCGGCCAGTTCCCTGTCACATACAGTTTAACACTCATACATACCTACTATAAGTATCAAATAGAGATTTGTTGATTTAGTGCGAGCTTAAATTAAAATTGTGTGATTTATACGTTTCCCTCGCGCCCTGCAAAAAATGTGATAAAGTTTATAAGGAAGAAAAAAGTCTAACTTCCAATTTACCTCCCCTCCAATGGCTAAATGTTCTATCTAAGGTTAAGCAGTAAGAAGAATAAAATATTGATTACGTGTTTGTGTTTTGTTGTGGTGTTAATTTGGCTAACATGGCAACTCAGAATTCCATCACACATTAAAAAGCCGCCGCCATTTTGGGATTTTTGGGTGCCTCAGGTTTGTCTTTGGATGGTTCTGTCCGTGTTATTCATACGTTCATGTTCAACCAATACTGTTTTATGCTTTAGGACATAAATGATTCCAAGGTTCTACCTGAGTAATAGAGGTACTAGTAGCATCACACAGTTTAACCCGCTTAGTTCCATTTCCGTTATTTTTGAAGTGAAAACTTCTTTTGGCGCGCCACAGACATATTTTTCGTGGGCTGTGAATTGAATTCGAGCGTCACGGGAATGATAAGCAATCTTTGGGTAAACTCGGGACCATGGCCATTGGCTATCTAGATATGCGTCAGAAGTTCCCATTCGCTGAAGCATTTCTAGATGGCCATGCTCATGGTTACGCCCTCTGGTTTCACCCGCGAAGTTTCCAAAGTAAGCTATCAAATTCTGAGATATAAGTTTTGACTTCTATCTGCAGTTCCTATGACTGCCAATTTGTTATTCTATCAGTGTTCCAAATTTCAGCCCAATCCGTTCACCTGTTGCGACGCAATTGAGCATACTTACATCAAAATTTGAGCAGCATCCAATTATTTCGCATTAAAAATAGTAGGTCGATTAAAATAATGAGTTGTAATATAGAACTTAACTACATGCAGAAGTGAAATAGTGGTTACCTAACATATCTGCGACATAATGCACGGTCGCATTGAGATAGGTCGTCAACCCTACACGGTTGGTCGCGCTTTTGATAGGGTTGACTGATTATGAACCTCGTAATTTATGACATATTTTGTGTAATACGTTCGATCGTCGTTTTTGAATATCATTATAACACTAGGATATTTCTAATATAACTAATACCAAAGATTGTATATTTCGAATAATCTTTCGAGATCAGCGTGGTGGATTATGGCCTTGATTCTCTCCTTACAGGAAAATGCCTCGAGTCCCAGCAAGGGAACATTTAGTGACCTGATTATGCTAACAAACACAATTTAAACAAAATTACTGCATTATGTACATTTTAAACAAAATTACTGCATTATGTACATTTTAAACAAAATTACTGCATTATGTATCATACTTTATATTCATAATTTCTTGAGGAATTCTTGTGAATGATTTATTCAATGTTAGAATGATTTATTCATCACACGTTTGAGAAAACGTTTTGTTTTTAATAATGTTTATAGGTATACACGTCACTAATATTTAGTGACGGTTTAATTTGGTTTCTAAACGGTATTTTACAAGCAATCCCTAGTTACGTAGATTTTGTAAAGGTACCGTAAACCGCAATATGTATTATGACTATTAGCGTGCGATTTTATTTAAAGGTACCATACAACTGAACTTTAGTACTAGTATTTAGTATTGAGGGCTATGTAGGCTAAGTGAGCGATAATTACTCGTATATTGCAATGTCCGATTGGATTACGTTGTGTTACGACTTCATTTTGTATCAAATCTTATCTATGTAATTGTTTCCATCTGTAACCATCGATACAAACCAATGGATGTGCCCTGAGCACCTTGAAATTGGTAATAAACTGCGTCTCTGTGAGTGTAAGTGATTTACACACAACCAATTTACGAGTACTTGACCCCTAAAATCGTTAGCGGCGAGATATGCTATATCTACTTATTTTGGTTCTTGACAACAAATAGTGATAGGTAAAAACGTCCGGCGTTCACCGCTTCTTGCAACTGACTAGAACGGAAAGATTGAGCTAGCCAGTGAGAGTGAGATAGTGAGTGAGCTCACTATTCCCAACGATGACATAATTCCGTGCCCTTGGGAGAGAGGGTTTATATCGATATCTGTATCATAATGAAGCAATAAATCATTGAGTATTGAGTATGGGTGGTAGAAGTGGACTAGGATAAGCTGTAGGCTGATGATGATGAATCATTACTACCTAATGTCATAAATAACGTAGATTTTTCTGTATCTGATGAATAAGCTGAAAAACTACTTGACTTAGCACTATTAGCGATCTCTTTCAAAATGAAAAGAGCGAGATGAGCGTCTGATGGCATAGTGCACGACTACCTGTAATATTCACATTATATATTTGATATTTGAACTTTGTTTCAAAATGTATCACAAGATAGATGACTATTTCGCATAATTATAAATTGTAAATAATTTGCTGTAATATCTAAATCAGTGATTTCCAAACTTTGCGTTGAGATCACCAAGTGGAATCGCGGATCGCGGAGATTGGAGAGTCGCGATTAAACAACTGAACATACGATTAGTAGTTTGTGGCTTTGTGACTCAGTTGGTGGTGAGTCACTGAGCCATAGGTCATAGTTTCCATTCCCACCTAGGACAAACTTTTGTGCAATGAATATAAATTTTTGTTCTGGGTGAGTGTTTCTAGGTATCAAACATACAATTATAAATGCCTTATTTACAATTATTTATAATAATATTAAAGCCGTCACTGTTTTACTCGCGTAGTTCCCGTTATTTTCCCGCGATATAAAAAGGACTATTGTTCATTCCAGACTTATACCTACTATGTTTCAAATCCGAATCGGATCCGTTCAACCTTTGCGATTCGATTGAGAAACATACCTTCAAACATCCAAACTTTCACATTTAATCAACTATCTGGCTCCCAAAGTAAAAAGTGAGAAAATAAAATTGTGTTTACATAGAAAGCACTGCCTAGCGGTATTGTTAGCGCTAGTGTTATAGAAATATGTGTTGTTTGTCATCAAGTGATTAATTTACTCGTCCTGTCACTCTATTAAATACATTTATAAAAAAAAGAATAGTTTAAGAAATCGTGATGGAATAATCTAGGGCCTGGAGAGATTCTAATTTTTAACTGTCTATGGGGTCACTTTCATCAAGTTTGAAAACCACTGAATGAAATTATTTTATGTGATGTTCCGTTGTAGTAATTGTGTACAATGTTACTCATCTATTGTTTGCCTACATTTCTATCCGAAAATCCAGGTAACGGTTTCACGAAAGTCGGTTAGCCACATTTGATATCAGATAACCGCCGGTTAGATAAGGACTACATGACAGGTGGATTCGCGATGGTCGACGACCCCGGAAAGTTCAACCAAGTTCACTGACGATTTGACGGACGATTAAACACTAATAACTGTCGGTTAAAGCAGTGAAACTAAGTAACAAATGACGGTTTTTGGCTATAGAGTAAGACGCTATGGCTGCCAGAATTTCAGAGTTCATTAAATATGAAAGTGTGTTAGTGGACACTCCCAGCCACAGGTATAGAGGCCAGCTCTGAGAATTAATCATCACCATTTTAGCAAACACTGAATACAAACTTATGCGTGTCTGTATTTTTTTTTTATGTAGTGACGAGACGAGCACCACATGCACCTAATGGTAAGTACACGCGTGACTATAACATCCCAATGCTACTATTTCTATTTGTTTGAACACAATTAATTTTTAATCCAGCTATTTCAACTCTTTTGAATACAAAGTGTGAAATCACTCTACTGCGCTCACCACCCGGTGATAGAAGTTAAATTTATCTCTTTACGGTGTAGAGTCTCTGGAATCAGTTGCCTTTCAAACCGACATATTATAATAATATTTGCACTTAGATGCTTTGGTTGTAAAATAACGGGATCGGCAAGAAATCCTACTAACTATAAAATTATCAATATTGTTACGATAGAATAAACTTTGTACAATTATACAAATACAAAAGTTTCACTTTTGGTAACAATTTAAATTTGACACATTGAAACAAATTTAACTACAGAATGCTACAGTAGCGACGCTTTTTAGTGGTCTGTTAAGTTTGTAATTATATACAACAAAATCAAATGATAATGCACAACTTTGATACGTTTTCTTTTGAAAAAAATAGCCTTTTTGTAACAAATATTTATGCGAGTCGATCGCTGGTTGGACCTAGACTCGATTGGCACAGGATCGAAGCAAACGTCTATGCCTAGCAGTGGGATAGAGAAAGCTATAGATGATGATGACGTTGACCATTTTTATTTAGGGCTAGAATGAAGCAAATCAAAGAAAAATGTATCCTCAGGTTTATGAAATGATGTTTTGTTCACAAACTTTTGGCCACTGAGGAAAGGTAACGAGTTGTTGTAGTTTTTAACTTACGCATATATCTGTTTTTAACCACCGACCAAAAAAGGGAGGTTATAAGTTTGACGTCGATGTCTGTCTGTCTGTCTGTCTATCTGTCTGTCTGTCTGTCTGTCTGTCAAATCCGAGACGGCCGCTCCCACAAAATGGCGAAATACATTTCTTTTTTCACAACTCCCTTAATATGGGTATCAAATGAAAGGGCTTGACTAGTAGAATATTGTACAGATAACAAATCCGAGGTAGTCGGGGGTTAATCAAAATTTTTAATTTTATTCTTGTTATTCAAAAGATTAGTGAAACGTTTTCAGATGAGAGAAAAAATATATTTTTTATAAACATAATAGTTTCAAACAAACTGACTTCAGTTTGTTTGAAATTCATCAATTTCAATTCATTTCAATTTCATTTTTATAAATTAACAGTAATTAAAAATTTAACAGTTCAGTAGAGTGTGAAAATATAGGGCACAGGGTTTAATCAATTATCCTTTCGATTTTACAAGGGGCCAGTTACACCATCAGTCTTTAATCAACGGCTCAAGTGGACTATCGTTTAAGCTTAATTGCTTGTTAACTGGTTGTTGAACTTATATCGAGCGTTTAACTTAACTATGACTCATGGTTGTTAAGTTATTGTAGTTAATTGGGGGTTAGTCATGTTTAGATGTATCCAATAATGACTGACAGTTAGGATTTTACGTCTCAAGATATGGTTGTGATTAACGTCAATTACATTAATTCAAATATCGTTAAAGCTATTTCTGCTAACTAAAACAAAAATAAATCTATACTAATATTATAAAGCTGAAGAGTTTGTTTGTTTGTTTGTTTGAACGCTAGGATCTCGTTACTGGTCCGAATTGAAAGATTCTTTTCTATTGGATAGTCCATTTATCGAGGAAGGCTTTAGGCTATAGAAAATAACTCTACTATTAATTGAAGCGGAGCATGAAACAAGAATGTAACAAAATCGGGAAAAAATATTCCCCTTTTGAGAGTTTTCGTACGTTTCGTGCTTTGACATGACACATGACAGCATGTGTCTAAGATTGCGTCATTGAATTTCAGTAATCTGTGCCTCGAATATAAACCTTTGCTAATTTTTTTTTCTAAATCTGAGTTGGTACGACCAATTTCCGACAGGTGGCGTAGCAGGTTGCTGAAGAGGTTTTTTGTTTGAAATCGATATTCTCAGGAATGAGTGAACCGATTTCAGTCATTCTTTCACCGTTGGATATGTACGGGATCCCGATGAGTGCTATATAATATACCACGGGCGAAGCCGGGGCGGGCATCTAGTAAATGATATTCCTGTCAATTTTCATCGTGTTTTTGCTAGGATAGAGCCCATCTCATTTTTAACAACCTTTCCGGTCGGTTGATGGACGTGAAGCTTGACTTAAGTGCTGACGTTTCTTAAATTCAATTTATAAACATTGCCCTTCTACTTGGTAATGCCCCCAGTACGCCGAATACGCTTCCAGCTGACAATGAGTGCACAAGTTTAATGTCAAACTAAGTTACACATTATTTCATTGCCATTCGGCGTGGTAATGCCACCAGCATGCCGGGCACTATGCAGACTGGGATTTGAACATCTTGATTATATGTAGACCTTTATTGGCCTATGGATAACTCAGATGTACTTAAGTATGTAGTATTAGTGGTGTAGTTCTCAAGTAGTCGTTTCTTAGTAAAGATTCTGCCCGTATTAAAAAAGAACATTTTTAATTTGAAGACCTACCTGCGTAGTGGCTAGAATTACCGATTTTACAATCGTGTGGGCGTAAAGTCGAAGCCCGTTTTCGCAATTTTTCCAAATGCACAATATACGAGTTTGTTATCATCGATATAACGATGTCAAACGTCGCAAGGAAACCAATGTTGTCCAAAAATGTATAAATCAGAAATATTTCATACGTCAACACGCTTTTGGCTAGCGTAGTGGATAGAGACTCTTTCCCCGAGAGAGAAGACCCAGAATGACAGTAGTGGGAGCTTAACGTGCCGTTAAGTTACGGCTAATCAAGCAACTAACGGCTGGTCTAATCGGGACAACGGCCACTGCCGATCCCCCCGTTTTCAAGCCCCACGCACACCACTGTCTTTTCGAACTAACTTAAAACGGTGAAGGAAAACATCGCGAGGAAACCGACATAAACCTTAGAATCTTTCGAGGTCATGCGTCATCCTACCGCACTGTGCCAGCGTGGTGGATTACGGCCTTGACTCTCTCTTGCGAAAGCAGGTCCCGAGTCCCATCAGCTGGGAATATTTAGAGGGCTGTATATTCAAAATACTGAACGCAAATACAACATCGTTCAACCCTATTGCAATACGATTACCAATCGTACTTTTCCGCGTTCCTAGTTAGTCGCATGTCTCATGAAACCCTGTGACTAAACTAAAACAGAATCACTAGACTAAAATAAGACCGGTTTCAATTTCAGTGAATGAATGACTAGATCCCGTGACGTCATCGACTTGACTCATATCTATATAACACTCCTTGGCCTACATTAAATTATAACTATTAATAAAATTATTCCGAAAAGTAATAATAGTAAAGTATAATTAATCAAGAAAGTATTTCGAGAAACATATTTGATTGGATAACGGGACACTCACGTATATGGTCGGTCAATCCGACTTTTGAGTTTCGGCCGCGTCCGGCGGCCTTTTTCAAACGAGTCGGATTGACCGACCGTATATACGTGAGTGTCCCGTTATCCAATCAAATATGTGTAACAACCACGTTAATTTTAATACTAAAATATTTCGAGAAATATTTGTTATTAATTTGTTTTTGTATTTTATGGAACGAAGACCTAGGTACCGACGATAAATCATCTGATAATATCTCTGGTGACGAGCGCAGTGCTCTAGTAGTGAGTAACTCTAGGCAGTGCTTTGTAAAACTTCGTATTTAAATAGATGCATGGCACTGTGCTGTTGCGAGTAGGTCAGTTGCTTACCACCAGGAGCTTAGCTTGCTCGTATACTATATTACAAAAAAAATTGGCAGTCATAAGGATTGCCGATAGAACTGAAAACTAATACCACAGAATTTGATAGAGCACTTTGGAAACTACGCGGGTGATACCGGTGGGCGTAGCCATGACCATGCCTGTCTAGAATTCTATATCATCCAAAAATTTCTTTTATTTACGAACGTGACGCTTGAGCTCAATTCACAGCCCGCGGAAAATCTGTACGTGGTGCGTCAACAGAAGTTTTCACGTCAAAAACGTGCATTTAATAACAGTAAAAAATTGTCTACTGAGTGCAGTAGAATTTTTTTATTAAATGAGTTTTTAATTTTAAGCAGGCAAAGTAAGGAGCGGGATAGTACAATCGAAGATGTTTTGGTATTTTCTTTAAATTACTGATAGGTTTTCGTTTACTGAGACGACAATGCAATCTACAAAATAAATCTGAAAGAAGCACTTCAAACTTTTACTTCTTTACTTGTACAAAATACTGTTTATTATAAGAATAAAACCTTCATAATCTTCGAGAATTGTTTCGTCACATGTCTACGTAATGTAATTCTGAAGATTTTGTGTTAATCACGCTACAATTATTTTAGGACCTTCTCCGTAATCCTTGAACGATTTACCTCTTACTAATGACAGTGTGTGGAATTTAACCTACTTCGTGAAAGTGTTTTATACATAACTATATTTAAATATAGATTTTCTTTTACTCAAAAATGTTACAGGTTTGTTGTCCCGCGTCGCGAAATCGTTTGGAGTTCAGCATTTAGGCATAAGTTTATCTCATCTATCTAAGTGTCCTAGATTTCGTTAAAGGTGAAATTTTAAAGAATTTTCAAAGTAAACAAACACTTTTACTTTCCATGATAACGTTTAAGCAATTTTTAAGCTTCACGTAAGCTCTCCCAGAAGATAATCTAGCTGACATTATAGGCAAACCTGAAGAATTTATTTCTTTTAATTGTAATAACTACTGGATCGATTTTTAAAAACTATTTTACAGTTAGATATGTACGTGATCGTCGAGATTTAGGCTATATTTTATATGTACCAAAAGCGAAGCCGGGCGGATCGCTAGTGTAAGAATGTTCCGACAATTCTAACATTAATGACAACAATTATGAATTAAAATATACTTAAAAGGGATAAATAATTATAGTGTAATCCTTACTTACTTTAACAACATTGAAATAAAGATGTATTTGTATTTCATGTATATTTAAAACTAGATGTCCGCCCCGGCTTCGCCCGTGGTATATTATATAGCACTCATCGGGATCCCGTACGTATCCAACGGTGAAAGAATGACTGAAATCGGTTCAGTCATTCCTGATAATAACGCTTTCAAACAAAAAATCTCTTCAGCTACCTGCTACCCCACCTGTCGGAAATTGGTCGTACCAACGCAGATTTAGAAACAAATTGGATTAGCAAAGGTTTATATTCAATGACGCAATCTTGGACATTGGCAAAATTACGGTGACATTACCGAATGGAAGCCAAAATAAAAATTTGAAGTTGAATTTGACGTCATCGCTGTCATGTCAAGTGTATCTCTCTACTTAGTCTGTGGTCAAAGCACGCTACGAAAACTCTCCAAAAGGAATATTTTTCCCGTTTTCGTTACATTCTTGATTCATGCTCCGCTTCTATTGATAGTAGCATTATGTTCTATAGCCTATAGCCTTCCTCGATAAATGGACTATCTAATAGAAAAAAGAATCTTTCAATTCGGACCAGTACTTCCCGAGATCCTAGCGTTCAAACAAACAAACAAACTCTTCAGCTTTATAATATTAGTATAGATTAATTAACATAGAACAAAATATTAACTTACTCTTTCTAAAATTGATTTGTTGGTAACGCAATGGCAATCATTAAACCACGTCGATATTATCTATCTATCTGGCTGCCATCTTACAAGCTTTGCTTAGTTTAGAGTCAGATGTTGTGTGTGAATTGTCCACCAATATTTACGTATATTATTTATTTATTTATTATCTGTGTCCATGATAATTATGATGACATAAAATATAAATAATCATATACATTAGTGATTTTAAGTAAAGAATTGTCACTTATACATATCTCGATCACGACATTCCACAGCCAAGTTTTCATCAAAACAAAAAGAAACTACGAACAAAAGAACGCAGTAAGTAGTCCGCATCAATAATATCATAACATCACAATATCAGAATACGAGAGTACAGTGCGGCACGAATCAGATTACGAGTACAAAGCTGCATTTTTACTACAAAATTCAAGTTTTTTCCAATCCAACAAAAATGCGGGATTCACTTCAAATGTGGGCTTTCATAAAATACTTTTATACAAACAAATTTATCCGTTTTCAAAACCACGAACAGGCTCAAAAGCGCAAAATAAATCAACATTATTTTTATAGCCCACTCATCTATTTAAAGTCGGTGCCAGCCAATCAGCCAAGTCTAACAGGTAGTAAATGGATACTACCTACAAGTATCTACCTACCTGCTACATACATAGTATCTATCTAATAGCTATATGTCTTGGAGGGCCTGAGAACTATTAGAGATAAGTTTCTTTCGCAATTATCTGACATTCTGAATACGTTTATATAGCAAAAAGCTAAATAAAAATATCTGAAAAGTTTGCAATTAATAATTTTAGTTTAAAGGAATTAGTCTAACAATAGGACAGTTATCATAGGCTTTATTTAAAATACTTAAAGGCTTAAATCTAAATAAAATATTTAAAGGCTTTATAAAAATAATTCTATTTCAATCACCAACCAACACGCTCTTGGACAAAATAGTGGATTATATGACTCTGAGTCTCTAGTGTAAGATAAAGCCGCGAGTCCCAACAGTGGGAAGAAAAATTAGGCTGCCTTTGCTTTGTGCAAAGAGCTCAAAGCGACTTGTATTGAGTTGTAGAGTACATAATGATCTCTGTATAAATAGTTAAAATAGTGAACATACTGTAGACCAATTTTCTTTAGTTTCATTTCAACTCATGTCGTACTGTAGCGTCGGAAAAACTAGCCGAGTTGCACGCAGGTACCGTCAGCAAGACAATACGCAGCCAGTTGCGTAATAACACGCTCCAGCGACTTCCGTTGTCGCACATTGTACGATCTGCAGGAAAACTTTAAAAAGTCGATCTATTTTAATTGTATGTCATCGAAAATTTAAAAACTGTCAAATACTCATGTATAATCAAACCCAACTTATCGTGTGCTTATAATGTAGGTAACACGTTTTATTGTAAACTCATGATGACTGGAATTTATGGTGACTTTTACATATTATTTTAATTGCCTGATGAAAACAGCACAATTTCATATTTAGGTATCTTTTGAGGAAAGATAAAGACAAAAATTAGAAAAATTTAAATGAAATAAAATATAATGATTTGTTTGCATTCATAAAATGTGTAGATACTTATCACACAACGCATTATTTTTACATTGCACGATAGGTATTTCTTAAAGAGATTTTCTTCTCTTATTCTAGATGTTGTTATACCTAATTTATGGCAGTTATGGTTTTAGGTATTGATTACGAATTAGGCAACATTTCAAATCAAGAACTCTGAATTCCACTCTAGATAAAACCTGTGTTGGTATAAATCGTAAAATCTTCACTCTTTCATTTCTGCCTATAAATCTTGTATCTGTTATTTTTGTTTGATTTGTTATTTTTGTTTGGTTTTATTTTTACATCATTATTTAATTTTTGACTTCTTATAGAATTTTTATCAATTTATTTTATTAACATTTGAATTATTTTCTGTTTGCCTAATATATGAATGTGCGAAATTATCATAACATGACATAATTATTGTATCATGACATAAATTGATTACATTTTTTGTTTACTTTTTTCACAATATTTTGTTAGTAAATGAATGTATCTATCATTAGTATAATTGGCGTTAAGCCGTTCTAATTGATTAATAAATAAATAACAAAACAAATCCTTTCGATTTTTTTAATGTACATACACGATAATTATATTTATGCCTTAATGTAGTGTATTTTTCTGCCATCGGTACACAATTAGTAGGGTAATCTGTTTACAGCACATCAACAGACCGCGGGATTTATTTTTAAAGTTTTAGAGCAATTTTACTCGCTTTTCTTTAAGTCAACTTACTCAGGTTTACACAGAAAAAGTGATCTGATAGATGTTTTTTTGAAGAGAACACTACTTAGCTACGCTTAGTACTTTTCGTATGATTTATTTTCAACATGCGTGATAGCAGTAGATATATCTGTAGCTGTACATCTTATACCTTTAAACGAGCAATTCTTGTAGGTATATATATATAGAAACTGAATCTCGGAAACGGCTCGAACAATTTTAGTGAAATTATGTATATAGAAGGTTTATTTAAAAAAACGCCTTTTTTGCGCCATTTTATATGCCATTGAAATACTGTTACATAAAGATTAGAATGCGACGGTAAATTTCGCGACGTCGCGCGACAGTATATTAGCTTAGTCGGGAAGATGGGTGGTCACAATATGGTAGGTCCGGGTTCAAATCAACCAGCTACTTTCTTTTTTCAAGTATTTTTTTTTTTTAGATAATCAGTATGTATCTAAGTAACCGTCACCCAGGTCACCCAGGTACTGTATGTAATATAGTATTTTAAGTTCTATGGGCACTCCATATGACTGCCAATTTTTTTAGGCAATGTCTGAGTGCGCGGGCTTGGTCAAATTGTGGTCATAAATAGACCTACCTTATTTTTTTAAATAGGGAATGACTAGGATTCTTCTAGGTAAGTGTAGTTCATTGTGGTATTCATCGAGTGAGATGGCTGTCAACCAAAAAGATACTAGATATTTATAAAAACACCTTAGACATTCCGTCATGGGACTGGGACTATTTCCGAGATTAAACTATCTAGTCATGAGATAATAGTCAAATTCTAAAAATCTATTTCAATTTCGTAAATCCTCTAAGAATGTACGAAAAAGCCAATTTTTATCTATCTATCTACTCGTATTTATTTAAAAATAGCTATGTCCACGGTTTCACGTGAGTTTTAAGAGAGTTTTGTTTATTTCGAGGAACCCTGTTTAACTAACTTAAACATTCATATGCATAAAGTAAAAACGGTTAAGTATATTACAAACAGATGCAATTTTATTTGTATAGATATAGATGTAAAGATGAATCCCTGTTTCTACAGGTCACGCTATAAATTGAGAACGGGTATACCGATTTCATTAAAAAAAAATAAAGACGCCTTTAAAATTGAATTAAGAACTGAAGAAACTCAAACGCCATTGGGACAAATCTACGAACAACAATAATCCGTGCTTTTTTCAAACTTGCTCCAAACTTTTTTTCACTAAACTGTTTATAGCTTTTCTAATATTTGCGAACGGTTTCCATATTTGTGAAGGTCTTCAAAAAGTGACATGACTCGATCCAATCGAATAACCTCAATAATAGTAACAATTGTCGAAAAAGTGATGTCCTAAAACAGTACTTGTTGACTAGACTATTATAATATTAGTGTGGCATTAGTAGGATAATATAAATAATCGATTTAATACCCATGAATATCAAGTCTTACGAAGTCGACGGAAAATAGGTATTTATTTTGAATTCCGTTGATATCTACACTTCACGAGATAATGCAAAGATTAACAATCAGAAGTCACGTTTTAGGTCACCTGTGTTTAAAATAGTATAATACTGACAGTATTGGTGCATTCAGATAGGAGATGCGATAACAGAAAAAGCACTTTCTTAAAGGCGGGATTCGAATCTTATAAGATTGTTGGTTCGAATCTCGCCAACGTCTCTAAGTATCCAAGTCCAGATGTTTAAATAAATTTGTCATACCACTGGTTATAACGGTGAAGGAAAACATCGCAAGCCAAAATAAAGCCCTTAAAAAGGCATAAATCCTACTAATATATAACTGCGGAAGTGTGTGTGTTTCGATGTTTCTTGTTCAATCGCGTCGGAACAGCTTAACGTATGAGTTGAAATTTTGAACACAAAATATAGGCTGGAACAACATATAGCTTTTTATCCCGCAAAAATAACAGGAACCAGAATGACGCGGGCAAATCCTGGGGGCGCTGCTACTCGTAATAAATCATAATAAAACATTTCTTGTACTAGTCTCTAGATATTTCATATAAAAATAAGTATCTATTATCACGACTAAGGATTTCAAAATGACTGCCCATAGTAAGTGGAAAAAATCGTCATAATTTCAAATTGACGGATATAAAATATTACATTGTATAATTAATAGTAAATTAATTAATTGTCTTTTATTATAATAAATTGACAAAGTTTCAATAAAGATATAAGCTAAATCACACAATTAAGTAATAACATCATAAATTCATCAGTCACATAACCCACCCCTAACGGTACCTGGCACAAAGGTGCCCATTACACTGGCAGCATTACCACGCTGAATAGCTATGGACAATCTTTGTGCCAAGTACAAGCCGGAACGGGAGTCACCGGCATTTTCCCTTTTGCGTTGTCCTAACTCTCTAACGAGCTCCCGCGCCTCAGTGCCCCAACTGCCCAGCGTCTCCACTGCAATGGGGATAAAATTATAGAGGGGTTCCAAGGACGCGTACTTTTGTCGCTTTTTATTAGCGGCATCTTCAGCTGCCAAATCTATACTAATATTATAAAGCTGAAGAGTTTGTTTGTTTGTTTGTTTGTTTGCTTGAACGCTAGGATCTCGGGAAGTACTGGTCCGAATTGAAAGATTCTTTTTCTATTGGATAGTCCATTTATCGAGGAAGGCTTTAGGCTATAGAAAATAACTCTACTATTAATTGAAGCGGAGTATGAAACAAGAATGTAACAAAATCGGGAAAAATATTCCCCTTTGAGAGTTTTCGTACGTTTCGTGCTTTGGCATGACACATGACAGCATGTGTCAAAGATTGCGTCATTGAATTTCAGTAATCTGTGCCTCGAATATAAACCTTTGCTATTTTTTTTTCTACATCTGAGTTGGTACGACCAATTTCCGACAGGTGGCGTAGCAGGTTGCTGAAGAGGTTTTTTGTTTGAAATCGATATTCTCAGGAATGAGTGAACCGATTTCAGTCATTCTTTCACCGTTGGATATGTACGGGATCCCGATGAGTGCTATATAATATACCACGGGCGAAGCCGGGGCGGGCATCTAGTTATCTTATAAAGTTTTTAACATTAAAATAAATATAAGTATAAAATAACTATTAACAGGTATGACAGCACGAATCATTGTCGCTAAAACACGCTTAGTCTTCGACCGCTTGGTCGTTTACCATTAGACGAGCTCGTGATCAAACTAACACGAAAAAAAATAAGTTAATTCTGCTTGAAATTCCTAGCTCTATTGAAAGTTTAAAACAATAAGTGGCCTAGTGCGATTCGAGCACGCAAAGAATTTTAAACCGAATTAATAGAAAATTTCTTCTATTGTGATTAGAGTGATACGAAACCCTCGTTTGTTAATATACCATGGACTAGTTTATTAATTTCTTCAAATGCCTAGAATCTACACATTAGTACGTCAAGCAACGATTTAACTACATAAGTATTATATCAGTTATCTGGCCGCCATCTTAGAAGCTTTGCTTAGTTTGGGGTGAGACGGTGGTGTGTGTGTCCACCAATATTTTTTTACCTCTTTTTCCGAAAATCGCATACTGTGATAAATATATATAGACTACAGGCTGTATATTAAGAGAAAGAGTTCAGAATGGTAGATGAATACGGTGCGTACATATATTTAACTTTAATAGGTTCGCACTGGACCTCCATCTCTCCTGATGTTAAGCGATGATGCGATCTATGTACGATGGAGCGTGCTTACCTAGAAGAAACCGAATCTTTCTCGATTTGAAGACACCAATATTGTAACCATCGGGGAAACCCCACTCAGGCAACGCATTCCACAACCGAGACGTTCTTATCACAAACGTGGAGTCAAAGTGGAGCTTTTCTGCATAAAAATATACTAAATCATTGAAAGATATTACACACACTACTATGATATTTGACATTGACATATCCACACACACACGCTACATACTCTTTTACATATTATCTGTAGTCAAATTATGAATAGTTTAATATTGCTTTACAGTAAAATTGCGGCTACTTGGCGACCACTGGTTTATTTCAATTAAGAAAATGTCTCAAGCCATGCAATAAGTTCTAGTTTTTCCGAACTGTAGCTAAGTAAAAGCTATGTACATAATTATAAGTACATAGCGGCCTTGTTGACCGGAAGTGAGCTAGGCAAGTGGCGTACTTGCTCCGGCCTCGCTAGGGCGGTGACATTTCATCGATAGCTGTTGTCGACAATATTCACTCACGATAAAATATTCACGAAATGTTAAATTAAATTGTCAGGTAAAAATAATTCCGGTCGACAGATTTATTTAACACCTCCGAGCAATGTATTCGATTGGTAAATTCATTCAATTTTCTAGTCTCTAACCATTATTCAATTTTTAAGTAGAAAGTAGAAAATATAATCCGAAGTAGTGCAAGACAAAATAATGAATTATTGAAAATGTTGTGAATTGTAAGAAATGTTTAAAGTTACTTCAGTACAGTAAATGCTCAAAATATAAAACGGTTCATAGTCAACACTACTTTGCTCGTAAACTTCAAAAGTTTTGAACATGCCGCACGTTTGCAAGTTTGTCGTTTCCTTATCTTCTTCATATATATAAATCTCCTGTCACGGTGTTTGTCCTCGATTGACTCCTAAACGACTTAGCCGATTTTAATCAAATTTGGACACCGTGTGTAGATTGATCCAACTTAAAAGATAGGATAGTTTTTATTTCGATTAATGGGGTTTATGTGTCAATATTCGTGCGAAGCCGGAACGGGCCGCTAGTCTTACATTATATAAATTTCATACCATATTTATGATATTATATTATAATACATTTTACATACATATTTCGATCAGTGTGCAACTGATCTGAATGATTTAATGCTACCTTTTTTTCAATCGAACTTCTAGTACGTCCACAAAGTGACATCGCTTCTGATTGTCGCTCCAAAAACTTGAGCGAATAGGTTTGACACCTCCTTCGTAATAGGAACATCTAAACTTTGAAATGCATTGCCTGACTGGTTTATTCTTAATGGATATAATCTGAGTATCATCAAATCTAGCGTGAAACGTTATCTTTTAGGTCAGTGGATTCTATTATGGACTGCTTCCGTGCTTCATTAGTTAACATCAGGCGAGGTGGTGGTCAAGTGGAAACTAATAATCGAAAAAAAAGGATTGAATATAACTTTTTATGAGGTAAACTACAATTAGCATATACCTGTTTACATCTAGGTATTTTATAGCCGAAGGCCGAAGTAAACCAAAATCTTAAATTTTAATAGGTAGAGTAAAAAACCTATTAAGCTGTCTAATGTTTCTTAATAACTTTTTTTAAGCAATACGATAAATATACGAATAAAGTTTTTAAAGGAAAAATATAGCCTAGATCGCCCACACCCCACAGAGTTTCATTATAATAATGGTATTGAAGTTGGAATTGAGGTTTGCAAAGGTTACTCCTACGCTATAATTGCCAAATAACATATAAATTATTTAAAACTATCATTTTTATTATTGTAAGTATTAATATTTTAGTTTTTATTATTTGTTTTAACAAAGAACTGTAATAACATAAATGGAACAATTCGTAATTTAGATGTTATTTAGCGATGGTTTGAGAAAATGATATTGAGTTTAGTAAATGATATACTTATATAATTCAAAATTTGGGTATCAGCAAAACAAAAATTACGAAACTTCTTTAGTACAAATTTGTTTCGTTATCTTCATCGCCCCATTTAATAATTATTCCTCTACTGGATGAAGACCTTGGACCTCTACGGTACGGTCTTCTGTATTACGCAACCCCTTTCAAGGATTAAAATTATTGTACAACTAAAATATGGAAGTTTTAAACACAATAATTTATTTTCTACGAAAACACAAAAAGCGGACTTCAATGTAAAATTGAATTCAGCCACTTGACCAAATTTCGTAAGGATCTATGATAATGTCGTGAATACATGAAAGCAAATTTTAGTTTTTTGTACATGCATATTTCAAAAAACGCCGCATGGATTTCGTTTAAATTTATATGGGACTACGTCTGAACTAAGATCTACCAAAAAAAATAACGTTTAGAATCGATTCACAAATTCCAAATGATGGCGCTATGACGTAACATACCTACAAAAAAAATTCAACCATATTGAGAATTTCCTCCTATTTTTAAGTCAGTTAAAGATACGTTATTTCCAACGAATACTGAGCTAATAGCCCATATAAAGCTACTGTACTTTGGATATATAAAACTATAAAAGTTACCACGAGTAAACTATAAAACAATAAACAATGGCTTTCTTCTCGTATCTAAGTAAGTATGTATAACATTACAGATACGAGATACGTTATCGGAAATATCGAGCGCTTGATAACTTCATTATTGAGTATATCGTAAAACTGTTTTTATGATTGGAAACCTGAAACCAAGATTATTCTGTTTACTTTGTTTGAGTTTCTCTTTATTTTACTAATAAACTTAGAGTACCTTCAGTACTACCTTCGTAGTTCACGATCTAGTTATGTTTCTGCTATAAAAAGCAGCTTATTATTGGCTACGAGTATTAGACAATAATGTAGTCAATAAAATATCTATGTTTTAAATTTCAACCCGATTCGTTTAGTTGCTGAGGCGTAATTGAGCGACAAACATGCATTTATATAATTAGGAGTACATTTTCAACAAATACTACTTTTGGTTTCCAAGATATAACTTTGAATATAATATGCGGATAAACGAAATCAATTTGAATCCACATCGCAAAAAGAAAAAGTAAGCCAACATTTTTGTGCTAAAATGGTTTTGCAATAGCATCTGTAATTTGATATTATCCAACTATTCAGTAATGAAACGATTACGATGATAGTGTATGTCAATTAAGAAAATCGTCGGATTGATGTATTTTAAGTTTTGCAATAATGTTAAATTGCCTGAATTTCGGGACGTTACAAACGATAAATTATTTATTTTAATTTCATAAAATTAGAGGAATTTCAAAACAGTATATATGCATATTTGGTTTCTGATATGAACTACATTTTGTACCTATTTCAATTGACCAACACAACTATTCATGGCTTATTGCTTAATTTAAATTAATAACAATCCGTATGATGAGACTTAGTAAGGAATCAGGAAAATATATAATATTTAACCATTTAGGAACATAACCAGAAGATTCTCATTTAGTGATATACCAACCTATTATTCCAAGAAGAAACTGGCTGGCATACAAAGTAAACTCAGTTACAATTAATAGTTATGGACAAAATTTAATTTTCGGGTGAAGCAGAGTCAACCAATATTTTTTGCAAAATTCTCAAGAGTACCTGTTTTATATTAGTAACTTGGCAAAATGATTTGTTTAGGAGTGTAGAGCTCAAAGTCTCAATATTATAAAACATCTTAAAGCATTGTAAATATGTAAATTTTGTTAACGGTGTGATCTTTCCGCGAAATCTGTAAACGTTTCTGAGTTCATCGTCTCAAATGCTTTGAACATTTTTGCTAAATCTTACGTCAAAAAAGTATTAGATTTAGCATCATAGTAATTATTTTAATTTTATGGATTGTAAAAGTGAAGTGGGACGTAGTAATTTACTTCGTCATCAACACTTACTAGAGACGTTTTGCGTCTAAAAAATCGAACACGTGAGCAACATCGATCCATATTTGGCAGAATCCTGCGTGTTTTCTTCGATTCTCTTTACTTTGACTTTGACATTTACAAAACCAGATATTGCACTTCAAATCGACTGTGTACGTCTCTCGGTATTAGAAAAACATATTAGTAAAATACTTAATTATTATTTCTAACGCTTTTTCTTTTTGTTGCAAAAATTATAGGAACCAGCATCTGACGTAAATTATTAAATTGTATGGTACCTAATAGGTACATAAAAAATGACAAATTATGACAAAATATTTATTATTACGTGGTAAACGTATTTACAGTATGGAGTTAATTTTTCCTTGTTGTCTTAACATTGTTTATTTAACAGTAGTATCTAAAACATTCGAAATAAATAACTTTCTTATTGGAAACTTGTTAAATGTAATTACTAATTATATTGCATCATTAGTTTCCAAGATAACCGATACTCTCAAGTCTGGCAATAATGCGTTATTATGTTCCATATGCAAGTTGCCTGCCCCACAGGAAGGTTAGCTAAAAGCTTGAAAGATATGCAGAGGGCGTAGCGCCTAATCCTAAAATAGCATGCGACGGACTCCTCGGTCGAAATACCAACTTGGCTGGATAAAATTAGGCGACAGTTTTATTTAGTGTGGTTTATTGCGAAAAGGTTTATGCCACTGATCGTAGATTTTGACTAGTTTGTTGGTTTGAATATTTAAATAAATACAGTTAAAAGAAAATTATACAAATAAATACTTAATCGTTTTTATTAGTGTTGGCTAATACGTTCTTTAATATTATATGTATATTCGTAGTAATTTTAATTTATAATTAATTCTTCTTGTATTATACTGGTATGATATCATAGTCCTTTATAATAACTAATTATGGTGTAATGGGTTTATTTTTTTTAAATATGTTGTTCTAAGATAATACAATGAAATACTTTCTCATTAATATGACCTAGCATGATTAAAAGATTTATTAAAGTTTACATTTTATCAGTGCTTTATCATGTTGCAGCTAGGTAGATAATTTAATTTAGTTTTGAATAAATTAAAACGAAATATCACCAGCATATTAATCAAAAATGAATTAATATGATAATTCAATATTATTTACGTGATGATACATGATTTTATTTCCACGTCTGTGATAGTTTATCATAACAACAGGTATCATTTTTATTTTTAAATTCTTCACTGACGATATTTTAGTAATAGTATAAGGACTTATCATTAAAAATACACTTATTATATTTTTTATGCGGACCGCGCCCGAAAAATAAAAAAACTTAAGTATTGGCAGATAAAAAATAATCAAAAATTTGACGCCCATCCAAACTTCCTGCAAATGTCATAAAGTATCGAATAGGATTATCGAATAAAGATATTATCGATTGATATCATCATTTGACGTCAGTGATAAAATAAACTATTGATAAGTAAATTGGATACTCACGTAAAGTGCACAACGAGCCGGAAAAGATAAATAATTATCATACCTAGAAACTAAATTTACTTAGGATCGAAAATCTTTGCTAATGTTATTTTGACCTTTAAATACAGGTGTTTACATAAAAACAGAAATTACAATACACGTTTGCATTCATTCAATTCCGACAGCATCAATCAAAAATAAAAATACGAACCTTATTTTTGAAAAAAAAGCTAGCGGGTCCCAGTCACACCACTAAGCGAAATCCTTTTTTTAAGCAAAATAAGGGAGCACAACACTCGAAATCGCGACTTCGCGGGGTTATCGATATATTCGATAGGACGCGAGCAAGCACTAGTCGTGCGTCAAGACTAGTTGAGCGACGCGAGGGAACTAACGCGGGCGCGGCGCGCTAAGGATGTGTACTCTGTACTATGCGCCTGCGCTGGTACGGCCAGCAGAATCCTTGAGTGCAATTTCAAGATTTATCTTAATTGTTTTTTTTTTCTGACGACTGCTACTGAATCTGTGTAATCCGAGGCAGATGTACCCTGTCCTTGGAATTTGACTTTGAGTAAAACACGGTTGGAAACAGGCTGTCTTAAAGGACGTAAATATATTATTGTATAACAAATCAGCCGTGAATATGCTTTTGTTTAATGGTATTCGCCATTTTGGATTTTTCACTAAGTCATAGGTACCAGTGGAGGAATGAATAAAACATCCTCGTATTGAATCACTGAAAATTTTGACCGAGAATTCTCATTTTACCAAGTACTTTTCGCGGTCTTATTCGTCATTCTATAATATGAAAAAGACTAGCAGCACCCGGTGGTTTTAGCTGCGTAGTTTCTGTGTCCGTAATTTGAATTCCCGTGTTTAAAAGTAGTCTATATGATATTCTAGACTTTAAGTAAGTAAATCCGACGTGATCTAGCAACAACCATGCGAACATCAAAACCTTCATAAATATTAAGTAGGTTAACCACATTCTTGACAATGTAATAACAATAGAAAACATAATTCGTTGAGTACTGTAAGCATATCAGTAAGTATATCACTTATGCTTCATTTTACGTCCTATGTAACGTATAATTGATAAACTTTGTCAACTCAACTTTGTTTTTAAAAAATTAATCGATCGAGAGACCTGCCATTGGCAAAGACACTCTTATTTGAAAACAACTTCAAAGTCTTGAACATCGTCGCGGTCCGAGGGGGGGGTAGAAAATTAATATCTAAATATCTAATAGTACCTAGACTATTTTTTAACGCGGAAAACAAACTAGAAGGGGAACTACGCTGGTAAAATCTTTGGGCACTAGGTACTAGTAAAGTATTTTTTGCTCGATTTATTGTATTTCTACTTGTGCCCCCCAAACCTGAGGTTGCGTACTGGTGACCCCTCCAATTCGAGGCTGGGACCGCGCCTGCCTGTCGGTAGAGACCGAAAAGATGCAAACTTTACTGATGTTCTAATACTTACCACCCATTTTTCTTACAAACTGCTCGCATTTCAAATCGAGAGTGATTCGATTTTTTTCTAGGTAAGCACGTTTCATCGTAGACCGTCATCTAGCCTGATGTTATGGAACGTACTTACCTAGAAGAAACCGATTTACGCCATCACCCAACCCGCACTTGGCCAGCGATTGATTACATATGTCCTGTATTTTCTCCTTGTGGGAGAAGGAGAACTTTCAGTTGTAGCAACTTGTTTATTTGTATATTTATATTGATGTTATTAGTTTCTTCAAAACCGGGACACAATATTGCTTGCACATTACTACTTGACAGTAGAATGACTGGCAAAGGCGTAGTACTTCCCCAGGCTAACTCTACAAAGAGTACCGAAGTAACTATTTTCTTATCTGTGCCACTACTATTCTCTCCTCCATATCCACAGCTACTATATATTATGTAGTAGAAAGTTTAATTATGTCTCTGTCGCAGCCGGATCGTATAATCCGCTGTATTACATAACGGCTAGCCGTTTTGAAAAACAGGGCCGTTTTGTAATGCGGCGGTTCAACGATTAGCCGCATTGTCATTGCGATACGTTCTTCAATACGGCGGCCAACGTTTAGCCGCATTGTACTACTGCTTAAATTGTAGGATTTAGTCCGATAGTTTACGGTCCGATTTAGTCTTAGCAAGGTGGACGGTGATAAACCACCCCAATAATATTGTGTAGGATTCCGCCGAACACCAGAATCCACAGTCACCTTGGCAATTTAGCAACACACGTACTGTTTTCAACGCCATGGTTGTTATTATGTCAGACAGCGCCATGAGTGTTAAGAATCGGAACTAAAAATTGTCAAAGCGGCGGCAAATCTTTCGCTTTATTACATTACGGCTAGCCATTTTGAATAACGTGTGGCGTCGAATACATTCCGGCTGTTTTTTAATCAGCCGCTTTCAATCTGGCAAATCGTCAAACCGCCGCTTTACAAAACGACCCTGTTTTTCCAAACGGCTAGCCGTAGTGTAATACGGCGAATTATACAATCCGGCTGCGACATCTCTATCTCATACTTTTTACAACCACTATTATCCTATACTTTTTACAAGCCACAGATGTCACATAACAAACATGACATATTGCATGAGAATCGATTATATTAACGAATCGGATAAAAGAACGATTTTCTTTCTCATGCAGCGATTGTTCTAACAATGATAGATCATTAATAACGTTTCGTTACTTTCCCGGCTGTGAATGTTGATTGTTTGAAGCTACTAGAGAAAAGTGTGCAGCTAAAGATGTTGTTCAAACCATAAGTAAATTACAAATATTTGCACTGTGTCTGGGTGTTTCTATGTGTAATACGTATGTATTTACAACTATATAAGTATTATGTCAGCTATCTGGCCGCCATATTACAAGATTTGCTTATAGTCCGTTCCACGAAGAGGTGAAGAAAATGTAAACAAATCAATGTCACTCTCAATATGACAGACCAGCATTTCTCAACCTTTGTTTTAGAAGATAGTTCGTTGTAAGCGTCTCTGTTTGCCCTTTTAGATTTTCGTCACATAACAAGGTTAAATATATTCCAATAAGTCCGTTTCCAACCTTTTGTTATTTCTAGTATTTTATAATTATACGTTTATTAAATATGTGGTGCGCATAAGTTTAAAACATTAATACAAAAATGATGGTGGTTGGTTCATGGAACACAATAGTAACATATAAACAGTTTTTATTAATATTAATTATTAAGTACAGCTTTGTTTTGTTATGTAGCACTTAAATTCCTTTTTCATTATGTATGTGAAATGACTGACTTTTTAGTAAACTTAAATTTAATATATATTTACATAAGGGGTGGGATGTAAATATATAAGTATATATATATATATATAGAATATAAGAAGATCGTCACATATATATCTATATAGTGACGATCTTCTTAGCATTCCATGGATTCACCGTGCGGGTGCCGGGTCCATCGTGCGGCAGAGAGAGAAAAACTCGAGTAGTTCCCGAGACTTGTGACTCGGGCGTACGTTTAAGGGGCCCCTTTCTGACGTACATCAACACTCACCTTCACTACTCGTTTTTCTCTCCCTGCCCAGCCAAATCTGATATGAACCTACTAGCGCAGCTTTAGATACTCGTATATATTTCTATGTATAATAAGTATGTATTTAAAACTATATAAGTATTATATCAGGTATCTGGCTGCCATCACACAAGCTTTGCTTAGTTTGGGGTCAGATAGTGTTGTGTGTGAATTGTCAACCAATATTTCTACCCGTTCTGAGAAGATTCAAATAGTTTTAATATTTAAGTGTCCCATTGGGTATTTTTTTAATAAGAGTGGTAGGTGTAATTCATTCAAAAATGCAATTAATTTCTACTGCGTTAGATGCTGTAGCAATTAATTTTAAAACGTATTGAATACTGAGTAGTGCTTTCATCTATCCTAATATAAGATTTTTACATCCAAACAAATTTGTTAATGAGCGTTCTGTTTTTACATTAAGTTTTTTTTACATTTATTATTTTAACATTAAGTTATTGCTTGGCTTGGTTTTGTCACGCCAATACGCAGATGCAGTGCCTGGTTCTAATCTCACGCGCACCTCTGCTTTTTCGAATTCATGAGCGTAATGCTTTAGCAGCATTACGCTCATGAAAGAAAACACCTTAAGCAAACTGGCATGCTCCTAAAAAATTTTTTCGAGGTCAGAGAGGTTTGTCATCCACCACCAACACGGAAGAATTATAGCCCCAGCAAAGAACTTTTAGTGGGTCGCTTATATGTGAGCAGCGTCCCGCAAATTTACCCGCTTAGATCCCTTTTCCGTAATTTTCCCTCCATAAAAATAAACTTATACCTATGCTTTCCAGATCATAATCTAACCGTGTTCCGCGTTTAAACCTGAGCCGTTTAGCTGTTCCATCTTGATAGAGCAACGTACATCTAAACTTTTGCACTTATAATAAGGATTAGTAGATTTTCTTGCGAATAAATATGCATTATTTAGTGGTTCATTAGGTAAACGTCTTATAATTTACGTGCAAAAAGTAATGGTATGATTTATCAGAAACATGCGTATACTTAAGTGAAGTGAGATCAAAGTTCAGTATTATGATATTATATGCCTTGTTTGTTGACTTCAACGACTAAAGAATAGAGATCTAAATGGTCTTAAATGGTCAGTTCTAAAATCTAGTTATAATAACATAGGCTAGTTTTAAACACTTAAAATATGATTTGTTTTTATAATTAATGATAATTATTAAAAGCAGTCTAACTTGGCTGGTTTTAATATCATCATAATATTGAACTTGTCTTTCACTTCACATTTATGTTTTGATGGGAATCTCAGTTTGAGAAACATGGATCAAATTGCCACTGTTTAAAACCGTATCTACCACATTCTACTATTTCTATTTATAACTTTCAAGATAAGTTAATAAATCGTTATTTGATCAATACAAATCCAAGTATGTTGTATTTAAGATCACAGTAAAGTCGAATCATATTTGTGAAAAATATTTTAAGACAGTTTTAGAAAAATACTAAGGTTAAACGATTTTTATGTTATGGTAGCACCTTTGTTTACATTTTCTACACCTCTTCGTGGAACGGACTATAGTTTGGAGTCAGGTGGTGTTGTGTGTGAATTGTCCACCAATATTTATTTATATTTATTGATTTATACATTGAATGCGTGATAGATTGTATTTTAGGGGATTTTTTTTAACCCCCGACCAATAAAAGGTGTCGTAGTTGATTATTAATAAAAAATTTAACATTAATTAAAAAAGGTTAATATCCGTGCGGGTATTAATCTTTTTATCCGGGTGTTCTTAGCTATGTTTGGTTAATATCGATTCAAAATGGCTGCCTCCACAAAATGGCGGACAAAATATTTCTTCACAACCTACCTCAATATGGGTATCAAATGAAAGGGTTTAACTAGTAGAGTACTATACGTTATAACAAATTTCAAATCCAAGATGTCCGCCACCACAAAATGGCAAATTATGTAAAAAAAATCACTACTACCTCAATATGGGTATCAAACGAAAGGGCTTGATTAGTAGAATACTTTGCACTATGACAAATTTCAAATACAAGATGGCCGCTACCACAAAATGGCGAATTACATTTCTTTTTTTCACAACTCCCTTAATATGGGTATCAAATGAAAGGGCTTGACTAGTAGAATGTTGTACAGATAAGAAATCTTAGGTAGTCGGGGGTTAGTCAACATTTTTAATTTTGTTCTTGTTTGAATTGCTTGTAGTCGTTCGTTATTCCAGCAGACTCGCAAAATTTTTAGACAAATGATAATTATTCTAATGATTCTGACATCAAAACGCGAACGAAGAGATTTGACTCCACGTTTGTGATAAGAACGTCTAGGTTGTGGAATGCGTTGCCTGAGTGGGTTTTCCCTGATGGTTACAATCTTGGTGTCTTCAAATCGAAAGTGAATCGGTTTTTTCTAGGTAAGCACGCTCCATCGTGGATCTCATCATCGCTTCACATCAGGCGAGATGGTGATCAAGTGCGAACCTATTATAGTAAAAAAAAACATTTTTTTAAAGCAGAAAGTGACGAGACGAGCAGGAAATGTGCGTGATGGTTATCAACATGCCTGTCCTTAACAGCATAGTGTTATACAGCTAATGGAACTTAATATAATATTATATAAGTATTAATTAGTTACCTAGCACTGAACTGCGCTCGTCACTCAGAGAAATAAGATGATTTATCGCCATGCCCTGTCATTTTTAGGCTATAATTAACTTGCTAAGCAGTAATGTAGATAATGGTTAGGTAAGAACTCTCCCAAGTGATCCACCTTTCAAAAAAAACACACACATATTCACTGATACAATGTTTGTTTAATTTTACACATACGCACAGAAACACATCACATTAAAAACACACTCCCAACGTGGTCTGAAGGGAGGGCACTTAAAAATGCATGACCTATACTCACACACTCACTCACGATAGGACGCAGTGATCACGTACATATAACGGTGATAGAATTTTTGAAATCGGTTCAGTAATTCCTGAGATTAGCGTGTTCAAATAAACTCTTCAGCTTTATAATATTAGTATAGATTACCAATTGTTTATCTATAGACAGCGAGCAACACGGAAGGGAGTATTCATACACAGCGTTTCCCCTCTGTCAAAGTACAAGTCCGCGTGGACCATGGAGTTTGATAATATACTGTGTCTGATGGCGGGGCTAGATTTGTGAATTGGTGCTTTATTTTTTATGTGTTAGTGATTTGGCTGTGTGAGTATGATCGGCCATGGATCGGTACAGGTATGTGTTGTATGTAATAGTGCGGTTTTGCGCTAGTGTGCAACTTTACCCTCCCGCAAGAAATGATATAAAGATTTGAACAATCGTTTTTAGCTAATGCTTCTCCCTTCTGTGCTTGCGCGGAAGATCGAGTTGCTCGATGTCTATAGATGATGAAAGTCTAGGTCTAGAAGTTGTCAAGAAGATCAAGCCAACTCCCAGCTGGAAACGCGCTGGACATACCGGCAGTATTACCACGCTGAATGGTATGCTGATGCTACATAAACGCGAGTATTATTTGTTGTAATTAAATTACATTATGTTAAGTACGTTGCTCAATTACTATTTCAATTTTCCTCGAATTTTCACCAAAATCCCTGTTCTGAGAATACAATATTCGTACAAGCATGTACTACGAGATATCGGTACTCATTGTTATCACGTCGATAACAAATGATTTGTCATTTTGTTATTCAATTAATACCCTTGGTATTTTATCATGTGCTATTTTTATATGTACTTTTAGTGTACTATCAAATTAACTGGTACTATAGAGATAAGATTTTTTAAATGTTATTATTGTTTTTCTTTGAAAAAAATCGGAGAATCGACTTCAATTTAAGTAAACTTATTATTTATTTTATTTGAAATTTGAAATTGATTTATTCAGTTTAAAAACATTACTTAAAACAATATAGCTTAGGTAGTCACATAATATGTTCAGAAAATTAATTTTCGACTTCAATTTAAAATGACAATTCAGACATTCATCAAATTTCATAAGAAGCCATCATCATAAATGAGTAATAACCAGATAAATTAAAGTAAATTTTAGTGTTTTGTTCATATTTCGAAAGCGACCACACAGTGATTAAATTTTATGGGACGCCAGTTCTTCTTCTTCTTTATCGTATCGCTCTTGGCAGAGCGGTCGTGGTCACGACGAGGCGTCCACGTCGGTGGTAGGGGTGGCCACAGCTCTCCGTACGATCTCCCGCCTTTTCTCTCTATTCGCGGACTGCCTAGCGCAGTCAGACACGTGGCTTCCTATCGCGGATTTCACTTGGTCAGTCCAGCGTATAGGTGATCTGCCTCGCGATCTGGTTCCTTCCACTTTTCCCTGCACAACCAGCCGCTCTATGGAGTCGTCATTTCGTCTGGAGACATGTCCAAAGTACTGTAGTATGCGCGGATGGGACTCCACACTCCACCCCTAAACTATAACTTACCAAACAAAAAAAGAACCATCAAAATTCATTCACAATTGTCGGAGCTATCACATATAGACAAACATACAATCGAATTGGGAATCTCCTCCTTTTTTGAAGTCGACTACAAATAAACTCAAATACCTATTTTATAAAAAATACAATTTTAAACCAAATACCTGCGAGTAGGTGAGTCAAACAAATGCACTAAGTAAATAAAAAATATTGTGAGGAAACCGGTTTGTTCCAATAGAGACATCTTTTGAAGATATGGCTCCTCTACCAACCCTCTTAATCCTCTACTTGGCCAGCATGGCGATTATGACTATGGCTTCTCCTTTGTGAGAGAAATCCACTAGTTCCAGTTGTAGGAACATAAAGTAGGCCGTCTAAGCTATCCTAAATGCATAGGATGTATCTACATTTACAGGATTATCACATAGGCTAGTTTTTCTCCCGTTTAACGCTAGTAATTCTTAAGTCGTGAGTTATACCTTGGAGCTCAGCTAGTTGGTTATGAATGAGTTGATATGATTTGCTCATAGCTGACCTTTTTTCAACGAAAATTCTTTATGATTTCCACCATACCCGAGTGGAGCGTGGTGGATACATGGGTCTCTACTAATTAAATGGCCTACCCATTAAAAATCCTGCTTCACTCATGCACTGTCGTGCCGAAGCTACTAGAACCCTATTGTATTCTACTGCAGCCCCGGCAAACCGCGTCCTTTTATGCGGGAGGAATAGGGGTTCATGATGATCAGATCTAACAATAATGCCGGTACTACAGGAACAATACGGTGTTTGACAATGTTGAAAATATAGCATAAATTATGATAATCTTATTAGATAACACATTAAATAAACATATTTCACTCTATTTTGGAAGATATTGTGTGTATTTTTTGTAAATACCCCAAAGAAAATTTAAAAAATACAGAATTTTTATCTTCGACGTAAACGCACTATTAAGGATGGCAACGCTGGTGACGTCACACTCCAGTAAATTTGCCATAATATAGCAAACGGTTTATTTAAGAACAGTGATTTATTTACTGGCGTGTGACGTCACGTGTGTCACATCAACAGACACAGCGTTTTTGGCGGGCTTTTCGAACTTTACACTTTAAACATTTATTTTTAATGTTAAAACAGTGGGTCTTGCGGAAATATTCATGTGGTATGTATATTATGCAATCAAAAATAATTTAAACGGTTTTATAAATTTAGTCAAATACCGTATTTTCCACTCCACCGCGGCATAGCTACACCTTCTACCGCCTAACTAAATCGACTATGGCTTTCCTATGGCTGTTTCTATCATTTCAAGCGAAAAGAAAGAGAGGGGAGCAGTATCAAATCTAAGACAGTTTTAATAAGGCGGTAGACCCTCTGGTCACCTACCACCTACATATACAAATACAAAAATCTTTACTGCTTCGATACTTTGGATCCTCCGCTTTTGATGGATCACCCAGCTCAGTTTACTAGTTCTCGGCAGACCACTTGTTTCACTAATCTATTTTGTAATTGTTATGTAACTTTTGTTAAGGCATATTTTTAACCCCCGACCAAAAAAAGGGGTGTTATAAGTTTGACGTCGATGTCTGTCTGTCTGTCTGTGTGTGTGTCTGTCTGTGGCACCGTAGAGCTCAAACGGATGGGCCGATTTCAATGCGGTTTATTTTATTTGAAGGTTAATATTTGTGCGGATGTTCTTAGCTATGTTTGGTTAATATCGATTCAAAATGGCCGCGTCCACAAAATGGCGGACAAAATATTTCTTCACAACCTACCTCAATGTGGGTATCAAATGAAAGGGCTTGACTAGTAGAACACTATATATACACTATAATAAATTTCAAATCCAAGATGACCGCCACCTAAAAATGCCGAATCGTAGTATTTTTTTTTCACTACTACCTCAATATGGGTATCAAATGAAAGGGCTTGACTAGTAGAGTACTTTGCACTATGACACATTTAAATTCAAGATAGCCGCTACCATAAAATGGCGAAATACATTTCTTTTTTCACAACTCCCTTAATATGGATATCAAATGAAAGGGCTAGACTAGTAGAACGTTATACAGATGATCCGAGGTAGTCGGGGGTTAGTCAAAATCTTTAATTTTGTTCTTGTATTTTATATTATTGTTCTGTTTAGTTTAGACCTAACTCGCGAGTCCCAAGACACAAGCTTAAGCTTAGTTTGGGGCTCACTGGCAAGCTTTTGTACGTAGGCGTAATTTTGGTAAATAAAGTATTTGTTGCTGTTTGCAGTTAAGATAAGGTGATACAAAACATATTAAAAGTTGACCCATTCACCCTACCTAACTTACCACAAATCCTATCACCGTTACTGTACAGAAGTAGATCATCCACTCATATTTCCTTGTGAGGTATGTGTGGAAACATTAATGTACTGTAACTGTAATAAATGATTGGAAATGGTTATATAATAGCAAACCTAGCCCAAGCCAAAGCTGAAGAAATGTAGTGGAAATCCTCTAATTTAGTGTAATTAGATATTGACCGGGGCGCCCCAAATACCGCATTCCGGGAGCTTTTCCGTTCATGAATAATATGCAACCAGGACCGTGCCTCCGCGCGTGCCACCTAATTAGAAACATTTTCACGCAGACCTAGACTCAGTAGATGATGCAAGATATCAATGGTTATCTTGAGATAGCCATTTTATAAAAATCATTATAAACATTTGACGATCCATTTATAGCCGAAGTCACGATTCGTACCAGACAGATTGTCGACAAACTTGTTTCCACTGCTATGCCTCCCAGCCGGTGCAGAGATTAAAAGGCTATTTTAATTTGCAGTCTCAGAGACTGCAAATGGGTAATTCAGTTGTAATTTAGATCTTGATTAAGTCACAACTAATATTTTCAATAAATATGAATCCAAATCGAGATTTTTTTATAACTAAATGTATTATCGTACCGAGCCTCTCTTATTGTCTGTAGGTATATACGACCGTGGCATCGTATATCCCAAACCAGGAGACTAATTTAGATTAACACTGGCTTAGGGGTGTTGCTAGTATAAAATTATAAACATAGAAACCACATTAAAATTTTGCTTAGTTTAGGGTTTAGAGGAATATGTAAAAATTTAAGACAGCGAATTTAGCGATAATTGGAATGTTGAGAATTTTCAAAAAAATGCTTTTACTTCCATTTTAGCCCAAATAAGAAACTTAATAAATTTTCACCGCTTAGCAAAACCATTTCTAACTACTTTTATCTCAATAGATTTAATCGTAAAAAATAAGTTTCACCAAAATTTTCCGAGTTTTACGAATTGCCTTAGTCTCGCCCTCTAAGTCTGTGGTTGGCTCGTTGCCAGCGCCACCTATGGTATCTCATGTCACTGTGATGCACACGGGGCAACTGATGTGTAACCTGTGGCTATGTCACTGAACAGATTCAAAATAGGTAGTTTGGATGAAAAGCTAGATAAATTTTCCTTTCAATAGGTAATAATAAATCAACAATTTCTGCAATAAGCATTAGAACTAAACAAAAATGACAATCTGCGATTTCTTTAAAGAAACGTATAAATTAACCAGTGCGTGTTGCTAGTGATGTCTTATGGAACTGAGACGTGGTCCTTCACTGTAGGCCTCATAACGAAGCTCAACGTCACACAGCGAGCTATGGAGAGAGCTATGCTCGGAGTCTCTTTGCGCGACAGAATCCGTAATGAGGATATTCGCAGAAGAACGAAAGTGGCCGACATAGCTCAAAGAGTAAGCAAGCTGAAGTGGCAATGGACATGCCACATCGCTCGCAGAACTGACAACCTATGGGGAAGAAAGGTTCTCGAGTGGTGTCCACGAACCGGAAGACGCAGTGTTGGACGGCCTCCCACTAGATGGACAAATGACCTCACAAAGGTCGCTGGAAACCGCTGGTTGCAGGTTGCGCAGGACCGTTCGTTGTGGAAATCTGGGGGGGAGGCCTATGTTCAGCAGTGGACGTCTTGCGGCTGATGATGAGGATGATAAATGAATTTATTGATACATAAACATATTATGTAATTGATAGGTGTGTAAGGTGGGGTGGTGGTGGTGCCGGAAAGGTTATTTGATGAATATGTGACGATGTTTGTATAATTATTTTGGGTTCATTATTTTTTTAGTTTTTCCGGCAAAATACAAGAGCAGCCCTGCATTTTCACAAGCCGCTAAGCCTTTGTTAGTTAGTAGGGGCGTCAATTGTGCGACGCAACCCAACCGGTCCCGGCGGGTGCACTTCTATGCATATCATTATAAAGTAAGCATGCGTTAACGTATGTAGGTGTACAGCGACTACTAACGCCATTTTGAAACTTCACGATGTTGTTGTCAGTTAACAATAGGTGATAAAATTGCCAAACATCTAAAGACTACAGGACCGTGAACAAAATGTATTGGGTCAAATGAACCGCCAGGAGACCTATGTAGGATGATAGAAGGGTATAAAGTAATAAGATTCAGCACTGTGCCGTCACTTGTAAGCTGCCCCACTGAGTGCAGTTGAAGAGGGGGGTTGCAACCCTCGATTATTTCTCCTTGTCGCATGATTTTTGTACGGCATTGCGAGTTGGAAAGCTTACAAGTGACGCCATAGTGCTGAATCTTATTACTTTATACCCTTCTATGATCCTACATAGGTCTCCTGGTGGTTCATTTGACCCAATACGTTTTGTTCACAGGCCTGTAGTCTTTAACAGTGACGTGTTAGTTTTTTGATGATGTTCCACTGTCACGCTATCCCTGCGACAGTCGTGTGATCGGGTGAACGACTCGGTTACGTCGGATCACGTCGAGGGAATGCTAGTTGCATTCCAGCTCATACTGCGAAATAGTTGAATTTGTAGTTGTTTAGTTAGCTTAAATGGTCTAGTCGGGTGGTTTTAGTAGTGGTAGGACTCTTGGCAGAGTCCGCCTGGGGAAGCACCACATTTTTGCCAGTTTTCTACCGCCAAGCAGTAATGTACATACATTACTGTGTTCCGGTTTGGGTTGTTCTAGAAGGGCAATATTTCTAGAGAAATTACAGGGCTTAGAGATATAACATCTTAGATTTCTGGGTGACGAGCGCTGTGCAGTGCTAGGTAATAATTTGGACTCTTCATGTTCCAATAGCTTCGTGTCACTGTGCTGTTATGTGGTAGGCATGTTGCTTACCATCAGGCACATGTCCAGTTCGTCTCGTAACTCTTTATTTAAAAAAAAAAAATACTGTCAAGTTACATAAATATAGTCAAAGGCAAATTGGCTAAGAAAATTACGAGAAACTGCGACACTCTGTTGGTACATTTGTAATTGTAAATACATAATTATGATGCATATGAACAAACAGACAGAATATTAACATTTTTATTCGCCACACAAAAAAAAAACTTGAGTGGGAATCGAACCCGCGACCACCGCCTCCACAGGTAGACTAATTACCAACTAAGCCACTAGGGTGAAATCATTACTCCACCTGAACTTTAGAGCTAGTTAGCAAATAACAGATTACAAATATTTCCCAACATCGAGCTTCACTGACAAAGGTATCCGAATCACTAAATCGATAAGAGTATTCAATCCAATCCATCATCCAGTCATTTCACGTAATGACTGCCCGCGGGCGATATGCGAAATGTCCATTACCAATATCAGCATTTCTTTAATATTTGGTCAACAGTGCATTTCTAATGAGCATTTGTTGTTACAGCATACCACTAAATGATCCCATTGCTCGGGATAGACTCGGGGCTTTCTCTCGAAAGCAGGGAGTCGAGACCGTAATCCACCACGCTGGCCCAATGCAATGGCAATGCGGTTTGGTGGATGACGGATGAGTTCGAAAGATTCTTCTATTTAGGTATATGTCGGTTTCCTCACATAGTTTTCCTTCACCATTTTAAGTTAGCGGCAAGATTAAGCATGAGCAACCCACTAAACGTTCCCACAGCTGGGAATCGGGTCCTTATCTCGCAAGGGAGCCAAGGCCGTAACACACACGCTGTCCCAGTGCGGGTTGGGGGATGGCATATGTTCTCGAAAAATTCTGGGTACATGTCGGTTTCTTTGCGATGTTTACCCTCACCATTTTAATTTGGAGGTTACCCACATTAGTTTGAAAATACAGTGTTTTTTCTTTTGCGTCACCTCCGCCATCCACGTAATTGAAATCGGAAAGATTGTTTACCAATGTCAACCAAACAAATTCCAATACGGTAATTTTCATCATTTCATCTTTTTCAGCCTAGCAAAGATGCACTGAGTAAGGTATTTATTTAAAGAACTTTTGTTCCAAGCAATTAGGTCTCACATTTTTAATATGCAGTAGGGTAAAAATCGTAACCTCTATGACAAGAAACCCAACCTATCTATCCTGTCAGAACACAAGTCGAAGTTCATCCATCAATAACAACGGATGATGAAACCACAAATTAATAAATACTTTTATCTACTAGATAATGCACTGTCATGAAATTGCATTTGGGTTTTGTGAACTTTAACTTTTGTGTTAGCTAATTGATTGATTAAAATTTAAACAGAAATTGATAATAATCACCGCCGTATAGTAACGTAGCTTTAGCTCAATTTAGAATAGAAACTGTCCACCGTTTGTTTCGTTACACTTAGCTCAAAATTTGCGTAAAAAACGCCCCACACACGAGTCCTAAAATCAGTGGCAATGACGTAAAAGTACTGGAGAGGAGCCGACACCATATGATTGGTGATTTATGGTGCGATGTAGGGTCCTCCCCAATAGTTTTACGTAATTTCCTCTGATTTTTACGCCACTTATTTAATTATCATCATAATCGTCAATATCGATCCTTGATTATTGCTAAGGCATGAATCGTGTGATTTAGCCTGACGGCTTCACCAGATTGTCGGCCCATCTTGTGGAGGCCTGCGCTCTCGGGTACGTGGTTGCCACTCGAGAACCTTTCCATCCCAACGACCATCAGTTCTGCAAGCTATGTACCCCACCCACTGCCACTTAAGTTGATGCATGTATATGCATCGAAATATCGATATCGCTCTATCGGTTAGCCTTAGTAAATAGCCTACTAAGCTAAGTAAAACAAAGACAAATGTTAGTTCGACATTAGCACGTTTTTAGTGACCATTTCCTTAGTACACAAATCGCTAAACATTGTCGCCTCGCTAACTACAGTTGTTATAGACAAACTGCTAAAATGAGCTAAAACTCTGTTTTAGCGTATCCTTACTACTCAGCTTTCCCGGCTTGTTGTTTTTATAATTGAGGCTAGTCTTTAACCTTGGACAAATTAGTCAAGGAAGTGTATTCTTGTCGTATTTGTAACATATGTGTGTCACTTTTTTATTTTATTTGAAGTAAGCATCGTCGCGTCTCCGTGGTGTTCTAATGCCTGGAACATTCGCTTTCGCAATCCGAATGTTTGAATTCCGATTATGTACAAATCAGTGTCAGCAGTGGTGACACTGGTCTTAACAGATAGATTAATTTTGATAGGAGAATGTACTAAGATTACCTGTATGTTTCAAAACCTGCATGTTCTTTAAAATACATGCGTCAGCCGCCAACCTGCACTTACGCTGGATTATCGCTTTGATACCGATAATTGGCAATGGCAGATGGCCGGAGATCGTGGGCTCTATTCCCATCCAAGACTACCTATATATTTATAATAGTTTTTATGTCGGTCTAAATACTTGTATTATAGCTTCTGACAATATCTGAGCGAAGGCGCATCAAGACGCTAAAGATTTATTTTGTTTTGTTTAGGGCATCTTGTCGATAGTTTCATATCCCGTTGTAGATTTATCCAAGCCCCTTGACCGCTAAATACGTAGCCTATAGTCCGTTCCACGGAAAGGTGTAGAAAATGTAAACAAATAAATGTCACTCTCAATATGACAGACCAGCATTTCTCAACCTTTGTTTTAGAAGATAGTTCGTTGTAAGCGTCTCTGTTTGCCCTTTTAGATTTTCGTCACATAACAAGGTTAAATATATTCCAATAATTCCGTTTCCAACCTTTTGTCTTATTTCTATTATTTTATAATTATACGTTTATTAAATATGTGGTGCGCATAAGTTTAAAAGATTAAAACAAAAATAACTTGGATGGTTGGTTCATGGAACACAATAGTAACATATAGACAGTTTTTATTAATATTAATTGTTAAGTACAGCTTTGTTTTGTTATGTAGCACTTAAATTCCTTTTTCATTATGTATGTGAAATGACTGACTTTTTAGTAAACTTAAATTTAATTGGCTATATATATATGTGAGACGATCTTCTTAGCATTCCATGGATTCACCGTATGGGTGCCGGGTCCTTCGTGTGGCAGAAAGAGAGAAATCCCGAGTAGATCCCCAGACTTGTGACTCGGGCTTAGGTTTAAGGGACCCTTTTCTGACGTACATCAACAATCACCTTCACTACTCGTTTTTCTCTCCCTGCCCAGCCAAATATGATATGAGCCTACTAGCGCAGCTTTAGATTCTCGTATATATATCCACATTCAGATCCGTGGATGTACTTTTTTCACAATCCAGCACATCACTAGTGTAGTTCTTACTACCTGTGTAGCTGCCATTGCTATTATTTTGTCTTAATAAAAAGTAGTGTACCTATATAAGTGGTAACCTATGTACTATTCTTTGCTATAATTATTGATCTACGTTTTATATTTGAACTAAAAAAAAGCAATCCGGTCTGAGTATATAGCTAACGTGGCCTATACTTAATTGTCTATACTTGATTCCGTAACAAACAAATAAGGCATAATAATAAACTGACAAAACAAATGGTTGCACACAAAAGATATTGATGGCACTATTCCTACCTATTCTGAGAAGATTCAAATAGTTTTAATATTAAGTGCCCCATTGGATATTCTTTTAATAAGAGGTGTAATTCATTCAAAAATGCAATTAATTTCTACTGCGTTAGATGCTGTTACAATTAATTTTAAAACGTATCGAATACCGGGTAGTGTTTTCAAGTTTTCATCTATCTTAATATAAGATTTTTACATCCAAACAAATTTGTTAATGAGCGTTCTGTTTTTACATTAAGTTGTTTTTACATTTATTATTTTAACTTTAAGTTATTGCTCGGCTCGGGTAGTCTTGTCACGCCAATACGCAGATGCAGTGCATGGTTATAATCTCACGCGCACCTTTTTGAATTCATGAGCGTAATGCTGCTAACGGCAAAAGAAAACATCTTGAGCAAACTGGCTTGTTCCTAAAAAAATTCGAGGTCAGAGAGATTTGTCATCCACCACCAACACGGAAGAATTATAGCCCCAGCAAGGAACTTTTTGTGGGTTGCTTATGTGAGCAGCATCCAGCAAATTTACCCGCTTAGATCCCATTTCCGTAATTTTCCCTCCATAAAAATAAACTTATACCTATGCTTTCCAGATCATAATCTAACCGTGTTTCGCGTTTAAACCTGAGCCGTTTAGCTGTTCCAACTTGATTGAACAACGTACATCCAAACTTTTGCACTTATAATAAGTATTAGTAGATTTTCTTGCGAATAAATATACATTATTTGGTGGTTCATTAGGTAAACATCTTATAATTTACATGCAAAAAGTAATGGTATCCCATCAGAAACATTTAAGTGAAGTGAGATCAAAGTTCAGTATTATGATATTATATGCCTTGTCCGAGCGCTTGGTCGACGCGACGCGTGACCAAAATGCTGGCGTTTATTTGGCCCAACGCATAAGCATTGCCATTCAGTGTGGTAATGCCGCCAGCATGCTGGGTACGCTTCCGATTGGTAGTGGGCTTGAACATCTTGATTATCTATAGACCTACAGTGGTCTATAGATAATTCAGGTGTGCTTAGTGTAAGTAGTTAGTTAGGTTTGTAGTGTAGTGTATGCAGTTCTCATAGTATTTTAGTTTTGTTTGTTGACTTCAACGACTAAAGAATAGAGATCTAAATGGTCTTAAATGGTCAGTTCTAAAATCTATTTGTATATCTAATAACATAGACTAGTTTTAAACACTTAAAATATGATTTGTTTTTATAATTTATGATGATTATTAAAAGCAGTCTTACTTGGCTGGTTTTAATATCATAATATTGAACTTGTATTTCACTTCACATTTATGTTTTGATGGGATTCTCAGTTTGAGAAACACAGATCAAATTGCCACTGTTTAAAACCGTATCTACCATATTCTACTATTACTATTTATAACTTTCAAGATAAGTTAATAAATCATTATTTGATCAATATAAATCCAAGTATGTTGTATTTAAGATCACAGTAAAGTCGAATCATATTTGTGAAAAATATTATAAGACAGTTTTAGAAAAATACTAAGGTTAAACGATTTTTATGTTATGGTAGCACCTTTGTTTACATTTTCTACACCTCTTACACGGACTATAGGTATTTAGGCATGTCTAATCAGTTGCCGCTGTCCAAACAGCCCAGTTTGCATGTAGGCCTCTTGTAGCGTGACATGACCTCTTCAAATGATTGTTTACTGATTATAGTGATCGCGAAAATATATTTATATCCATATATATCGCGTGTCCGAATAATGACTACCTATGATTATCTCGGTCCGTTTTGCACTCAAATAAAAATTAGTAAAGAATAACACTGGTAAAATATTTTTTACTTATATTTTGACCTAGCTATGCCGGGCGGTATTACCTGCGTAGTTTACGTTCCTGTTATTTTACGACACTCAGCTCGATTCTCGCAGTCTTACGTCTCCAGCCGCCACCGCCTTTAGTATATCGTCACTCCATTTACTTTGACTACTGTCCTAAATTGCAACAAAAGTATTAGCACAGTATTTAGAAAATATAATGTGGTATTAGCAATTACGTACCACCAGTACATACTATCCATTTACCAACATCCATCCATATAAACCATTAGATGTGCCCTGAGCCCCTTGAAATCGGTAATAAACTGCGTCTCTGTGTGTGGCGTAAGGTGGTTTACACACCACCAATCAACTTGACCCCTAGAATCGCTAGCGGCGAAGTATGTCGTAGTTCTACTTATTTTGGATGTTGACAACGAATATTCATAGGTAAAAAACGTCCGGCGTTCACCGCTTCCAGCAACCGACTAGAACAGAAAGAGTGAGCCGATTTTCCCTACTATAACATAATTCCGAGCGCCTGAAGTTTGGGAGGGCATATCCTGTGGTTTATATCGATGTTCACATCCCCAAATAAGGGCGCGCACACACCGCGGCCGACGCCCACGCACCCCGTGTGTTGTACTTTCTACAGGACACCCGAAGGAGGTCTGGGCCGCTCGTAAACACTGTTTATGACTTAAATGAGGTATTATCGTGACGTAATTGGTTGATTAGGTAATTGGGTGCGCTTTGTAAAGTAATAACAGACAGAAACACTTTATTATGTAAACAAGAAAAGTTGAAACAACTACAAAAGGTAAAATATTCATAACTATTGCCATAAACGGCGGCCTTATCGTTTATTAAGATGTGTTCTAGGCAACTATTAGTGGCAGGAAACACAAAAATAAGGAACAGTGAGCAATGAGCATATACTGTGAAAAAATAACGACCAAGTAGGCAACATACAAGCGCAAATTAATTAATAATTAATTATTGGTGGACAATTCACACACAACACCATCTGACCCCAAACTAAGCAAAGCTTGTGTGATGGCAGCCAGATAGTTGATATAATACTTATGTAGTTTTAAATACATACTTATTATACATAGAAACACCCAGACACAGTGCAAACATTTGAATTCATCACACAAATATTTGCACTGGGTGGGGATCGAACCCACGACCCTCGGCTTCGCAGGCAGAGCTACTACCAACTAAGCCACTAGGGCAGTCAATAAATATTTTGACAGTAAACTACGATGGCATAGTGGAGAGAACGTTGAGAACGAACGTAGATTTGAATCCCGCCGGATCTCTGAGTATTTTGCCAAGTGCAGATGCACTTATAAGTTTTTCATCATCACTGATATTTCTATGTATAATAAGTATGTACTTACAACTATATAAGTGTTATATCGGCTATCTGGCCGCCATATTACAAGCTTTGCTTAGTTGGGGTCAGATGGTGATGAGTGTGAAGTGTTTATGTATCATTAATTATTAAATTAAATTTAAATATTTATGTATCATTAATTAAAATCGGTACCGATTCTAATTTGAGTTTTGTTTCTTAGCACTAATTGCTTTGAAGAGTTTATTTATTTATTTAGGTATACAAAACAATACACAGTTAACAATGCACTTAAACAATATATAACAATTTACAGTTTTGACCTAAACTATGTATGTATATGTCGCAGCCGAATCGTATAATCCGCCGTATTACATTGCGGCTAGCCGTTTTTTAATGCGGCGGTTAACGATTCGCCAGATCGTCATTGCGATACGTTCTTCAATACGGCGGCCAACGTTTAGCCGCATTGTAATGCTTAAATTGTAGGGTGACCACACTTACAAAATAAGCAATGCTTAGAATGGAAATTAATTTTATTAATCTTACTTGACAGATTATTTTTTACGATATTCATTAATATTTTTAAAACATCTTACTTCTCAGATATATCTTGAAAGCCCCTAACTTGATATTGGTGACGGTACACCCAAGAAATATGTGCACTTGGACAAGGGTCATTGAGATTTGACTCCGGGTGGGCCAGAAGCTCAAGGAAGGTCCTGAGTGGAACGAGCCATGCGAGGCCGAGCGCAGCGAAGGGGAGGTGGCGAGCGAAGCGATCCGGCGACCTCCGAAGTGAAGCGTAGGCCGAGTATGGAGAAGCGACACTCAGGACTGACCGCAGAATGAATGACGTATAAGGCTGGACATGAATTACGTATGGTGTCGAATACATTCCGGCTGCTTTTTAATCAGCCGCTTTCAATCGTCAGACCGCCGCTTTATAAAACGGCCCTATTTTTCAAAACGGCTTGCCGTAATGTAATGCGGCGAATTATACAACCCGGCTGCGACATATAGTATACACCACGTGAGTAATCAAATGACATGTGAAAAGGAACTAAGTAAATAAAATTAGTTGCTATATCTATGTATGTTCTAATTCATATGTAATGTGTTTGTAATAAAATCCGACAATCCGGAGCCCCGGTTTCAAAAGCCACGCACACCCCTTTCTTTTCGGATTCATGTACGTAATGGCGCTAACTTAAAACAATGAAGGAAAACAACGTCAGGAAACCTAGAATCTTTCGAGATAATTTGTCATCCACCAACCCGCACTGGACCAGCGTGGTGGATTATGGCCTAGACTCTCTCCTTGGGAGAGAAGGCCCCGAGATCCAGTAGTGGGAATATTTGTTTACTGGGCTTATGCTTATGTGTTTGTTTGTCTAGATTCGTTAGTGCTGCTGTCATTTTCGCTACACCAATAAACAAGACCAACAAAGGATCCCGTAAAAGGAATTTGTTCAATTAACTATATTTTTAATAATGCGACGTAAATTTGTTATCTATAGTTATTTGATAATATCCTCACATAGAAAACAAAACGCGTTTTAGCACGAATGACATCATATTTGACACATTACCGTTTTGGTATTTGTACCGATGATCTGATGGTATAAAAAATCAGCAGGTTTAGCGTACGTGAGGCGAGGAACAGTCGCAGCTTCAAATATTGGTGGGTCACCAATTATAATACAATATAGATAGATAGATAGATAACTCTTTCTTGTGACACAAAAACAGAAATATTACAGTAGAACACTTACGAACTAGCACCACAAAAGGCGCCTTATTGCTTAGAGCAATCTCTTCCAGGCAACCAACAATGTATTGAGTACATAAGGCTTCACTAGTAAAGTTTACCCAAGTAGTTTCAGTTCCAATTGTTTTTTCGCGGTAAAAATTGCCTGTCAGGCAACATGTCTTTTTCGATTTGTCAGTCTAAATTATAGAGTAACGGATCGAGAAGAAACTATAGAGTGTATATTTATACTTTTAAATAAATTCACGGGTAACTCACGTTAGTCCAGTATGACTCAAGTTTCGATCGCGCGTGTTCGTAGCTCAGTTCTAAAAGAGCTGCGAATACGCGCGCGCACTCTCCTTGAAAAGGATCGCCGGACGCGATCGAAACTTGAGTCGGACTGGACTGACTATATCAAACGTGAGTTATCAGTGTATATATTTAAAATGTGTAATAACCACGATAGTTTTCATACTAAAACTGTATTTATACAGTAAAAAAAATAGTAGGCCGTTCCTGTAGCTGGTTGAAAGCGTGCGCAATCAAAGTGATAATGTTTGTATAATAAGATAGTTTGCCAGTCAAAGGCTCTTGTTGGTAGTACGTGAGGCCGTCTAAGAAAACAGGCGGCTGTGATAATTGCAGATGATGTATGAAATCATGGATTAGTCATGTACTATGATACAAAATGCAAATTAATTTAAAATCAAACAGGTGTTGCATTTTAGTGATATGCTCTTTGATAATTTAGTTTTTGTAGCTATTATTCATTTATTTCTTGTTGAATTGCATGTGTTAGATTAGGGATTCATTGGAATCCATTAAAGTTGAATAAGTACGTGTTTTAACTCATTAATTAAGTGATAGTAAGTTCATGTAAAGATATTCTGTCAAAAAGTAATTTATTCATTACTTAGGCAGTTGTTATATTTTATAGTCAATAGGTACTCGTTACTTAGATATAGGATGTTATGATGTGATCTCTATGCCCTGTAATTTCAGAGGAAATATTTTCCTTCAAACCGGAACATAGTAATGTTTGCACATTACTGCTTGGCGGTAGAATAAGTGGCAAAGGTGTGATACTTCCCAGGTGGACTCTGCAAACCTGCCACTCAAAGGGATTCAAGCCTGCGATCGCGAAATCAGAAATTAGAACATCTACGAAAAGGGGCTTGCTTGTCAGTTTTTTACAGCATCTTGGAGAGTGTGCCTTTCCACTACAGGACAAGTCGTAAGTCGGCCCTCTACCACCATATACTGTGAATATTCCCGAAATCCGTACAAAACGGTTTGAATCCACTTTCCACATACAGTTTTAGAGTGGAATAAGTTGCCGGCCTCCTTGTTCCCTGAGAGATACAATATAGATTTTTTTAAGGTCAGAGTGAATAGATACTTCCTAGGTCAGCGTGCGTCATTTCCGACCACACCGTCAGGCCAGTTGGTAGTCAAATGCGGAACTATGTGCGATAAAAAAATGGCAGTCATAGGGGCTGCATAGCAGTAAAAACATTAACTCAGAATTTGACAGTTTACTTTGGAAACTACGCGGGTGAATCCGGAGGGCCATGCTATTCTGGAATATATTATATATATATATATTTATATATTGGTGGACAATTCACACACAACACCATCTGACCCCAAACTAAGCAAAGCTTGTGTGATGGCAGCCAGATAGCTGATATAATACTTATTTTTATTTTTTTTTAAATAAAGAGTGACGAGACGATCAGGACATGTGCCTGATATTAAGCAACATGCTTGACACATAACTTATATAGTTTTTTAAATAAATATAATAAATTTATTAATTGTAAATGCAAAAGTTTGGATGTACGTTGCTCAATCAAGTTGGAACAGCTAAACGGCTCAGGTTTAAACGCGGAACACGGTTAGATTATGATCTGGAAAGCATATTTTTATGGAGTTATTATTTATTTTTATAATTTATTTATTTATTTATATTATATATTATTAGTTATAAGTTTATTTTTATCGACGGGAAATTACGGAAAAGGGATCTAAGCGGGTAAATTTGCGGGACGCTGCTCACATAAGCAACTCACTAAAAGTTCCTTGCTGGGGCTATAATTCTTCGTGGTGGTGGATGACAAACCTCGAAAATTTTTAGGAACATGCCTGTTTGCTCAAGATGTTTTCTTTTACCGTTAGCAGCATTACGCTCATGAATTCGAAAAGGCAGAGGTGCGCCTGAGATTAGAACCAGGCATTGCATCTGCATATTGGCGTGACAAGACCACCCGAGCCGAGCAATAACTTAATGTAAAAATAATAAATGTAAAAGCAACTTAATGTAAAAACGGAACGCTCATTAACAAATTTGTTTGGATGTAAAAATATTATATTAGGATAGATGAAAACACCACCCAGTATTCGATACGTTTTAAAATTAATTGCAACAGCATCTAACGCAGTAGAAATTAATTGCATTTTGAATACCACTCATATATGTAGGTACACCACTTTTTATTAAGACAAAATAATAGCAATGGCAGCTACACAAGTAGTAAGAACTACACTTGTAATGTGCTGGATTGTGAAAAAAGTACCTCCACGGATACGGATCGGAATGTGGAAATATATACGAGTATCTAAAGCTGCGCTAGTAGACTCATATCAGACTTGGCTGGACAGGGAGAGAAAAACGAGTAGTGAAGGTGAGTAAATTCCTTTTTTATTATGTATGTGATATGACTGACTTTTTAGTAAACTTAAATTTAATGAGCTATATATATATGAAACGAGCTTCTTAGCAATGTACGTCAGAAAAGGGCCCCTTAAACCTACGCCCAAGTCACAAGTCTCGGGAACTACTCGGGATTTCTCTCTCTGCCACACGATGGACCCGGCACTCGCACGGTGAATCCATGGAGTGCTAAGAATATCGTCTCATGTGTTCCATGAACCTACCGCCCAAGTTATTTTTGTATTAATGTTTTAAACTTATGCGCACCACATATTTAATAAACATATAATTATAAAATAATAGAAATAAGACAAAAGGTTGGAAATGGACTTATTGGAATATATTTAACCTAGTTGTGTGACGAAAATCTAAAAGGGCAAACAGAGACGCTTACAACGAACTATCTTCTAAAACAAAGGTCGAGAAATGCTGGTCTGTCATATTGAGAGTGACATTGATTTGTTTACATTTTCTACACCTCTCCGTGGAAAGGACTATAGAAAAAAATCAGATGTTCTCGCTTCTAGGCCACTCCTGCTTCCAAACCACGCCACAGAACATGCCACAGTAGTTTCAATCCCCGACATCCGGCTAATCCTGTGTGAAAGATTTAAATAGGTCACATCGGCCGAGGGCCGGCTACAAATTATTCGATTGTCGAGTCGAATTGTCACTCATTTTATTTTATTGATATGTGATTTGAAACGATCTTGTTTTGAGGTCGTGAAAAAACCCCTACTAATAATATTAACGTGAAAGTTTGTACGAATGTATGGATTGTATGTTTGTTACTCTTTCACTCAAAAACTGTTCAAAGGATATAAATGAAAGTTGGTACATAGATAGGTGACGTAGATAGACGGGAAAATAACGGGGTCGAGGAATATGCGGATGAAATCACAGAGCGCTGAGTGATTTGGTAGATTGGAACCACAGGGACTCCAAATCGGCAGTCGCCATTCTCCCGACCAGACCAGTCGCAACTTACACAGTTTAAATGTACCTATGGCAATACAATAAAGAGGAAATTTGTATTAGTAAGTATGAATTTGTGTACGTTTGAAATCAAATAAACTTTAAAACTACGGGATTGATTTCAAATTTAATCATCATCCAAACAAATCGCCCCATTAAAGAAGCATACATATTTTCTTCAGTCAATTAAACACTTGACACAATAAAACGAATAAACCATTCGTTAACTAATTAATCGCCACTTAACCTCTAATTAAACAACCGTTAACAAGGGTTCCGTTCATTTTTTATTCCACGTCCAGATTTGACCATCAAATATACTGCGACCGAAATTAGGACACGCATGTGGTAGGGTTATCAATGGCGGGAACTGACAGATTAGATTCTTGTAAACACCACTCCAATTGTGCGTTTGACCAAATCATTGAACTAGAGGCATGACAACTCATTTTTATATAATGTGCTATCAAAAGGCTACTCAATAACTGAAACACAGCTGAAAGAATTACTTTGTTATCTTAGAAACTTCCCGTGATATCATGATTTTAAAAACATTGTTTTGGACTTTCGCAGATCAATCAAACGCTTCATACAAAAACACTGCTAAAGTGTGACGTCACTGTTGGGTATTTTCTATGCGTCGCGTTACGCGTAAAGTTTCAATGTTAGCTATATTAAACTTTGCGTTTAGGAAACTGGTTACATAAATCAAAAGTCACTTTAAATTGAATGGGTTATGCCGTAGTAAAAACATTTTCTAATAATTTCGTACTTTTAAATTGATCATAAAGTATGTACTTAAGTTAAACAAAAATATATCAAAATTAAAGTTGGTACATATTCATTCTATTTAAATACTGTCATTATATTAAATAATTGAATATAATTGCGTCATGTCTATTTTTGTTAATAATTTCGACAGTAGCCCCATCATTCAATCATACGTAGATGGCAGTTGAGTGCATGTCAATGACCAACGACTTAGGGAAGAGACATCATGTTTATGTAATGGGATCATTTGAATTGAAAGTGTGTAAAATGGTCTTTATGACACGTAGTCATAAGGTCTTTACTGATGCAGTAGCGGACTATTTAAAAAAAAGTTGTTATAGACGTCACATACGGTTTACGCAGGAATACCACATGTTGACAGTTTATTTAATGGGTAATAATGCTGAAAAAATCTCATTTATTGATGTACTAGCTGTGCCCCGCGGTTTTACCCGCCTAGTTCCAGTATAGTATATTTTCCGGGATAAAAGTAGCCTATGCGTTCTTGCAGAATTTAATTTAAGTGTTCCAAATTTCAGCCCGATCGTTCATACATTTCGAATCTTTTATCGTATAAAGTTGGCAATACTGATCACGGGCAGTTTTTACGGGTCTATCCGTTATGAATTTTTCTTACGGTTTAGTCTCACACATATTTTCAGTTTGGTCGCCCTGAAAACTCAATTACTTTTTAAGTCTGCCATATGGGATTTCGTTCCTAAATATGCAGAGGTAAATATCTCCGGTTCTTAATAATAATAAGAAAGAGCGTTTGTACCGTCTAACACAAACAAAGCAGCAACTAAAACTGTCTTAGCTTGTCTGTCTCTTTTCTTTTGGCTTGAAATAACAAAGACAGCAGTAGCATAGCCAAAGCCGATTTGGTTAGGCGGGGCGATCCCCGGTGGTCTCAGGGGTATAAAAGTAATTTTATAGCGAGGCGGCTATTTTTACAGCGCTGTGAGACACCCCTGGGTTCATAAAAATGAACACGATCTCTTTTGAACTTACTTCATATTAAAAATTTTGGCGTTTATAAACATTACATAAATAAATAAACTGAAAATTAGTCGGCGCTTCACAGAACACCATAATAACATGTAGGTATAGTCCCAAACCAAGCAAAGATTTTTTATGGTAAAGAGTAACCAGACGAGCATGACATGAGCCTGATGGTAAACAACACGCCTGCCCATAACAGCACAGTGTCACACAGCAATTGGAATACGAAGAGTCCAAATTACCTATAGACTTATCGTCTAGTATGGATGACGAGCCCAGTGTAGGGAAGCGGTACTGCAAAAATAGTAACGCTTTTTGATTCGTAGCGCGAATTTTGGTTTTTTTTCCTTACAAATATACCTCTATTAGTAATAGTCATGTTGAAAACAATCTACGTAGGTTTATATCCTTGTAAATTTTAAAATGATCATACTTATTCTCAAGACCCAATCTTCTATTTTAAAAATTATAGGTAAAAGATAAGATAAAAAATAATTTATTTGTTCAAAACATGAGTAAATTACAAACACACATAATGCATGATATATAAAATAGGTCACAAAAATTTTAAAGTAGCTTGTCGTCATGTTTTGCCTGATATGCTAGGCATACAAATATTTTTCCAATTCATATAAAATTGATGACACAGTTTACAAGTCAAATCACCCTTCAACCATACAAATACAAAAAAAAATTGAAAACTTTACAAATTCATCAAATCAAAATAATCAAATTAAATCACAAAATTACAAAATAAATTTATTACCAATTGTGTACAATAATTACCTCATTAAATCTATCATTCAAATACATATTTGAAGATTCATATATAAGATCAAAAAAAAACTATTCAACTATATAAATATAAAAAAATATACATAAAATTTACAAATTCATGTCATCAAATCAAAATAATGACACAAAATTATAAACTATATTTATTACCAAATATCTAAAATAATCCCTAATGAAATCTATCATTAAAAAAAGTTACTTTGCGAGTTTTTTCTGTCAACGTAATTTTATGGAATCATGTTTTAAAATGTTATAAGTATAGTATATATCGTAAACTCCATCATATAGAAATTTCAAAGTTAAAAATTCAGTATTTTGTTAGATATTGTTTTCGGTATAAATAAACAATAAGCCATCGGAGGTAACATTATACTTACACCCTTAAAAAATATTATGCGTGTTATCACTGTATTTGACCCACATGTAGTTATCTGAGTACGCCCACTGTTATAACACAGCGATAACATAGCGAATCTATGTTATCGCTGTGTTATAACAGTGAAGAGGGTAGATTAGAACTCCATACAAATTAATAAAATCGGAATGTATGTATGAACAGAAATTATTTCGAGCTTGAAAAAAATATGTTTTATGGTGAAAGAAAACATAACGAAGAAACCGGAATACTTAGAGAGAAAAATGTATCGAGGACATCCGGTTACCCACACTTGGGCAGCGTGGTAGATATAGTCTTTGCTCTTTCCTCTTGAGAGAAGGGTCCGACACCCAAAGGACATCATACCGCTGCCTTACAAGCTAGCTAGCTTTTGTAGTGGTAGGACTCTTTGCAGAGTACACCTGGGGAACATTATATCTTTGCCAGTTATTCTACCGCCAATTAGTAATATTTAAACATTACTGTATTTCGATTTGGAGGGGTAATTTTTCCAGTGAAATTACAAGACAGAGATAAAACACCATATATCCCTGGGTGACGAGCGCAGTGCAGTATTAGGTAATGATTCGGACTCTTCGTGTTTCAATAGCTGCGTGTCACCGTGCTGTTATATGGCAGGTATGTTGCTTACCATAAGGAACAAGTCCTGCTCGTCTCGTCACTATATACTGTAAACAAGAACAAAATTAAAATTTTTGACTAACCCTCGACTACCTCGGATTTATTATCTGTACAACATTCTACTAGTCAAGCCTTTTCATTTAATACCAATTGAATTTGGTTTCATTTGATATTAAGGGAGTTGTGAAAAATAAATTTATTTCGCCATTTTGTGGAAGCGGCCATCTTGGATTTGAAATTTGTCATGCAATGTATTTAACTAGTCAAGCCCTTTCATTTGATATCCATATTGAGGTAGTAGTGAAAAAAATAATATAATTCGCCATTTTGTGGTGGCGGCCATTTTGGATTTGATTTTTATAGCGTATAATATTCTACTAGTCAAGCCCTTCATTTCATTAAATACACTTATTAAGGTAGGTTGTGAACAAATATTTTGTCTGCTATTTTGTGGAGGCGGCCATCTTGAATCGATATTAACCAAACATAGCCAAGAACATCCGCACGGATATTAACTTTTAAATTAAAAAACCGCATTGAAATCGGCCCATCCGTTTGAGCTCTACAGTCCCACAGACAGACACACACACAGACAGAGACAGGCAGACAGACATCGACGTCAAACTTATAACACCCCTTTTTTTGGTCGGGGGTTAAAAAATGCACTTGGCCTTCCTGTCGCTCTTTCGTTTCACTCGAAATTAAGGAAAGACGGAGCGATAGCGATTCTTTAAGCAATTTCGTAGGGTAATATCGATTACGAAATATATCTTAAGGACCTAGAGGTACAATCTACAGATCCTTAAGATTTATTTCAAAACTCAGACAAACTCGCAGGCCACCAGGCCGCTAGCGATCAAATAAGGCCAGTATTGCGATTGGTACTATTACAAACCATGGTTGATAAAATATAAGTGTTTACTTTCGATATTTGTTATATGTAAACTCTATATTGCTGCTAAGTACAAGCCAAACAATATGGGAAAAAATCCTCTGAAATAACTTCAATTGTAACTACTTGGTCAGGTCAGTTTTTCCAGTTGTTCCAAAAAAACTTCTCTAAATATAATATTTATATACTCGTGAACTTACAGGCCCGCGAACAACATTTATGGGGCATATGAATCAAAAGGAGGCCTATATAGGATGATAGAAGGGTATAACATTTAATAAGATTCATAAGAGCACTATGCCGTCACTTGAAAGCTGTCCAACTGAGTGCAGGTGGAGATAGGGGATTGCAACTCTCGATCATTTCTCCTTGTCCTTTTCCGTCGAACATAACAATTAAAATTTAAAATGTTTATAGTTTCAATACCTTTTCTAATCTATTATTCCGCCGTCGAAAAATCATGCACAAGGAAAAATTATCGAGAGTTGCAAACCCATTATCTTCACCTGCACTCAATTGTACAGCTTTTAAGTGACGGCATAGCGCCATTTTATACCCTACATAGGTCTCCTGGTGGTTCATATGACCCATAAAGTTTGCTCAAGGGTCTGTAGTTTAATACTTTAGGAAAAACTCGACAAACTTTTTACATTAGGTATGAGACGATTTTCTTAGCATTCCATGGATTTACCGTGCGGGTGCCGGGTCCATAGTGTGGCAGAAAGAGAGAAAACCCGAGTAGACCCCGAGACTTGTGACTCGGGCGTAGGTTTAAGGGGCCCCTTTCTGACGTACATCAACGCTCACCTTCACTACTCGTTTTTCTCTCCCTGCCCAGCCAAATCTGATATCAATGCATATAGAATTAGTACGTAGAATTAAGTAAAATGTAAACCGGCAAGCCACATATGTGCGTAGTGGTGTATTTTTTCTGTAAGTTGCATGTTTAAATTGAAATAAATAAATGTCGCTAATTTAACACGGTGAAGAAAACATCGTGAGGAAACTAACATGTTCCAAGAATCTTTCGAGGTCATGTGTGACCCACACTGGGCCAGCGTGGTGGATTATAAATGGGTTTAGAGAAAGCCCCGAGTCTCAGCAGAGGGAATATTTAGTGGGCTGCTTAGGCTTATGTATTACAACATACAACTTTCACCATTTACCAGTTTACCCTCGAACAGGTTGCATGAAGCTGCATCGAAATAACAGGGACTCCACCATTGAACCACGACAAACATCCCATAATTGATAATACCAGTGTAGATATAGATTGAGTACAATAGTCCACAACAAATAGCCCTGCATTGTGGATCCATCAATATCAGCAATGAATGGTGCGTTGATGCATGAGAGACGGATAGTTGACCCTACCGGCGCCAGCGGTAATCCACGACACAGCTCAGAAACTTCAGAAAGACATCTTTACCATTCCACGACATCGTTAACACCCAATGGATTGAGTTCCGTGGTAGTAAGTTACGGCTGCTTTAATCGGATGAACGGCCCTGGTTGGGATCTCACTCGCAGCAGAGTTTTTCGAATTTATGTGCGTAACACCATTAACTGAATTACGGAATACATCGTGAGGAAACATGCTTTTAAAAAGATTTAACTCTTCAAACACCAGTGAAGTCTGCCAACCCTCTGCTTAGTCAGCGTGGTCGACTATGGCCTAAGCTTTATTTGGTAAGAGGTCTATGAAAATGATTCTACCGCTAAACAGTCATATGTAAACATTACTATTTTATTTTTATTTTATTTTATTTTATTCTAAATGGAAAACAAACAGCATTACATAATCATAAAATTTAGATGAGTGGAAACACTGAAGCCAAATACAGTTTTCACTGATAAAACAAACAGAAAGAAAAAATAGTTAATACAGATAGAACAAGTAGCAACAAGTAGATACCACATACGGGGAGCGAACAGACACAAATATCACTAGTTAGGAAATTACAAAATATATATAGAATTTAACAAAAATTAATCAAATTAATGGCTTACATCAATTAAACGTTTAGCTTTAAACCTGCGTTTTTTTGATAACAAATTCTTACTCTTTTCGTATTTGTCCTTGGTTATATCAAAGAACCGCCCACAAATTGCGTTTTTAAAAGAGTTATGCCTCATCGCGAACAAATCGACGCCTTTAGAATAAATAACATTAAAACTTTGAATAGTGCGAATAAGAAATGAATTCTTCCGATAATTCGTGACATGACGCGGGGTGTACAGCTGAAGACTGTGTCTCCGCGGAGTTACGAGACCTATCCGAGACAACAGAGTCGGGCAATCTATCCGACCACACAGGATATTGTGCATGAAGCTGAGATCAGCCACCTCTCTTCTAACCTGAGCAGGCAAAATATGATGATGGTAGCAGACCTCATCATACTCAAACTCCGAACTTAAGATTTGAAATTTGAAATTAACAACACGTAGAAACTTTTTTTGAGGTCTTTCCAGCATGGAAATGTATTTGCTATAGCTGGGATTCCAAACCTGAGATGCATATTCAAGTTGACTGCGCACTAGAGAACAATAAAGAACTTTAAGGGTTTTATCATTTTGAAATCTTTAGTTATCCTGAATATGAAGCCCAAAGATTTCATGGCTTTATTACAGATCTTCTCGATATGTTTATCAAAAAGTAACTTAGGATCAAGAGTAACTCCCAGATCGACTACAGAATTGGCCCTTGACAAGGACTGGTCGTTAATTTTATAATCAAAAGAAATTGTTTGAGCTGATCTGCTGAAGGTGATGCAGCAGCATTTCGAAATATTAAGATCAAGTTTGTTCTCCAAGCAGTAAATCACAAGGCTGTCCAAGTCCAGTTGAAGCAATTCCAAATCACGGCAATTTTTAATAACTTTAAAATCTTCATGTCATCTGCGAAGAGTAAGAAGTTAGAGTGCTTGAAACATTGGTTAATATCATTAATAAACAAAATAAACAGGAGAGGCCCGAGAATTGATCCTTGCGGCACACCGTATGGGATCAATGATGGAGCAGACATGAACCCATTGAGAGCCACAGCTTGAGTGCGACCGTCGACGTAAGAAGCGAACCACCGAAGCAAATCACCTCTTATTCCGGCGGCGCACAGCTTAGCGAGGAGGATAGAGTGATCCAGACGATCGAAAGCTTTCCGATAGTCTGTATAAATAGCGTCTACTTGCCCACCCCCCTCCATACCGGACGTGACCGCATCAATAAATGAAACAAGGTTGGTTGTAGTAGACCTTCCTTCAGAAAACCATGTTGCTGGGGTAAGAAGGTATGTTTAAGAGCAGAGTAAAGTTGGTCGTGGATAATTTTTCAAATAATTTAGCTAGTACACAAAGTTTTGAAATTGGTCTGTAGTTCGAAACATCACGCTTGGGACCACTTTTGTGGATAGGAGTTATTGTGGCAGATTTCCAAATACTGGGCATGATACCCTCAGTAATAGATCTCTCGAATAGGACTCGGACAGGAAGCGTCAAACTCGCCGCACATTTAATTAAGAGATGCGGATGAATGTCATCGGGTCCTGCGGATTTTTTTAATATCTAAAGTTTGTAACAGTTTTAGAATCTTAAATTCCGTAACTTCGATAGTTTGTATATCGGCGACAGAGTCTGACGGCCCGAGAACGCGCGACACAGGAAGACTATGTTCGGGTTTGAACGCTACGGTTTCCAATACATTACAGGGTAAAAAGATTTATCATTTTTTACCTCCGGGGACATTTCGGGGGTGATTGATTAGACTCTTTATGTTCAAATGTCACTATGCGCCTACGTACGCCGTAATGAGCTGGCGTGATGAGAGCAACGAGAAGCGGCCACTCGTGCATTCTCACTTTGAAATCCTTGAAAATTATCGAGAATGGATCGGTTTCTTCTAGATAAGCACGCTCCATCGTAGATCGCATCGTCGCTTAACGTCAGGCGAGATGGTGGTCAAATTCGAACCTATAATAGTTTAAAAAGGCTGTCAAATTTGAGTGAATGATGGAAAATTTCTGGGATCTTTTCTTAAAGATTTTTTTTATTCTGTATAATAAACCTTTAAAAAAAAAGGATTTTAAAATCGTATAATAAACGTTAAGATTATAATAAGATTAATCCAGTCACATATTACTATGGCGTTCTGACACTCGTCCTACGGATATTCGTGCACTGTGGTGTCCTTCCATTTGCATTGACCCAGGTTGACACACGACTTACCGTATAAAGGAGCTGGATATTTATAGAATACGGTACCAAGAGTCTATTCACTAATCTATGGCATTAGGTACTTGCTAAGAAGGTCTTTTTTTTAGTTTGCACACTCATAAAGCTTACGATGTTTAAATAAAAAAGGTTAGATTTCTGAAACTTTAAAATCGACCGCAAGCGATCAGTTTTTATATTAAAGAAGTGGTTTGTTTCATTAATTGATATTCTCACACAGCATAAACAGCCCACTAAGTGTTTCCACTGCTGGGACTCAAAGCCTCCTCTAACAAGGAGAGAGTGAAGGCCGTAATCCACCACGCTGGCCCAATGTGGGTTGGTAAACTTCGAAAGATTCTAGGTACATGTCGGTTTCCTCACGATGTTTTCCTTCAGCGTTTTAAGTTCGCAGCATTACGCACATGACTTCGAAAAGACTGTGGTGCGCGTGGTTTTGAACCCGGGGTCTCCGGATCGGCAGTCGCCGTTCTCCCGACTAGACCAACCGTAACTTACTAGACCAGACGTATCTTACTAAACCAGACGTATCTTACTAAACCAGTCGTAACTTACTAGACCAGCCGTAACTTACTAGACCAACCGTAACTTACTAGACCAGACGTATCTTACTAAACCAGACGTATCTTACTAAACCAGACGTAACTTACTAGACCAGACGTATCTTACTAAACCAGACGTATCTTACTAAACCAGTCGTAACTTACTAGACCAGCCGTAACTTACTAGACCAGACGTATCTTACTAAACCAGACGTATCTTACTAAACCAGACGTAACTTACTAGACCAGACGTATCTTACTAAACCAGACGTATCTTACTAAACCAGTCGTAACTTACTAGACCAGCCGTAACTTACTAGACCAACCGTAACTTACTAGACCAGACGTATCTTACTAAACCAGACGTATCTTACTAAACCAGTCGTAACTTACTAGACCAGCCGTAACTTACTAGACCAACCGTAACTTACTAGACCAGACGTATCTTACTAAACCAGACGTATCTTACTAAACCAGACGTAACTTACTAGACCAGACGTATCTTACTAAACCAGACGTATCTTACTAAACCAGTCGTAACTTACTAGACCAGCCGTAACTTACTAGACCAACCGTAACTTACTAGACCAGACGTATCTTACTAAACCAGACGTATCTTACTAAACCAGTCGTAACTTACTAGACCAGCCGTAACTTACTAGACCAACCGTAACTTACTAGACCAGACGTATCTTACTAAACCAGACGTATCTTACTAAACCAGTCGTAACTTACTAGACCAGCCGTAACTTACTAGACCAGCCGTAACTTACTAGACCAGCCGTAACTTATTAGACCAGCCATAACTTATTAATGATTTTTTCACATAAGACCATAAGACATATTCATTTGAGATATATGACAATAGAGACATGTGACAAAACATGTTATATATCTGGGTGACGAACGCAGTGCAGTGCTAGGTAATGATTTGGACTCATCATGTTCCAATAGCTGCGCGTCACTGTGCCGTTATGTAACAGGTATGTTATTTACCATCAGGCGCATGTCCTGCACATCTTGCACACTATATTAAAAAAAAAGTATATTCTACAACACGTACCTACCTAATTAATCTTAAAACTCTCGTAAACATAGACTAAACCAGATAATAAAAACACACGTCCGCAATTCAAGATTGAGTCTAATAAAACCTTTTATTGAAATTTTTATAGAAACACTTCATTAAAATCTCACATACATGGTTAGCGCCGTTCGGCGGCCGTCACTTGTGCTCTGTAAAGGAGTGCCCAAATACGTACCAAACCCGGCACGGTACGTCTACTGAGTCGCCTTCGAGTTTTTTATGCCGTATCGCTACTAATTTGGTCTGTGGTATTTAGTTTATCCATCTGCCTTGTGTTGTAACACTTTAAAACGTTTTTAATCATTGATAGGGTTACGTTTATGGTTTCATAAAAAAGAGGACGTTAACTAAAAACACTTTTCCAATAGCGAGGACAAATGCGTTGTCCATATAAACAAATTTTAGAATTTTGTTGATATTCCAAAGACACAACGCTTGCGATTAAACTTACATGGGACGACCAGAAGTTTAATCTACCAAACAAAAATCATCAAAACCGTTTACATTCGGCGGAGCTATCGCGTACAAAGAATAAGCATACAACGGAATTGAGAACTTCCTCCTTTCTTGAAGTCGGTTAAAAAGAGCTCGATAACAAGTTCGTACGAATCTTGGGAATCTTCACTTACAAAATGTACTCTTTTTGCTTTGGTCTATCCTATAGAAAGGGCTCCCAGGCAAACTAGAGTAACAGTAGGCCGGTCACAACTTTCGCAGATTTGGTAACCGTTGGGGTAGACAGGTTTTGGAGTGGACACCACAAATCGGTTAATGGTAAACATATGATGCCATAAGACTAGATGGAATGACGATATGTGAAAGGTAAGTTTTGAATTGTGTAGTATATGACGCTACCAAGCGATAACGGTATCACAATGGATGGCCAGTCAAATGTAAATCGAAGATCGAGCTTAGTGACGTATTATGGGAGAGGCGTATGTCAGCCATGGCCGAATATAGGAGTAATGACGAGATGAAACCGCAGAATGCAGAATCATAGACCCATTCACTGTCAGTGGAATGTCAGCTAGCGCAGGAGTCGGCTGACCGCCACGTCACGGGTCAAGGCGCGACCTCTGAGCTGACCTGTCAGTTGCTATATTTAGCGACGCATTACAATCACAAGTAAAGCGGCCAGCTCATCCCTGGGTAATGCGAACTTATGGCCAGGCCTTCAGGTACGCGGTCTCATTGACGCGCTTTACGGAGTAAACCTATTTACTAACTGTGGCCATGTATGTGCATGTATGACTGGAAGTTGGAAGGTGACATCTTAGTATTAATGAGACTGGAAGTTAATTAAGGAAATTAGTCATGCGCTGTGATTGCGTACAAAAGATTACACTAAGATGTAAAACAAAGAAGTAAAGTGTCATGGGGCGCCAGGGAACGAAGTTCTTTCAGATAATACAGAAGCAACACAGTTTGCAAAAAAAATGCTCTTTAAATTCTATTATTTACGGCACGATCATCTGATAAATAAACTTGGCAACACTGACCACGAACCGACAGGAACGGGAACTGCGCGGGTAAAACCGCGGAACACCGCTAATATTTTCATAATGGTGGACATGTTTCACACACAACACCATATGACCCCGAACTAACTTTTGTAGTGGTAGGACTCTTGGCAGAGTCCGCCTGGGGAAGTACCACACCTTTGCCAGTTATTCTACCGCCAAGCAGTAATGTGCAAACATTACTGTGTTCCGGTTTGAAGGACAATGTTTCCAGAGAAATTACAGGGCTTAGAGATATAAGATCTTAGATCTCTGGGTAACGAGCGCAGTGCAGTGCTAGGTAATGATTTGGACTCTTCATGTTCCAATAGCTGCGTGTCACTGTGCTGTTATGTGTCAGGCATGTTGCTTACCATCAGGCACATGTCCTGATCGTATCGTCACTCTTTATTAAATAAAAAACTAAGCAAAGCTTGTACTATGGAAGCCAGCTGATATAATACTGATATATTTTTTAATACATACTTATTATACACTAGCTGTACCCTGCAAAGCTTCGCTGTGGCACATTGTGATGCAAAAATTAGATAAAAAACAATCCTCGATGCGGATTATATATCATTTTAAAATTTCAGCTCGATTGGTACAGAACTTTTTCAGTTTTTGAAGCGTACACAAACCAAAATAACATTTTATATATAGAGATAAAAAACACACAAAATGGTAAAAATACATAAAATGGCGACAGTGTTTGCCTAGCATTGCTGCATTCTTCCTTACACGAATCTATTATTTTCAGTGCCTTAATCCATTTCCAGCACTCTAATTTGTGTAGTCCAAAACACAGCGATTACGCGTCGATACGTTGGTATTACGTTATCGCGCGGTCCACATCTCGCTCGGCATCAAACGCAAGCGGCACGCACCCGCCGCACCCACGCGCGCACCATACCCATACCCTTATACGACAACCAGACCAGCAATTACGAAAATAATTGGACGTTTTCTATGTATCATAAGTATGTATTTAAAAATATATAAGTATTAGAATTATCAGCTATCTGGGTTCCATAGTACAAGCTTCGTATATGTAGATAATGTATCATTGGACGTATGTAGTGGGATGAATCTTTGCAGAGTCCGCCTGGAAAAGTCGATAAATAAAAAAGCGCCATCGTTTCACGGTGATCTTCCTAAAATTCGAACAAAAAGATTTGACACCATTTATATGATAAGAACGTCTAAATTTTGGAATACGTTGACTGAGTGTATTTTTCACGATTAGTTAAAATTTTAAGTACCTACGAATAACTTAAAATCTAGAGTGAATGTATTTTGCTAGGTAACCACCCCCCATCGTAGACCGCATCATCGCTTAATATCTGACGAGATGGCGATCAAGGGTAAACCTATACCAGTTAAAAATATCTAAAAGGTCCTTTTTTTCAACACCAAACGATTATAATATGTAACATTTGGCTATAATTGGACATCCACTGCAAATTCTGTCGTACGCAAAATGACGTCAATCGTTACCGTTTAAATGGGATTACAACTTAAAATACCACAAAAATGAAGCAACACATTTGTATATTAACAAAAAAAAAACACCTCTTAGAAAAATCTGTCATCACTACAATAATTTCATGGAGATGCTTTTAGAAAACATTTTGCAGACTATCCTGATAAATCTGTGAACAACAAATGTACTAAGTAAAATTGGCTGAATGTATAAGGAATGATTTCATGTAAGTATCCATTGAGTTAAGTTAGTATGTATTCAGTATTACGTTTTTAAGTTACGGCTGGTCTAGTCGGGAGAACGGCGACTGCCGATCCGGAGCCCCCGGGTTCGAATCCCACCACGCGCATGTCTGTCTTTTCCAAGTCATGTGCGTAATGCCGCTAACTTAAAATCGGTGAAGGAAAACATCGTGAGGAAACCGACATGTACCTAGAATCTTTCGAGGTCATGTGTCATCCACCAACCCGCACTTGGCCAGCGTGGTGGATTATGGCCCTAAACTCTCACCTTACAAGAGAAGCCCCCAAGTCCCAGCAGTGGGAACATTTAGTGGGCTGCTTATGCAGTTCCGTTTTTGTTTTCGACGAAGTTGAGAAAAAAATTTGCAATCCATCATTTTTTGGCGGTAGCCATCTTGAACGGGTTTTGGTGAAACTTATCTAAGAGCTAACCTTTTTTCTATGAAAGTTATATTAAAACCTATTAAAGGTTACCCTGCAGCTTAACGCCATCTCGCCTGATGTTAAGCGACGTTGTGGTCTACGGTGGAGCGTGTTAACCTAGAAGAAACCAATCTGGATTTGAAGACACTAAGATTGTAACCATCGGAAAACCCCATTCGTATAACGCATTCCACCGCCTAGACGTTCTTATCATAAAAGTCAAACCTCTTTATTCGAGTCGTTGGAACGTCAACCATGAAGCGATGTCATCTTTTCAAGCTACGAGCAGTCCGAGCAGTCCGGGCAAGGTTTGGTAACGGTAAGGTAAGGTAAGATCATGCAGATCAGTTGGACCTCACCGAAGTGTATCCGATAAACTAGCGATTCTACGGCGATGTTCAAGACTTTGAAGAAATTTTTGATCGAAGTCGTCTGATCACTCGTTGATCTGAGCCTTTTGGCACATATCTCGATCGGTACTTAGCTAGTACTTAGGTACACTCTAACTAATCAATATTCAAACAACAAAAAACTATAAACATTGGGTCATCCACAGAACAACGCCACAGAGACAAACACAGAGACCTAAACAAAAACTTCGTGTTGCAATAGCTGCGTGTCACTGTGCCGTTATGTGGCATGTTGCTTACCATCAGCCACATGTCAAGTACTGCTGGTTTTTTTAATTAAAGACTGACGGTTTTTAATAAAAAAACTTATATCAACCCGTAATATTTGTGATTAAAAACAGTGTAAATAGCTAGTTAACAATTGCGACTTTAGTAAAATTACTGAGTATTGTATTTCAGCACAATTGCATTTTAAAATGTCCTTTAAAACGTCGTAAACATCAAACTATTATCCAAGCAGGAAGGCAACATAACTCGAGTCCCACCTTATAAGGGTATTACGCACTGCCATTTACCTCCGGCCCTTTTAGGGCCCGGCCTTGGTCGGGACAATGTCAGAATTCCTATCCATGATGACCTAATAATTAGTACGTTGGCCTGAAACAACGTGTAAAGATTGCTGCACAATGTGGATACGGGTTCATTGTAGTGGAAAGACGACTGGGACAAAAATATACCATTATAATTAGTCCATCAGATTCGAGATTATAGAAAATAAATGAATAAGTATTTTTTGTTTCACCAAATTATTTAAAACCGTGAGAGACATATCATGATAGATATACATACGTATATCATCAAACTTATAGAGTGGTAATGACGTCACTGGAAATTTCTAAGCACTGCACAAAAATTACCAAGATTGTAGTTTTTTGTTCGTGACACAAAACGTGCGCTATAGCTTAGCATGAATAACGATACTTTTTTTTTTTTTTTTTTTTTTTTTAAATAAGGAGTGACGAGACGATCAGGACATGTGCCTGATGGTAAGCAACATGCCTGACACATAACAGCACAGTGACACGCAGCTATTGGAACACGAAGAAGCCCAAATCATTACCTAGCACTGCACTGCGCTCGTCGCCCAGAGATCTAAGATCTTATATCTCTAAGCCCTGTAATTTCTCTGGGAATTTTTATTTGCCTGCTATAGTTACCGGCAAACAAGTTGACCCAATGAAGTTAGCTGCGCATGGCTGCGCAGAAAAGTGTTTAAGGTCTCTTTGATGGAAGTGCGCATACGCAAAATTACCTTTTCCACGTGACTTTTGGGTCAACTTGTTTGCTGGCTACTATACCTGCGAAATTGTTGAAAAAACTTCTTCTCATTCTTTAACCTTGCTTTGGTTACGAGGTGTTATTTCTTTGTCCCATCTTACTTCATATTTTAATGTTACTCTTTCTCTGTTCCTGTATCTGTCTCTGCAGCTGAAAAGTGGTAGGCGGCTAGACGGGACTATAGACCTGACCCGGCGTGGCGCGCCAAGGAACGTCGTGTTGGGTCGCGTCGTCGGGACCAAGGGTGTCCAGAAGAGGGGAATCTGGTACACACTTTCCGGTTGGTCCCCGAAGTGGTAATCTTGGGTTCAGGTGCACCGGTGACATCGGTGTACCCTACCAGGGTGCAGCAGGGCCCGGAGACAAGCAAGTTACAGTTGGTTCATGAGAAAGTGAGAGCGGTGTCGCATTCCTGCCGTAAATATCAAAGATGGAACCCCGAGCAGGTTTTAGCCGGTGGTGGCACCATCCATGTCTGTCCATTAAGTCGAGCCTGACAAGAGGAAGGAATATACGTAAAAGTTATACCTCCACAAAAAGTGCCTTGGCTGCTGTGTGGCCAAACCTTAAAACTACAATCAGATAAACAAGGAAGTCCCGTGAGTCAGACGTGTGAAATTAAGAGGCGCCAGCGAACGCCCTCGGTCGCCGATTCAAGAATTTTGATAAACGTTCATAGGGATGTATAAAAGTAATCAAACCGAGACTTATGGAGGTAACACTTAATGTCTGATATTAAAATAAACTGCATTAAATAAATATTGCACGATACCTTTGTCCTATAGCATACCTGGCCCTAAACTAAGCAAACCTTGTTCTATTAAAGCTAATAATAATTTAAAATGTTGTTGTTGTCATATCATACTAAAGTTTGAAAGTATCAATGGATGTTCGTTTCTCTTTCACGTTAAAACTACCAAAGGGATTTGGATGAAATGTGGTACATAGTAAGATAATGGTCTAGAATAACATATAGGCTACTTTTTATCCCAAGAAAGTAACGGGATCGGGAACTACGCGAAACTGGGGAGCGCTGCTTTTATTTAAATTTAATTTTCATGGACTCTCTAAGGAGTCCTCTATTCTAGTTCTGGTCCACTCAAAGAGTTTACATATACTACGTATAGAGTTGGCACAAACGCTTTACACCGAAAGCACGGGTAGCATCTTTCTTGCCTTGTCGGTCTTGTGGAAGTGTCATGTTTTTGTCGCGGCACATCACTCTGTTGCCATAGAAAGTATGCACATCATCGGCTTACGATTGACACAAAGGAACCGTGCTGAAAATCTAACTCCATACGTCATACTTGTAAACTTTTTGGGTCCAGTTGTATTGAAAAGGAAACTTTGTTTTTTTTGTGAGTTAACTATTTAAATGTGTGTTGTTTATAGCTTACTTTTGTAACGGATTTCAATGAAATTAAATTATTGAATTCAATAAACTTAAATGAAAATATTTATTTTACTTAATTTTTTAGATGATTGTACCATGTGTAACAAAATTAAGTAATTGTTTTTGCAAATTGTGTTGCTTCTATTGCCGAAGGAACTTCGTTCCTACTATATGTTCTACTAGCAGCCCGCCCCGGCTTTGCACGGGTGTTATGGAAAATAAGTATAAAACAAAATTATTAGACTTACAAATTTTAACACACTCTTGGCAGAATTGCCATGCTTAGGACATAAGACAAAACAAACAATCCCAATCATCTGTTTATCATTTAAAACGCATGCTTTTTGCCTATTTTACTTTATAAAAAAAAATGCGGGAGCCAGAAGCTCAAGGGAGGTCCTGAGAGGAGCGAGCCAAGCGAGGTCGTCGCCGTAGCGAGAGGTTACACTCAAGGACATAGAGCTTCTGGCTCCAGGAGCTCACCCGGAGTCGTACCTCAGTGATAGACCCTAATAGGACCAATTGTTATGTTTAGGTATTGTTATGCTTCTCTCAATATGTGCCATTAAGCTAAGTTAAACATTATGCTAAGTTATGTTTATGCTATATACGGTAGCAAAAATTATGCGAAAACTGTTATGCGTTAGTTGTTATGGTATATTATCATTAGTCCTAAAAACTTTAGGCGTGTCTGGCGTCGTTGTTATTCCCCTTTTACTTTTACGCATCAAATCAAAAATTAAATCAGTAAATATTTAATTGTTGTAATTTAGTGTTAAAAATCTGCTAATGCCACCTACGACGTAGTTTATGGTTGTGCAATGTTTTATGTAGGTACTAAAGTCTATTAGTTCTAAATACGTACTAAATAGTTACGGCTGGTCTAGTCGGGAGAACGGCGGCGGCCGATCTGGAGCCCCGGTTTTAAATCCCACGTGCACCAGGCACCACTGTCTTTTCGGAGTAATATGCGTAATACCGCTAACTTAAAACGGTGAAGAAAAACATCGTGAAGAAATCGCCATGTACTTAGAATCTTTTGAGGTCATGTGTCATCCACCAACCCGCACTGGGCCAGCGTGGTGGATTATGGACTTGACTCTCTCCTTGCGAGAGGGCCCCGAGTCCCAGTAGTAGGAATATTTAGTGGGCTGCTTATTGAATCTATTGCCACAGCTAGATTTCTGATCGTCTCATCATCGTAGTCCTTAATGCTCCGTTTTATTCTACTTTAGTAGGTAGAATAAAGGGGACCTTTGGGGATGACCTATATCGTATCCTATCCCCCAGCTCAAATTACACGCGCATCACTATTTTTCGAAGGCATGTCCGTAATGCCTCCAATTTAAAACAGTAAAAGAAAACATCGTGAGGAAACCGAAATGGAATAAATTTAATGTAATACTGTGTAGAAAGTGCGAGAAAACTTGAACAATAACAGTAAAGGTAGAATAAACTTATACAAAAGTAGTTCTGAAAAGAACATTTTGATAGGAACATAAAAAGTGTTACGAAAAATGTTTAATATTTAATATCATTTGCGTCCACTACCTGCGTAGCGAGGCGACCACGCGAATTAGTAGACGCGCGCGCGGCTACTCGTACTTACCTATTTCTTAGCTGCGAACACCTCTCCCCCGTGCCTCGATGCCCCTCTATCGGTGTTGCGCCGCGCGGCGCCGCATTTTGATAGGATTGATATTTTTAATTTCGTTAAATATTTTGAATGGAATGTCCGACTTCAATAATTCAAAAAGTAATCAATAGGTATTAAAAGAGTCTTGAATAAGAAATAATTTATTTGGATAAGAATTAATACAAATGTGTTGATAACATGGTCTGAATTTGATAGGCATTTTTACTTCCTTATAAAATGTAAAAAAGTAGTTGTTGCGAGGTAATTACTGAAGTTAGACAAATGGTCTCGCGAGGTTTTTTGTAGATTTTAATACGCTCTATAATATTGTAGAACATTGTTTTGGTCTATCATTAGTACTTTCTGCAGCGTATGCGATGAAAGCCATTTTATGACTGTTTTTTTTATACCTTGCGTTGGTTTTAGTAAAATTTACGTAGATATCTCATTTTTTCGTGATAAACATAGCCTATGTTACTCAGTGATAATGTAGCTTTCTATTTGCAAAAGAATTTTTGAAATCGGTCCAGTAGTTTTTGAGTTTATTCGTGCCATACAAAAATACAAAAATACAAATCTTTCCTCTTTATAATATTAGTATAGATTACACCATACCTTTTTAAAAATTCCAAAAGTTTTGACCATTACGAAGTATTTTATTTATTTATTTGCACAGTGTACATACATTTATTAGATAGATCTTATAGCTAAAATCTATTACAATGTGTACAAAGACCCTGTTAGGGTGTTGCAAAACAGGACGACAACACAGTTTCGTCCGAGAGGTGTGATTATAAAATACATGAAACATTTATTATTCATCTAAATGATGTTATGATAGGTGATAGTTCGTACCAGCTGTACGTTTTACCTAGGAAGTCAGTTCATGACACACCGCCTCCAAATACAGGTGTCGGTGTGTACCAGTTTCGCCGTAAAGGGCTATCGAGCTCCCTGGCCTCGCCGCTTCCGACGCCATCTGTGGCGGGGTGAAGGTGGCTGTTGCTCGGCTGGTTCATGGCTTAGGAATGCGCCAAAATCACATCAAGTATCGGTATCATGTATATCATATCTCACGTCATATAACATTTTTAACAGACTTCAAAACTAAAGGTTCTGAATTCGTATGTGTGTTATTTTAATTTTTAATATATAGAATAGAGTGACGAGACAAGCAGGATATGTGCCTGGTGGTAAGCAACATGCCTGCATGGACAGGGACATGTGATGTAATGGACAGTACAGTTACACTAAGCTATTGGAACATGAAGAGCCCAAATCATAACCTAGCATCGCACTGCGCTCGTCACCCGGAGGTATAAGGTGTTTTATCTCTTATCCTAGTGATATCACTGGAAACATTGCCCTTCAAACCGGAACACAGTATCGTGTGCATACTGTTGCCTGGTGGCAGAATAACTGGCAAAGGTGTGGTACTTCCCCAGGCGGACTCCGCAAAGAGCCCTACCACTACCTTCTATAGTTCTGTACTATGTACAGGCGCGGTCCCAGCCTCGAATTCTCGAATTTTGAGGGGGTCACCAGTACGCAGCCTCAGGTTTGGGGGGGTCACAAGTAGAAATAATTGTGACTCGGTGTTGATTATCCTATTTTTGTTTGGTAGATACTTCAGAAGTGAACCCATATAATAAACCAATGTTCTCGAAATAGATGTGCTGGTTTGTTAAATATCAACTAAAAGATACAATTTGCTGGACGGCGCGACGCGTACTAATGTACCTACTTGCTGTAAAAGTTTGTTACTATTCGTATAGACTCTGCAAAGATTCTACACTTTATTGTACGGTTTAGAAATAGTGATATTTTTTAACTAATAGGGTACACTTGACCGTCATTTCGCATTTCGCATACAGACATATACGAACTACGATGGAAGGTGCTTACCTAGTACAGAAAACAACGATTCATTCTCGATTTGAAGACACCAAGATAGCAACCATCAGGAAAACCCCACTCAAACGCATTCGACATCCAGGATGTGTAAAACGTTGAGTGAGAAACCTAGACGTTTTTCTAAACGACGTTTTCGAAAGTAGGGTCAACATGCCTCAACGTCATCAACCATGAAACAATGTCGCTTTTTCGGTACACACTAATAATGTGAAAAAGATTTCAGTCAAACACTTAAGAACAAGTGCGTGAAGTGGCGGCCATATTGCTGACAGCACAGAAATCTAAATATAATATTGGTGGACAATTCACACACAACAACATCTGACCCCAAACTAAGCAAAGCTTGTACTATGGCGGCCAGATAGCTGATATAATACATATATAGTTTTAAATACATACATATTATAAATAGAAATAATTAGATTTATGTGGCTGATTGCAATCTCTTCCAGGCAACCAGTTTAAATTCATCTACATAGAAGATTAAATGAGTGTATTTTGTAAAATTACAATACTGTTGTTGATAAAATCAATCTCATTTTTATTCTGCATATTGTAGTAGTATTTAAGACCGTTTATAATAGGTACTTTATATCATCATAGCTTATAAGGCGGCTATTATCGCCCACCTGAAGTTTGTTTACATTGGAGCTGATCTGCAAAAAACTGCGTGCTTTGAATCTCGACGAACTCGGACTGTGCCAGGTAGGTGGATGGTAGATCTCGGTGCTTGCTCCCAGTTACCAAAACATATGTGTTTGTCCGTTTAACGTGCCTACAAGTCTTCTAAATATTTTAAATAAGTTTAGATTATGTTACAGTGTATTTGCTTTTTAGTACAGTAGAATCTCGATAACTCAAACCTCGGTAGCTTAAAAACCTCTATAACTTCAAAAAATATTATGTTCCCTTCCCATCAGAGCCCAAAACCAAAACCCTTGATAACCTAAAACCTCTATAACGTAAAATATTTTTTGTTTCCCTTGGACTTTAACTTATCGAGGTTCTACTGTAATTTGTAATTTTAATTTGTGTGCAACTGATCTGGACACGCATATTCGGGATTTGCATGATCTAATACCACCTTGCCCATTTTTCTGTCGTACTTCTCGTAACTCGAAAAAGCGGCTCCGTTTCATGGTAGATATACCAAAGATACGGGCGAAGAGGTTTGACTCTACGTTTATAATAATAATGTATAGGCTGTGGAATGAGTTGCCTGATTGGGTTTTCCCCGATAGTTATAATCTTGGCGTCTTCAAATCGAGAGTGAACCGGTTTCTTCTAGGTAAACACGCTCCATCGTAGACCGCATCGTCGCTTAACATCAGGCGAAATGGCGGTCAAGTATACATTTGATACTGAGAATTAAATACAATACTTACAAGAACAAAATTGAAAATTTTGATTAACCCCCGACCACCTCGGATTTGTTATCTGTACAACATTCTACTAGTCAAGCCCTTTCATTTGATACCCATATTAAGAAAGTTGTGAAAGAAGAAATGTATTTCGCCATTTTGTGGTAGCGGCCATCTTGGATTTAAAATTTGTCATAGTGCAAAGTATTCTACTAGTCAAGCCCTTTCGTTTGATACCCATATTGAGGTAATAGTGAAAAAAAAAAATTTAATTCGCCATTTTGTGGTGGCGGCCATCTTGGATTTGAAATTTGTTATAATGTATTGTATTCTACTAATCAAGCCCTTTCATTTGATATCCATATTGAGGTAGGTTGTGAAGAAATATTTTGTCCGCCATTTTATGGAGGCGGCCATCTTGAATCAATATTAACCAAACATAGCTAAGAACACCCGCACGGATATTAACCTTCAAATAAAAAAAACTGCATTGAAATCGGCCCATCCGTTTGAGATCTACGGTGCCACAGACAGACACACACACAGACAGACAGACAGACAGACAGACAGACAGACAGACAGACAGACAGACAGACAGACAGACAGACAGACAGATAGACAGACAGACAGACAGACAGACAGACAGACATCGACGTCAAACTTATAACACCCCTATTTTTGGTCGGGGGATAAAAATAAGTATTTTTGCAAGAACAAAATAAATAAAAGCGGCAGTAGCAGTAAGTACCATAATACATTAGATTTTGTAGTTCGTTGTAACTTTGATCGATGTTTTTAATAATAGTGCATTTATGACGTCCTAAAAATAAACTACTCGTATTACTAAATAGAGTTTAAACCAATTTTCGGTGGAAATTTTTATTTTATTTTACTTTTATTTTAGAAGTACAGTTTACAACATTGGACGTGTCTCTCGCGAAATTATTCAACTTATAGATAAAAATTTAATTTGAAACCTCAACATCATTTTTGAAGACCTATCCATAGACACCCCACACTTATGGGTTTGATGAAAAACTAATTGTTTTATTTTTGTGAACAAATCTTAAACCAGTTTACAGAATACATCTACTTACCATGTTTCAAAAGTATAGTTCTTATGGTTTCAGAAAAAATGACTGTGACACACGAACGGACAGATAGACAGACAGACATGACGAATCCAATAAAGGTTCCGTTTTTACATTATACGGCACCCTAAACATTAAGAACGAAGAAAGATGGTCGGGAATGAAATAAATTTAAGTTACACCCCGGCCATCTTGGATTTAAAATTTGTCATAATTTATCTCGTGACTATAGTGGAAGTTGTCTCTCATATGTATGCTATTGCTGTGAAAGGCCTGCGGCATTGATAACCATTTGATCCGACGAGCAGCCATCAATGATCACTGGTATAGATCGATCCATCAAAAAGTCTGATTTCCACGCTATCCAACCAGGAGACCAACGTCTCCAGCGCCCACAAGGGGGCGTTATCGCCCAATTTAGGAATCACAGGTATTGCACTCAGGGATTACTTACGTAAATCGTATTATCCTACCGTGAAAGAATTTTCGAAACCGGTAGTTCCTGAAATTAGTACATTCAAACAATAAACTAATAAATAATAAACCTCTTCAGCTGTATAATATTAGTATTACTTATGTAATAGCCCACTTCAAATTGCTTCAATTTGAAGTCTGGACATGTCTATCGAAAGTCAGACGATCGCTGGGCTAAGATCACTACCCAGTGGCAGCCAAATAGGAAACGCCGACGCGGGAGACCCGATAGGCGATGGCGGGATGACCTCGACAAACACCTTAAAGACTGGACTACTTTGAGTCAAGACAGACAAAAATGGAAGGAGGGTAGGGAGGCCTTTGCTCAACACTGGGACACAATGGGCTCTTAATAATAATAAATATGTAATAACCGTCCGAACGTTGACGGTACGGATTCAGCACATGTGCCGCGATTGTGAGAACGATGCGACGTATGTTAGAATTATCAAATGTTATCACACGCGGTGCAACAACCTCTGATTATAATGCTTGATTTCACAATTTTTCATATAACTTTTTCTTAGTATATTTTTTAAAGTTTTTAGTATATTTTTTATAGGTTTACTTGACCTTTTTTTTCTGACTTATGGCTGCTGGCCCGGAGGCCTCTACTGCCTATCTGACTATTGAGTTAGCGCCGGAGGCGCAGGACTCAAAATAACCTAACCTGACATCCTAACATACTTACAAATCTGACCTGTAAGAAAAATCGAACTAAGTTTACACTTGACCGCCATCTCGCCTGATGTTAAGCGACGATGCGGTCTACGATGGAGCGAGCTTGCCTAGTAGAAACCGATTCACTCGGTCGATCACTCGAATCGGTATTAGCTCTAACTTCTACACACCTCTTATTACAAAACAGTTCTCAAATCGTCAATCAATCAGTTGTACCGAAATCCCGCAAGGTAAACAGAAGACGACCTTCGCACATTTCCCTTCCACCCACAGTCTAACTGCACTGCGCTACACTGTGGCACTCGCAAGTGACGCAGTAATGCGCAACTAATGGTCAACATGCTATGGCTACTGGAATACGTGAGCTCAGGTCGAGTAGATGGAACCAGTGATATAGTTAATCTATCACTTTTAACATAAAATTGTAAATAGCTATCTTCTGGGGACGCATGTTGTAGGTATGTTTATAAAAATGGATTTCCGTAATAACATACATATGTATGCTCATAACTTTCGAATGACTGGACTTAATTCGATGATCCTTAAACAAACAAGGTTTGTACATTGTTTGTAAAGAAGACATTTTTTAAGATATTGACGAAAAAAAAGTATGGCTGTTCGAAGTAGGCCGGGCCAGCTCGTTTAATATAAAAATGGTCGTGTACTTATGTATGCACGCCAAAGTTTATGGAAGTGGAGTATTCAGTGTGTGGAAGTACTACTAATGCTACCAAAACCCCACACATCGAAGAGTTGGTCACTCCATTTTTTCGAGCTAAGATTATTTTAATTAATTTTCTTTAGGTTTGTTTACTGTATCTAAATAATTATATTCCAGTATCTAGCAGCGCGATCGTTCCAGTAGATGGACCGCCTCGTACGAGTGCCGGCGTGGAACAATGTAAACACTCGAGACAGTCGAGTTGCCCACAGTGCGGGCGCGGCGCAAAATGTTGTGCACCCACTGTGCGGCGCGATCTGACTGCACACAGGGCAACACTAGCAGAAAGACTTGTATAGTTTATAGATAGAGGGCTATCAAAAGTTACCTATGCGCTCTTCTGGACTATAATCTAACTGTAGTTCATATTTCAGGGAACCAAGGTAACCGACATAACTCAACGCATTAGCAAAATGAAATGGCAATGGGCCTGTCATTCTCTGTCGCAGAACCGACAACCGTTGGAGTAGACGTGTACTTGAGTGGAGACCGCGAAACGGCAAACTTAGTGTAGGATGCCCTGAGACTAGATGGCGTGACGATATGCGGAATACAGCAGGGAATGGATGGAGATGCATGGCTGAGGATAGGGCTGAGTGGCGAGCTATGGGAGTGGCATATGTCCAGCAATGGACTAAGATGATTATGATGATGTGTCCATATTTCAACTTGATCGGTTCAGCTATTTCGATGTCATTGACGTTACTCAGTTTGGATGTTACGATATCAAACTGAAAGTTTATCATTAGTTTGCACTTCTTTTAACTATAATTATCTTGAACTTGACCGCCACCTCGTGTGACGCTAACCGAGGATGTGTTATACAATAGAGCGTACCTAGAAAAAAACGATCTCGACTTGAAGACGCCACGATTGACTGGATATTTTTTTCGGTTTTTCATTGGATAGCTTTTGGACAGCGACCAGGTGCTATGCATGATCTAATACTACCTTCCCGTTTATTTCTATCGGGTTCGCCATACTTCGAACAAGTGACGTCGATTTATCGTCAAATATGAATCGGCATGATCAAGATCAAGGCCTGTCTCGAATTTAGACTTCAGAGATTTTACTTAAAAAAGTGTATGCTGAGGAAAGAGTTGCCTAAATCGGTCTATCTCAATCAGTCCCAGTCACAATCTTGGCGTTTTCAGGTTAATATCGTTATCAAGTCGAAAGTGGATCGGTTTTTTTCTAAGTAAGCTCTATTGTAGATCATATCATCGTTTGCCTTCGGGTGATATAGAAGTGAAGTGCAAACCTATCGTTATTAAAAAAACTATACTTTCTTTACCGTGAGAATATAAAATATATAATATAGGCGGGACGAGCCGGACGGGAGGAGGTGCCTGATGGTAAGCAATACGCCTGCACACCATACGATCCCTTAGGCACTTCATAAAACACAGTACAATCCAACACAATGCAACTTAGCCTATGAAATCCAAAACCTTTAAAGGTTTCAATGCGACCTACTGCTGAATGCGCTGTGGCCGTCGTCCAGTACCGTCGAAGTTCAGTGGGCGACAAGATAGCATTCTTTGCTGTTTCGCAACTTTACTTAAGCACATAGTTGTTCGCACACGACGTGACGAGATAGTCGAGTACACGGAGATTTAAAATAATTAAGACTAGACGAAAGTAGATCTAAACATTAAAAACAAGAGCAACATAACAATTGGTCTGCCATGTCGGTTGGTATACGGCCGATAGTTGTACAAAGAGCGTAACGGGACAACTCGATAAATTATCGATTTATTAGATGTTGTCAAGTCACAATGTGTATGTATGTGTAACCCAAAAAGTGATACTTCTTACTTCTTCTTTACATTTTTAGAAGTAGTACTTACTACAGTTACTTCTAAAGCTAACTTACCCAAATTTGGAGGCATTTTAAAAACTGTCTTAACTTCAGTGTATTCAATTTGGGTGCCGCTGTGCGCGGGCTTCGTAAAATTCACTCTGAAGAGAAAACTATCATCCAAATTTATCAATTCTTTTTTTTGGCTGTTGATGTGTGCGCACATCTTTAAAAATTCACTCTCGTATTTTTTTCCATGCACGCCACAAAATGTATAATTTAGAAACAATTGAAGTAAGTATGTCTGTAGCACCTTTGCTAGTTATTTTACTGTCAAAATTAATTATATGTGCTGTGAGATCTTATTCATATTCTAGTTATTTTTATATCATAAGTCGTCTTGTGTGCAACCGCCCCTTGCTGTCTGTGTGTTGAAGTGAGATGTTGTGTGGCGCAATGGTCTGTGAACATGACACTTCACTGCAGTTCGTCTAAATAACGACAATCGTTTATTTATTTTATTAAAGGTTAGAACATGTACTTGTAGTTCACAATTGTGTAGTAGTAGGTTTGAATTCTGCCTTTTTCTCGGAGTATTTTCGAAGTGAAAACTTCTTTTGGCACACCACAGGCATATTTTTCATAGGCTGTGAATTTAATTCAAGCATCACGTTCGTAAATTAAAGAAATCTTCGGGTAAACTCGGATGATCTAGATGGCCAGGGACACGTCCTCCGGTTTCACCCGCGTAGTTTCCAAAGTGAGCTATCAATCTGAGTTCAAAGTGCTCACTTCTATCGGCAGTCCCTCGACTTTCTTTTGTTTCAAATGCAGATGGACTCCCACAAGTTTGCCGTCTATCGTTATTTCTTAGATATTGATTCAAAGCCATTGCGGATTTATAATAGAACTAGCCTGCCCTGCTACGCTTTGCTGTGGCACATTGTGATGCAAAAATTAGATAAACAATCCTTGATGCAGATTATATATCATTCTAAAATTTCAGCTCGATGGTTGCAGAACTTTTTGAGTTTTTGAAGCGTACACAAACCAACATAACATTTTTATATGTAGAGATTGGTCTGCCGATAGAAAACTTAGGTATAACGTATAATTTTGGTATTAGAGAACTCTTATATTTCACATACTTACGTCATCTGTAGGTATAGTTGCACATATTCTGCTTTTACGTATGTCTGTGACGCGAGATCATAAGACTTTACTCTACCAAAAACTACTCAACACGGCTGAAGAAGTTACACGCTCCGAAATGTATCCAATACCGATAAACTAGCAAATTTTGCGACTACCATAATAAACAGTACCTGGTTGACCGAGCTTTGCTCGGTTTTTTTAAATAATATTTAGGCAGGTACGAATTACGTAGTGATGACTTACTTAGACCTACTTAGATACGAATTAAATGCGTTTATAAAAGACTCTAAGTATAAGATTTTCTCATGTATGTTTAAAGTTAAGGCATGCTGAAAAAGTGTTACTCAAACAGAAATCTGGACCAGAGCGCCCAAGATACAGGCTCAGCCTAGTTTGGGGCTCAACGTTAACTGTCTGAAGTAGTTGAAAAGGATTTTATTATAAACTCTCTTTGTAAAATGTAGATATAATCTTTAAGGAATAAATGATTGATTGATTTATCGATTGAGATTTTCTCAGAAAAAAAGAACAAAAAGAAAAGTCCCGAGTGTAACCATAAGGATTCGAACCAGGGCCTGTTGACTCTGAGGGCGAGCATATTCCGTCTGAGCCATTTAGACTTAAAGAACAGTGGCGAAATAAGTTATTGTATTCTAATGACATTGTAGAAAATTTTCATTGTCTAAAAACGCGCATAAAATAATGTTTAAAAAAAATAAAACCTAGCTAGATCGATTTATCGTCCCCGAAACCCCCTGTATCCATAATTTCATGAAAATCAAGCCGTTTCCGAGATTCAGATTCTATATATATAGGTATAATTCGTCAAGAATTGGTCGTTTAAAGGTATAAGATAATATTAACATAGCGTAGAATTGCCAAAGACCCTGGGCGAAGTTAACCTTACGTCAAATTTAATTAAGTTGCCAACTCAAACAAAACGTGTGCAAAAACCTAATAAGAATGTATATATTTATAACGCTTTTCAACATAATTGTTTATTATAAAAACTTTATATGGGCGAGTGTGGGAGACGCAAAAACTGTTTGAGTGGGCTGCGCGGGCGCGTACGCCGGATTACCTAGACTGAGGACCGCGTTATGCATAATGGATCCATTAAGAACATAATAATATATCATATTCAAATAAAAAGAGAAACATCAAGGTTCCATAAAAATATTACGGACCAACTTAAAATTTCACTTAACTATCCTACTACTACTATTATAAATGTCAATGTTTCGATGTTCGTTGCTCAATGACGTTGAAACGTGCGAACGGATAGGGTTGAAATTTGGAACACACCTATATATTATAGTCTGAAATAGCAAATAAACTACATTTTACATGGCAATATAAAATGAACAACGCGAGTAAAACCGCGGGCAGATTGTAATATCTACATAAAATATAACGAAGGGGTAAGATATGGCCAAAAATTTTAAAATAACGAAAATACTTTAGTTATTTTTTTATAAAAGTCTCTACAACTCCCTTTTCCTTTTCTTTTCCTAAATCATCTAAAAAATAATCCGATAGACAAGGGTCACGGATCCCGGAGTCCGTAGAGTGTCTAGTAAAAAAGACATGAAGACTTCATGGGTATCGGACTTCCATCCATCATTTCATCCAAATAGCTAGCTAGCAATGCCGGAGATCGGGAGCTCTTTTCGACTCTCTTTGGAATGCGTTGCCTGAGTGAGTATTTTCTGATTTAAATAATTTGACTATCTTCAAGTTTAGAGTGAATCGATTTCTTCTACATTAGCGCGCCCCAAAAAGAAATATATAAATAATATTGATGGACAATTCACACACAACACCATCAAGCGGGCATGTGCAAAAAAACTATTATTGAAAAAAACTTATTTGACATAACAAAAAAAATTATAGCTTTTAGCATTCGGTGTTTTCAATTATAGCTCCGGTATTTAACCAATCAAAGATTTGATGCGGAAATGCTTGCACTAAATGAAAATTTGTTTAATTTCTGCTTATTTACACTTGCATGACGCTGTCAGCCAATTAATTTGCCGCATCAAGTGTTTTGTAGTCGCATCTCGCGCGTGCGACGCTTCCTCGTCGTAATCTTAATCCTCGGCGCCCATTAGATTAATAGCTGGCAACACTGCAAACATCTACGCAATGCAAATTAAGTGCTTTTAAGTGATTGAATATATCTAAGACACGGTTATGTTTGGGATAGTAGCGCCTTGCGCCCAAGGGCGGATCCGGGGAGAGGGCCCATGACCCCATGGTCATGGTAATGACTATGTGAACCACCTTCATTTTTTCTATCGGACTTCTCGTTGCTCCAAAAAGCGACATCGTTTCATAGTTGACGTTGCAAAGACTCGAACAAGAGGATTCACCAAGTACTCTAGCCTCAGTCCAGGCTGTGAAAGGTATTGCCTGAGTGGGTTTTTCCCGAGCATTACAATCTTGGTATTATTTGGATACCCACTCACGTATATACGGTCGATCAATCCGACTCGAGTTTCGGCCGCGCCTGGCGGCCTTTTTCAAGGAGAGTGCACGCGTGCGACGGCTGCCCGTTTGGCACTGAAAGCCAAACAGTCAGTTCAGTTGCAGTTCAGTGCCAAACGGGCAGCCGTCGCGCGCATGAAAATCGAGAGTTTTATTGTAGACCGCATCGTCGCTTAATACCAGGCGAGATGGCGGCCTATAAAATTTTAAAAAAGCATCCGATCCAAATCATGGTAAGCGGTCACCGCAAATGAATATTAGAAATGCTGACTATATTTTTCCAGCCCAGAGAGGTGCTTAAAGATCCTTTTTAAACTATTCCTAGTTGAAGTCCGCCGGAAATGAAATAAATTCCATAACTTACAGATCAGTGGTAGAAATTATCTAGATAGTTTTGTTCCACATCGGATACAAATGGATTGACATCCCTGTTGAAGAGTTTTTCCGTATTGTCACGGGCTTTGTGATGTGACCAGAAATTAAGGTAGACTAGAAATGCTTCTAAGACTTGACTGTCCACCATCTTAGGTTAACAATCAATCAGAATTTAATCATCAATCGTAATTCTGTCAACTAAATAAATAACTGGCCAGACAAAAGAGTCAGGCGTAATTGCTTGATATGCAAGTATGTGAGACACATAAATTACCAGCGAGCCCTGAATTCTATAAATGCTAAAACTGAGGTAAAGCAATCTACGAGTATAACTTGAACCCAGAGCCCGTTACGATACTAAGCAATCGTAGGTCTATCAATGTTAGACACCTTTACTTTCTAAAAACAATTGACGTTCGATTACGTTGAGCCCCAACCACTCAAATAGGCAAAATATATACAGTAAGTGCATTGTGCAGCTGTTCTTTCTGGTTTGATGCTACCTTGTCCTTGTTGCGCACTGCTTGTAGCTACAAATGTTGTTTCATGATTGATCCCTCAAAGACTCTATCTAAGAAGGGTCATTCCAAGGCAATGAGGACATTCAAAGTAGGTTTTTTCTTATGCATGTAATCTCGGTATCTTCTATTCGAGAGAATAACTGGTATTGTCCAGGTAAGCGCGTATCTTAGACCAAATCGCTTAGCAAAAGGCGTATGTTGCTCAATGGCATCGAATAATCGAACGTTTATGTCTAAAATTCGGGAACAGGGGGTCCTACCGGAAAACTACTAAGGAACACGGTTCTAGCACGGTTGAAGGGCTGGAGAGATTTGAGCCTGAATTAGCGTATAAGATACCATTTATTCAGAAAAATATATTATAATGGGTATTTTCAAACACAAACAGCGTTTTATTGGAATCAGATTTACATTCGCTACGGAGATCTCCCCATCCAAAAGTCAAGTTAAATCTAACAACGTTTCTGTTTTGAGTTAGCTTTTACAGAATCTAGACCCTGATCTGCAAACATGAATGTTTAATTCTGCCGGCGCCTACATCTCATAAACAATATCCATTGCACCAACAAACTGTGAAATTGGCCTCGTCTGGGCTTTGACATTTAGAATCATACCACAATAAACCGAGCAAAAATTTTTCACATCAGCTGAAAGAATTTCAACTGTTCTTAAAACGACAAAGGAGTTGAAATTTGCAGGCAAAATACTAAGAACTATGTCGCAATGCACGATGTAGAACATTACACTGCGAGCTTGGAAGTTCCAGCACATTGTAAAGCGACAAAGAAGTGATATTTGGATAAGTAAGGACAAATTTTATGTAGCAACAATTGAAATAAGGAGCGACGAACTTTTAAGTGAATTTTCATTACATTTCCGTCTTTGCCTGACATCCTAGTTATTTAATAAACGCAAGAGATTGCATGTACTATACATAATATATGATACATAGCTATTTAGAATGAATAATAACTTTTTATCGTTCACACCTTAAAATAGTACATAAAACAGTATAACTAGTGGAATACAGTAAAACTAGTGACACAACTGGCGGCTTTATGGCTGAAAACGATTTCTTCCAGGCAATCAGGTTATCTCTTTTATGAAAATGTATGAAACTGATCTGAATGCAATTTGGTACAGAGTTATATTCCATCAAAAACATGAGTTGTGAAATGAGAGCCAAGTTGAATATTATGAAGTATGCCTTAGTTTTAAGTACCTATTAACCTCTCTAACAACCATTCATGTATTTGTAAATAATTTTAATATTCTTTAATTAAAACTGTCACGGAAAACTCTCCTATATTTTAAGGCTAGTGTCTATGAGCGAGTCAAAGTTTTAGAATAATACAATAAGAACTTACAGCTTTAGTACTTCCAAAACCTATAACATAAATTATGAAAATTCATAAATGAAAACCAGGCAAGATAGACCACAGACTTCAATATATTGTTCTAAGTTCTAAAAAGAAATAATATGTACTACGAATACTATAAACTAGCAGGGTCCCGCGGTGTTACCCGCGTAGTTCCCGTTATTTTTTCGGGATAAAAAGTAGCTTACTTGTTTTCCCAGACCATCATCTACCTGTATTCCAAGTTTCAGCCCGATCCGTTTAAATACTACATTGATAATTTTGCAATATTATGAGGAAGTAGGATAGGATGGCAATGTTAGGATATTTGGATGTTTGATGCTCAATCACGTCATAACGTATGAACGAGTCGGGTTGAAATTTTTGAAGTAATTTTAGAAAACGCGGGGCGTTGCTACTGAAAAATACATGTTATTATGAAATAGTTTATCATGTTCTAAACACATTTCAGGACCAACCTGTAGAATAATTGGCCAAGGTGTGGTATTACTAAGCGGACTTAAGCTACCACTACTAGTTTTTACTATCTTTGCGTTACGTTTCAATGACGTTGAATACCATGACTTCAACACAAACAGTAAATTATTCAAAATCATGAATAATTTCATGAATTGTGTGCGACAGTAAATTTGAAATCTGTGTACCTTCGACATCCTGTAATTACAGTTTTAAAAGTATTGTATCAGCTAGATGATCGAGAGACGTGCCACAAGGCTCAATGGCAACGACACTCTAGTGCGAAAAAGACTTCATACTCGTAGTCTTGAATATCGCCGCCAAATTACTAGCTTATCAGTGTTTTATCGGATACACTTTGTAGATCTGTATAATCTAATAATACCACCTTTTTTACCCTTTTTTTCTATCGTGCACGAATGAAGAGGTTTGACTCTACTTTTGTGAAAAGAACATCTAGGCTATGGAATTTTTCCCGATGGTTATGATCTCGGTGTCTTCAAAACGAGACTAAATCGGTTCATTCTGGGTAAGCACGCTCCGTCGTATATCGCATCGTCGCTTAACATCAGGCCAGATGGCGATCAAGTGTACCTAAACTTATGAAAGTTGAAAAAAATGTGGCTCCCGTAACACAAGTATTGCATATTTTGGTCTACTTCGGATTGTGCGATATCCAACAATATATAATATATCGAGCGATATCCAAACACAGCATTCTTACAAAGCTTCCTACTACCACAGTTGGCTAGTAGTATATGTAAGCTACTACGCTCTAGAACTGATTGTACCTCGCCTTGGCATAATTTACCATATCAAAACGACTGCACACCGAATGCCAGGAATTCCTAATGAATTTTGATTGGACTAGACGTTAGTTTATTGTAAATGCCAGGTTTAAATCAACGGTTCCTGGAGTAATTAACACAAGCAATTAGTTGTGAGTCCAGCCCTTCTCAACTGCATTGAAACTACTAAGGAATTTAGTACTACTACATGTGCTAGGAAATAGATTGCACCTAGATTTTGTGAGACAGACAGATCTGTGGGAATCCAATCCAATTCCAGAATCAAATCATAGTATATTCTACTAGGCAAGCCCTTTCATTAGATACTTACCCATTTTGAGGTAGGTTGTGGGAAATATTTCGTTCGCCATTTTGTGGAGGCGGCCATCTTGAATCGATATTAACCAAACATGGCTAAGAACATCACGGATATTAACCTTCAAATAAAAAAACCGCATCGAAATCGGCCCATCCGTATGAGCTCTACGGTGCCACAGACAGACAGACATCGACGTCAAACTTATTACACCCTTTTTTTGATCGGGGGTTAAACAAGCTGCCCTGGGAAAAATATTGCAAAATTATTGCTTACTAGTATCATTGGCAATAGTTCCCAATCCTATTATTTTCCAAGGACTAAACGTAGACTATGTGTTATGCTAGACTATAATCTACCTGTGTACCAATTTTTATCCAGATACATCAGTACCTAAGCTTTGCATGAAATAATGCTCGTACAAATATCCACACATAAACAAATATATGTAAATACAATAGTCTAATTTACACTAATATAATAAACCTGAAGTGATTCTGAATACATTAAAATCAGTAACTAATCGTCTGATTTCAAAAAATCTTTCACCATTGCATTTATACGTGATCGCCGAGTACTATACAACAAATATTATGTATCACGGGCGAAGCCAGGGCTGATTGCTAGTATTTAAATATTATACTTATGAAAAAGTGTTATTATCCAGAGCTGGCGCCTACTTTGCCCAAAAGCTGAGTTTAGCTATTCAAAGAGGCAACGCTGCCAGCAATCTGGGTACCCTGCCGCGCAGTAGTGATCTCGACGGCGTGTTTAATTTGTAAATTTGTTTATTTTTATATAATTTTATTTTGTTTTTATACATATGTACATATTGTAAATACTAAATAACATAATCTCGTATTGTAAAAATAGTTTATTGTAAAAACTGTGAAAAAAAAAGTGTATAAAGTGAATAATTATTCTAGTTTCCTATTCCAATGTGTTCGAGAACATGTAGTAGCAACTAGCAGCCAAGAAGTGGAACGTGGTATAAATCTCCGAGGCAATGGAGCCAGTCCGCGTTGTTGACAAACAGCATTTGTTACAATTGAGCGGTAACTCGATACTCGGCCGGATTTATTGTTATTGAGTGCGTCCACGTGTTGAACTGACAGGACAGGGATCTCTCTTCGAAGTTCGAATTTTAAAATAGTACGTATTACAGACAACAGCCTGGGCGTACGCGATATTGCTGACAAGTTACAGGAGAGTAGGCTGAGATGGTATGGATATGTGAAGAGAAGGCCGTCTGATTATGTAGCGAACTTGGAACTCCAGTTGTCCGCCCCTGGTCGAAGATCCAGAGGTCGACCCAAAACCAGGTGGAGGACTGTAGTGCAGAGGGACATGAGAGAATGCGAGTTGTCAGATGACGATGTCATAGATAGAGCGAAGTGGAGAAGAAAAAGCAGGAAGTCTGACCCCACCACCATGTGGGATACATAACTAGGAAGAGAGAGACGCATTACAGACAATGTTCTTTAATCTTCTCGTGACCACAGCCGTTCTAACGCTGCCGAAACTTCGCCTATATTTATAAAAACGAACCCCTATTACTTCCATCCAATAACTTGAGAACGGCTTTACCGATTTCATTACAGATGGTTTCATTTCCACTTTGTAGATGGTTTATTTATTATTATTAAGAGCCTGAAATGTCCCAATGCTGGGCAAAGGCATCCCTACCGTCTTTCCACTTGTCCTACCCTGAGCTAGTGTTTACCAATCCTTGAAATGTCTGTCGAGGTCATGCCGCCATCGCTTAGTTGGTCTATCGCAACGTCGTTCGCGATCTGGCTTCCATTGTGTGGTGATTTTGACTGCCCTAGTGGCTTAGTTGGTAGTAGCTCAGCCTGCGAAGCCGAGGGTCGTGGGTTCGATCCCCCACCCAGTGCAAATATTTGTGTGATGAATTCAAATGTTTGCACTGTGTCTGGGTGTTTCTATGTATAATAAGTATGTATTTAAAACTATATAAGTATTGTATCAACTATTTGGCTGCCATCACACAAGCTTTGCTTAGTTTGGGGTCAGATGGTGTTGTGTGTGAATTGTCCACCAATATTTATTATTTATTATTATTATTTTGGCCCAAAGATCATCCGGCATGCTGCAGACGTATCCAGCCCAATTCCACTACCATTTCAAACTAGCAGCTTTTTTGGGTCACATCGGCTTGTACATAAGAAATAAGAAAACTACTTAGTAATACTTTCGAAAGTTTGGGAGGGCACATCCATTGATTATAAGATAATGTATATATTGACGACATATATATACTTTTGAAATGAAAATTTCTTAAGCTACGTTTAACACTTTTGGGAAGCCAAATACTAAGGGTTTGGTTCACCTATTTGTAAAATTGCAATTTTTTTTTATATTCGTAGTAATACAGCGTATATAGTGGCAAGACGAGCAGGACATGTGCTTGATGGTAAGCATCATGTCTGCCCCATAGCAGCACAGTGACACGCACCTATTGGAACATGAAGAGACCAAATCATTACTTAGCATTGCGCTCGTCACCCGGAGATATAAGGTGTTTTATCTCTTATCAGGAATTTCTCTGGAAACATTGCCCATCAAACCGGAACGCAGCAATGTTTGCACAGTACTGATTGGCGGCTGAATAACTGGCAAAGGTGTGGTACCTCCCCCAGGTGGACTCTGCAAAGAGCCCTACCACTGCTAATACAGCATCGTAGCGTCGGTGCGGCGGCGGAGCAGCCGAGCAAGACGTGCGCGCTAAACACTTTTTTGAAAGGAAATTTTATGAGTTTGCGTCATGAACATATGCAGTTAGTTGCACACTTTCCAAAATGTATCCAAGTAAAACGAATAACTTAGCAAGTTTGCGGCAATATTCAAGACTTTGAAGTATTGAACAAAGGTGTCGTCACCCACGAGCCTTGTTGAGTCTTTTGGCTCGTCTCTCGATATATTCCAGAGCCTCCAGCTGATAGGTACTTCACATTGGTAAAAACAGTTAACTTGAAACTATTTAACGATACTCAATACATTGAAGTTTCTTTCGAACTGAATACTAATATCGGATTATGAGTCATATACAAGCAGTGTAGTCACGCAGTCCACGTCAATCAGAACTGCTCCGATAAGGGCCGGACCATACCACGTCGTGGCGTACAGTTTTAATTGTTATGTTGATAGCGCGATATACATCAGTCAGAACTATGGACTGGCTTCCAGTACTATCGATTCGGTTATGGACTTTGATAAATACTCATGTTATTTGCGGACAAAACTATAATCTATTGATTTTTTTTATCGATAGAGGTTTGTGCTAACTTTATCGCACTGATGAAATTGTCTCGGTCGCGGGAAGTCGGTGGATGGATGGCACAAGACTGGTCATTACGGAATTCTATGGGGAAGGCCTATGTCCAGCAGTGGACGTCTTTAGGATGCCGATAATGATGATGAGATTTGCTTTTCAGCGGTCTAGCCTAATGGTATGTGACTGTAATTCGGTTGCAATGAAGCGCGTTTACTTAAATCATAGTTTAAAAAACAAAAAACACGCTTCCGATCCGCTATCTTGGATGTCTGCCATATTAGATTGAAGTCTCGTGACTATTTTTTTCGTATTTCTGACAGCAAACCCTTTCAATTGATACCCATATCATAGGGGTGGATTTCAAAGAGCCAGTCCGCCATCTTGGGGAGGCCGCCATATTGGATTTGTAATGACGTTTCTTAGCTAGTCATGTATTGTCATCAGAACTCAGAGCGTGTGCAAAATTTCATCCTAACCGAAGTCCGGGAAGTAGGTCAAATTAAGATTCCAAGATTTTTTTACAAACATAGTTACAAGGAAAGCTAATAAATAACGAGTTAAAATAACTGGCTTAAACTCTACTCGGAGAGACCCAAATCCTACAAAAATTATAAACGAAAGTTGTAATGTTCGTTGTTCAATCACGTCGAAACGTCTGACCTGGTTGGAATTAATGATAAAATAATTGATGGAAAACAATGCGAAACGAAATAGTTAGGTATGAAGTTTAGCGTAGTTCTCATAGTAATTTAATTTTGTTTATAAAAAAGGGGGCTTGATAAAAAAGTAATAAAAGAAAAACTAGATAGTTATTTTATTGAACTACCCTTCGTCTACATGATGTTTTAACCAACAGATTAATGCGGTAAAATTCAGATTGACTGACGTAAACATATTTTTAACATACATTACGTATAATCGGAATCTATGCATATGCACATGCGTCCATAATGCTTGTTTTTTCCGCGACAGAACAAAGAATGAATACAAATCCACGCACAGGTGCCTGATGCATTTTTAAAGGTAATTATCTAAGTTCTTAGAATGATTGAAAACGTATTTAAATTGATATATTGTGCCAAGTTTCCGGAACGCCGGCGCTGTACCTATACCTAATGATCTAATATCCAATTTTATTTCTTTACATGTCTTGTTGATTTTAAAATGCTTTTAACTAGTATAGGTTTAACTTTAACTGCCATCTCGCCTGATGTATATCGACGATGCGGATAGAGCGTGCTTTTCTTTCCAAAATTCCTAAGGAAGCCGATTTACTTTCGACTTCTAGATGCCAGGTTTGTAATTAACAATAATTATTGTAATACAGTAAAGTAGTCGTTTCAAAGTTTAAAAATGTATACAATTTGTATGCTCTTTCTTTTGTTTTTATTTTTTTATTAATTGACGTATAAATTGTACATTTATGAATAAAGTACTTTGACTTTGTAACCACGGGGAAACCCCCACTTAAACAGCGCATTCTATAGTTTTTGACGATCACAAAAAGCCAACTCAAAGACAATCTGTTAGCCCACTCGTTTGAGGCTTTGAAATGTCAGTCATAACACGATAGGTACCTAATTTATACGACATACCGTAACATTGTCAACAACGTCAAATTGTAATATAACGCATCATATTGCAATCCTACGGTCAGATTGTAGTCTGACGTTATTAGATTATAATCTGACAGATTTTTTTTCAATTTCACGGTGACGTACATACCGTTCAAGTTCTAATTGTGTGGTCTTCTAAAGGTGCCTATGGCATTTGGCATCAGATGGCGTTTCCTTTCCAAGCTTTGAGCTAATGTAAATAAAATAAATAAAAAAAGCCTTTTATTTCTTGCTAAAATATTAAAAAGAGATTGACAAATTAAAAAATGTGCATGCTTAATTAGTTTGATAGTAGACATTCTTGATAATAATAATAATAATAGATTTGACTGATACCCATTATATTCTATACTGTGGTGCTATCGCGGCGTGTCGCGTTGCACGTGTCAAGTTCCCAGACACTGACCGTACAACGCGAACCGCTGGGAATGTACCCGAATGGCAAGTACGAATAGAAAGGCGTATCAGCAAATTCAGGACTCTTATTGCAAAGCTAATCTGCTTCAGTCAGGGGAACAGTCGTCCCCGAGTCATGCGTTTCGTAGCACAGGCGTTCGCTGGGACTGGTATCCATCCCCAGCACTATCTTGCCAATGCTACGGAACGTATTGACTACCTGAAGCAGAAAGTTTATGCGTGGGCAAACCGTATTCGCCGCTACAGAGAGCGTGTGGATCGATATCGACAAAATCACGACTTTCAGAGTGATCAAAGGAAGGTGTACCGAAACTGGGAAGGAACTAGTCAACGTGTGAACGAAGGGCAGCTACCAGATCCTAGCGCTATGAAAAACTTCTGGCGCAGCATCTGGTCGGTGCCTGTCGAGCACACGGAGGGAGCTTGGATGCGTGTTATCGAACGTGCATGTGAGTCTATCGAACCCATGGAGTCTATAACAATAGACTCCGTAGACGTTAGTTGTGCTATCCGGACGACTCAGAACTGGAAAAGTCCTGGGCCGGACGGATTGCACAACTTCTGGATAAAGTGGTTTCGATGCTCACATGAACGTTTGGCAACACAATTTCAAGAAGCCCTCGAGACGGGTTCTCTTCCAGTTTCATGACCACCGGAGTCACCTTCCTGCTCCATAAGTCTGGTAGTACCACGGAACCGAAGAACTACAGACCCATTACGTGCTTAGCTACCATCTATAGTGCTGCTTACATCCATTTTGAGAGCAAAATTAACGCGCACATAGTTGCAAATAATGTTTTGGCCTCCTCTCAGAATGGATGTAAGATTGGGTCCCGTGGTACTAAGGAGCTGCTCCTCATTGACACGACCATTTGCCAGCAAGTCAAACGAACAAAGGAGCTCTCTCCACTGCTTGGATTGACTACAAGAAGGCCTATGATGCGGTGCCCATTCATGGCTGGAAAGGATTTTAGAGTTATACAAAATAAATCCAACTCTAAAATCTTTTCTAAGCAAATGCATGGGACAGTGGGTCACAGTCCTTCGTCAACCAGGTAGTGTAGACAGCTCACTTGATTCGGAGGACTTGATAAAGATTGAAAAAGGCATTTTTCAGGGTGACAGTCTAAGTCCCCTGTGGTTCTGCCTAAGTCTGAATCCTCTCAGCACTCTGTTGAAGGATTCAGAGTTAGGTTACCGTCTTCGTAGAGGAGGTGAGGTTATATCTCATTTGCTGTACATGGACGACCTCAAACTTTTTGCACCGAAACGCCAAGACTTGTTGGAGCTATTAAAACCACGGAGGTTTTAGTAACGCCATCAAGATGGAGTTCGGTGTGACAAGTGTGCGGTCATGCATGTACAGCGAGGGAAAGTAGTAAATTCAGAGAATTTACAACTTTCCGAGACTATAACTCTCAGATCTCTCTCGAAGACGAGACCTAAAATATCTCGGTATGTCACAGTCATTGGGTATATCAGCAGATCACATTAAGAAATCGGTGAAGGTGCGCTTCTTTTGCCGGCTGACAAAAGTACTTAAAAGTCTTCTGTCAGGCGGTAACAAAGCGCGAGCCTTCAACGGTTGGGTAATGCCTCTGCTGATATACTCCTTGGCATACTGAGGTGGACTCAGACTGAGCTTGACGCCCTGGACAGGAAGGTCCGTCAACTGCTCACAACTCATCGCATGCTACACCCGCGCTCGTCTGTTATGAGACTGTATATTCCGCGGAAGTGGGAGGTCGAGGCTTTTTAAATGCCAAGAACCTACACAACCGCGAAGTATGCAGTCTCAGGGATTATTTCCGCAACAGCGAGTCCGGGATGCATCGCGATGTTGTGGCAGTTGACAGAAGCTTCACGCCTCTTTCACTGGCAAACGAGAACTGGCGTAAACCATCGGTGCTCAGCACTGATGATCGCAAGGAAGTGTGGAAGAGCAAGGAGCTGCACGGGCGATTCTATCGGGCCCTAACGGGACCCGATGTGAATCTGCTCGCGTCGGTGAACTGGCTACGCTTCGGGGACCTCTTCGGAGAAACCGAAGGTTTTGTCTGTGCAATTGCAGACGAGGTTATCAAGACGAACAATTACCGGAAATACATAATGAAGGACGGTACGGTCGACATTTGTCGGGCATGCCGCCGTCCAGGCGAATCTCTTCGTCATGTTATTTCCGGTTGTTCGCATCTTGCTAACAGCGAGTACTTGCACAGACATAACCTAGTAGCCAGGATCATCCACCAGCAACTTGCTCTTCGACACGGCCTTGTCGAGTCCGAGGTGCCGTACTATAAGTACGTACCTCTGCCAGTTCTCGAGAATGGTCGTGCGTTGCTCTACTGGGACCGCTCTATCATCACGGACAGGACTATTGTCGCCAATAAGCCTGATATCGTGATGGTAGACCGGTCCGAGCGCCGGGCTGTGATCGTCGATATCACCGTCCCACATGACGAGAACCTCGTGAAAGCCGAGAATGACAAGCTTAGCAAGTACCTTGACTTAGCTCATGAGGTTACCGCCATGTGGGAAGTTGATTCGACGATCATAGTCCCAATAGTCGTGTCGGCAAACGGCCTTATAGCGAAAAGTCTCGACCAACATCTCAAGAGACTTTCGCTAGACGGTTGGGTTAAGGGCCAGATCCAGAAGGCAGTCATCCTTGACACAGCACGCATCGTCAGGAGGTTCCTCTCTCTGCAGCCCTAACCACCGGTAGCTTGGGTCCTGCCCCGCTGCTGGCGGCACCCTAGTTTTAAGTTTTTTATAATGTTTATATTTTTATACCTATTGTAAAAAACTTAGAAATTAAGAAGAATGAATAAATAACTGAATAATAATAATATAATTTAATAATTGATTTAGTATTTATATGATAATAGTATTTAGCAAATAGTAATCGTAGGTATATATGAATTTGTTTGATAATGATAGATAATTAGAGTAAATGAAAATGAACTTTCCATATACGATAATTCATTAAAATTTTCATGTATGTATTTCGATTTTACAATTGCAAGAACCCTTCTCAGTGGAAGGTAAAGGCCTCCTCCAGAGATAGCCAACGTTTTCTGTCTTCAGCAGCCTGCATCCAGTGAGTACCTGCTGTTTTTATGATGTCGTCTGTCCAGCGTGTATTTGGTCTGCCTCTTTTTCTTTGGCCCGATGGTCCTGACCATGATGTTGTCTTTCTGGTCCAGCGATTGTCATTTAGTCTAGCTACATGTCCTGCCCATCGCCATTTTAGTTTCTGTGAATAACTGAGAGCGTCGATGATTTTAGTTTTCCGTCTTATGTCGGTATGGCGTATTTTATCGATCTTTCTAATCTTCAGAATGCTTCTTTCCATACTTCTTTGAGTTGTTATGATTTTGTTTTTTATTTTCCTAGTAAATTTCCAGGTTTGACTGGCATACGTTAGTGAAGGAAGGAGGCAGGTATTTATGACTTTGCTCTTTAACTTTATGGTCATGTCGCTTTTTAGAATTTCCTTGAGACTCCAGAATTTTTTCCAAGTGATGTTAACTCTTCTCTCTACTTCGCGTTCGTTGTTGTGTTTATTGAATGAAATTTGTTTTCCTAGGTAAATATAGGTGTCAACATAGGTCAAAGGCAGATTTTCGAGGTATATAGGTATTTTAGTATGGTTTGTCATGACATTTGTTTTATTTAAGTTGATTTCTAATCCTACTTTACGACTTTCTTCATGTAGAGAGTTTATCATCAGTTGCAATTGGTGTGTATTTTCTGATAGCAGAACAATGTCGTCGGCGAATCTAAGATGGCTCAGGTAACATCCATTTATGTTTATGCCTATTTTCTTCCAGTTGAGGTTGTAAATGATGGACTCTAGTACAGCTATAAAGATTGTTTGGGATATTGGGTCTCCTGCCTTACACCTCTTTGTATTTGTATGGGTGGTCCAGTGGTCTCCAACTTCACTCTGCTAGTATAATTGTCATAGAGGTTTTTTAGGACTTGTATGTAATCTAGTGCTACTTCTTGGGAAAGTAGAGCTTCCCAGATTGATTGGTGGAGTAGAGTATCGAATGCTTTTTGATAGTCAATAAAAACAGCATAGAGTGGTCTGTTAAACTCTTGAAATTTTTCTATCACCATCTCTAGCGAGTGTATATGATCAACAGTAGAAAACCCTCGTCTGAAGCCTGCTTGTTCTATAGGTTGGAATTTTTCTGTGGTAGCTTTTATTTTTTTCTCTATTATGGAGGAAAAAAGTTTATATAATGAAGATAGTAGGCTAATCGGTCTATAGTTACTAATGTCGTTTGGGTCACCCTTTTTGTAGAGCAAAATTATTTCTGACTCTGACCACTGATATGGGGTGTTTTTACAGCTTAGTATCATGTTGAACAGTCTGGTTAGGGGTTTGGCTAGATACATATACCCTGATTTTATAGCTTCGTTGGTGATCTTGTCGGGTCCTGGGCTTTTATTTGTTTTTAGTGTTTTAATGCCTTTCATCACATCGTCTTCATCGATAGTTGCTTTCGCCTCTGATGTAATGCTATTCGGTAACTTATATGTTGATTGAATTGGTGAGCTATAAAGGTTTTTATAGAAATTTGTTGCTATTCTGAGTATTTCTGTTCTATTATGTTTTGAGCTAATGTAGGACCCTGCTAACATTAACTAACCTACTATATGTACCTACATAAGTAGAGTGTTTAAATAGAGCATTCTTAAAGCTTTCCATATGCTTACCATATCCACTTACTGTTAATGAGTAGGTACTGCAGCTAATCTATTTTCAGTCCTATCTACATTGTCATAGAATTTTAACTGAGTTAGACAGTTTATTTGATTTTCTTTATGTTTGTTTTCTAAAATAAGCTAAGCGCTGAAACCACAACGTAAGCAGCCTACTTGATCTTTGTAGGGAACTCTGAACTTTCTTCGTGTCTTTGAAAGATGTCTGAGAACAATCCGGTGTCCTCACGGTGTTATCCTTCACCTTCTAAACCAGTAGTGATGACATAACCTCACGTCTGCAGTTTACAAAATAATCAGAGGTGCAACTGTGATTCAAACCTGCGTCCTCACGAATGTGAGATCGAATGATTTAGCCACTAAGTTACTACGGCACAAGAACTGCATTCACGGCCGATTTGAAACGATATATTTTCTTCTTCGAGCCCTGTTAGTTGAACACGTAGGGCACAAGACCCATTTTTGTAGTGGTAGGACTCTTGGCAGAGTCCGCCTGGGGAAGTACCACACTTTTGCCAGATATTCTACCGCCAAGCAGTAATGTGCAAACATTACTGTGTTCCGATTTGAAGGGCAATAATTCTAGATAAATTACAGGGCTTAGAGATATAACATCGTAGATCTCTGGGTGACGAGCGCAGTGCAGTGCTAGGTAATGATTTGGACTCTTCATGTTCCAATAGCTGCGTGTCACTGTGCTGTTATGTGGCAGGCATGTTGCTTACCATCGGGCACATGATCTGCTCGTCTCGTCACTTTTTTATAAAAAAAAAGAGACCATATTTATTGTAAAAGTTTATTTTTCAGCATCGACTTTACCAGTCCTACGGTCAAATCATTCACAAGTTTCGTGACAACAATTTGAAATGTACTTTAAAATTAAAACAGAAATAATTCGAATTTTAGGCACTCAAAGGTGTTCTGGCAGAGGTAATTGAGAATTAACACTGACTGCGGTATTTGGAACATGTACTTAGACTTAGTCGAGCCAAACACTTGTTATTTATTTAATTCAGTAAAATAGGCATTTGTAGCATTTTTAATATGCTAATAAAAAATAGCCTATGTGTTATTTCAAACTTAAATCAAATTGTGTTCAAAATTTCAAGTTGATCTGATGAGACAATCTGACGTGTTTGAGCAACAAACATCCAAACTATCATATTTATAATATTAGTAGGATTAATGCAGTGATTAGCAGAAAAAAGGTAAGAAAATGATATTAAATGATTCACTTTGTTCAATGAGTTCTCGTTGCTCCGGCAGTACTCAACAATAAGAGCCATTTCCGTGAGTCAAAAGTCCGCCCTTTCATTGTAGGCTCCTCGGACTCCGCCCGCTGTCGGGGACAATTAGACGTTATAAATAATTGATAGACCTTACAACAGCTACATGCTGCCCTAGGCGAGTTGAGAGATGCCAGGCTATTTTAACAAATTTCAACGAGTAAATCCACAAAATTAGTGGGCATCTTTTGTTTTTACCACGTTTTTACTTATGATCCCGACCACTTGATGGCGACAACATCGATTTGAAAAAATCCTTTTTGAAGTGAAAATTTCTTTTAGCGCGGCACATACTGATTTTTCATGGGCTGTGAATTAAATTCTAGCGTCACGCTCGGGAATGATAAGAGATCTTAGGGTAAACTTGGGACCATGGCCATTGGCCAGCTAGAAATGCTTCAGCATTTCCCATTGGCCATCTAGAAACGCGTCAGCACTTCCCATTGGCCATCTAGAAATGTGCCATTTTAACCGGAGGGCGTGGCCATGAGAATGGTCATCTAGAAATGTGCCATTTCTAGATGACCATTCTCATAGCCACGCCCTCCGGTTACACGTAGTTCCGCGTAGTTTTCTAGTAGATAAGCGTAAGCTATCAAATTCTAAGTTATAAGTTGTCACTTCTATCGGCAGTTCCTATGACTGCCAATTTTTTTTACTATGTGGTTTAATTAAAATTGAACGAATCAGAAAATATATTTTGGAAAATCAAGAAAAATCTAGAAATTGATCTGTCCATCGATTATATTCCTGAAGCTGTTTAATTGTAACAGTGCTTTTAGTTGATCAACTCTTATTGTATGATTTCATAAATTTCATTAAAATAAAGTTAGATTGAAAAAGAACAATTCTTGTTGACCTTTCGACATCTTTCGATTATTTTGTTACGAGTAATACTGTTTCCTTCCAAATCGGTGCGCAATTAAGTACTTGAAGCAACATACATACATCATACATATTATTAAACGTTGCATGATTTCTGAACCAAACGTTTTGATTTTGTTTTTTCCAATGCAATAATCTACTAAGTTGCTACAACTACTTATATCTCTTCGCATAGCAGCTTCATTCACATGTCGGGCAATACCTTACATTAAGGGTGGTAGGAGACAGTGTCAATCACTAATTTAGACAAGACAGGCTTTGTGGTATGATTTCAATGGGCCTAGGGACGTAACCGTTGCGTCATCAGTTTTTGATTGATCGAGATGTGACTAGTAGGAGAGTCCAAAAGAAGATTTCTGGAATTACTTGAGTTTGGCAGATTAATATAAGGGAGGATGCCTTACAAATTTATAAGTATCTTCAACCAAAATGAACCTTATATACATCTGTAGGTACCTCTATATGCACGCTAAGGGGAACACGTCGGATTAGTAAAAAAACAATGATCTGAAATATCGTCGTCGTTATCGTATCCGAGTGTTAATTAATAGCTACCATTTAGTTGTAGGTAATGGTAGGACTCTTGGCAGAGTCCGCCTGGGGAAGTACCATACCTTTGCCAGTTATTCTACCGCCAAGCAGTAATGTGCAAACATTACTGTGTTCCGGTTTGAAGGGCAATGTTTACAGAGAAATTACAGGGCTAAGAGGTATAACATCTAAGATATCTGGGTGACGAGCGCAGTGCAGTGCTAGGTAATGATTTGAACTCTTCATGTTCCAATAGCTGCGTGTCACTGTGCTGTTATATGGCAGGGATGTTGCTTACCATCAGGCACATGTCCTGCTCGTATCGTCACTTTTTATTCAAAAAAAAAGTCTTTCTATAATCTAATCTACCAAATCTTTCTGAGGTTTTGAGGTTTTCAGGTTGGGTCCCGAGTAAATAACATTTTAGTATCACGGCCTTCCCTACTATAACATCATAATAATTAACCGCAGAGTAATGTGGTTTCACTCGCAGTATTCAAATAAAAGCTCATTTTTTTAACCAATACATTTTTTACCCAAACGTAAAGAATTAAGTAACCGATCGATATTAAAACACTATAGCAATAAATTTAAATTTAGTTCAATCGTCATATAGTTCAAAGTATACGCTTACATTTAACACATAACATTTCATAATAGCTAGAAATGTAAAAAATACATTTCTGGAAATTAATTACTAAATAACAAAAAAAAGTTAAATCTGATTCAAATGTCCGTGCACGAGCTGTCATCATCACTGGCTTTAATGGTAATGGAGAACATCATGCGGATACTGGCGTGTTCCAAGAAATACATCGTTCGATCGATTTCAAAGCCTTCTAGCTGATACTTAATCGATACATCCCAAAGGAGCGAACAGTTTTAATTAGATTATGTAGATCAGCGGCACACTCTCCGAAATTTATCAGATAAAAACCACTGGGAAGTACCGTCTACTTGAGTTACTTAATTAACAACCCTTTCTGCTTATCGCAGTAGATATTTAAGCCAAGTTGAAACAAACTCCGAATGCGGCGAGCCCGAGGGAGTTGCACCGAACAAAGGCATCTCAGAACTCTATAAATACCTCGTTCTGAGAACAGTAATGCATAGTGTTTGCCCCCGGACCCGCTTCTAATGCACCGTTCCCAAATAACGCCATCTGCTGAGTTGCGTAATGCGACACTTTCATAGGGCTGTCACATCTTTAGGATAGGACTTACACTGAAAACATTTTAGGAAATTTTGAAATGAAATTTGACATAAATAAAATTTGGATAAGATTTTTGGGTTATAGGCGATTCGCCACAAAGTTAATTCGCCACAAAAATAAATGTGTGTAAATTCGCCACAATTCTATTTTTTTGATAAATCCTCATTTATCAATTGTAAATTCGCCACAGTGTTTTTTTATGTATAGACAGCAGAAAAATCAAAGAATAAATGTGTAGTATTTTATATATAATTATTTTTCTTAAGCTTAAAACTAAGAGGCACAAAATTAAAGGAATATAAACAGACAACATAATATACAACATACACAGTAAATTTTTATTTAGTTACCTCGATTAGAATCACAATATAGGTATATTTATTTACATAATGTACACGATATTAGTCTATAAGACCGATGCCAGCAGGAATCGTGCCCAAAATGCTAGCCCCATTGCCACGTTGAATGGCAATACTTATGCGCTGAGCAAAATAAAGGCCAGCATTTTGGTCACGAGTTGCATCACAAAGACGTTTCGCTAAATCTTTGTAAATATTTTTGGCACTCAGTCCCCACGGTCCCAAAGTTTCGACCCCAAAAGGCTCAAACATGTATCCGCTATCAATACAGCTATATTTGCGCCTCTTGAGGTCTTCAGCTTGTTCAGCTGCCGCGCCAGCTCTAACTTGTGTCCGTGAAAGATGAGACGGCGCCAAAGTATCGACGCAGGTTGCATCCCAGACCAAGGGCCGTCCCATCTTCCACGGAATCAAAGTCATCCCATCAGGTCTTTTACCATCGCTTCGAGCTGCCGCGGCTCTAAAACAGCTGCGCAATTAGCAGTGGTAAAAGCCCGACGGATGATATCGTTTAGGCTGGCGTGGCGGGGTATTCGTCCAGCACTTCTGGTGCAAGAGAGACCGTGGTGACCGAGCCGGTCGACTGTAACACCGCACTGGCAAAGGTGTGGTGCACAACACGATGCGCCCAGACGGAGGAAGTGGCAACACGAAAAGTAGAGGAATCCATGAGGGTTCCGGTGTGAGGCGACGGGAGAGCCTGTAGCCACAAACCCGACTCCCACTCAGCGACAGCCAGGAGACGAGCACGATCTGTAGAGCTTAAGCACGTATCGAGTAATTGTTTCCGCACTTGTAAACAGATCGGTCCGTCCCATAATCGCTGCGAAGATGGAGTTCTGGGGAAATCGGTATTTGGGCACGATGCTCTCAAGCATTCTTGGCTTCGGTCAACAAGGATATTTCCGAAACATTTGGAATTTCTGAGAGTATTTTAAAATTAAATTTTGATTACTATGAACCGAAGATAGAAAAGCTGGAAGAGCCACACCAGACACTGACCGGACCCCTAGGCCACCAAAACGTACTGGTTGAGAACCCTGTAACCACTCTCGGTCAGATAAATTAATGTTTAAAATTGATTCCAAAGTGTTTTTATTAGGTTGTCTAAACGATGCATTAGATCTGAATGCTGCCAGAGTTGACAACATCTAATAAAATATGTGAACTTTGGAACAAAAAGGCAAAACGAATAATAGTAAAAGCCATGTGTGAATTGATTTTTGTTAAACGGTCCGATACTTCAATAAAATTTTGAATTTTGCGTCGATAAACGAAGAAAATGCCTCATTCATGACAGGTGCTCCTAATAAATATAGTTCACTTTGACCAACAATTTTGATATTAGGTGCCAAAGTACTAAATTTTGGATGACTAATTCTTTGTTCAAATAGGAATCTGGAATAAATAGCTCACACTTTGAGAAATTTAATTCTAAGCCTATTGATTTGAATTCTGAAATAAGAAGCGTGAGATCATCAAATAACGTATCAGCGTCACCACCAAAAGTTCCATCATCTAGGTACCATATATTGAGCTTGGACTTTAGACGCTGAATAATGGGTTGAATGGCGAGACTGAAAGCAGCTGGACTAAGAGGGTCACCTTGCTGGCACCCAACGGCAGAAGTGATATCATTTCCGTGGTAGGTCAATTTAGAAGGTGACCCATAACATTGCCAAAAAAGCTATATAGATTCGGATTTTATCTTTAACTTCCCTTAGTAGAGCTCCCTGTCGACTGAATTGAAAGCATTTTAACATCCACTTTAAGCAGCAGATCGCCACAATTTTGATTTAGAAACGTTCTTACCGAATGGACCGCTGCTTCACAACCGCCTTGCGAACCAAAACCAAGCTGTAAAGGCTGGAAAAGGTTTACCAAATTGGGCATTATTTTACGACAGCAAATTTTGGCGGCAAGGCGGCGGTAAGTCATACCAACGGCAATTGGTCGAATGCCGCCGTCTTTCTTTTTTAACGCGCATAAATTGGCACCATAAAGAATATTTATGACGTCACTGTTCACTTTACCTGACAACATTAAATTAATGAGCGCAGTCAAATTCCTCAGAAGACGTTCTCCTGCTTCACCAGTGGCCCCACTTGTTAGGTCTTTAAGATGTTGTGGAGTTAAGGAATCAAGACCTCCAGCAGAACCACTCTGAAAACAGGAGACAGCGGCAGAAACATCTAAACCTGTTATTTCCATGACGTTATCGCTGTCTAAAGGTACTGGGAATTCCAGATTTGCTGCCGAAAGTGGATGTTTTTCTTTAAGAACAAAGAGAGTTTCAGGGTTCGAGCCCGCGATTGTGTCATTCGAAAAAAGAATACGTGCCGCCCCTTTAATATCGCCGTCACTGAATTTTCTCTCTATCAGCTTATATATTGCGGAATCAGAGAACGATCTTACAGTAAATTTTGAATTTTCTTGAAAGTCCCAATTATTATTCCAAAGTATAGGAGGCTCCGACGAAGAACAATACTTCACGCAATTATCCTTAATTCTGGTTGTTAACGATTTGTTATTAGAATTATCGGTTTCGACGTGAAGTACCGCATACGGAAAGCTGAGTAAGCGCTCCCAGTTATGCTTTGTGTTCTGGACAACAACGGCGTTAATGGCATTCGATAAGGCTGCTGCTACTGAAAGTCGAGCGCCTCTGGGGATGCGTTTTATGACTGGTTTCGAAGTTTACAGAATGATAGCACTCGCCAGAAAGCTCGGTCTTCAGAAGCAGCAGAATTCTGTGTTGGTGGGATGTTTGGTAAGTAAGATGAAGATGGCCTGTGGCATCTAGATTTATGAATATTGAGACCACGCAAACCTTTGAAATATCTGTCCGGAATACACTCAGGCAACGCATACCTTCTTGCGACACAACCGCAGTACCCCTTTCTGATCCCGACCCGGCGCATCGTCGTACACAATTTGTAACATTCATTATAATTTTCCATGAGTAAAATAGAACAACAAATGTAAATAAAGTCCAAATAAACATTAAAATTGATGGTTAGAAAGACAATAAGTTGTCAATATTCGTGACAGCGAGTCGTGGAAGCTCGAGGCGCGCACTGCGCCGCGCCGCGGAGCGCCCGGCTCGGCGCGCGGCGCGCGGCGCGCGGCTCCCGCTCGGCTAGTAGATAGAGACGCCCAAGCAGATAGCAAAAAAATCTTCCTGAGAGCCCGACAGAGGGAACAAGCGGCGGCTCTCACGTCAGAAAAATACACAGTGAAAATCAGATTTTATTTTTTACTTTCATAGGTTTACACTTGACCGCCTTGACGACGATGCGGTTTTCGATTAAGCTTACCTAGTAGAAACCGATTCAACTCGATTTGAAGATACCAAAATTATAACTATCTGGAAAGTCTACTCAGGCAGATATTTTTAGTACCTAGCCTTTTAAAGTAATCTCTCATTTCACATAATATTTAACACGATTTTATTAACTTGGTATGTATGAATCTATGAATCAATGTATCTATTTAACGGAATCTTTGAATGTGATTTTCACCAATTTCTAAACAACACGATTTGTTTGAAACTTTGCATTCTTATCAAGGACCGATGAGAATGCAATGGTTTGTAGAGTTTGTCCCACCAACCATTCTTATCGATCACCTCACTACGATCACCTTACCAAGATCATCAGTATTAAGAACTTTGTTTATATTCAATTTTTACACGTCATATTAATCATATTAATATGACATATGCAGTTAGTGACTACGTTTCGTTACTACGTACCCAACCGATCAATCACCGATCAATCGATTTTAAACACTCTTAATACAAAAGATCCAACTAAAAAGCAAGAAAACTTTTTAGTTTGATCTTTTGTATAAGCGTGTTTCTTTAGTTTTTAAACTATTGATTTATTGCATTAAGTGGGGTTACCAAGTAATGTTTGTTGTATTAAGCGTCTAAAACGTTATTTTACAAGATGCGAAGATGTTATAATTCGAGAAAAATAAAAATTTTTTTGAGCAGGTCATGAAGTCATAGGTTTTTTATAGTATAGAGTGACGAGATTAGAAGGACATGTTACTGGTGTTAAAAAACATGTTTGCCCGTTTCAGCAAAGGTATCGGCAATGAATCCCAGGAGGATTCTGAAAAGAGATTCCTACCACTACAAAAAAGGTTGTTTTTTTTTTTAACTTCTATAGGTTTACACTTGACCGCCATCTCGCCTGATGTTAAGCGACGATGCGGTCTACGATGGAGCGTGTTTACCTAGAAGAAACCGATTCACTCTCGATTTGAAGACACAAAGATCATCATCACCACCACCATCGGACACCATCGGGGAAAACCCACTCAGGCAACATATTCCACAGCCTAGACGTTCTTATCACAAAAATAGAGTCAAATCTCTTCGTTCACATGAAACATCAACCATGAAACGATGTCGCTTTTTCGAGCTACGAGCATTCCGATAGAAAAAAGGGCAAGGTGGTATCAGATCATGCAAATCAGTCGCACACTCTCCAAAGTGTATCCGATAAAAAACCGATAGGCTGGCAATTTTTCGGCGATGATCAAGACTTTGTAGTCTTTTTCGCAGAAGAGAGCCATTGCCTATGAGCCTTTTGGCACGTCTCTCGATCGATTCCAGGGCCTCCAGCTGATACTTAGCCGATCCATCCCAAAGGTACGAACAGTACTCCATACAAGAGCGAATCTGTGCTTGATACAATGTGAGCAACTGTTCAGAGTTGAAGTACCTTCACACCTTTGAGAGGACACCTAGTTTTTTGGTAGCTAATTTAGCCTTTAACTCGATATACGAGCCAAAGTTGAGCGTGGATGTCAAAGTAACGCCCAAAAGCTCAAGACGGTCAGAAACTGGCACGGATACACCACGAAAAGTAGAAGTCAGTTGGAATGGACTCCTTTTTTGCGGAGAACAGACACGCCTGCGTCTTACTCTCGTTGAACTTGACCAGATAGGCATCACCCCATTCAGACACTGCCTCAAGGGTCAAGCTCAAACGTTCAATCAAACTCTCTCTCAGTACCTGGGTTTGCTGCCCACTGGCTCTCGCGCTAGATATGTAGCTCTCTACAACGGTGCTATATCTGCGTACCCAAAGATACCGGGCTTCAACAGATCATTAATATGTAGCAGGAAAAGTGTCGCAGAGAGTACCGACCCTTGAGGGACTCCAGCATTGATAGCCATTTGATCCGACGAGCAGCCATCAATGACGACTCGTATGGATCGATCTCACAAGAAGTCCGATATCCACGCAATAAACCCAGGAGACAAACCATAACTTGAAAGCTTGCTTATAAGGCCATCATGCCAAACCCTGTCGAAAGCCTTCGAGATATCCAGGGAGACTGCAAGTGCTTCCCCGTGTTTCTCAATAGCTTCACTCCAGATGTGAGTGACGTACGCTAAAATATCCCCGGTGGACCGGTTTCGGCGAAATCCATATTGCCGGTCACTGAGGAGGTCGTTTGATTCTAGGTACGTCAGGAGCCTGTGGTTTAAGACACGTTCCATAGTCTTGCAGAGTATGGACGTGACCGAGACTGGCCTGTAGTTGGCAGGGTCAGCACGACTACCCTTTTTGGGCACTGGTTGCATAATGGCAAGCTTCCAAGACTTCGGTACCAGCCCCGTTTGGAGAGAAAGTCTGAATAGGCGCGTCAGTATAGAGGACAACTCAGGCGCACAAGCCTTCAACACTAGGGCAGGAATACCATCTGGGCCACTGGCTTTGTTCACATCCAGATTGCGTAGAGCCTTGCGGAGTACGGAATGAAATATTCCATAGCCGTCCGTATTACATTAGTCACAGCATCCGCGCAGACTGAGGGATCACCAGAAGTGAAGCACAATGACTGCCATGGGTAAGATTCAAAGAAAGAGCGCATCTCATCCCAATCTGCTGACTTGTATCGCCACAACCGCCGGTTGCCTCTAGGGCTGGGATCAGGCGGATGGTAGACGGATACAGATTTCATCAGACACTGGTCGGAGCTGCCTAATGGCGAAGACACCACCACGGAATAACGGTCTGGATCTGTTGTCAGCAGAAGGTCTAAACAATAAGGTGTATGCGACTTAACGTCGGGTACTCTTGTGACCTCTTGGACCAGCTGGGTTAGGTCTAACGTTAAAGCTAACTTTCTCGTTTCCTGCCCAGCGTGGTCAGAGTCCCGGTATGGGAACAGCCATTCCTTATGATGGCCGTTAAAATCCCCCAGTAACACTAATTGGGCCGAAGGGTACTTCTGTTGAGCCGCGTCCGCCGCCTCACTTAAATATTCTGTGAGCCTAGTCGTCTCCAGGTCCCCGCTGTGCGACCGATACACACAGGCATAGACAATTTTGTCTATCAGTACCCAAAGAACAGAAAACCTAGTGTCTTCAAGGTTACGGAGACGCCGACAGCAGATGTCGTTACGTTTGTAGGTATCAAATCTACAAACGTTTGTTTTGGAAGGCATATTTTCAAGTTTTTGTTCAGTTTTTATCAGCTGTATTTGTACTTCTGGGGATGGTATAGCGTAGACCACATCATTGCTTAGCATTAGGAGAGATAGCAATCAAGTGTATCGCTATCCCATGGTAACCTACACTCGTGAAAAAACAACTTTTTATATAACAGATGTAAAATTTACCGAAATGGACACCACATACAATAATTGTCGTCTTTGAAATTTATATGATAAATGACCTAAAGACAGGTTTTCTTAGTATTTAACTACAAAGATTATAGCGTTTGTCATGGAATGAGCCATTAGTTATTTGTTGTCATAGTTTAAAATCTTTGTATCATTTCGAGTACTTACCTAACCCAATAAATTGTGTCGAATCGCCTATAACCCTAAATATTACTTGCTAACCCTACTTTATGCAAAAATGACAAAAAACAAAAATCTGTGACGAATTTACAACAACTTTATTTACCTGTGACATTGTTCATTTGTTTTTTTTAAACTTGTGGCGAGTTTACTTTGAATGTATGGAGTATACAAATTGTGACGAATTTACTTTGTGGCGAATCGCCTATAACCCAGATTTTTAAGTGGAGAAAACTCACTGCCTATATTTGTTAATAAAGTCGTAAAAATACACAAAAAATATTAAAACATTAAAACATTTGGCTGGGCAGAGAGAGAAAAACGAGTAGTGAAGGTGAGTGTTGATGTACGTCAGAAAGGGGCCCCTTAAACCTACGTCCGAGTCACAAGTCTCGGGATCTACTCGAGTTTTCTCTCTCTGCCACACGATGGACCCGGCACCCGCACGGTGAATCCACGGACTGCTAAGAAGATCGTATCTCTATAAATTCACATTCGAATTCTATTTTGAGTTAGTTATTTACCGTTTTGAACCATGCTTGCACCGCTGAGTTTTTTTTTATGGATAGGGTTATTACCGTTGTGGAAAACATCATGAAGCAATCAACATGTTTAAAGAAAGACGTCTGCAAAGTCATAATATCAAAATTTTGTTTAATCAACAATCCAAGTTAACTATTTAAACCACATCACTGCTCTTAGGTACTTAGTAAAGAATTCTAAGTACTTCAGAATATTAAAATAAAATAGATCACAAACAAAGTAAAAAATAAAAACAATAGCTCTCCACCATCATAATTATCTCCTGATATTGAAGCGCTTTTCATTGTATTTCGCTGAGCTAATAAGCTTTTTCTCTTTTTTCGTGAATAAATCGCGTGACAGCCCTGCTCCCAGCATCTGTCTGTGAAATCCAGTCCAAAAACGCAGCAGACGCCGCACACACATTATGTTTATGTGATTTTTATGTGTATACAGAGTGTTTCCGTTTACTTCTACTTATCCTACATAATAAAGTATCTTTTCGTATCCTGTCTAGGGAACCGAATTATCTGTTCACGGGCACGTTTCGGACTGGTAGTGGAGTTGATCATCTTGATTTCCTATTTAGACGATCATCGGTCTATGGATAATTCAGATACTACTTGATACTTGATGTATGCCTAAAATCGATTCCACTTGAATCGATCGAGTACCACTGCTGTTTGAGGAAGATATGTTGCTTACCATCAGGCACAAAGCACATACTCTGCTCATCTCGTCACCCTATACTTAAAAAAATATATTAGGTCACTAGGGAGGTTGGCCAGTAGGCCAGGGGAGGTTTTTGTTCGCCATGAGAAAGGCTAAGCCATAATACGAGTACACTAAGCGTACCAAATACAGGACGAGGCATGTCATATCACTACACAATTTTTCTTGAACATGCGTTGCCTTTTTTAACAAAATTTCCTCCACCTTTACCGATCGGTGGTTTTTTTAACCGAACACCCTGTCCGCATTATGATTTTATGTTATGTTGTAATTTTTATGTCCGTCAGTTAACACCTTCCTAATGTAGACGAATTAGAACTGCGCGCGTTTACTATTTCAGTATAGTGTCTGTGTTAATCTTAAGTTTTGGGTGTTGAAAGATATTTTGTAATAGCGTTAACATCTATTTTATACTGTGAAGCGGTGGTGGCATAGTGGTGATAACGTGTTGGCGTAATATTACTGTGTTCCGGTTTGAAGAGCAATGTTTCCCAGAAATTACTGGGCTAAGAGATAAATCACCTTAAGTCTCTGGGTGACGAGCGCAGTGCGGTGCTAGATAATGATTTGGGCTTTTCATGTTCCAATAGCTGCGTGTCACTGTGCTGTTATGGGCAGATGTGTTGCTTACCATCAGGCACATGTCCTGCTCGTCTTGTCACTCAAAACTATAAAAAACGACCGATTTCAGAATCGTGAGGTTGTAGATTCGAATCCCGACTGTCCCTCTGAACATTGTACCAAGCAAATGCTTCCTCGTTACTGGTTGTAACGGTGAAGGAAAATATCGTGAGGAAAAGTAACGTTGAATGAAGATATCTTTTGAGGATATGTGTCATTAGCCAACTAACACTAACATTCTCAACACAGTGGATCATATTTATGTGGATCTGGATGATTTGGTACACATAGATAGATACATAATATTGATACATAGTCGTAGATATAAAAGTAGTGTGGCATAAGCTAATTGTTAAACTGGGAAAATAACGGGATTGATGGATTGACGGGAAGATTTACGCAGGTGACACCGTAAAGGTAGCGGGTCGCCCGGAGACCGCGACACGAGACCGGAGACCGCGACAGGCACTTGACTCTATAGAATTGTATGGCGCCCATACAATTCCTCCTGTCTCCTGGTCTCCTGTCGCGGTCTCCGGGTGAACCGCTACCTTAAAGACATTACTAGTTCCACTAATATTATTACGTTTGGATGTTTTTTCTCAGTCACAATGGAACGGCTAAATGGATCGAGTAGAAAAACATAGTTAGTTTTATTATGGTTTGAAATAGCACACAGGACTACTTTTTATCACCAAAAATTTACGGGAATAAGAACTACGCGGGTAAACAACGAAACACTGTTTTTTCACAAAAATATTACCCTTTATTAGGTCCCAACTAGTACTTACAAGTAGGTACACTCCGCGAGGTATAAGCTGAGCTTTGCATTAGTGTGAGTGATCACCAATCAGGCAGGAGCTTGAAATTTTGTCAGCGAGGTATAGGCTGTTTCATTAGTGTGATGATCACTAATCAGCAGGAGCGTTTTTCTACACCTACAATCCATGTATCACACAAATGCAAAGCTCAGCTCCTCGCGGAGTTTGTGTGTTTCTCGATACCTAATGCCGTTTTTCTAATAAATCCTATCTGAGTGTCAGTTTGTATGTACAGTGTACATGCTCCCGCCCCATGCTTTGCTTAGATGCATTTGACGCAGGATGCAGGTCGGTAAACAAAGGGGCGATCAACAGTACCCTAGGGTTGCTACAACTACTAAATATACGTATTATTTTCGGTTTTAATTGTACTTTACATCTTTATATCCTTACATACGAGTATTTATTTTGTGCTTGAGTTTGTCACTGAACTCCTCCTAAACGTGTTCCGGTTTGAAGGGCAATGTTTCCAGAGAAATTACAGGGCTGAGAGATATAAGATCTTAGATCTCTGGGTGACGAACGCAGTGCAGTGCTAGGTAATGATTTGGACTCTTCATGTTCCAATAGCTCCGTGTCACTGTGCTGTTATGTGTCAGGCATGTTGCTTATCATCAGGCACATGTCCTGATCGTCTCGTCATTTATTTAAAAAAAACGGCTGAACCGATTTGAATGTTTTTTTTTTGTATGAGTTTGGGTAACGCCCTGGGTGGTTTAGATTCACAAACCAGCCCGTCAGATGGCGCTGCAGTCGGTATCTAGGTTATTATCCGAGTGAAGTCAGAAAGGGCAGCTATTCTTCCTTTATATCTCTATCTTCCATCCTACGGTCGCACGGGAGAAATCGCTTCAAAATGCTATTTTACCATAAGAAGAGCAGGCAATATTTTTACGAAGGCCGAAAGGCCTATGTCCAGCAATGGATGAACACAGCTAGGCTTATGCTGATGAGGTAGTATTTCAACCTACGCCCTCACGATTCCAAATTATTCTTGTCACTAGGTCACCACGGCCACAGTTAAATATTTCAATGAAACCATATTCATTTCCATTTTCAATGATTAAATTAGATTGGATTATTTTTTGGGCAAAGATAATCTAACATAATCGTCTGCATACAATTTCAGCCTCGGCAGTACTTTCATTATTTTACTAATTAATTTTCAAGGTTCACAAATCTTCTTGGAAACATTTAGAAAATGAATCGATTGTATTTTAGCTGAGCAGCGGCAGCATTTATGAAATTCAATAAAATTGTTACGATTCCGGTAGACATTAAATATTCAATTAATTGTATTATAACTACGTTATTTTAGTTATTATTGGCTAAATTGTGTCCATGGTGCACATACGAGTAGATGGTAGGTAATAGTAGATTTCCACAGTTTTTACCTTTCAATCCTACACAAATGTTTACTCTTATACCTTGGAACCTTTCACGGGACTCTCTTTTATTTTTGACAACCCTACTTCCCGCCGCTCAAGAGGCTCAATATTGACTGCCAATATTTACTCACTTTAGATAATTTTATACTTTTCGTGACTTTTGCAGATCGCAGTACTTATCATATTTTTTAAAACGTCAGAGCCTTTTTTAATAAAACTAAAATACAATGAGAACTTATACTACGCTACATTTACCTATAATTTATCAGTATCATTTGGTCTACACAGATTTGATCCTAAGCGAAATGAAACAAAGTTGGTTCTTAGTAAATAGTAAATGCAGAATTGACAAGACGAAATAAAATTGCATAGAATTATACAATTATGTCGCGTCGAATGGCAGAAATACCTTCTATTTTTTTAGCAACTTGCCTGCCACATAACAGCACAGTGACACGCAGCTATTGGAACATGAAGAGTCCAAATCATTACCTAGCACTGCACTGCGCTGTCACCGAGAGATCTAAGCCCTGTAATTTCTCTGGAAACATTGCCCTTCAAACCGGAACGCAATAATGTTTGCACATTACTGCGTGTCGGTAGAATACTGGCAAAAGGTATGGTACTTCCCCAGGCGGACTCTGCCAGAGTCCACTTTTCTCTTATAATGCAGCTAAGTTTTCAAGATGAAAATTGACCTGTCAAAGGTTTTGACTTTTCACAGGTCTATTTTCATCTTGATAGTTCTCAACTTCTCCAAAAGTGGTTCCAGTATTTCATTTTGTGAAATTTCTCTAAAGAAATGAAACATGGTGCCGTCTGTGCGGTCATAGACAAGTCCTCGGTGTATGACTGATCAAGACGGAGTTAATTGATTTTTTAAAATATCGAAGCAGTTTTTCGATTTAATTTAGGCTGGTCTAGTGAATTAGTTTGTAGTAAGTCTACCCGCGAAACCGTAGGTCGACATTCAATATTCCTCTTATTTCCCCAGGGTAAATGGTAGCTAAGTACCTATGCGTTATTCCACTGTTTCTGTTGTTACAATGTTGTCATTCAATTAGGAATACGCGATTGTGGTGCCATTCGTAAATACATTGATGATTTCAGTGACGCTTGCATCCGTCTCGAGACTGACGGCGGCGGCGTCGCGACGACCATACCCGCATCGCCCGCATTCACTACTAAGCTCTGGATTAGGGATGTGCCGATTTATAGATATCGATTAAAATTAACGCTGTGGGGAATTAGGATTAGGGAGAGTAGTTATTTATTTTAATGTTTATTTACTATCCACGATTCCATTACGATTTACTGGGTAGAGCTTTAGAAAAGTAAACAGCAATAAACGACGATTTATTTTTAAAGTTACAAATTATTTATTTAATCACCAGTATTTTATGCAACAATATAAAGTAACCATCAGGAATTTCTTATAAATATTGGTGAGACTTTTTCACATAAAATCATCTAGCCTCAAACTAACCAAAGCTTGTGCTATTTGAGCCAAATACACGATATAATTTACTTTTTTTTTCAATACTGTGAACACCCAGATACAAAACAAATATCTTTGTTCATCACACAATAAAAATGTTTGTCCTGGCCACCCAGGACCCACGGCTAAGGATCAATGAGCCGCATTACCAACTGTGCTACGAGGTCATATTTACTCGTATAGTCACCATTTTGCACAATTTTAAATACTTTTAGGACCATAAGAAGTACTGGTGAGAAATAACAGAATCGGGAAAACACAATAAAACTACGGGTTTTGCTAGCGAGTATATAAATTTTATAATGCAAATGACTGGCCTCGTAGCTTAGTGAGTAGTAACTCTGCCTGCGAAGCCGAGGGTCGTGGGTTCGATTCCCACCCAGTGCAAATATTTGTGCGATTAATTCAAATGTTTGCACTGTGTCTGGGTGTTTCTATTTATGATAAGCATGTATTTAAAACTATATATGTATTGTATCAGCTATCTGGCCACCATAGTACAAGCTTTGCTTAGTTTGGGGTCAGATGGTGTTGTGTGTGAATTGTCCACCAATATTTATTTATTTATTAAATATGACATCTTTTCTAAACTACGAAAGTTTGTTAAGCTATGAATTTTAACTATTCAAAAATGCTGCTCTCAAAAGTTTAATTTAAATACTTTGTTAATCTTTTATCACAAAATTTTGTTTGTATACATGTTTAGATAGATATATAAATTCATTGGTACCTCTATATTTTTGAGCAACGCATCATGCGCCATATATCAGTTGTCACCAAAATACTCGTTTCTGATACCGATAAAATTAATCCGATGCAATCGAATTACAATTTACAATCCGAGTGACCGCCCTTCACGCGTGCTGTCGATTCGTCGCTCTAATCGATGACGAAATCTCATCGCGCAACATCGAGTTAGAATGCAGGACAAATGTCAAACTAAACATATTTATTGAAAACTCTAATTGGTTTAAATAACTTTAACACAGCCCAATGTACAGCATTTTTCTCCCTAAAGCCCAATTTCTACCACTACATTTTTCTCCCTAAACGCCGGTTTGTTTTTCTTCATCGTTAAATCCTGCGGTCATACCAATCATGATATGGATGACGTGGAAAATAATCAGAGAGACAGGCAGGTTTCGGGCACACACCCTCCCGTTTCCCTCTTTTTCGCCTTATCCAAGAAATGTGTACAAGTCCGACGTGGACCATGGAGTTTGATAATATAAATAATGGGTGAGGGCGGGGCTCACTAAACTTTGTGAATGGTGCTTTCGCTTTTATGCGATACATGTAAGTGATTTGGCTGTGTGAGTATGATCGGAAATGGATCGGTACAGGTATGTTTTGTATGTAATAGTACGGCTTTGCGCTAGTGTCCAGTTTTCTCCTAACGCAAAAAATGACAGAAAGATTTGAACAATATTTTTTAGCTAAGGCTACTTACTCCCTTCCGTGCTTGCGCGAAAGATCGAGTTGCTCGATGGCTTGAATACACACAGATGACATCCATCTAGCAATAACACAATAACAGGGATACCCAATCAGGCAACCTGTTAAAAATAGCAACTGTTTAACACAGTTGATATTTTTCTGAAAAAAAATCATACCTCTTCAAGTCCCAAGAAAGACAATTACGAAACGATATAACACGAAAATCACATACCCACATAGATTTAAAGTATAAGAATAAAAAACTTGAGAGGTGTCAAGGGACACCCGGATGGAACGAAGTTCCTTTCGATTAATTAGTGAAGGAATTATTATTATTATTATTTATTATTTACAAAAAACCTGTATACACTCAACAAAAATAATCGTCGCGACACCATACTGTTCAATGCGAAATAGAAATGAAAATATCTGGCTTGCTTTCTATAAGAGAGAGAAAGACAGAGAAACATGCGACGCCGCACAGCTTACAATAGCAAAAAGTGTCGTGACAACTTTTCGTAAGAATTTTTTCCGTCTAGCCCCCTTTCACAACACGCGATAAGGAACTTCGTTCCAAAAATCAATCGACATCCTAAACAGCTCATCTTTTTCTGAAAGTAGAGTCAAGTCTCTTTGAATCTTTAGAACGTCAACCACAAATCTATGTACTTTATGCTTCGAGAATTTAGCCATGATTTTCTCGGACATCGAAAAAAATCATCATCAATTTATTTTAATTTCGATGGCAAAGTCATCAAGATTGTGATCACAATTAATGAAACCACTGCTTACAACAGACAATTGATTTCTTTCGGTCCAAAACTGACATACGTCTGTCATGGGTATGCAGATTTAAAATACTATAATTATGAATCTTTACAAGATGATCTCATCTTGTACAATTACTCATAATACTGTAAAATGTATAAATATGGCAACATTGTTGAGTGGAAAACAACAGACTGCCTACTCAGATAATTATGAATCAGACACGCCCAGACATCAATAATCATCTGCCCAGACTTTTGGAAAAACGACTTTGAAAAAGGATGTGGTATAAATAAATATTATTGGACATTCCTCACACAACATTAACGAGTAGTAGGCGGCAGCAAAAATATTTTTTTCGCAACATGACTGTTTCTCACTGTGATTTTCTTGACCGTTAGCAAATGACAATGACAAACCGGTTAGCATAATATGTGTTATGCCCACCCCCCAAATTGGCAAGCAAGATAGTGGTCTTGGGTCTCTCCTTGTAAAGCCCTTGATCTTAACAAATGTCATGAGCCAAGAAATGTATTTTTTTTTAAATATTGGTGGACAATTCACACACAACACTATCTGACCCGAAACTAAGCAAAGCTTGTACTATGGCGGCCAGATAGCTGATATAATACATATATAGTTTTAAATACATACTTATTATGCATAGAAACACCCAGACACAGTACAGATATTTGAATTCATCACACAAACATTTGCACTGGGTGGGGATCGAACCCACGACCCACGGCTTCGCAGGCAGAGTTACTATCCACTAAGCCACGAGGCCAGTCAGAGAGTTTAAGTTTTATGTTTCCAAGCTTTCTAGTTCTTAATCATTTTACTAGCGGTCATTGATTGTATACAAACACGTATTATCAGTGGTAGTAGGCATGTTTCGGTTTGGAGGGCAATGTTTCCAGTGAAATTACAGGACATAGAGAAAGCGTAGTTATGTAATGATTTGGACTCTTCATATTCCAATAGTCCCGTGTCACTGTGCTGTTAAGTGGCAGGCATGTTGCTTACCATTAGGCACATGTCCTGCTCCTCTCGTCACTCTTTAATTAAAAAAAAAACGTTTTTTTTAGACCCCATCATCGTTAAAAGTCAGATGAGATGATTCTCAGACGAAAATTTATTGTTCGCAAAAAGCACCGCCCACCTCGTCATAAATCGTTGCAGAAAATCATTTCTTATTTTATGCAAGTCTTCGCACAGTTTTGATTTGTATAAATCGTTGCAGCGATCTCGGAATCATTTCTTATTTTTATGCAAGTCTAATCGACAGCAACTGAAAACTCCTTTTCTGGAACTAAATCGATTACTACCATAATTGTGCAGCTTTTGACACCTGTCATCACCGATAACTGTCACTGTCACTCAGTATAATAACTTCGTAATTTTCTTCCTGTTCCCACTTCCGGATCTGGTATTAATCGTTATCGTCGTGACCAATAAGTCAAGGACTAATTTACTAAGTTGTTTTTAATAAGTTGTCTGCATATTATAATATTTTACATAAATAATTATATTATTTTTAAATACCCCAGTCATGTTACGGCTTCACGTTTATATGAAATAACTCTTGTATACTTTTGTTGTCATGCAGAGCTACTTTTATTGACCTTTCGATTTATAAATAATAAATAAATATTGGTGGACAATTCACACACAATACCATCTGACCCCAAACTAAGCAATGCTTGTAATATGGCGGCCAGATAGCTGATATAATACTTTTATAGTTGTAAATACATTTGGTTCACTTTTTCTTACCTTTAAAGCAGTCCTAATCAGAAGCAACCAAAATGAGAAGTAGTTGTATAGTGAGAAGTAGTCCTTTAGCGAGTCGGTTGCCATAATGAAAATTAGTCAAAATGCGCCTAAACCCTCATGTCGGGTTGGCATAAATTATTTGTTAGCTAATGAGGCATTTTCAGAATGTCAAAATACATGTAAAAAATGTGAATTTCACTAAAATAATTAAATGAATTTTGTTTCACTTTATAAGAGGAATTTGATAAACATTCGTCAATGTCAATAATTACACCTTTGTTTTCACCACAGATTAAGTTTTTACCCATTTATCACTCATTTTTAAGCTATTGCATAGCTTTTATCGCGGGCCTTAGGACCGAATTTTAGTGATCGTGCATCTCTTTCTTATGTTCACAAGAAAGAGGGATGGAAGACCGTAACGCCGTCCTCTCCACTCGGTCATTCGACTTTGAATCTTATTCGTATTAGCTTTACAGACTAAATGCTCTTAGCTGTCTAAGACTGACTAGATTGTATACTTTTCTGCATTTTTTTAATGGTAAACAAATGTCACTCTTTCAAAATAAAAGCAATTCCGAAAAATTGTTAACATGCCTATTGCTTATGTTGATAAAAATGCATGCAACATGCAATAGCTTTACCGCGGCAGTCCCCGAGTGCCACACTTTTTTTATTCTTAAAACTCCTCATTGATGTAAATGAAAATATAACAAATGTTTGAATTTGTGATAGACCTTATAAAAAGGTATTTTTATTAGTTTCAATTTCACTAAAAGAAACTAAGTTGTTCATATTATCATTTCAGTTTCTTTGATTTTTATTATTTCACTAGCCCCGTTACCGTTATTTGCCAGGGATAAAAAGTAGCCTACATGATCTTCCAGACTATCTGTGTTCCAAATGTCAACCCGGCCCGTTCCTACGTTTGATTACCACGTATCTGAACAAATAATATCCAAACATTGGCATTTATAGGTATTATAGCATTACGCTACATCAGATGTTGTGTAATGCTGTAAATTACTTAGTTTTAAGTTTATTTTACTTCAATAAGATATTTTGCAGAATATTCCTCTCACAGCGGATATTACATACAATTAAAGTGAATCTTTGAAACGATTTAAGTAATTTATGCTAATTTAATGTAGTGGTAGGACTCTTGGCAGAGGTCGCCTGGGAAAGTACCACACCTTTGCCAGTTATACTACCGCCAAGCAGTAATGTGCAAACATTACTGTGCACCGGTTTGAAGGGCAATGTTTCCAGAGAAATTACAGGGCTTAGAGATATAACATCTCAGATATCTAGGTGACGAGCGCACTGCAGTGCCATGAGATGATTTGGACTCTTCATGTTCCATAGCTGCGTGTCCCTGTGCTGCTATGTGGCCGGCATGTTGGTTATCATCAGGCACATGTCCTGCTCGTCTCGTCACTCTTTATTAAAACAAACTTTCATTCATCTCATCGATATTATTGACCCCATCACTAGTTAATGTTAATGAACTTGGTTTGAAAATAGAACGGCGCATACGCACCCCTTTGGACGAGTTGGAACGTTACATCATAAAAACGAATGAAATAACTTCTTTGTTAGGTATTTATTACTTTCATCTGTTGAAACTTTATTTATGTACTTAGTAAATATGCTTTAGCAATGACAATAACTCACCTACAGAAGAAAAAAATGATTGATATTTGTCTGGATAGAAAACTCACCATTATGACACATTACTTCAAAAATGTATTTTTTCCCGATGGTTACATTCTTGGTATCTATAAATCGATATTGAATCGGTTACTTAAACATAAACATCCTATCATGCCCTATCGTGGACTGCATTGTCGGTTAACATCAGGCGAGATGGAGGTCAAGTCTCAGTATAAAACTAGGTATAATAGTAAAAAAAATTGATTGTCTTTTGGTTTACTGATGATGGTTTAACGTGACAATGTAATAACAAAACATTAATAGATGCAAGCTTACAATGAGTGTAACGGGACATAACGGGACACTTTTTCGTGCATGCAGCCGGCGCGGCGTTCATCGATTTATTAGACGTTGTCACGTCAAAAACCATTCAATTGTTCATTCATTCAACGACTATTATTATGCAGATGGGCATCGTAAGCGAATAGAAAATTAACAATTTAAAGAAAGAGTGGAGACAGTAGGGTGACAAATACTTTACTATCAATTCTCAAACCTATCAAATACACACAAAAAATCAGAAATCTCGATTGAGCCAGCCATTTAGGAGGAACTGATTATAAAAAGAACGCCTATTTCGCCAGTTGTGATTATATGTGTGATGTAATCATTGAAAACATTTCCGATATCAATTAATCTTTTACTATTTGTAACACAGTTTTACAGATAGTCAAAAGCTATATTTTATGAGTAATAAAATAAATTAGATAAAGATATGACGCCATTTGTAGATTTGATAGCACCTCTCGACTTCTTAAGTTATGTGTCACATGTTCAGCACGGACAAAATTTATAGACATATTTCATTGAAGTTCTCCGAAGAATCGTCTTCGGAACTTGGGAAGGGACCTGACCAGTGAACCAAGGTTACTGACTTAGCAAACTGAAGTAGCCTTGAGCCGGACTTATCTGGCCTAGAACAGTTAACCATTGCAGTAGACAGTAGATATGTTTTATGATGAGACTGTGAATAGGCAATCGTAGTGAAAAGCACCTTGAAACCAGATGGAGTGACGCTATTTTGTCAGACTGCAGTCAGTGGACGAAAAAGTATAGCAGAAGATCAAGCAGAGGATCAAGGATATGTTGAATGCCTTTTCGGGCGATGAATAATAACAGCAGAATCTGCAATGCTTACAACTGCTCCCCGTATAAATACTGTAAACGCTAATCGCGGTTCTTATCTATCGATAATTCCCCCGAAAATGAGCGAGTTGTAAAGCAACTAATTGTTATCGGTTATTTTGGACGGGGCGTACGTGCAACTAGTCACATAGACATTCAGAGACACGCCGTATTCGAAGATTTTCACGAATTTCAGGTGTGGCGCTTTCCTGCAAAAGCGGATATTGTAAGTAAACATAAAGGTATTTACTGTGGCCCAAATGATTCGTTTAAAATTGTTAGTTGAAGAAGAATTTTAGGTGGAACTCGGGGCTCTCACACAAAAAAGAGTCAAAAGAGAGTCAAAGTCATCTCACCACGTGCGAACTCAATCCTACACAACTCACTCCTTCGTGCAAGTTGATGGATGACATATGTCCTCGAAAAATTACCTTTTTGAAACACGTCCTCACTATGTTTTCCTTCACTGTTTAGGCGAGTGCTGATAGCTGATCACAAGCTCGCATACTCGTATGTCTGTTACTATGTAGTGTGTATACAGGGTTATTGGTAAATTAATCAGCCTGCATCCGTTTAAGGGTATGTTCTGTATGTTTAAACGAACATGTTTTGTTCTACAACTAGGTACTGTTAACAGATCCCAAGGTTTATATCTAAAAAAATATTGTTTGTTGTCCTCTCTAGCACTGTTTAGGGGCTATTTAGTCTTTATTTATTTCGGCACATCTTTTATTGAGCATTAAAAATTCGCGCGCTCTTATCACGCATTGTTACGAAGAGTTCGATGCTTTCAAACCGGGCAAATACACTTTTGTTTCATTTGTATGGGAAAAATATACGAGTTTTTATAAGCTGTAAAACAAACATTGTCGTATTAAATGTACTCAACAACCCCTTAAAAGGGTGCAGTTGCAGGCTGATTACCAGTAACCCTGTATGATATACTCCCTTGTCCAAGTTGAAGAGATATACTCCTATGAGGACACCTTAATAGTTAAATTTAAAAAATAATCTATAAAAATATCTATACTTATATACTAATACTATAAAGCTGAAGAGTTTGTTTGTTTGTTTGAACGCTAGGATCCCGGAAAGTGCTGACCCCCAAATTCGAGCCTGGGACCGCGCCTGGATCCCGTTGAGTGCTATATATGTACCACGGGCGAAGCCGGGGCGGGCATCTAGTTATTCATAGTAAAGTTAATTAAAAATAGTGGTAACTAGCATAAGGTCCGCCATATGGTAAGTAGTATCCGTCGTCGTCGATTTTAAACATCTACAACATCAAAGAAGCTGACAACGTTTTGCCAGGACATTTTTATCGGTGTTACAAAGCGATAACGCCTATTATTGCAAGTTGTATTTACTTGCGTCATGTAATCATAGCTGCACCCACTGCATCGATATCAATTAATCTTGCACTATTTTAAAGATTCAGTTTTATAAAGGATAGTAGGTAATAAAAACCTACTACTGAGTATCGTATTGCAGTAAAACTCAAAAGACCAATTGCTTTCATGCAAAATTGATACAAGTGAGTATTTTTTGGTGATCTTCAAGCATGCTTAGCTCTAAAACTATGATTGTAATGAAAATACATTTAAATCCATCCACATTTATCAACCTATATTTGTGTTGTGGACAACTTTTTCCTATCTTTTACGGTTTTTAAATAATCCTGATGAACTCTGGGTCGGAAATGAACGATTTATCCGTTAAGGGCACCAAATTGGAGTATAGGTACTCAGTTTTAATACAGATTTTTTAAAGAATGAATGGCATAAATTCGATTAATGATCTTATGTTTTATTGGCCATCTATCATTGTTTAAAAAAATCTCCAGGTGGCAACCACAGTGTTGTGCTAGACAGGATACTCTTCACGTTCAAAATGCTGCTATGTACCGAGCAGGACACAATCGCTACCCCTCTAAACAAACATGCGGCTACAACATAGTGCAAACTTCACCGATCACATCAAACTTCAGTGAACTATGTAGGTGTACTTAATTTTTCTTAATGTACTTAAATTAATTCTAAACAATTTAAAATAATCTGGTAATAGACGTTTGATATAGTCAGTCCAGTCCGACTCAAGTTTCGATCGCGTCCGGCGATCTTTTTCAAACAGAATGTGCGCGTGTGTTCACAGCTCGTTTAGCATTGAAACTTGAGTCGGACTGGACTGACTATATGAAACGTGAGTTACTTCGTTCGTGTATTTATTTAAAATATGTAATAACCACGTTAGTTTTCATACTATAGTTCTTAACAATACATTAACTCGTCACTTATGAACCTGCTATACAATGATATAGGTACAATCAAATTAATTAATTGATAACCTTGGATGGTGAAAGTCCAAGTCGAAGACGATGGATTGAAGCGAAATTACATTTCATTTTTACCTATAAAATACAAATGTGACTACTCAGATGGATATTTGATAGAGTAAAATAAGTGCTTGATAAAAAATAGAGATAAGATAGAGTACATTATTATTTATTACGAGCTACACATGTTAATATGCGTTTTCATAGCATAAGCAGGTCAATTTTGTTCCCACGGCTTCGGGGCACGAGACACTCTTTCGAGGAGAGAGACGACCGACGCTACCCAGATCCGATTTAAGTTTAACTTGAACGTACATCCAGGCTAACATTGCGTTGTTCATAAAAAATTCAATGACCATAAAAATATAAAAAATATACAGGAAACGTCCTCTCAAAATAGGAGGCATCGAAGACGAGCGTAGTTTTATTCGGATCTGGACGATAGACTATACAGGTTTGTTCGGATCTGGACCATAGACTATATATACAGATTTGTTTGGATCTGGAACATAGACTATACAGATTTGCAGCTGTCGAAACCAAGGGGGGCGATCCACCAACCAATCTGGATGGTGGATCGCCCCCTTCCTGGAGGAGGGAGGGCTGGCACCAGGAGAGGGGTCACGTAGCCGTGGTCAAGTTACAAGGCCGTATGATAAGTGTGGTGTGTGTGCACCAAAGGTTCTGTAGACACAGCCCAGGGGGAAATCATGCCCCATGACCATCCGCCCTTGGTGGGAAAGCCGATCTACCTATCCGAGTACTTTGAGCTTTTTGTGCGTTTCGTCTAATGTTTCGATAAAATAACCAACGTCTGCTGTGGGTGTTCAAGCCCCACATAGGAACAGGGTTGTTATAAGTTTAACATATCTGTCTGGTGACGAATTTTGATTACATTTGATGTAATATTTAGTCCAGTGACCTCTGTTGACTTTTAGGATACTGTTACTGCTATATGAACAATTTGAAAACATTTAATTTTGAGGAATCAAAATAAAAATAAATCTACGGTATTCAATTATAATTACCTGAGTATAAAATTAAGAACTCAATGTTTATTGATATATATATATATAATACTTGTATGTTATTATATCCTTTCATTTGAATGAATAAGCTAAAGACACAGTGGATAAACTACAGTGGTTGAAATTCTTTCATAATTAATCTAAATTATACGTCTCTCAATTTGACCATATACTTTAACAATAAACAAAAGATTATATCTACGTATGTTAAATAAATGGTAGTGTATATAAGATTTTAATTATTGATTTGATGTATTTATGTATAATTTTATATTATCATTATGCATTCTTTCTCTATATTACCTACTAGTTGGCCCTGCGCGCGTTACTGCGCCACCTGCCAAAAATTGGTCGTACCAACTCACATTTAGAACAAATTTAATTAACACAGGTTCATAATAACTCAATCTTAAAAATTGACACACGCTGTCACGAACTTCAGCGCACGTCAACCGATGCTCTCAAAGAGGAAGAATGCTTTGCCGTTTTTGTTACATGCTTCTGTCATGTTCCGTTCCTATTCTTGACCCATCCTGACCGCCAAAGTACAAGCTTTGCTTAGTTTGGGGGCAGATGGTGTTGTGTGTGAAATGTCCACCAATATTTATTTATTTATTAATAGTAGCGCAATGTTACAAAGCCATATATATACAGCCTTTCACGATAAATGGACTATCCAACAGAAACATAATCATTCAATTCGGACCAGTAATTCCCGAGATCCAAGCGTTCAAACTAAATCGAAATCAAAAATATTTTATTGCCTTAAATTATGTACTTACACTAGATGTTACATATAACAGAGGTATCCACTGATTACCCTGTATTGGGCGTGCAATGTTAAAAATATACATAGTAAAGTTATTAAAACATATTGTAATAAATCTATTTAAATTCAAAAAATGCAAAACGATTTCCTACTACTTATTACATTAGCACTATTCTAAATATATTTTCTTTATGTAATTGTTTGATGATACATAAAACTATTTTTTTATAGGAACAAACTCTTCAGCTTTATAAAATCGGGGAATTCCACATTCCTCCGCCAGCACAATTTTCATAAAAAGAGCTACATAGTTTTTGCTTCACCTGTGAATACAGACTGGGTTAATCCAGAGATTTATCATAAATTCCAATAATTCACAATCTAGGTCTTACGATAAAAAACTTTGAACCAAAAACTATATATATCGATGTAATGTCGCGTCACTAAATCAATAAAGAGCGCTGAATTGACCGGAAATACAGTCGTGAATACAAGTTAGGGCTTAAGTGGGCTTAAATGAAACGTGTAGAGGGTTCTGTGAGGACTTGAGGACCGAGGGGTCAATTTGTATTGTTTAGGTACAAGTTGTTGCCAGCGGCTGCGTGTATGTCGTTTGTTACACTTATTTCAAATTGCTTTCAAAACATTAATATTTCTTGTGGTAGGACTCTTTGCAGAGTGCCACACCTTTGCCAGTTATTCTACCAGCAAGCAGTGATGTCCACACACTATGTTTCAGATTAATTAAAATCTTTAGGTCAATAAAATTGTCAAAAATTGTCATTGTAATAAATAATATATATACTTATCGTACGTCGGTTAATGACACAAAAACTGTCAAACTAGTGTCGGTCGGGATGAACGAAACGCCCGATCAGATCAACCGACCGACTGTGTTTCGTGGTATAAAACGTCCGTAACTTCGGCCGATATATCGTTTATCGGACTTCGTAGTAGACCTGCAGGCCTGTTTTACTAGCTCTTTACGCTCGTTTGACATCAAAAACCTAGTCTGATATTGGGTAAAAGTACCTACTACTAGGACTAGTGGCAAGTCAGTACACTAATACTAATAACTAATACTGGATATTACTGTGTTTCTTTGTTCACAAAATTCTTACGAAGTGATTTGAGACTGCCTTCCTCATTCGTACAGCTTAAGAGTGAAATAAACTGCTGGCTTCGTCATTTCTTGAGACATATCTGGAATTTTCCAGATCAGAGTGAATTACCTATATTCCAAGGGCTTGTAGTAAATGTTGGGTAGGTAGGCATCGATATAAAACAATGGATGTGCCCTGTGCAAGCTGAGAGAGAAATTATTGACAAATTGCGTCTCTGTGTGTAGCGTGAGTGGTTTACAACTACCAATGTAGTTTTAATGTATGTAATTTAATTTTAAATTGAAGTTGTTGTATGTTTTTTAACGAATAAACTATATTTGTTAAAATTACTTTGTAAACAAATCTAGAAATAAATCTTGTAAAATAATTTAATGTTTTTTTTCTTGATTGTACTTCTGCTATATTGAGAATCTGCTATATGTAATTTTTGTATTTATGTAAGTTTTGTTTATTTTTGTGGTCGTACATATAATTTGGTTTGATTTTAATTTAATATTGACATAACAAAATAATGTTTAATGTCTTTTTTTAGCTGTATTTTTTATGGACTGTAGTCTGAAATAAATGATTAAATTTGACTGGCCTCGTGGCTTAGTTGGTAGTAACTCTGCCTGCGAAGCCGTGGGTCGTGGGTTCGATGCCCACCCAGTGTAAATATTTGTGTGATGAATTCAAATATTTGTACTGTGTCTGGGTGTTTCTATTTATAATAAGTATGTGTTTAAAACTATATATGTATTATATCAGCTATCTAGCCGCCATAGTACAAGCTTTGCTTAGTTTGGGGTCAGATGGTGTTGTGTGTGGATTGTCCACCAATATTTATTTATTTAAATAAATATATCGATGTAGGTAGGTATTTATTTGAGGCAAGCTGAAACATTGTCACATGCCTCTCTTGTTATTCCCCAACGCGGAGGTGCCGACCTGGCTGGTGAGTAGCGGGACAAAATTATACCTTTTAAATATTATATACTTACTAGCGGCCCGCCCCGGCTTCGCCCGTGGTACATATATATATATAACCTACATCATTCAAGGATTACGTACATATGAAAGAACGGTGAATGATTTTTTTAAATCGGTCCGATAGTTCCCGAGATTACCGTGTACTAACTATATATATGCTATAGACTACTTTTGATCCCCAAATTATCGTGCTGTTTACTGGGTCAGAAGTGACACCTGTAGACAACTGGCGGGGATGACTAATTAAATGACGATTGATCAGTTTTCGACCGGAGAGGAAAAATGATTAAATTACTTAAATGGCTATTAAATAATAAGGGTTGATCGTAGAATGGTAAAAATTGAGCATTGTATGTATTTTTGGATGTTGTATCATAAAAAAATAGAAATTAAAATTTTTGACTAAAAATTAAAAATAAAAATTTAGGGGTGGACTACCCCTAACATTTAAGGGGATGAAAAATAGATGTTGGCCGATTCTCATAGATACCGGATAAGCACAAAAATTTTCATCAAAATCGGTCAAGCCGTTTCGGAGGAGTATGGCAACGAAAACTGTGACACGAGAATTTTATATATTAGATATGCATACTTTTTTCCAAATAGGTATCCTTCAAGCTCTCGGGATAGATTTGGACATTTGGACCATAGATTTGGTCAAAATAATCATTTTAAACTAATCAATGGTTCATGTTCATTGTTAAGAAAGCGTATCTATAATGTTTTTTTTTTTTTAATATTTTTCTCATGAAAACGGTACATTAAAACATATGAATCGCGACTAAGAATGTTCACAATACGAATTCTAATCGCGAAACTTGAAAAGTTATAATATTTGCTTAAATTAAACTCCATTGTAACTCTGTAACTATAGCCCCAGTCATTAAACAAACCCTCATAATGAGCGTATTTCCCGCAATCGTTTTAGAGCACACGTCGCGTGTGCCGCCAGAGAGGGCCGTCCCTGTCTGCCCCCACCGGCTGCCCCGTCCTTGCCCTTAGTCCTTGACGCCGCTCCGCCATTATACATACAAATACCAACATGCGAAATATTGTTTGAAAAACGGTTTAACTGCTGTTTTTACTTATTTTGCTATCGAGGACGATGCGAGATCAAATAAGACGGTTAAATACAAACCTACTACATATTGTTAAAAAACACATGACAAAGCTTCTTACTTGAACATCGTGGCATCGGTGGCAGCAAACTACAGTACCCATTAGTTGTCAGTTCGTAAATTTGCCATAGGTAGAGGTATATAGGTGTAATAGACATCACGAAAGTATGAGGAGTGATCGATCGCTGGTTCACAGTTTTATATTGTTGGTTTAATTTATTATTATTGATTATTACTGAAAATACCGTCATATCGGTGACGTCATATAGGTCAGGTAACAAAAGCGTCTCTACAAAAAAATGAGTGCAACTAAAAAACAAAATTTAAAAAAATACTCAGACTCTAGCACTGACAAAGTAACATTTAATTTCAGTTCATCTAATATCGGCCCTGTGGCGCAATGGATAACGCGTCTGACTACGGATCAGAAGATTCCAGGTTCGAATCCTGGCAGGGTCGTGTGGTCTTTTTGCACTTTTAAATTGTTCTTAAAAAGTTGTAATTTATTATCTAACACCTGTAGAATTATTATTGGAGGTTGCATTTGTTTATAATTATTTTAGTAAATTTGACACCCAGCGATGTTGTGAAGTAAATTTATTGGATAACACAGATGTTAGTGTAAGTAGTTAATAGGTGTAATTATATGTAGTAGGTAGTGTAGTTCCCATTGTAATTTAGGTTTGTTGATAAAAGCTCTGTCCGATATACATTTCTAAAGTAAATCTAAATCCAATTCCACTATTTTGACTACCTATTATATTCTATTTCATTTGGCGTAAATTTTATTTTCACGCGAACTTTAACTTTATACCTGTAAGTACTTATACTTATTATATATAATGTTTATTGTGTGTATGTACCTACTTGACGCATCACACAGAATCATTTAAAACAAACACGTAACACAAATATTTCTTAGAAATTTAACACTTATAATTTTTTTCATGTGATAACGAGACGTTTATGTTTATGCAGCCCACGAAAAAATGTTCCCACTGCTGGGAATCTGAATTCTCTCGCAAGGAACGAGTCAAGAGAATCCACCACGGTGGCCCAGTGCGCGTTGGTGACCTCATGATTGTTTCCTTCGCCCTTTTTAAGGCGTTATAAAACAAAAGTTATCTCGAAGTATCACTTTTAGAAATAAGATCACCTTTTGCGCCCATACGTGCTGTTTATTTTTTAAGTTAGGTACCTATACATTTTGTGGTGGTAATATTATTTTTTAACTCCCGACCAAAAAAAGGGGTGCTATAAGTTTAACGTCGATCTCTATCTGTCTGTCTGTGTGTGTGTCTGTCTGTGGCACCGTAGAGGTCAAACAGATGGGCCGATTTCTTTGCGGTATTTTTTATTTGAAGGTTAATATCCGTGCGGATGTTCTTAGCTATGTTTGGTTAATATCGATTCAAGATGGCCGCCTCCACAATATGGCCGACAAAATATTTCTTCACAACCTACCTCAATATGGGTATCAAATGAAAGGACTTAACTAGTAGAATACAATATATAAAAACAAATTTTAAATACAAGATGGCCGCCACCACAAAATGGCGACTGTCATTATTTTTTTCACAACTCCCTTAATATGGGTACCAAATGAAAGGGCTTGACTAGTAGAATGTTGTACAGATAACAAATCCGAGGTAGTCGGGGGTTAATCAATTTTTTTAATGTTGTTCTTGTATATTATTTTGATTGGTGTATTGTGTCAATCCAATCATAAGGTGCGATTATTGTGCCTGTCGTCGTACTTGTTGAGGACGGTGATCAAGTATGACGGTAAGTAGATGGAATGATTTCAGGTACTTAAGTATAGTTAGTAATATTAATAATTTAAAAAATCAGGGACCCATTTTGATAAGTACGTATTTACTATTTGAATAAAGAAGTGTTTTAAAAAGATATATACATTTTTTGGCGCGTTTTTTTTACTTGTTTAGGCTTACACATTACCGCCATCTCGCCTGATGTTAAGCGACAATGTGGTCCATGATGGAGCGTGTTTACATAGAAGAAACCGATTCAATCTCGATTTGAAGACACAAAGATTGTAACCGTCAGCATCGGGGAAACCCCACTCTGGCATCATTTTCCACAGCCTAGACGTGCTTATCACAACAGTAGAGTCAAATCTCTTCGTTTGTGTCTTTGGAACATAAACCATGAAACGATGTCGCTTTTTCGAGCTACGACCATTCCGATAGAAATAGGAATATTACTTAAATTGGGATCATTTTTCAAATCTTAAATCAGGACGTGTAGCTATGTACCTATTTTTTTTAATCGTGTCCAACGATAATATAATATGTATCATACCACCTAGCTCTAGATCTAGAAATAGGTAAAAAAAGATAAAAAAGGGTACTTAGGTAAGAAAATAAGATCAATCGTGGCTAGTCATAATAATTACCTATCTGCTAATAAGTCTACTGTTTTTAATAGTTAATTTGTTAATAGGATTTTGTGAAGTCAGCCTGTCGCGAGCGAAGCTAGGAGCGGAAAGTTAATTTATATTATGTTGATATTTACCACGAAGAGCATCCATTAAAAAGCACAATAAGGTTACTATGAAGGTCAAACATCGATATAACATCGACTACCTGCGATGCACGCCAGGGTTGACCCGTGCCGAGGAGAAACTTGGAGGGGGCAGGTAGAAAAATTACAGTACATTTGTATGAAATTAGAAACTTTTTTTTATTGTATTTTAAATTGTATTGTATTATGTGATAAAAATATAGACATAGCAGACCATTGGCATTACCATTTGAAGAGGCATACGGAGCCAGCATTTAGGGCACGATTCCCATTAGTCGCACTCTGAGACTTAGTTTGTGTATTATGCTGTTAATATGTACAAAAAGTATACATATACAAAAAGTGATGTTTGTAGATAAGATATTATAAAACCATTTTAGAAGTTGACCCTTACAAACTGGCCTCTTCGAGAGGCATGCAATGGGTATGTCTGGCAATACAATTTGTATTGGTCTGAGTTTATACAATGATAGTCAACTGATAAAAGACTTCTTCTTACCATTTCTGGCTTATAATTAGTTTGCAAATTAGTGTTTTGTAAAATAAAACGGAGGGTGTCTTAAATAATAGTTACCAATAATATAATTATCAGTTAAATCTAAATATTGAAGGCATAACAAATCGCTTGATATCGCCTACTAATTAATGTTTAATTTTTAATTTGAAGTGGATTTCGTTGAAAAATTTAAGCTAATCTACTTAAAATATCGGAAATTCCGAAGAAATTGACAACTTTCCTTAAAAATGAAAAGTACATTTAATAATAATGTCTCGTACCTACGTGTAACTTTTAATCATTGAAAAATTTTTTTTTCTTTCATTGTTTTGGTATTGAAGCAAACGTTTTCATATCTCTCCAATAGCATGGATCTCTACTCCCGTTTCCATGACCGCGGTAGGTACGTTCAACCCTATGGAGACTGCACGCACAAAAACAGGCACGATACACCTGAGGATCCCTATGTTACGTAGGTACCAATCTTCACACATATTAGGATTTTTTACTTCTTTTCAAGTGGCTTTTGTGTTTTCTATTTCGATCTTCGATTTACTTTTTTTTATAAAACCACCGTATTACTTGCTATACTTGACGTAGTCTTTTCTTACACTGTGACTTGACTGATTCCTTTGAACACAGCTCGTAAAATCATCAAATAACTTATTAACTGTATAATTTAATAGTTTGCTCCATTTTAATAATTTTAAAATTAGACTCAACTAAATCTACAGCGGGGAAATGCCGCCAGTCTGACGGGCACTTTTGGTCGGCGATTTGACGAGTGCGGAGACTAAATTGATGACTCCAAACTTGTGTTTGTATTATAGTATTTAGGTTTTTGACATTTAATTATTTGTTTTTTAAGTAAACATTTAACATGTCATATTTTACAAGACTCGTGTAAAATTTATGAATAGTCCCTAATAAATACAAACTAAATCTGTTTATCTCCATACAATACGTCTTAGATCTCTGGGTGACGAGCGCAGTGCAGTGCTAGGTAATGATTCGGACTCTGCATGTTCCAATAGCTGCGTGTCACTGTGCTTTTATGTGGCAGGTATGTTGCTTGCCGTCAGGCACACATCCTCCACATTTCGTCTCTCTTTATTTAAAAAAATAAGACTGGCTTAGAATAGATAATATCTCAGTTGTGGCTCAGTTGGTAGGTAATAAGCCTGCCTGGGAATCTGTGGGTAATGGGTTCATTTCCCACCCAGGGCGAATATTTGTTCTGTGTCTGGATGTTTTATATAAATAATTAAATAAGGAATATGTATTTACAATTATACAAGTAGGAATTATATCAACTGTTTGGTTATCATAGTACAAGTTTTGCTTAGTTTGGGGCTAAATGGTGTTCCACAAATCGGCAGACGTGGTGTAGGGCACCCTGAGACTAGATGGAGTGACGATATACGGAAGACAGCAGGCAGTGGATGGAGACGTATAGCTGAGGATAGGGCTGAGTGGCGAGACATGGGAGAGGCCTATGTCGAGCACTAGACTAAGATAGGCTGATGATGATGATGATAGTGTTCTGTGAGAAATTTTCACCGATATTTTTTTTATTTAGTATTGAAATATACATTTTTTATCTAGGGTGCGGAATGTCTCGCCTGGGTGGGTTTTTCCAAACGGTTATATTACGCCGCCTTCAAGTCAAGAGTGAATAAATTTCTTATAGGTAAACACGCTCCATCGTAGGCCACATCGTTGCTTAACATCAGGTGAGATGACGGTCTAATTCAACTGTATATCTATAATTCTAAAAAAATGTATTTGGCAAAAATAAATTATCGTGAAAACTGTTGAAACGCGGCTTACACCGCGGGCCTCAGCTAGTAAAAATATGTTCACTCATATTTGTACTCAAATGAATAATTGAAAGACCCATTCATAAAAGAAAATAATGATACAATTTTGATCCTGTTTTTATGGCCCATTTACTTTGAGCTTTATTTCAACGGTTACAAAGTTTATGTTCGATTAAACTGGACACGGTTAGGTCATTTAATTTTAAAGGATTATCAGGAAACCCTCCATTTATAACGATTTCACCCTTTACTGAATATCTTAATCCAATTTTATCGTTCTGCGTTCATACGAAAATGTAGGTAAGCACATAAGAATAATGCCCTAACTACACGAGGATGGTTTTTCAAGCTAGGGTAGCAAGCTAGTGCCAGAAAGCTAGTCTTTCTAGCTTCGTGTGGACAAAAGTAGTGTAGCGTTCTCGATACGAATCTAAAAGTAATAGCTTGTTAGCTTGCTAACACTAGCTTGAAAAACTAGCCTCGTGTCGCTCGGGCATAAGGGTAGGGGTATAGTACTTTTAAAACTTTAAGTTTTCATTTCTGTCAGCAGTTTCTGTAACTGTCAATGTTTTGTTAAAAATGATAGGTTTGCACTTAACCGCCTGCTCGTCTGGTGTTAAGCGAGGATGCGATCTAAATACAATTAATGGGCCTAGTATCTAGTTAGTGTATTTTACAGAAATTCGTTCGATGTTCTCTGGTATATTGTCAAAATACCTAATAATAACCTAATTTAACTAATATTACGATAATATCACCTACTTAATATAGCTAAATAGCTTATAATAAAAATAAATATAAAAAAATTGTAGCAGCTACGTAATCCTAGGTTTTTTTTTCTTTCCGTTTTATAACGCGAAAAAGTGATCCTTCAAACCTGTATCAAAAAGTGGTCAAAATGGATTAAATAATTTTCGCCTCAAAAACTAATACACTATACTAATCTATGCTAAATAAAATTAATATCACATAAATATCAAAAATTAACATAACCAATAATAAACTCACGGTTTTATAAAATCACGTAATGATAAAAGAAACGACGAAAAACTGTATGTAAGTACGTTCCTAATTTATCTAGAATATGTACAGCTGTTTATATCAGTAGTCGTCACCAAATAAAACGACAAATTCCGGTATTGTGAACTCTATCACAACGGGATAGAGCACATAGACAAACCTAAGACAACAAAGCAAAGATTTGTAGCAGCCTTGAACCCAAAAGGCTTCGTTTATTCTACAAAATAGGACAAAAAACACGAGTCAAATTTTGCTTACCTTTAAAATGATTTTTCTTATAAACTAATCAGATTCTGAATCAATGCAAAATCACTGTTATTTCATCTTTCCATATTTTATATTAACACATACACATTAATTCACACTCACTACCCGCAATGGTGTCACAATGCGTCAGGCAAAACAAAACACTTGTATTTAAAATAATTCAACAAAACACTTTTTTTAGTTTATTTGGTTAACCCCGAAATCGGCAGAGGTCCTAAATAACCTCAAAACGACGCGATGGACCACCCCGGGCGGGTGACAGCTGACTGGACAAAGTAAAGCGTCGCGCATGCGTAGAACAGGGGGTGATAATAATTTGGTATGACAGGGAAGCTAGAGTTCGCGCTATACTAAAATTCTGTAGCGAAAATGTGTAACTATTTTACTTTTTATAAGATGTCTTATGTTTGTCTTTGTGGAATGCGATAGTGCTACCAATCATGGACGTTTATGAGTGATGGTTTTAAGTCTACTGAGATTTTGAAGGAAATCCCGCGATGTCTCCAAGTTCCCGGTGACATTGTTTGGTACTTACTATAAATGGCATGTCTGTTTACCCTTCCATTTATCTTTGGCATAGCATAAGGAGCCCAGTTTATATTCCAGCTATTGAAACTCCGAGTCTTCTGTCACAAAGAGTTATAGAAGGCCGTAATGCTCTGCTCTCTCTCAGCAAACAGAAGTTGACATTTTTGTTATTAAATTGTATTGGTTTATTAATGTTTGTTTAAGTTCGTTACCAGTGTACAAATAGGTTGTACAAGATATTGTAACTATCACAGATCTGAACCTGGACTCGATTAGCAAAGGACCAAGACAGTTGGCAAAGTGATAAAACACAGAAGACTGTGAATCATGATTCTGTACATATTAAGATAAAGATTCTAGACTGATTTCATCCAAGACAAATGCTTTGTGTGAGCTTTAAACTTAGGTTCAGCTACTATATGTATGTACTACTGATAACAATTGCTACATGTAAGGACGCCATTTAACTCTTTTTAACCCCCAACTAAAAATAGGGGTGTTATAAGTTTGACGTCGATGTCTGTCTGTCTGTCTGCCAGTGTGTCTGTCTGTGGCACCGTAGAGCTCAAACGGATGAGCCGATTTCGATGCGGTTTTTTATTTGAAAGTTAATATCCGTGCGGATGTTCTTAGTTATGTTTGGTTAATATCGATTCAAGATAGGCGGGCAAAATATTTCTTTACAACCTTTACTACCTCAATATGGATATCAAATAAAAAGGCTTGACTAGTAGAATAGTAAATATTAAAAAAAAACAAATCTAAGATGGCCGCCACCACAAAATGAGTATCAAACGAAAGGGCTGGATTAGTAGAATACTTTGCACTATGACAAATTTCAAATCCAAGACAACGCCACACAGCTATCATTTAAACACGGAGAATCCAATTCACTGCACTGCGCTTGTTATCGAAAAATTTCAGATGATTTATCTCTTTTCCATTATTTTTTTTATATCTTTGGAAGCTTTGCTTCAAACACACAGTTATATTTGTAAAATCTACAAATACAAATCGGCTTTAGAATAACTGTCAAAGGTGTGATATTTCTTCAGGCGTATTCTGCAAAGTGGTCACTACAAAAATACATTTTTCTAACCACTGACGCAAAAGGAAAAAACCGTGTACCCTAGTAGCACCCTAAAGCCATTAGGTACCTACTTATCCGTAGGCTACATTTCATCGTTGTCAGCGCCACGCAGCGTCCCTCCCACTGCTCCCGGGTGAAAGTGAAGCGAAGTGGCAGAGATAGCGCGACCTTCGATCTGGGTGAGTTATCACCCAGAGGGTGATTAAGGGTTAAAGTGTTTAAAAGCTTTTTTATATTTTTATATTAGATTTAAATAAACCAAAACGTTTGATTCGCAAGTGTGAGGTACATTCGAATCATGAACGCATAAGCAGCCCACTAAATGTTCCCACTGCTGGGCTACTCGGGGCCTTCTCTCGCAAGGAGAGAGTTAAGGCCATAATCCACCACGCTGTGGCCAAGTGCGGGTTGGTGGATGGAATCATGAACGCACCTCTTGAGTATTTTTCCTAGTCAAAATGTACTCGTACCTACGAGTTTGTCTTCACCATAGGCTTTAACGATAACGGCAAAAGTCGTGAGGAAACCAGCGTGCCCCAAGAATAAGACAAGAGTTATATTCAAAAACTAGTCCACCCCGGCTTCGCTCTTACTACATAATAGGTATTTATAGGGATCACGTAGGTACACTTCCAATTGTGAGAGAATTTTTAAAATAGGCCCAGTTAGTTCCTAACATTTTATAGCGCGTTCAAACAAAAAAAAAAACCTCTTCAGCTTTTTAATATTAGTATGTATAGATACAAAAATTTACATGATTAGTGAATTAAAAAATAAAAGTAAGCAAACAAATAGTTACATTTTCAAAATTTCAAATAAAATATTACGATAATTATATGGTATAGATAAGTTACAATAAATAGGTAATATTTAAGTACCTAATACAAAGCTGAAGTGTCAACGGGCAGGCCACATCGCTCGCAGAACTGACAACCGATGGGGAAGAAAGGTTCTCGAGTGGCGACCACGAACCGGAAGACGCAGTGTTGGACGGCCTCCCACGAGATGGACAGATGACCTCAAAAATATCGCCGGAAACCTCTGGTTGCAGGTTGCGCAGGACCGTTCGTTGTTGAAATCTAGGGGGGAGGCCTGTGTTCAGCAGTGGATGTCATGCGGTTGATGATGATGATGATGACTTAATACAATTGTAACGAATAATGTTATTTTTTATATTTTCACTTTCTGAGAACTCGCTGAAACTTTAAAAAAGCTTGGTCGATAGACTACCTTTTTAATGTGTTTTAAGAGCTATCGGAACTTTGGGTCGATTTAATTACGAATATAAAAAATATAAACTATTTTTAACAAAAAATTAAACCGACTTCAACACCACAAATAGGCACTCAAAAGCGAAAAATAATTTAATATAGGTAATTAATATAACCACTACTCACTCATCCATATAAAGTCGGTGCCAGTCTAGTTAAAAAGCTAGTAGATAGATACTATGTACGAGGTAGTAAGTAGGCATAGGTATATCTATCTATACTTATTAGAGTTGGCTGGCACCGACTTCATATAGATGAGTGAGTAGCGGTTATATTAATTACCTATATTAAATTATTTTCGCTTTTGAGTGCCTATTTGTGGTGTTGAAGTCGGTTTAATTTTTGTTAAAATAGTTTATTTTACCCTTTTTTAGTGCTAAACAAGTTTTCATTAATGCATTTACACGATTTCGTATTGACAGGGTCGAATTTCATAACTTTGTGAAATCTACAAATATGTCACCCAGACGAATTAATCTTAAAATGAAAAACCGCATCGCAACCGGCCCATCCGTTTGAGCTCTACGGTCACTACGGTGCTACAGACCGACAGATATTCTTTTGGTCGGGGGTTAAAAAGTATAGCCTTGCTTTCGATTATATTGTCCAAACGAGGTGGAGGTGTTCAATATGCAGCTCGAGATGTAGATGATTCTAACTTGAAGGTCGATAGCGCGTGTTATTTTACTAGTGGCGCCATCTAGTTTGCTAGGGCTGTACTAATGGTTGGTAATCAATAAAGATGTAATCAAGTTTGTTGTATGCCAGCCCTCCTTAAATATTTATTTTGTTTTATTCTTAGTATTTGTTGTTACAGCGGCAATAGAAATATATAATCTGTGAAAATTTCCACTATCTACCTATTACCGTAACGGTGATACCTACAGACGGATGACGCAATCACTATGTCGTCGAGGTAAATTTTAGTTGTTTTTGTTCATATTTCGAAAACTACTACACCGATTTCGATAAAATTTATATGGGACCACCTCTGAACTATGATCTACCAAACAAAACAAGAACCATCGAAATTGATTGACAATTGGCGGCGCTATCGAGTAACATAAATACAAAAAAAAAAAAAAAAAAAAAACATACAACCGAATAGAGAACCTCCTCCTTTTTGGAAGTCGGTTAAAAAACATCATGTTCAGGGACATGTGTCATCCACCAACCCGGACTTCGCAGACGTAGTGAATTACGACTTTGACTCACTCTTTCCGAGATTTAAATCACAGGAAAGTCTTGAAATTGAACTATTATGTAGTGATGGGGATGTTTTGATCTTGCTGTCTGTTCATGTTTTTCATATAACGTGTCTAAGTGGTCAGTTGTATACGGAGGAAATACCTAAATGGTTTCGATTTCAATTTTTTAGACCGCTGTTTCACAAACTAGAGATGAAGATTTAATCAAAATGCTTAATTAAAATTAGCTTAATTAAGCGAAAATCTAATTTGTTTGTATCTTTACAAACGTACGTAATATTTTAATAGTTTAGTGCTTAAGTGTCAATGGCCATAATTCTCTAGGAACGTCTCTCAAAAGGTAAGATGACAAAAAAAACAATTCGTTCATCAGTTAGATTATTTTAAAATATTGTACACGTAATCTTTGCTGTTGGTTCACAAACAACAAATGACGAAGATACAACACTAAGTTTCGAGTGACGTCACTTCATGGTAGCTACATTTATTACAAAGACGTGACGTTACGACCCCACTCCGGTAGTTTGATACTCTATTTTCGTTTCGATTTTTAATAATTTGATGCAAAAAAATACGTGTCCAATATTTTTTTTTAATTTATTTATCGGGTTAATTAGAATGATATATTTTGACTAAGTCATCATACCAATGAAACTGTAAACTTCGACAAAGCTAAAATTGTCTCCGAATTATGTAGGTAATGCGGAAAAACTGTCGCGTGCAGCCTAGGAAGGACTAATAACAGATCAATAACTCCGTCTGGTGAGTGGTGACGCACTCAGACTACTGAAAGCGTGAAAGCTAGGTACGATTGTGTAGCTCAAATGTATCGCCGGTTCCATTGAAACAATGTAGGCAGGCGTCTGCGGAGGGTTAATGCGGTATACGATTTCTCGGTAATTTTCTCCCAAAGGGGTGTAGTGAGTGAAGCATGAATACTCTAGTTTGTTAATACGAATCATACATTATTCATTGATCAAATCTGTTTTTGTGGAACATTGCATTCTTAAGCATTCTTAGTACTATACACCTCCACAGTATATAGGTAGTAGGAGTAAATATCTATGTTATTACAAGCCCGTTCCGGTTTTTGGGATATTGTCATTTCAAGAACTTTCATGAAAATCGATCGAAGAGTGAAGAGGTCACAAACAACACAAAAGAGGCCTTGGGTTTTAGCAGTACGCCCCGGCTTTGCCCGGGTACACATACTACCTATGGCCCATGGTTGGACCTACCTAGGTGGACCACTGATCAAAAAACATGCATGTACCTATTGCACAGTTTTGTGACTTGACCACGACTATGTGACCCCCTGGATCCATGTGACCCCCTGAGGCAAAGCTGGATCCACCCTTGGAGGACATGGAGTATTCGTGCTCGGTGCTCGCTTAGAAGCTATGCTGTGCTGTGTGTAAACATAAAATATATCAAATCACCCTCTTCCTACCCTAAAATACGGTCAAGGAGAGCCATGGCTGGCACATGCTTCATACTCGTAAACGCATGCTGTTTGCCTAAATAACTTAATTTATAATGAAATGAAAAATCGTTTATTGTGCCAAAACCAAACATACATAAAGTAAAAACACATGATATGCGACAAAATAAAGTAGGTAGTGCGGATTCAAAGTGTTTTAGTGTGCACTGGACTCCACACTAGGATGACCTGTGTTGTGGGAATCCAGAAACAATGAAGAATAGTCCAGAAAAAATAGTTTTATTCCCAAACTATAAAACGTCTAACAGAACAAAGACAGTGCTGCAATGAAAGGCCATGTCAGGTAAATAGGGCGCAGGAAACATTTGTCGTGTGTCGCGTGCGGACATTGTCGCGTCGTGAGCACGCCACGCGTGTCGCGTCACGTCGTGTCGGAAGCCGCATGTCGCATGCACTTTGCAACGTATTAGAATAATAAGTCCCACGCCGATAGAGCACCAGGTGTGCCAAGCTCTCTGTCCCCGGCGCTAGCCCTAGCCGAGGTCGGTCCGTCTGTGGCGCCCTCGTGTTCGCAGCCGTAACCTGCTCCAGGACGTCTACTCTCTTGCTACAAACATCATTTCGAAATAAACTCGCGACTTTCCTATTCAGGTTCTACTTCATTTCGTCCGATCGAATATTGTTTGACGTTTAAATATTCCAAGCTTTGATCAAGGCTTTGAACATAAACGGACGAAACGACGGATCGAACAAGAACCGGAGTAGGAAAGTCGTTTATTTCGAAATTACGTTTTTCGTAGAAAAAGAGTAGACGTCCAGGTACACTCCGCGAGGCATAAGCTGAGCTTTGCATTTGTGTGAGTGTACATGGATAGTGTAGGTGTGACAACCGGCCTTAGGCGCGGCGCCATTCTGTCTCGCCGCGCTCCTGCCTGATTGGTGATCACTCACACTAATGCAAAGCTCAGCCTATACCTCGCGGACAAAATTTCAAGCTCCTGCCTGATTGGTGATCACTCACACTAATGCAAAGCTCAGCCTATACCTCGCGGAGTGTATTGCTATATGCTACTGCACTAGCATAACAATAGGTTTTACTAGGTTAGGTTCACTTTGGGTCCTGCGCCTTCCGCGCTAACTAGGTAGGATAAGTAGGTAAGCATTAGGTACAGGCGCCTCATGGCCAGCTGCTATAATGTCAATGTATTTTCAGCAATAATGTTATATCACGTGGACACAACGTCGCAAACGAAAGTTAAGTAATTTTTTTTTTACTTATATAGGTTTACACTTGACCGCCATCTCGCCTGATGTTAAGCGACGACGCGGTCTACGATGGAGCATGTTTACCTAGAAGAAACCGATTCACTCTCGATTTGAAGACACCAAGATTATAACTATCGGGGAAAACCCACTCAGGCAACTCATTCCACAGCCTAGATGTTCTTATCACAAACGTAGAGTCAAACCTCTTCGTCCGTGTCTTTGGAATATCCACCATGAAACGGTGCCGCTTCTTTGACTTACGAGAAGTACGATAGAAAAAAATGGCAAGGAGGTATTAGACCATGCAGATCATTTGCACACTCTCCGAAGTGTATCCGATAAAAAACCGATAAGCTAGCAATCTTGCGGCGATGTTCAAGACTTTGAAGTCTTTTTCGCGCTAGAATGTCTTTGCCTATGAGCCAAATAAGCTTTACTGACCTTAGTTCCTCTATACCTACTCCTATTACCTACGTAAGTCCCGTAATACATAAACATAAATTCACTTTGATCCGAATAGTTTAAGATTCAGCTCTATTATCTGACTAGAAAGCTTAATTTTGGATTGACGAGTTTAGACATTTATCAAACAGTCTAACAACTAGATACTTTCTGAATTAATCGCGTATTGATTTTCAGAGTGTAAATAGTCTGAGAGTCTAAGATATTTCAACAAAAAAGTATCGCCCGTGATCTATTAAATGATTTAATCGCTACTCTCCGTGTTCCAATAACTACGTGACAATGTGATGTTATGGGCTTTGTAGTAGCTATAAAAATCGACTTACCGTAAGCAAGACTCAAAGTCTACGAAGACCTCCCAAAACATAGTTTCCAAATAAAATTCATGACTATATATGTTTAGTAGTGATAGGACTCTTGGCAGAGTCCGCCTGGGGAGTACCACACCTTTGCCAGTTATTCTACCGCCAAGCAGTAATGTGCAAACATTACTGTGTTCCGGTTTGAAGGGCAATGTTCCCAGAGAAATTACAGGGCTTAGAGATATAAGATCTTAGATCTCTGGGTGACGAGCGCAGTGCAGTGCTAGGTAATGATTTGGACTCTTCATGTTTCAATAGCTGCCTGTCACTGTGCTGCTATGTGTCAGGCATGTTGCTTACCATCAGGCACATATCCTGATCGTCTCGTCACTCTTTATTAAAAAAAAAAAAAAATACTATCTTACCATGAGCCTGAAAACTGTGAAAAAAATTATTTCAACATGTAAATTACCTACTTCTTTCTATATATTTATGGATCAGAAGATTTCGTATAGTACATTTGCAATAAAATCTTATTTTTGGAAAACTTGTTTTGTTATTTATTTTCTACTTTCGGCTATTGTTCGGTTTTTAGTGGAAAATCTAATGAGCTTAGCAGTAACCGACATTGCTATAATAATATTTACAGGCGATTATAATTTGGGAATATTTGTATGACCTACCAGCGGTGCCCACGGTTTTACCTGTACAATTCCCGTTCCCGATATTTTCGTGATGAAAAGTAGCTTATGTGTTATTCCCGACTACAACAAAATAATTTACTATGAACGACATAAAATCTACAAAATATAAGACTCATTACGCACTAGTTATAAGTCATATGGAGGACTTATTGCTAATAGCGTTTTCTTTCAAGCAACCTTTACCAACAAACAATTTGATTTTTTTTATGTTGGGGAAATACATTTAAGTATGCTCACCATGCGGGGTCATGGTGGGGTATGTCAGGCTCGACACAATGAGAGACAACATGGTGGTACCGACTAAAACCCCCACAGATTTCTCCTGTATGACCAGGGGCAGGGTCGCGGGGTCACTTTTCGCATTCCCGTCAACGACCCCGACCCTGCCACTGTCCATGCGGACCCGACTCGCGGGGGGCGTTAATAGGTACTCAAGCATTTGGCTCTAGTGACGCGTTGGAAATCAGCAGCGCGTCACCTCCTCGAAGGCCTAGATAGGTGGGGCGTCGGACGGCCCTAAACATCCGACGCCCCAGGCCTTCCTGCGGAGTGCCAGCCCAGAGTGGCTACTCCCTAGGCTCGCCCCCGAACCTCTTACTGTCGAGAGACTTTCATCTCGCCTCTCATGGCGAAGATGTTCAGCAGCGAAGGGTCCGCCCTCACCATCGCGATTCCGCCTCTGTGGCCACATCGCGGCCCTTATCCTTCCACTGAGCATTCTGCTAATCAGAGTGCTCGTGGAGGACCCTCATCTGAAAGACAAGAATTTTACTTGGTCAATAGATCAGCCGAGTAACATTCCCAAGTCTTCCAGTCCCCGTCCCCAACCTCTACGCGCACTGCTGGCACTGGGCGAGGAGCGCGTGTAGAAGTTCCCAGCGCGGGCCGGGATTCGCCATCGCACAACAAGATGCCACCGAGGCAAGTTGTTGTGTGATGCCCAGGGTGCACCACGTAGAGGTTGCCGAGCCACGCACCCCAACTAATAAGTTGATGTTTTAACTCGGAGCGACGCTGACGTGAGATAAAACAATCTTCTCATGTAATTGTACAAAGTCCAATATTTTTTCTGGCACATCAAAAAATAGTACTTAAGTTCTTTTTCAAGCGATTGGACAAGTGGCGAACTTATCGGAATAAGAGAGTTGTCTTTTCCCTGCAACCGACATAATAGGTAGGTACGTGTACGTAATGTACCTACGTAGTTCATACAATCATACATAGGTACATCCAAACTTTCATCACCATCATCCACAGCCTTCTCTATCCCACTGCTGGGTAAAGCTACTCTTTTCTCCTGCCATCATTCAATTCAACCGAGAGATTCGACCCGCAATAGAAACGATATCGTCGACCCATCTTGCAGCTGAACGTCCTACACTCCGCTTACCTTGCCTCGGCCACCACTCGGTCACTACTCTACTCCACCTGTTATCACCGCGTCTAGCAACGTAGCCAGCCCAACTCCGTTTTAGCTGCATAACCCTAGTTCCGACATCCCGAACGTTTTTTCTTCGTCGGGTCTCGGTATTTCGGATACGGTATTAGAGTTTGATGCCAAGCATAGACCCTTCAAACTTTACGTTTTAATATTTTGTATTGATATCTTACGCACACGGTATACAGGCGCGGTCCCAGCCTCGAATTTTGGAGGGGGTCACCAGTATGCAGCCTCAGGTTTTGGGGGGGGGGGTCACAAGTATGTCATGTCCCCTGTGACCCCCTCGGACCGCGCATGACGGTATACCTATGTACTATATTTATGATCAATGTGAAAATAAAACAAATATCTAAAAGAATAATCATTTTATTTTTGGTAAAAAATAGGATACATTTTTTATCACAAACAGTCTTACGTCTTACCTAATTACTTAGTTACTAATAAATTTACACAAAACTTAAAATTGTAATATTTATATTAATTACCTTAATGATAAATTTTGAAATGCGAGAGTATTAAGGGTCCTAAGTGTTTTTTCCATCTTAACATTATGGGTTACAAATAAATTTTAATGAATTTAAAAGTTTCAAGAGACGAGAAGCATATCTAGTATGTACCAATTTTAACATAACGTACCCACTAATTTACGTTGTATATATCAACAAGGCCAGTGTGTCCAATTTCGTACGGCAAGCGTTGGCTGCACCACCGGAGACCATTAGACAGTTCCATTTGCAGATGGAACAGAACATCAGGACAGAAATACAACCGTGGTGGAAACTCTGAGCCGGGTAGAGGCGGCACGGCGTAGAAAATAGCAAATGACGATGTCGAATCAATTACTAGCGAAACCCCAATAGGTAGTGATCGGCTCAACATACGAAATCGGAGTAGCACTAAAATTACTAAAACTCCTATTCTTCTCCACATCCAAGAAATATATAAAAAAGAGAACTCAAATAACAAAGGTCTTGTTTTTTAACCGACTTCCAAAAAAAGGAGGAGGTTATCAATTCGACCCCTGTTTTTTTTTTATGTATGTTACCTGATTTCTTGAGAACCTCTCAACCGATTATAAAATTTATTTTTGTGTTCGGATGGGTATGCTTCCCGAATGGTCCCATATAAATCTTTTCGAAATCGGTCAAGTATATAGTTATATAAGCGCTACTCACTCATCTAGTTGAAGTCGGTGCCAGTCAGGTCAAAAAGTTAGTAGATTGATGCTATGTAGGCACAGGTAAGTAGTATCTGTCCTATACCTGTTAGATTTGGCTGGCACCGACTTCAAATAGATGAGTGAGTAGCGCTTATATAATGATTTTAGTTTATTTTCGCTTTTGAGTGCCTATTTGTGGTTTTGAAGTCGGTTTAATTTTTTTGTACGAAAATAGTTTATATTTACTTAAATTAGCCACTCCACAGAATTACAATTCTATAACAAAGGTCACGGACCCCGGAGTCTGTGGAGTGGCTCAATTAAATATTATTAAAAACACGAGTCCAATCGACAGCGACGCGACTATTTCCTATATATTTTTTTTATATTTATTTATTTATATTTTTACCTGATTTATTATCAATAAACTCTAAATTAATGTGTGGTTCTAGTTGTTTCTTTTTGTCTTACCCCAGCTAAGAGGGTTACAAGGATTCATTGATTTCAATTTTCCACATAAAGTAGGTATAATGTTAGATAATAAACGAAAAATTTTGATTGTCTTAAAATACCAGACTAGTCTCCTAATCCATCAAAAGCGTCTGGAACCTATCTGAAGCAATTACCGACCTAATGGGCATATCGACAGAAAAAAACTATGCCATAGACTAACGCAATGACCAAGATATGCAAGCTTTGATATAGTATAATGCCTATGTTAGTAACATACTTGCATATAACAGCACAATGCCACGCAGTTTTGAACATGAAAAACTCAAATGCACTACACTGCCGTCATCTCTCAGAGATAAGATCCTCTTTGCTCTGTAACTTTTAAGGAAACATTGCCCTAATTTTTGAACTTTCTGGCTTGGCTTTAAGATAACTGACAAAACTATGATACCTACTAGACTACAGGCCCGTGAACAAAATGTATCGGTCATATGAACCACCAGGAGACCTATGTAGGATGATAGAAGGGTATAAAATATACATAGGTCTCCTGGTGGTTCATATGACCCATAAATTTTGTTCACGGGCCTGTAGTCTATACTTCCTCAGGTGGACAATGCAACGAATTCTACTATTACAAATGACCATCTCTCCAAGTCCATATCTCTTCCATGTCTCGGGAAGCGAATGCATTTTTGTTTGAGCCTATCGAGATTCACAGGACCATTATCATTATTAATTTCGGGTTACTTGCCATGGTTACATTACGTTAGTCTCGTACAAACTATGGTATACACCTAATGTGAACATTTATGGCACCATGATTTGTACTTTGAAAGCCCTTTTATCACGATAACGAGCAACCTAGGCGTTCACGAAGCAAGAGGCCTCTCTTTTACTCATTTAATAAAAGTTCAATGTTCTATCGTTGAAAACTACAATTATCAAACCGCTATTCAAAAAAGATAATAAACTGGCAATGGAGTGTTACAGACCAATAGCGCTAACATCAATATATTCTAAAATTTTTGAGAAATATATATACAATGAAATCAACAGTTATTTAGAAAAAAAATATATACTGTGCGCCGAACAAAAGGCTTCCGAAAAATAAAACTATAAATTTGGCCATATATGATTTCCTTAGTATAGTTTTGACGTGTGTTGATAAAAAGGTTGCCAGTTTGCGCTATTTTCTGTGATTTAACACAGGCCTTCGATTACGTAGATCATGGAATATTGACAGCCAAATTAGAAGCTTATGGAATTCGGGGAAACATTTTAAAATTGCTGAAGTCATACCTACCTAACTGATAGAACCCAAGTTACGGAAATTAGTAGAATAAATATAAAAACTAAAATTGAAGAAGTATCACGATCTTGTAAACGCGCGGTAAAATATGGTGTTCCTCAGGGCAGCACCTTGGGTCCACTAGCATTTATAGGTTATATAAATGATTTTCCTAATGCCATATCTCATCCCATGACACTATTCGCTGATGACAGTACTATTACAATAACATGTAAAACTCTTGACACATACGAAGAAGACATCAATAAATCCTTGACATCAACTATTTCATATCTTGACAATAATAATCTTAGAATAAATTTGACAAAAACAAATATACTGCATTTTAGACAAATGGGACGGGGTACTTCAAATGTTAACGTTGAGTATGACAATAAAAAGATAAAAGAAGTGGAAGTAGCCAAATTCCTTGGGAATAACTATAGATAGAAAACTAAATTGGAAACCACACATTGACAATCTCGCAAAAAGAATAAGTAGTCAAGCTTATGCTCTGAGACGTCTAACTCCTATTTTAAATACTGACTCCTTGCTTACAGCGTACTACGGGCTTGTAGAGTCTATCTTGCGATATGGTGTTATATTTTGGGGAAACTCAACAAATAAGACTATTCTGTTTAGAAGACAGAAGAGCTGTATTCGGGCCATGTTTAGACTTAAAAAAAAGGGACAGTTGTAAACCGTACTTTTCGAAGCTTAAAATTCTTACACTTCCGTGCCTATACATTTTGGAAACAGCTATATTTGTCAAAACAAACCGAGAGCGATTTTCCAGACTATCTGATTCTATTGTAAGAAATCGCCGCGACCAAGATAAAAGGAGTCTATATCGAGGCAAGACAACGCTAATGCAAAATAACATTGTATGTATGGGACCCATTATATACAATAAGATACCAAAGCCAATAAGGGAACTAAATACCAATCAATTTAGAAATAAACTTAGAGCATTGTTATCTCAGAAATGTTATTATACAATTAATGATTTTTTAAGTGACAAATTCTAGACATTATGCAGTTAATATTGATTTCTTAATTATTATTTTTTTTCTTCTTATTTAATAATGACATTTGATTATTTGTTTGAAACATCTATTTTTGCGAGTATTTTTAGGTAATGTTTTAGTGTAACTGTGGCATGCTTCTTTTAATTTTACCAGTTAACATTGAATGTAAATTAGTCCTTAGTTTGTATGAGCAGACTGCTACCTACCTGACATTTGTACGCCTAGCCGGCACAGCATGATATGGCAACACAAATTATTATTACACCTATGTGCACATATTTTGTACAAAACTCACTCATGTTGTATGCAAATAAATATATCTTTATCTTATCTTTATCTATTTATATAGGTTTTTTGGCCTTTGCTTTAGTACTAAGGACTGTGTTGCAAAAACAGTATCTTCCATTATGTACTAGAATAACTTAGAAAAATAACTACATTATTCTAGTACATAATGGAAGATACAAAGGCCAAAAACCTATATAGAACATTGAACTTTTATTAAATGAGTATAAGGGAGACCTCTTTCTTCGTGAACGTCTAGATTGCTCGTTATCGGGATAAAAGGCCTTTCAAATTACATTATGGCCGTGACCGTCTCCTTGCGAGAGAAGGCCCCGAATCCCAGTAGTGGGAACATTTAGGGCCTATTATAATATAGAAATTTGTAACAGTTTACGTAGTAATTAAATAAATTACGTTTGTTCAAATTATAATCCACTACGCTGGGCCAGTGCGGGTTAGTGGATGACGCATGCCCTCGAAAGATTCTTGGAGCATGTTGGTTTCCTTACGATGTTTTTTACCATTTTTAAGTTAGAGGCATTACGCATTTGAATTCGAAAAGACGGTGGAACGCGTGGGATTGGAACCAAGGACTCCGGACACTCCCAATCAGACTCTCACTCATTTCATAATGATCCGTAAAAAACAATTCAGGTAGTAGTAAGTAATCTAACGAGGTACAAGTAATGATGTCATTTTGTAGTTTAAGCAAAAGAATACCTATCTGAAAATGGCTGCAATAGTACGACGGGCAAAAAAAAATAATACTACTACTGGACCTGGTAGTAGGAACACGGACAATAAACGACCCTAGAAGTGACGCACACAGCTATACAAGCTTTTCTCCGTGTGGTGTCTGTGTAAAAAGTTGGAATATTGTTTGTATGGAGTTTCGATTAAGCAGGCGAGCTCTAAGAGTCGACGATGGCGAGTTCCTGTAGCAGAGTCTCCTCGCGATCGGAAGAGATGCGCCCTGGCCGGCGGTCCGGGATCTTCAGAGACCTGTAACGTATCATACATGTTGACCTGACCGGTATATGAAGTAGGTAGGTAGGTACTAGAGCCGTCGTTAACATATTTTTAACCCCCGACCAAAAAAAGGTGTGTTATAAGTTTGACGTCGATGTCTGTCTGTCTGTCTGTGTGTGTGTCTGTCTGTGGCACCGTAGAGCTCAAACGGATGGACCGATTTCAATGCGGTTTTTTTTATTTAAAGGTTAATATCCGTGCGGATGTTCTTAGCTATGTTTGGTTAATATCGATTCAAGATGGCCGCCTCCACAAAATGGCGGACAAAATATTTCTTCACAACCTACCTCAATATGGGTATCAAATGAAAGGGATTGACTAGTACAATGTTGTACTGATAACAAATCCGAGGTAGTCGGGGGTTAATAAAAATTTTTAATTTTGTTCTTGTTAACCATCTTCAAAATAGGAGGAGAATCTCCATTCCGTTGTATCTTGTTGAAGTTAAAACTAGTAGTGGTAGGACTCTTGGCAGAGTCCGCCTGGGGAAGTACCACACCTTTGCCAGTTATTCTACCGCCAAGCAGTAATGTGCAAACATTACTGTGTTCCTGTTTGAAGGGCAATGTTTCCAGAGAAATTACAGGGCTTAGAGATATAAGATCTTAGATCTCTGGGTGACGAGCGCAGTGCAGTGCTAGGTAATGATTTGGACTCTTCATGTTCCAATAGCTGCGTGTCACTGTGCTGTTATGTGTCAGGCATGTTGCTTACTATCAGGCACATGTCCTGATCGTCTCGTCACTCTTTATTTTAAAAAAACCTTTATTGGCAACACCATACACAGATTTTCGTGGGAATGAACCTCAGCGTCACGCTCGAAATGAAAGAAATGTTCGGGTGGTTCGGCCGGGCGAAAAAGATAGTTGCTGCTGTTTGTCAGCTATAATTTTTTTTTATTCTAAGCCATGGATACTGGTCCTTCAGCTGCATCTGTCGCTGTCGTGTCGCTTTGTTTACTATATCCAATTTATGTTTAAACATTGTTATTTTTAATTATTTAATAGTTATTTCTTATTTTAGTTTTCACTTCTGCCGTGCGGTTTCAAAAGCACACACTTTTTTTACTCCATATGTATGTATGCCATATTTTTATTAAAATCGGTAAAACTGTTTTTAAAATATGAAAAAAAAACTAAAATTTTCTTTAATTTATCTGGATGATCTAGTGATAGCTTCTTATGAAATGCGGCCGAGTATCTGAATTTAATTTTAAATTGAAGTTGGCTTTTGTTTTAACGCAGAAAACAAATTATTATCTTTTATAAGTTTACACTTGACCACCATCTCGCTGATGTAAAGCGATGAAGCCGAACAAAGCGAAGCATGCTTACCTAGAAGAAACCGATTCACTCTCGATTTGAAGACACAAAGATTGTAACCGTCGGGAAAATCCACTCAGGCAATGCAACTAATTCTAATTCAGGGTGGGGGTGATACACCTGCACTGACGATTGACGAACGGCGTTGTGCATCTCCCCGGCCAGACACGCTCTTAAAAATAGCGGAGCACGGCCTTGGGGCGCTGGCATACAAGTTCCACTCCGATTTCGTGATGTTGATGTTGATGGAGATGTTGTTTCACTACATACTTTATTTGGAGTTCCTTCAAAGAGTCCCGATTCTAATCTTATACTACTACGAAATAAATGAAGTTCTTCAGTAATATATCTTCAATAATACAAGATTGCTATTATACTACATACAATATTATATATATTACATAAAATAAATTACTGGAATAATTATAAATGCTCATTTATTCTTTCCATAACAAGTACAAAAATATTTAGTAAATCTAACTACATATACATATGTTATTTAAAAATGATAGTTTATTACATCAAATGCAACCAATAACTATCTATTGACAATATTGTTTAGTGAGTGTGTAATTACTCAATTGAATATAGAATTTATAATCTGTCTCCTAACTTACATAGTATGAAAACTAACGTGGTTATCACACATTTTAAATGAATATATGGGTAACTCAAGTGATGTAACGTGATATACATCACGTTAGTAACCCGTATATTCATTTAAAATGTGTAATAAATATTTTCGTTATCTAAAATGAATAAACGAATATTGATATACATTATGCATATACATGTTCTTTGGTAGTCACCATTAAAGCAATGTGTTTTATTGTGTAATGAAATGTGTACTTATAAATAAGTAAATTTTATAATAAACATTTTTTGTTTGTTTAAGTTGTGACGAAATTATATTATAATTTTTTTAACTTCGAATGCGTTAACAAAAGTAACAGAAATGCATCATGTATATATCGTATGTATTATATATCGTGTGTATATATATAATCATTTGTTTATTTCATTATTGAAATAAACAAATGATTATACATTTAAATAGGTACTTAAAAATAGTTCATGTTAGTTTGGCCCATAATATTAACCATGTTTACAAATAGATATTTACACTATTTAAACTAATACATATAATATGACTATAATCTAAAAGCTGACATCAAAACTATCACAGCAGAATAACTTTCTATACTAGATGATACAAACAAATTCTAAAAGGAGTTTTATTATTTTGAGTCATTTTATTCAGAGATTATCCACCAACAAGTGCGGACTGGATCCACAAACCCGCACTGCATCCACCAACCCGCACTGGGCCAACGTGGTGGATTATGGCCTTAACTTTCTCCTTGCGAGAAAAGGCCCAAAGTCCCAGCAGTGGGAACATTTAGTGGGCTGATGATGATGATTCAGAGATTTATATTAAACAGGTAATTTTAAATCTTCGAATAAAATGACGATTTATAATACTACTAGCTGTACCCTGCGCGTGTCGCTACGCCACCTGTCGAAAATTGGTCGTAAACTCAGACACCTTCTTTGGCTCATGCACAACCACTTTGCTAAAGATCATCACCAAGTCAAAATGCATACTTTACGATTCTACAAAGAACAGACAAACATTCATTTTTATTTATTAAATATATATGTCGGCGAACTGAGTCTCGCCATCGTCATTATTGATCGCATCCTTCTGCTGTGAGCGTAGCGGCGGGTAGTTTTGGATGAATACTCGCAAACACAATGGAATTAATGAATGAACTATGTATGAACGTGACCGCTTTAGCAAATGTGCTCTGCGTGAACCTGTACCGAAATCCATGTTTTGTTTATATCTCATTAATAGTGAAAATGAGCGTCGTTGACACATTGCATCCCTTTTATCTCAGATAAAATTACGGGGATGACTGAATGAGACAAACATTTAGAGTTGCCAAATTATAACCTCACCAGAACTTTGAGCCTGAATCACAAGTCATCTATCAACAGATACCTTCGTACCCAGAAAGATACAAGCAGTTCCAAGCTGTTCCATTGACTTGGAACCCTCTAACTCCACCTGAACCTAGTGATCCAGTCGCTGAACCGCTGGTGCATCATCGTAGAGGTACCTTTCCGCGAAGTGGAGCAGCTCGAAGCAAACCTCGACGAGGATGAGGACGATGATCATCCACTCCAGCCGGATGTGGTGCCGGTCCGCTGCCCACGATGATAGCAGCTCCAGAAGCTCCACGCAGTGCGACAGTCGTTCGTTCAGCACCTGACAAATCACAACGGGAACGTTGGATGTAATTTTTTTTTTTTAATTACTCCGCTAAGTTATCATGCCGGTGACATCTATACTAATATTATAAAGCTGAAGAGTTTGTTTGTTTGAACGCTAGGATCTCGGGAAGTACTGGTCCGAATTGAAAGATTCTTTTTTCTATTGGATAGTCCATTTATCGAGGAAGGTTATAGGCTATAGAACATAACCCTACTATTAATAAAAGCGGTGCGTGAATCAAGAATGTAACAAAATTGGAGAAAAATATTCCTTTTAGAGTGTTTTCGTACGTTTCGTGCTTTGACATGACACATGACAGCATGTGTCTAAGATTGCGTTATTGAATATAAACCTTTGCCACAGATTAGCCCTTTGCTAATCAAATTTGTTTCTAAATCTGAGTTGGTACGACCAATTTCCGACAGGTAGCGTAGCAGGTAGCTGAAGAGGTGTTTTGTTTGAAAGCGATATTCTCAGGAATGACTGAACCGATTTCAGTCATTCTTTCATTGTTGTATAGGTATGTACGGGATCCTGATGAGTGTTATATAATGTACCACGGGCGAAGCCGGGGCGGACATCTAGTAAGATATAATCCAAACAAAAAGTGCGGCTAAAAATTTTTACTTCAAACAACTTGTCGTATAACTTGTCAAACGAATGAAATTTCAATGAAACACCATTTCATATAAAAGACTTCCCCGTGAATAAACGACGGTAAAATTATTTTGATATCGTTATCTTACATGTTTACACAAAATCAATGTATTACCAAAAATTGCATACTCCGTATATGTGAGTGAGGGTACAAAGGTAAAGTGTAAGGTAAGCTAGAATGAGAGTAGGGTAAAGCAGTCCACTTTGAGTTCCCAATGCTGGGATTTGGGGCTATCTTTCACAAGGGCTCAAATAATCCACCATACTGAACCAATAAGCGAGGGTAGACAGTAAATAAACCTCGTTAGCTGAGAATATACGCTTAAGCCGTTCTCTATGTTAGCAGAGGGTATTCACTAAGTTCCTCGTGTATTCATACTTATTGGCAAAAACAAATTACAGGTCAAGTAGATTAATAATTATTCCATAAACATATCATAAACCACATTACTACATTAACAAAGCTTATGAACTTCCTAAATAATGATAAGTTAATATAATTAACAATACAAATAAAAAAAAAGTAAGCGTGTAAGTGAGGGTAGTTACTTAAGAGTTTGTGACTTTTTGCTACTTAGTTGTTTGACTGGCCTCGTGGCTTAGTGGTAGTAACTCTGCCTGCGAAGTCGAGAGTTGTGGGTTCGATTCCCACCCAGTGCAAATATTTGTGCGAAGAATCCAAACATTTGTACTGTGTCTGGGTGTTTCTATGTATAATAAGTATGTTTTTAAAACTATATAAGTATCCTATCTTGCCGCCATAGTGCAAGCTTTGCTTAGTAGTTTGAGTCAGATGGTGTTGTGTGTGAATTGTCCACCATTGACGACCATTTTGTTTATTTACGTTAGAATATTTTTATTTCTGTATTTGTAAATGTGGGTAAGCAACTTGGTTTTTCTGTAACTTTAGGCAAATGAGGGCAATACTACCCCCAATCTACTTAAGTGTTCCATATTTTTGTGTGCGTTACTTAAGAGCCGGCTCACGTCGTCGCACGAAATTCAAAAAGTTTGTGTTCCGAATTTTCCATCTTTAGTATTATCTAAAAAAAGATAATTACGTTCAAAAAATAGGCCGATCTTTCTTGTTGACGTTTCCTTGTTTCAATTTTACTAATAATAAAGCCTTTACTCGTAGGGAACGATCTCCCATGACCATTTGGCCGAAAAGTCGCCGCCGTGTCAGTTTCAGACTTCTAAATCTACAAGTGATACTCAAAATTTATACTTAAAAAAATATGGGGAATATCATACACATATTTTATTAATTCATTCAAGTTACATATATCTGAATTTTGGTCCCATTTATTAGTAAAAAAAAACAAAATCATACGCCAATTTTAAGTTTTATATTGCAGTTTTAGCATTGTCTCTGTGTAAAATACACAATAACTCCAAAATAAAAATTAGACACGATAATACTTTGTTCTTTGTAGAATCCAATTCTATAGTTACTTTTCAAATCATAGTTGTCAATTTTTCAAAAAATATAAATTACCAGCAGTCGAAATTACAATAAATTACGCTGCGCAATTTAGTATGCCGCGAGCGGCCGTCGGGGGAGGACCTGCGTCAGTTAGCGTGGGAGTCGGTTACGTAATATTTCGCGCGTTTATGACATAAACTAGAATAATTATAGTGCGACCACAAAATTTTAAGTCGTTTGGCGTTTTATAACGTTTCATTCTGATTTTTCGCATCGGACCATCACATTTGATCTTGTTTACTTCTTGAAAAAGCAGAATCAGTCAATTTTTTTTTTGACGTGACAACGTCTAATAAGTCGATGAACGCTGGCCGCATGCACGAAAATGGGATGACTCGTACTGTGCACTATGATACATTTCAAATCCAAGATGGCCGCCACCATAAAATGGCCAATGACATTACCAATTTTTTCACTACTACCTCAATATGGGTATCAAATGAAAGGCCTTCCCTAGTAGAATACTACACGCTATGACAAATTTCAAATCCAAAATGGCCGCCACCACAAAATGTTGAATGTCATTATTTTTACTACTACTTCAATATGGGTAACAAATGAAAGGACTTGACTAATAAAATACTATGCACTATGACAAAATTCAAATGCAAGATGGCCGCCACCACAAAATGGCGAATGTCATTATTTTTACTACTACCTCAATATGGGTATCAAATGAAAGGACTTGACTAGTAGAATACTATGCACTGTCACAAATTTCAAATCCAAGATGGCCGCCACCACAAAATGGCGACTGACATTATTTTCCCTACTACCTCAATACCATGACCAATGACCATGACTATGACCATGACCAATTACAATGACCATGAGGAACGGCCACGACCAATGACCATGAGCAATGACCAATGACCGTTCCGACGTGTTTGAGCAACGAACTTCCACTATCAATTAATCATCATTAATTTTTACTACTACCCGAATATAGGTATCAATTTAAAGGGCTTGACTAGTAGAATACTACGCACTATGATAAATTTGAAATCCAAGATGGCCGCCACCACAAAATAGCGAATGTCACTATTTTTCACTACTTCTCATTATAGGTATCAAATGCAAGGGTTTGACTAGTAGAATACTATGCACTGTCAAAAATTTCAAATCCAAGATGGCCGCCACCACAAAATGGAGACTGACATTATTTTTTACCACTACCTCAATATGGGTAACAAATGAAAGGGCTTTACTAGTAGAATACTATGAACTGTCAGAAATTTCAAATCCAAGATGGCCGCCACCACAAAATGGCGACTGTCATTATTTTTTACTACCACTTCAATATGGGTAACAAATGAAAGGGCTTGACTAGTAGAATACAACGCACTATGATAAATTTAAAATCCAAGATGGCCGCCACCACAAAATTGCGAATGTCATTATTTTTTACTACCACCTCAATATGGGTAACAAATGAAAGGGCTTGACTAGTAGAATACTATGCACTGTCACAAATTTCAAATCCAAGATGGCCGCCACCACAAAATTGCGAATGTCATAATTTTCACTACTACCTCTATACCATGACCAATGACTACGACCATGACCAATTACAATTACCATGAGGAACGGATATGACCAATGACTACGACCAATGACCATGAGCAATGGCCATGACAAATGACTGTTCCGACGTGTTTGAGCAACGAACTTCCAATATTAATTAATCATCATTAATGTTTACTACTACCTAAATGAAGGAATCAATTTAAAGGGCTTGACTATGCACTATGACAAATTTCAAATCCAAGATGGCCGCCACCACAAAATGGCGACTGTCATTATTTTTTACTATCACCTCAATATGGGTAATAAAGGAAAGGGCTTGACTAGTAGGATACTATGCACTGTCACAAATTTCAAATCCAAGATGGCCGCCACCACAAAATTGCGAATGTCATTATTTTTCACTACTACCTCTATACCATGACCAATGACCATGACCAATTACAATGACCATGAGGAACGGATATGACCATGACCAATTACAACGACCATGAGGAACGGATATGACCAATGACTGTTCCGACGTGTTTAAGCAACGAACTTCCAATATTAATTAATCATCATTAATTTTTACTACTACCTCAGTATAGGTATCAATTTAAAGGGCTTGGCTATGCACTATGACAAATTTCAAATCCAAGATGGCCGCCACCACAAAATAGCGACTGTCATTATTTTTTGCTGCCACCTCAATATGGGTAATAAATGTAGGGTTTGACTAGTAGAATAATACGCACTATGATAAATTTGAAATCCAAGATGGCCGCCACCACAAAATAGCGAATGTCATTATTTTTCACTACTTCACAATATAGGTATCAAATGCAAGGGCTTGACTAGTAAAATACTACGCACTATGACAAATTTCAAATCCAAGATGGCCGCTACCACAAAATGGCTACTGACATTATTTTTTACTACCAACTCAATATGGGTAACAAATGAAAGGGCTTGACTAGTAAAATACTATGCACTGCCACAAATTTGACATGCCCTTGCATTTGAGACCTATGTTGAGAAGTAGTGAAAAATAATGACATTCGTCATTTTGTGGTGGCGGCCATCTTGGATTTGAAATTTGTCATAGTGCATAGTATGCTACTAGTCAAGTCCTATCATTTGTTATTCATATTGAGGTCGTAGTAAAAAATAATGGCATTCGCTATTTTGTTGTGGCGGCCATATTTGATTTGAAATTTGTCATAGTGCGTAGTTTTTACTAGTCAAGCCCTTTCATTTGATACCCATATTGAAAAGTAGTGAAAAATAATGTCAGTCGCCATTTTTGGTGGCGGCCATCTTGGATTTGAAATTTGTCATAGTGCATAGTATTTTATTAGTCAAGTCCTTTCATCTGTTACCCATATTGTAGTAGTATTAAAAAATAATGACTTCCGCCATTTTGTGGTGGCGGCCATTTTGGATTTGAAATTTGTCATTGCGCGTAGTATTCTACTAGTCAAGCCCTTTCATTTGTTACCCATATTGAGGCAGTAGTAAAAAATAATGACATTCGCAATTTTGTGGTGGCGGCCATCTTGGATTTGAAATTTGTCATAGTGCATAGTATTCTACTAGTCAAGCCCTTTCATTTGTTACCATATTGAGGTTGTAGTTAAAATTAATGACATTCGCAATTTTGTGGTGGCGGCCATCTTGGATTTGAAATTTGTGACAGTGCATAGTATTCTACTAGGCAAGCCCTTTCATTTGATACCCATATTGAAAAGTAGTGAAAAATAATGTCAGTCGCCGTTTTGTGGTGGCGGCCATCTTGGATTTGAAATTTGTCATAGTGCATAGTATTTTATTAGTCAAGTCCTTTCATTTGTTACCCATATTGAGGCAGTAGTAAAAATAATGACATTCGCAATTTTGTGGTGGCGGCCATCTTGATTTGAAATTTGTCATAGTGCATAGTATTCTACTAGTCAAGCCCTTTCATTTGTTACCCATATTGAGGTTGTAGTAAAAATTAATGACATTCGCAATTTTGTGGTGGCGGCCATCTTGGATTTGAAGTTTGTGACAGTGCATAGTATTCTACTAGTCAAGCCCTTTCATTTGTTTCTCATATTGAGGTGGTAGTAAAAAATAATGACAGTTGCCATTTTGTGGTGGCGGCCATCTTGGATTTGAAATTTGTCATAGTGCATAGTATTTTATTAGTCAAGCCCTTTCATTTGTTACCCATATTGAGGTAGAGTAGTAAAAAATAATAACAATCACCATTTTGTGGTGGCGGCCATCTTGAATTTGAAATTTGTCATTGTGCATAGTATTTTACTCGTCAAGTCTTTTTATTTGATACCCATATTGAGGAAGTAGGGAAAAAAAGAAATGTATTTCGCCATTTTCTGGTGGTGGCCATCTTGGATTTGAAATTTGACATTGTGCATAGTATTTTACTCGTCAAGTCCTTTCATTTGACACCCATATTGAGGGAGTAGTGAAAAATTAAATGTATTTCGCCATTTTGTGGTGGCCACCTTGGATTTGAAATTTGTCATAGTGCATAGTATTCTACTGGTCAAGCTCTTTCATTAAATTTGATACCCATATTGAGGTAGATTATGAAGAAAAATTTAGTCCACCATTTTGTGGAGGCGGCCATCTTGAATCGATATTAACCAAATATAGCTAAGAACAACTGCACAAAAAAATTAACCTTTAAATAAAAATGAAATTTTACTAGTAATCAGATTTTTGTAATGCAAGAATAATTTATCGTAACGTAACGGGACAACGAACGTAACGGGACAATAAGTCATCAATTTTCGTGCACGCAGCCAGCGTTCATCGATTTAGTAGACGTTGTCACGTCAGAAAATCTCATCAAAATTTTTAGTACACTGCCGTTACGGCTCAAGATCGTTCTGTCCGCCTAAACGCTCGAGCTGAATCGAACGGACGCACGCTGACAATGTTGCAGGATTTTACCTAAAGTTGAGTTCTGTCGTTTTGTGAGAGGGCTCTTAAGTGTTCGATATAGGTGAGGATATTTATTTCTGTGATAAAATGCGGGTTAGCCACAGTATTCTGTGTTCATAAGTGAGGGTAGTCAGTCGTCACCCTGGTGCGGCGCGGGATGGTGAAGTACGCCACGGTCCCGGAGTAGAGGCGCTCGAGCTGCTCTTCCTCCCAGTAGAAGTCTGGCGTGTCCAGGAGGTCCGAGTCCACGTTCAGCCGGTGCCGCAGCGAGAACAGCTCGCCCAGCTTCTGCACCACCTGGCCATCATCGGAAACGACAAATAAATAAAGACGTTTTATTGTTCATTGGCATTATGACTAAAATAGTCCGTTAGTTTCTTAAAAAATATTGTTCAACGTTTTCTTTTGTTTCACAAACAAAAAAATTACGAAAACACTGTGCTTAAAAGTTTAGAGTGACGTCACTTCATTATACGAGATTTTTACGCAGACGTGACGTCACAACCCCACTCGAAAGTTTGGTGATCTACTTATTATATTTTACTATCGATTTTTAGTAATTTGATATGACAAAATTACGAGTTCGTATTTTCCATGATCTACGTTACGGACTAATTAATTAGAATGGTATGTTTTTGACTCAGTCATTAACTTTTTTATTTAGGTTTTTGACATTGGTGGTTGTGACGTCACGTCTTCGTAAAAATCTCGTACAATGAAGTGACGTCACACGAAGTTTCTAAGCACTATCTATATCTTCGTCATTTACGTGTACAATTTATATGCGTACAATACTTTTTAATAACCCAACTGACGGACCAATTACTTTTTTTAGTCATCATGCCTATTGGCCTACAGGGATATTCTGCCCTTATCTCCAGACAAAATCTTGTGCAGAGTTGTGGGTACCTCCTTCTTGTGCACGTCGGTTGTCCCGTCGCGCTCCATGCGCGCCGTGTGGCCGCGCACGGCCGCCGCCAGCGCCTCGAGCCGCGCCTCCCACGCGCCCAGCCGCGCCGACTGCACCATGGCGTGGCTGGACATATGACAGGCCTTCTTGAGGAATACTATACTACACCCACAGATTAAATACCCTGTTGATCGGCCATCAAACGAATCTGCTTCAATTCACAAGTCACCAACGGGGGCGCAGGACGAGGTAAAAAGCCGCGCTGTGATAAACCGAATATCCGTGTCACGTGCACTACTTTCCACCAATGATCGGACAAAACGAGACAGTGTTATCCAAACTTCTAAGGACAGAGCAGGATGTAAAGAAAGACATCAACGGGTTCCCATTTCGTTTTTTGTAACATTCGTTTTAATTTTGTAGATTGATGATGTTATGTTTCTCTAATTATTGCATGAAATTACTTGCTTGTGCTATGATATACCATCTGTCCTGCTATTCTTTCCGCACCATAGCACTGAGCAGAAAAAAAAAGTTTTTTACGGTTTTTTTTTGCCAGTATTCTTTCAATCGAAATCAAAAGCCTGCCGTTAGATTATGGTCTCAAATAGCCCATAAGCCACTTTTTCCTTACATAAAATAACGTGTAAGGCCTCTGGGCCGCGGTGTATTATAAAAAAATTGAAGAAAATAAGGAACCTGAATGTGTATCTCTCTAACGAGTTGTCTCGCTCTGGCACCATCACGAAGCATGATTCCTGAAGGTGACATGATTTCCTGAAAAAAAAAACACACATTAAGTTAAGGTATTCTTCAAAACTGCACAAAGAAATTAGATTGCACTTGTCTGTTACATTCTGATAAATAATTATCTAATATTTGATTAAAACAAGGCACATCAAACTCCATCCATAAATTACATCACACATTAGGTAGAAGGAGGTTAATGAAGTGTGATATTATGTGACAAGGGCCTGCCGCCCGCTCCTTGTCACACAATGTCCCAAAAAGTGGTCGTAAATATTGTGATATCAGATTTTTTAAATATAATATATGATTATATTGTATATTTTGCACAAGTTTAATTACAATATTAAACTTGTGCAAAATATACAATATTACTAGTACAATATTACTTGTATATACAATATTACTTGTATAATATACAATATTACTTGCAAAATATACAATATTAAAATTGCAAAATATGGGACTTTACACTAGGTAGGTGGAAGGTCTCACAAATGTGGCTAGCTGTGACAAGGACGGGGGAAACCTTAAATTAGTATAAAGTTGTTTATAAATAAAACTTACGAATTTTGTTGATATACGTATGTCATGATTTCTTTCTCTTTTTCAACCACTTCTATCGGGTAGCTCTCCACCTCGAATCTGTAACAAAACATTCAGAAAAAAACTGAAATATTTTGCTATTTGAGTAAAATTGGCAGTCATAAGAACTGCACAGAACTTTTATCGAGAAGTGAATACTAAGAACTCAGAATTTGATGGTTTACTTTGAAAACTACACGGGTGAAACCGGAGGGCGTGGCCACGGCATCGGGAAATACTCACGCATATCTAGGTGGCAAATGGCCATGGTCCCAAGTTTACCCGAAGATTTCTTATCATTCCCAAGCGTGACGCTAGAATTCAATTCACGGCCCACGAAAAATCTGCCTGTGGCAAGCCTAAAGGAGTTTTCATTTCAAAAAAAGTTGGACATTCCTCACAACACTAACTATTCCCAAACTAAACACTTGTATTAGGGGAAGCTGGCTTCCCGAGGAGACCGCTGCCGCTGGTTTTCGCCACTTCACTGCAGCTAAATGCACGGATACGTCACTCCGCCAAGCGAGCCCACAAAAACGGTGGCAGTGGAAGAATCGCGATCGCAGCAGTGATCGTCGCAAAATTTCCGCCACGGCTGGACAAACCTGTGAGAGTTATAGCCAGTACCACTCGAAGGCATGTCGAGACCGACATAGCGCATATCGCTGCACGGCGAACAATACAGACAATCTACAGGGGCAAAATTACGACAAACTAAGCTAAACCCCCAGATATGTTTATTTTTGAAGACACTAGTGAAATAAATACAGTCTACCATAAAGTCAATACAAATCAACACTATAACTTACAGACAGTGCCATGAATTGGCCTTATAGATTAAGTAAAAAACGCTTCCAGCTGTGTGATTTGCTTAAATCTTACTTTTAGAATATTTAAACATAAAATATTTATCAATAAATAAATATTGGTGGACATTTCACAAACAACACCATCTGTCCCCAAACTTAACAAATCCTATAATATGATAACATAATAGGTACTTGTATAGTAGTAAATAATACTTATTATACATAGAAACACCCAGACACAAAACAAATATTCATATTCATAACATTTTCACTCGGTGGGAAAGATTAGCAGACCGACTTACTGATACCTAGACCAGTCATTTAAATTTATTATTATTATATTTAGTTTTTTTTTCATTCATTTATTAATAGCGAGCAGCTTTAGCTGATATGCCTATATCTCAGTGTGGAAATAACAAATCATAGGTAATTGACTGTTAAAATGATTTTGTCTTTTACTATCCATTTGTCAAGTTTATTCTTAAAAGAGTTTAACGACTTTGCCAAAATAACATCCTCATAATGTATGAATGATATCGATTTATCTTAATGTTTTTATTATACGGGGCTTAAGCACGATATAAATCATTGTTTAATTACCTTGACGTTTCAATATAAACATTGTGTTCAAATCACAAAAGTTTAAAAACAATGTATGGATTTCTCTATGAAACAAATTATTTTTACTATACTCACGGCCTGACAAACTCAAGGACATTGCTGGCCTCAAGCTCGGTGCAATTCCAGAAGACCACAGCTCCCTCGCGGAAGAATAGGATCTCGCGTGGTTCTGAGCCCACGGAGTACACTGCACTAGCCACCACAACATCACCAATCTCCTGAGCCTTCAAACTGGAATTATTGGACAAAAATAAATTGTTAGATGCCTAGTAATTTCATAAAAAATTACATTTATTTTGTAACTGGAACAAATTATCTCATTATTTTATTTATCACTAGCGGCCCGCCCCGGCTTCGCCCGTGGTACATATATATAACTTACAGCGTTCAAGGATTACGAACATATGAAAGAACGGTGAACGATTTTTTTATATCGGTCCAGTAGTTCCCGAGATTAGCGTGTTCAAACTATATATATGCTATAGGCTACTTTTGATCCCCAAATTATCGTGCTGTTTACTGGGTCAGAAGTGACACCTGTAGACATTTACGGAATAACTAATTAAATGACGATTGATCAGTTTTCGACCAGAGAGGAAAAAGATTAAATTACTAAAATGGCTTTTAAAAAATAGGGGTTGATCGTAGAAGAGTGAAAATTGAGGATTGTATGTATTTTTGTATGTTGTATCATAAAAAAATAAAAATTAAAATTTTTGTTTAAAAAATAAAATAAAATATTTAGGGGTGGACTACCTCTAACATTTAGGGGGATGAAAAATAGATGTTGGCCGATTCTCATAGATACCGGATAAGCACAAAAAATTTCATCAAAATCGGTCAAGCCGTTTCGGAGGAGTATGGCAACGAAAACTGTGACACGAGAATTTTATATATTAGATTTATTAATATCAAAATATTTTATCTAATATTATAAATGTAAGTTTGGATGTTTATTTTCTAATTGGAACATATTAACTCATTATTTAATTTATTATTTATTAATATCACAACATTATATCTAATATTATAAATGCAAAAGTATGGATGTTTAAATATTTGGATGTTTGTTGCTCAATCACACTGGAATATAAACAGATTGCATTGAAATTTGGAACACAGCTAACTCATTGAAGCTAAACAGCTTGACAGTAGCTCACAAAGGTGTGGTGTTCCCTGAGGAGAACTGTGCTAGGAGTCCTCCTGTAGTGATACATTATGTATAATCAGAGTTGAGTTCTTTGTATATCTTATCTTTCACACAATCCACCTATCCTTAAAGAGCTGACGAGCTCTACCATGACATCCATATTTATATTCATGTGATCATGTGGGCTAACAATGTTAATCAAATTGTTTCTTTTGTTTTCTTTAAAATGTATTAATTTTATTGTCAATCTCATCCTCATCAGTTATTAATCTTGCAGCTAGCAAGAATCCTGCAAAGGTGATAAAAACTTAAACTTTGAAACTATGCTATGAAAATCCTATGAATAAAACACTTGAAAATAAAAATTCTAAGTAAGTTAAAATAGAACTGTTACTCTTATACTCTTATGGTACTATTTATTGGCACAAAAATTGCATATTCTCCAATAATGAACAACATCATCATTATATTCTCTACTGCCAGATAAAGGCCTGCCTCTTACTTTTCCTTCTGTCTCTCTCGCATCAATCAAGTTTATGTTTTTGGACAACAGTTAATTATTGCAACAGTTAATTAAATTAAATTAACAGTTAATTAAAGGATAACATTGTTATGATTGTAATCCCTAGCAACAATAAAGATGTCTGATTGACTAAAAGTATTAGAAGAAGATTGGTCACTATCAGTTTGTAATTCTGATAATACATGATGCAATAAATTTCACAAGAAATTTTCATAGATAGAACATTAATATTACTCACTATCCGGGTTCGTACAGTTTCTGCTGAAGCAGAGCCTCTTTTAAGCCCTTCAGATCGTACGCATTTGCTGTGGCATACGCAAGGGTCAAGAAATGCCCTTCCTTATTACTTAAGTCTACTGCTGATGCCTTCTTGTGTGTCAACTTCATTTTCAGCGGTACACCCGCCTGGTCCAGTGCTGCCGTCGGCACAATAACATCAGCAGAATATTTTCTTAGGTCTAAATGATCAAATACTGAAAGAAAACCACTTTTCGGAGAGAAAAACCTGAGACTTTAACCCAAACGGTTCGGTGAGAAAGCCGGCGTTACTAAAGCGAGCGGATGCACTTCTCAATGACCTAGAAACAATTCTTGATAAATATACAGTCATTTTGCTGTTATTATATAGTTGTAAGAAGCGAAATTCTAAAATAAATGACGAATTGACTGAAATTGTTATGTAAATTTGAGGTTATTTTGAATTGTTATTGACTATTGGCAAATTGACATTGACAGTGATAGATGAGATCAGGTTGAGATTAGGGATGTTAAAAAAAATCGATTTTTATTTTAATCGTTTTTTTGTGTTGATTTTTAAAGTTACAAAAATCGATTTTTTATAAATCGATTACATAAATTACGTATTTAAATCGATTTTCGAAAAACATGAAAAAGTTGCTGAAAATTCTAGTTTTTTGGGACAACGTAGTCGTTTAGTTATTTAATTCTCGTTTTAAGTATTTTATTTTAATACTAGTGAACTGTAACATAAGACATTTGTAGTTTTGTGGCATTCATTATTTGTAATTTTACTGTTATCTAAACTTGAAGAATAACAAAAGAGTATTTTATATTATACTTTTGGAGACCATACTACTTACATAGTTGTTCAGGATTTTTAAAGATCATTTTGAGTAGGTATTTTATTTTAATACAAACTACTAATGTGATGTTAGTGGTTGGTAACTCTGCCTGCGAAGCCGAGGGTCGTGGGTTCGTTTCCCACCTCGTGCAAATATTTGTGTGTTGAATACAAATATTTGTAATATGTATGGGTGTTTCTATGTATAATAAGTATGTTTTAACATCTACGAGTATATAAATATTATAGATTACGCTATTTGTATGCCATAGTTGCTAAATTACGACTGGTCTAGTCGGGAGAACGGTGTCTGCCGATCCGGAGACCCCAGGTTCAAAACCACGCACACCACTGTCTTTTCGAAGTCATGTGCGTAATGCTGCTAGCTTAAAACGGTGAAGGAAAACATCGTAAGGAAACCGACATGTACCTAGAACCTTCCAAAGCCATGTGTCATCCACCAACCTGCAATGGGCCATCGTGGTAGAGTATTGCCTTAACTCTCTCCTTGTGAGAGAAGGCCCGAGTCCCAGCAGTGGGAACATTTAGTGGGCTGTTGATGATGATGATGATGCCTGCCATAGTACAAGCTTTGCCTAGTTTGGGGTCAGATGGTGATGTGTATGAATTGTGCACCAGTATTTACCTATTTATATGTAATTTTTTTATGATAAGGATTTACTTTTGACTTATACAAAAAAATCGATTTTTTTCGCAAAAATCGTTTTTTTTTTAATATAATCGATTTTTACAAGTCGATTAATTTTGAATAAAGAAAAATCGATTTTTAATTAATCGATTATTTTCCATCAATCAACATCCCTAGTTGAGATTGAGAATTGAACTTTTTTTTAATTTTTCTTGGTGTCGGATACTTGCCCTTCAGCCGCTACAAAATAAACAAAACAAATAAATGTAACGCCATAAAAATAGCGTACTTACTTCTATAGAAATGTAGACAAAACTACAGCACTTACAAAATTATAACTCTTTCCACAAGCTGTCTGAGAAATTACTCAAAGGATGTGGCTGAAATGTACTTGATTTAATAAAGTAGATAGACAAACCGCTCCATAGTTTTTAGTTCCTAATTCTGAAATAGAAACTAAACTATGCGCAACTCTTAGCTGAGCCACAGACTGAGTAGAGCGATACAGCTGAACTGGGCTATTACTATTAGTGCTATAAATGATCGATAGCGTCATTGAAAATTTGTTAGGTATTAGGTTTTGTCTACATTAGAAGCAATTATACTTGTTATGGTAACATATCAGTTTAAATAAAAGATGAATAGTATACCGAAATTATTTAATTCATAATAATATTATACACACAGTTTTAAAATATCACATCAATTGAACAACAATAATAATGTTTTCCTACATTTTGTCTTCATTTACAAACACTTGATTTTTAAATCAGTCCAAATATTCACATAATGAGATCATTTCAACTTAAAGTCTTAGCAAACAGTTAAAAGTTTATCTTATCATTTACACTCTATTAAATTAACAAGTGGTTCGTTTTCAGAATGACAGATATGAGTGATAGATGGGCGAAAAAATAAGTCAAATTATTAACAATGACATACCCTAATCAATTTTCTCTAACAAAATGACACATAACGCTACCTGTGGCACAACTGAGATATATTTTTGACAATAATTTTGTGTTTTGAAAACACTGTTATTTGGTAGCACTACTCAATAACTGTGTCGCCATCTTCAGTGGTGAATAAAATATGCAATTTCCTGGCAAACTCTGGTCCTATTCTCCGAGGTTTCGCTCCGGGTACCTTCGTGCGATTCACTCCCATGTCCGCAATCTTTTCAACTCCATTCTCACTTTGAAGCTCCTGTGAAAATAAAGAAATACTACTATCTCTACCATTAAAGCAATTACTTTTTAGTAATTAATACAAATAAATATTTGTTCTGTGTCTTGGCATTTTTTATGTATAATAAGTATTATTATATTTATGTAAGTATATACAAGCGAAATAAATAGGTAGCAAAAACTACAAGTGCTAGAAGTCTGAAATTTTGCATGGAGTTGCCTTTTGACACGTAAACGCTCGTTAAGACGGGGTTTACGGAAGTAAATCCCTAAGAGGGTAATATAGGGCATGAAAGTTTTACATAAAAGCACAGGGCAAATTTGAAATTTCACACACGTATTATTATATGATGTAGGGACCTACTAAGAAGGATTTATCAAAATTCCATCCCCAATGGGGTGTGAAATACGGGATAAAAGTTTTTAGGGGATGAAAATTTTATACAAACGCTTAAACCTTACGCCAACGACTTACAGAATGCGTGAGAAACCGCGGTCAAAACCTAGTCAGTATCATAAATATCAGCTATCTGGCTCTAACAGCACAAGTTTTACTTAGTTTGGGACTAGATACAGTAGGTGTTGTGTGAGAAAATAAATGTCCACCAGTATTTATTTATAAAATCAGAGACATTTCAATTTACAAGAACAAATTAAAAATTTGATTTTCCCCCGACTACCTCGGATTTGTAATCTGTACGACTTTCTACTAATCAATCCCTTTAATTTGATACCCATATTGAGGTAGGTTGTGAAGAAATATTTTATCCGCCATTTTGTGGAGTCGGACATCTTGAATCGATATTAACCAAACATAGCTAAGAACCACCGCACGGAAATTAGCCCTCAAATAAAAAAACCGCATCGAAATAGGCCCATCCGTTTGAGGTCTACGGTGCCACAAACAGACACACACAGACAGACAGACATCGACGTCAAACTTATAACACCCATTTATTGGTCGGTGGTTAAAAATACGTCTAATCTACGAAGATTTTGTGTAACATTTGATTATGATCTAACAAGATCACTTGTAAAGAAAGAGAGTCAAGGCCATAGTTCACATGACATAAATATGCCCTCGAAAGATTTTAGGTACATGTTTCCTCACGATCTTTTCCTTCACCGTTTTTAAATTGACTCGACTTGGAAAAGACAGCGCGCGAAAAATTGGCAGTCATAGGAACTGGATAGGAAAAACTTTTAACTCAGAATTCGATAGCTTACTTTGGAAACTACGCAGGTGAAACCGGAGTGCGTGGCCAAGAGCATGGCCGTGGTCCCGAGTTTACCCGAAGATTTCATATAATTTCTAATGACGCTAGAATTCAATTCACAGCCCACGAAAAAAATCTAGTTTTCACTTCAACAATATAATTATACAGTCGAACACAGTACCACCTCTTTTTACCGAAGTCGGTTTAAACGAATAGTTTTGGAACGAAGTTCCTTATGGCGCGTTGTGAAAGGGAGCTAGACGGAAAAAATCTTACGAAAAGTTGTCACGACACTTTTTGCTATTGTAAGCTGTGCGGCGTCGCATGTTTCTCTGTCTGTCTCTCTCTCTCTTATAGAAAGCAAGCCAGATATTTACATTTCTATTTCGCATTGAACAGTGTGGTGTCGCGACGATTATTTTTGTTGAGTGTATACAGGTTTTTTGTAAATAACAAATAATAATAATAATAATTCCTTCACTAATTAATCGAAAGGAACTTCGTTCCATCCGGGTGTCCCTTGACACCTCTCAAGTTTTTTTTTTATAGGTTTACACTTGACCGCCATCTCGCCTGATGTTAACGACGATGCGGTCTACGATGGAGCGTGTTTACCTAGAAGAAACCGATTCACTCTCGACTTGAAGACACAAAGATTGTAACTATCGGGAAAAACCCTCTCAGGCAACGTATTCCACAGCCTAGACGTATTTATCACGAAAGTAGAGTCAAATCTCTTCGTTCGTGTCTTTGGAACATCAACCATGAAACGATGTCGCTTTTTCGAGCTACGAGCATTCCGATAGAAAAAAGGGCAAGGTGGTATACCTGTATCAAGGCAGCTGGTTTCTTATACTCGGCGCCCAGAGCACGAGCTACCTCCAGGCTGGACTTCGGCAGGATACCGATCATCTGCTCCCAGAGCCGGCTCAACCCGTTCCCTGGAACACGGGACATTTACATCACTAGGAACAAGGAACCGGTTTATAAGGGAGCTCGAGTACTAGGTAACGAACTTTTTAATGATATTAAAACTCCCCTTGTAACGCGTCTAATGATTTATGAAAAAAAAATTACAATAAACAAGATGGCGTCGAGAAACCTTTGCCATATAATTAATCTCTATATATATAAAAATGTTATGTTGGTTTGTGTACGCTTAAAAAACTCAAAAAGTTCTGCACCGATCGAGCTAAAATTTTAGAATGTTGTATAATCTGCATCAAGGATTGTTTTTATCTCTTTTTTGCATCACAATGTGCCACAGCGAAGCGTGGCAGGGTACAGCTAGTTGGTTATAAAATTATGGTTTCGAAAATAAAACACTTGTTGATGTTGATAAAATATTTTTGAAATACGCATTATGCAAAACGTTGTTTAAACGAAAACGAGTAGTAACGTAGTGACGCCCGAGTCACAAGTCTCGGGAACTACTCGGGTTTTCTCTCTCTGCCACACGATGGACCCGGCACCCGCACGGTGAATCCATGGAATGCTAAGAAGATCGTCTCAAAAGAACTAATTTAAAAATTTTGATTAGCCTTCGACATCGAATGCATCTTTGCAGAGATATTTTGAAAATAAATAATATACGAAATGTTGTTTGCAAAATAAAACGTTTTTAAATTGTGAAGTTTTGAAATTCTTACAAATAATTATTGGTTTTGCAAATAAATGTTTGTGAAACATTAGTGAACTAACCATTCTGATATTTGTGTGGTAACTTTGAATCACATAAGTACTTTCATTGTAAATAAATAAATATTGGTGGACATTTCACACACAAAACCATCTAACCCCTAACTAAGCAAAGCTTGTTCTGTGGAGACCAAATAGCTGATATAATACTTATATATATTTATAAATACATACTTATCATACATAGAAAACACGCAGGCACAGTACAAAGATTTGATTTCATCACACAAACATTTGCACTGGGTGGGGATCGAACCCACGACCCACGGATTCGCAGGCCGACCTACTACCAACTAAGCCAACAGGCTAGCATTATTGTTTTTCATAGTGTTTGTGTGAATAACGAAGTAAGTAGGCGTTTTGTAGGTAGATGTCATTTTAGGAATTTTTCGTTTTAGGAAGATGTCATTGTAGGAATTTGTCGTTTTAGGAAGATGTCATTGTAGGAATTTGTCGTTTTAGGAAGACGTCATTGTAGGAATTTGTCGTTTTAGGAAGACGTCATTGTAGGAATTTGTCGTTTTAGGAATATGTCATTGTAGGAATTTGTCGTTTTAGGAAGATGTCATTGTAGGAATTTGTTGTTTTAGGAAGATGTCATTGTAGGAATTTGTCGTTTTAGGAAGATGTCATTGTAGGAATTTGTCGTTTTAGGAAGATGTCGTTGTAGGAATTTGTCGTTTTAGGAAGACGTCATTGTAGGAATTTGTCGTTTTAGGAAGATGTCATTGTAGGAATTTGTCGTTTTAGGAAGATGTCATTGTAGGAATTTGTCGTTTTAGGAAGATGTCATTGTAGGAATTTGTCGTTTTAGGAATTTGTCGTTTTAGGAAGATGTCATTTTAGGAATTTTCGTTTTTGGAGGATGTCATTGTAGGAATTTGTCGTTTTAGGTATTTGTCGTTTTAGGAAGATGACATTTTAGGAATTTGTCGTTTTAGGAAGATGTCATTGTAGGAATTTGTCGTTTTAGGAATATGTCATTGTAGGAATTTGTCGTTTTAGGAAGATGTCATTGTAGGAATTTGTTGTTTTAGGAAGATGTCATTGTAGGAATTTGTCGTTTTAGAAGATGTCATTGTAGTAGGAATTTGTCGTTTTAGGAAGATGTCGTTGTAGGAATTTGTCGTTTTAGGAAGACGTCATTGTAGGAATTTGTCGTTTTAGTCGTTTTTTAGGAAGATGTCATTGTAGGAATTTGTCGTTTTAGGAAGATGTCATTGTAGGAATTTGTCGTTTTAGGAAGATGTCATTGTAGGAATTTGTCGTTTTAGGAATTTGTCGTTTTAGGAAGATGTCATTTTAGGAATTTTTCGTTTTTGGAGGATGTCATTGTAGGAATTTGTCGTTTTAGGTATTTGTCGTTTTAGGAAGATGACATTTTAGGAATTTGTCGTTTTAGGAAGATGTCATTGTAGGAATTTGTCGTTTTAGGAAGATGTCATTTTAGGAATTTTTCGTTTTTGGAGGATGTCATTGTAGGAATTTGTCGTTTTAGGTATTTGTCGTTTTAGGAAGATGACATTTTAGGAATTTGTCGTTTTAGGAAGATGTCATTGTAGGAATTTGTCGTTTTAGGAAGATGTCATTTTAGGAATTTTTCGTTTTTGGAGGATGTCATTGTAGGAATTTGTCGTTTTAGGTATTTGTCGTTTTAGGAAGATGACATTTTAGGAATTTTTCGTTTTTGGAAGATGTCATTGTAGGAATTTGTCGTTTTAGGAAATTGTCGTGTTAGGAAGTTTTCACTTCTGCCGTGCGTTCTTAAGCACGCACATACATTTCTTTTTTTGGGTCGCATTGTGTCTTACCGTCTTTGTCGACGGTGACGCAGTTCCGGTTATCCCCTCGCATGTAGAACTCTGCTTGCTCGTCGATGTCGCGCTTCGCCTTCCTGGATACAAACACACAGACATACTGTTGAAGAACATGACATGTTCTGTATTAACAAATCTGAAATTGTGCCGCTATAGATGGTTATCAGTAATCAGTCTGTGCATCTTTTTTAGGACAGGTTAAGTATACAAGGGCAGGTCAATAAGTCCGTGACTTTTGGTAAAAAACATATATTTTAACAAAAAATCAGTTATTTTTTCGACGTAATCTCCTTTGAGTGCTATGCACTTTGCCCAACGTTTCTAGAGCTTTTAATCCCTTCCAAAAAATAAGATTTCTCAAGGTCTTCAACTTTGAAGGCATTTGTTCTAGCTATAATTTCCTCATTCGAATCAAATCGCTTTCCACCGAGCCATTCCTTAAGGTTGGGGGAACAGAAAGTAGTCTCTGGGAGCTAAGTCCGGATAAGTCGTAGTCATGTCACAAAACTGTCCGATAGGTACATGCATGCTTTTTAATCAGTGGTTCAACTAGGTACTGGACCCAGCCCAGGGGGGGATGTCATGACCCCCATGACCCCCTGGATCCGCGCTTGGCTAGGGTTTGGATACATACTTGTAGGGCGCGTCGGCGACGGCGCGAGTGTAGTGTATCATCAGCATAGCGAGCTCCATGGGGCTCTCCACCATGATGATGTCGATCTTGTACGACACCATCAGCTCTGCAATACCACACACTCACTTTAAACATCACTGTATTCCGGTTTGAAGGGCAATGTATGTGTATTTATATATAATTATCGTTATATCAGTATATATTTTATGTATATATTATTCTTAGTATTATTGACCAATATTTCTATGTGTTACGTATTCAATTTTTTTTTATATATATAGTATTTAACAACGTGTACATATTATAGTATTTTTTTCTACTTTTCACACATTATTTTGTTTCAAAATTATTTTAGTTTCTACTGTTTATATTTGCCTACATAACATTTAAATGTCCTACTCAGCGGGTAGCTGGTAGAAAATTCGCCCTAGCATTAAGCTTTCCGTTTGTACATTATTTTTGTTACTGTGCAATAAATATTAAATAAATAAATAAATGTCTCTAGAGAAATTACAGGGCATTTTAGGGATAAAACATCTAATGTCATGTCCATAGCATAGTCATTCTTAGAAGACTTATTTAGACGATAATGCTTTGAAGGTTTATTCCAGAATGTCCAGACTACCAGCCGGTTTCCCCCGCGTAGTTTCCAAAGTGAGCTATCACATTCTGAGTTATAAGTCTTCACTTCTATCGGCAGTTCCTATGACTGCCCATTTTTTTTTTCTCTTGCTGTTAAACAAAATATATCTATTTATATTTACCCATTTGCAAGTCAGCGATCATTTTCGTGAACTTTTCTTGGGTTAACTGATCTCCGCTGGTCCCGTGCGGCAGACTCCTGAAACATAGGATTTGTTGCTACAAAATTATTAAAACTAGCTGTACCCTGCCACGCTTCGCTGTGCCACAAATTTCAGCTCGATCGGTGCAGAACTTTTTGAGTTTTTGAACCGTAGGTACACAAACCAACATAACATTTTTTATATATATAGATAGAAATTAGAAATATTATCTTAATAAACATGACACGAAAATAAACGGAAAATTGCTCTATGAGTTTTTAGTCTCAGGGTTAATCATGACAAGACTGTACGATTTATTCGTGGTTGTATCCATAAATTACGTAAGGCAAGTTTCACGATTTTTCGACACCCCTTTTTAACCCCCGGCCAAAAAAGTGGGTGTTATAAGTTTCACGTCAATGCCTGTCTGTCTGTGGCACCGTAGAGCTCAAACGGATAGTCCGATTTCGATGCGGTTTTTTTTTATTTGGAGTTTAATATCCGTGCGGATGTTCTTATCTATGTTTGGTTAATATCTATTCAAGATGGCCGCCTCCACAAAATGGCGGACAAAATATTTCTTCACAACCTACCTCAATATGGGTATCAAATAAAAGGGATTGACTAGTAGAATACTATACATTTAAAAAAAATACAAATTCAAGACGGCCGCCACCACAAAATGGCGAATCATATTATTGTTTTCAATACTACCTCAATATGGGTATCAAACGAAAGGGCATGACTAGTAGAATACTTTGCACTATGAAAAATTTCACAACCACGATAGCCACGATAGATAGATATAGATATTGTTTCACAACTTCGTTATGGCATCTCCTATTATGGTATCAAATGAAAGGGATTGACTAGTAGAATGTTGTACAGATAACAAGAAAATCTGAGGTAGTCGGGGGTTAGTCAAAATTTTTAATTTTGTTCTTGTCACTCAATTCCTGCCAGTTTTCTCACAGAATGAACACATTTTTTGCTAAAAAAAAAACGACGTGAGATTTGTCTCGTCTCGAAAATAATCGGTCTCGTGCTTTTTGCAATATAGCCGTAGTTAATTCCAAGTACAAGAACAAAATTTAAAATGTTGATGAACCCCCGACTACCCCGGATTTGTTATCTGTAGTACAACATTCTACTAGTCAAACCCTTTAATTTTTTTTTAATTAAAAAGTGACGAGACGAGCATGACTTGTGCCTGATGGTAACCACCATGCCACATAACAGTACAGTGACACGCAGCTATTGGAACATGAAGAGTCCAAATCATTACCTAGCACTGCACTGCGCTCGTCACCCAGGATCTAAGATGTTATACCTCTAAGCCCTGTAATTTCTCTAGAAACATTGTCCTTCAAACCGGAACACAGTAATGTTTGCACATTACTGCTTGGCGGTAAAATAACTGGCAAAGGTGTGGTACTTCCCCAGGCGGACTCTGCCAAGAGTCCTACCACTACAAAACTACTTGATACCCATATTAAAGGAGTTGTGAAAAAAGAAATGTATTTCGCCATTTTGTGGTAGCGGCCATCTTGGATTTGAAATTTGTCATAGTGCAAAGTATTCTACTAGTCAAGCCCTTTCGTTTGATACCCATATTGAGATAGTAATGAAAAAATATATATTTAACTAGCCATTTTGTGGTGACGGCCATCTTGGATTTGAAATATTGTTATAGTGTATATATAGTATTCTACTAGTCAAGCCCTTTCATTTGATACCCATATTGAGGTAGGTTGCGAAGAAATACTTTGTCTGCCATTTTGTGGAAATTAGCCCACCCGTTTGAGCTCTACGGTGCCACAAACAGACACACACACAGAAGACAGACAACGTATAACACCCATTTTTTTGGTCGGGGGTTAAAAATAGCGGAGGGCGAGGGTGAAAATCACTCTATGAATTCTTAGCGTTAGGATTAGCCAGGCCCTCCCTGATTGTATGATAAGTGATTGTAGAGATTTACTACGATAACATGGCCCGCCCCTCCAAATTACTGTTTTAATGTGTGTAGTCACATCGTCAAAGTCAAAGTTCTTTATTGATAAATGTACAATTTACACGTCAATTTTATAAAAAAAAAAACAAAATAAGAGCATACAAAGAGTATACATTTTTAAAGTTTAAATTGAACTTTATATTGTACGAAAATAGGTATCGTACAAATAAGTGTCAAAAATTAAAGTATATGTACTTATTACAATTGTAATGAACAATGTCAATTTTTTACAAATTTATTGAGAGTTTGCCATCACTATATAAAAACTCGCCGTAACTATAAAAAGTTTGATCGATAAGCCAACTTTTTAATCGATTTTTGAAGCTACCCAAACTCGGTGCTGATTTAACTATTTTAGGAAGAGCGTTATAAACTTCCGGTCCCATAATGTGAGTCAGTTTTTCCGATCTCGCGAGAGAGTGAGGTATACTATCCAGCTTGTCAGCGTTACGTATATTGCGCGAATGTCTCTCTCCTCGCGTGTCGTATGAGTCTAAGTTGTTTCTGACATACACAGCTACTTGGTAGATCAAGATTGTAACTTACGAAAGAGTTTGTATGTAGTTGTAATTATTCGTCTTCAGTAGTACTCACACATGCGTGGTGGTGCGTTGTATATACTTTCACAAACACTTTCAAACGTTTTGAATTCTGGAGGGTCATGTTATCGTAGTAAATCTGTAGGAGAGTTTACTCGCGGAAGGAGCCGGCGCCCCACACGATCAGCGTGAGGCTGGTGCCGGCCTGCGCGCGCACGCCGGCGACGTGCGCCGCGGCGCCCGCGAGCGCGCCCAGCCGGTCGGCGTCCAGCAGGTACAGCGCGCGCGGGCAGATCTGCTTCGTGGCCGTCAATATCACCTGCCACACACAATACACTACTACTTACTACTCAGCAGGCTTTCTTTTGGGTGGGTAGGTTTTTAGGGTTCCGTAGCAAAATACGGGACCCTTATAGATTCGTCATGTCTGTCTGTTTGTCTGTCCGTCTGAAAGTCACAGCCACTTTTCTCCGAAACCATAAAAGCTCTACTATTGAAACTTGGTAAGTAAATGTAATCTGTAAACCGCATTAAGATTTTGATACAAAAAATAGAAAAAAATTAAAAATTAAAAAAAATTTAGGGGTTAAAAAATATTTCGAACTGAAACTCATTTTTTTTTTTTTATCGAAACCCTACGTGTGGGTTATCTATGGATAGGTCATCAAAAATGATATTGAGATTCCAAACATGATTTTTTTTCTAAACTGAATAGTTTGCGTGAGGGACTCTTCCAAAGTGGTAAAAAGTGTGTCCCACCTGTAACTTCTAAAATAAGAGAATGACAAAAATAAAAAAAAGTATATGATGTACATTACTATGTAAACTATCAACGAAAATTGGTTTGAATGAGATCTAGTAAGTAGTTTTATTTTAATACGTCATAAATTGACTATTGTTAAAACACTGATTTAAGTAACAACAAACACAAGAACAAGAACTTTTATATGAAATGAAATGAGGTTTATTTGCGTAAACATATGTAGATAAATTAGGTGTAATTTGTAGAATCATGTTCATTATGTTTTCCTCGTGTGAGGTACGTAAAAATTAATGGAAACAATGTCAAAAAGTTACTAAAAAAAATTATTATACAATGTCAAATTAGTTGAAAAAAATAAAATAATTAAATCAAATATTTAATGTCATTGTCAAATTGAGGTTTAGACTTAGAACACCTGCATCAAGTTACAACGAATACTGGTATGAGTAATAAATATATTATGTTACTTGCTGCTACGGAAGCCTTCATGGGCGAGACCGACTCGCATTTGACCACTTTTACTTTTTTATTTGAATTTAGCAACTCCACAGACTCCGGGGTCCGTGACCTTTGACATTTGTTTTATTTTTTTACATGAATCTTGGATTAGGAGAAGAAAAGGAAATAGGGGGGAGGGATTAGGGAACATTTTCATTCTAATTCTAGGCCTATCTTATTTTCTAAACCGCCTCCTCCCGGCTCAGTGCCTCCACCACCACTGCATTTCTGTCTTTGATGGCCATCTGCAAATTGAACTCTCGGATGGTATTAGGTGTTGCAGCCAACGCACGCCGCACGAACCGACCGATGGCGTCGTCGGTGTCGTCAGCGTATTACGTGAAGTTCCCTTGTGTGCCGTGAGATGCGACTACCGCATGGGGCACGCTCTCGTGCAGCTTCATGTTTGTCTTAGTTTTGATTGCGATTACCGACTCGTATGTCAGTCCCTGAGCTTCATGGATGGTAAGGATGCGTGACCCGGTGCCTGACCCATACCCCTGGTTTGTTAGGGTGTCCTTCTCCTCTTGAGTGTGAACTAAAAAGAGGGTGTTTGGTTGGTTGTTGGGTATTTGCGCTCCCTTATACCTTTTCTGCTCCAGGGACTTTACACGGGGCACCCAGGAGTACATACCGGAGTATGATTCCCTCAGCGCATATGCGACGTCCATTGGATTTCGATGTGTCCAGAGCAACTCCTGACTGATCTTTGTTACCAGGTTCGGGCGGTGATATCTCATTTCGAATAAATTTTCCCTATCGAAATAAGGCAATTGATTGACATCTCAGATGAGGACAATTTTGCCAACACCAGACAGTCAGTGACACCATTACAATGGCTCCAAAATTGTTCATGAGGGCTTCATCCACCATGAGGCGACTGAAACTATCTTTTCCGAAACCATTTACCAGAGCAGAAGCCATGGTTCGCACCCTGGTTTTGAGCAGGTTTGCGATGCGGTAGCTTTTCTCTTAGATCTTTTAGAGTACCTGTCCCCCCGGCTTGGGTCTGTATGGCGGGGGGCACGCGCCGCACCCACAGCAGCAGGCCGGGCTCCCGCGCGGCGGGCGCCGGCACCACGCGCGCCCCCAGCCACTCCAGCTCGCGCACGGCGGGCCGGATGTAGCACGCCTCCGACAGCGTCGGGTGGATCTCCACCGTCACGAACTACAACAAACATTTTTAAAGTCAAAACTTCTTTTGACGCGCCTCAGACAATTTTTTCCTGGGCTGTGAATTGAATTCTAGCGTCAAGCTCGGGAATGATAAAAAATCCTCGGGTAAACTCGGGACCATGGTCATTGGCCATCTATAAATAAGTCAGCATTTCCTATTGGCCTTTCGTATTTCTACATGGCCATACTCATGGCAACGCCCTCCGGTTTCACCCACGTAGTTTCCAAAATAAGCTATCAAATTCTGAGTTATAAATTTTCACTTCTATCAGCAGTTCCTATGGCAAATAACAAATCATTACACAGAACGTCTCTTACTGTGCAAATCTTCCCCCTACTACAAGAACAAAATTTTGATTAACCTTAGGATTTAGATTTTAAAATTAGGATTTGTTATTTGTATAACATTCTACTAGTCAAGCCCTTTCATTTGACACCCATATTGACGAAGTTGTGAAAAAAGAAATGTATTTCGCCATTTTGTGGTAGCGGCCATCTTGGATTTGAAATTTATCATAGTGCATAGTATTTTACTAGTCAAGCCCTTTCATTTGATACCCATATTGTGGTAGTAGTGAAAAAAATAATGTGATTCGCCATTTTGTGGTGGCGGCCATCTTGGATTTGAAATTTATCGTAGTGTATAGTATTTTACTAGTCAAGCCCTTTCATTTGATACCCATATTAGGGTAGGTTGTGAAGAAATATTTTGTCCGCCATTTTGTGGAGGCGGCCATCTTGAATGGATATTAACCAAACATAGCTAAGAACATCCGCACGGTAATTAACATTCAAATAAAAAAAACTGCATCGAAATGGGCCTATCCGTTTGAGGTCTACGGTGCCACAGACAGACACACACACACACACACACAGACAGACAGACATCGACGTCAAACTTATAACACCCCTTTTTTGGGTCGGGGGTTAAAAAAAAAGTTCGATGTGGGTAAAGAAGAAAAATAACTCTATATACAACTCTTAATTTACCTTCATACATTCTCCAGGCTTGTAAATCTTATTCATCACTTCGAACTCTGCCTGGGCGGCTTTCTCTTCTACTAAGGCCTTCTTCAGGATCTCTTTCAGGTCTTCCGTTTCATTTTTATTCGCTCCTTTTGTCTTCTTCGTTTCTTTGAAGACCTCTTTTTTGTTTATACCTGGGAAGAAATATGAATTCATGAATAATGAAGAATTTATAAAGAAATATGGTTTTAAATTACTTTTATTTAAAAAACCCGACTGCAAAGAATCAACAGGTGAAAGACATTATATACTATCTAATGACACTTGGGTGATGACATGTTGGATGATGACTTGGGTGATGGGGGATGATGATGAGACGAATCTAACGATATCTCAATTATCGAAATCTGTCCAGCAAGCATAAAGAAATTTACAAAAAAACAAGATACGCGCGAAAAATTACCCTTCGACTTCCGACGACGAGTAAAAATGGGACATATTAAACTAAAAACAAAACTTGTGAAAAAAACGAGTCCTGAATTTCGATTCTAACATAAAAAGTTGTTCGATCAATGTAATACCAAGTTGGTTACTTTATGAAGTCCCTAGTCAATTAGCCTTCTGTCTTAAGTTATCACGTAATTAGCTAAGCGAACAACATCTTATAGTGACCATATCAATATTGGCCATGAATGTCCATGTCCTTTGTAGAATTGTAAACTATGCATTTAATTGTGATGATTCATAGCAAAGTTTTTGTGCATGAGCCAAAGAGGGTTTCCGAGTTAGTGCAAACAATTTTAGCAAAGTTGTTGTGCATGAACCAAAGGTTTCTGGGTTGGTGAAATCAATTTTAGCAACGTTGTTGTGCATGAGCCAAAGGTTTCTGAGTTGGTGAAATCAATTTTTGCAAATTTTTTGAGCATGAGCCAAAGGTTGCTGAGTTGGTGCAATCAATTTTAGCTAAGTTGTTGTGCACGAGCCAATGAGGGTTTCGGAGTTGGTGCAATTAATTTTCGAAAGGTGGCGTAGCAATGCGGGCAGGGTATGGCTAGTCCTACTAATATTATAAATGTCAATATTTGAATGTTTTTGCTCAATCACGTCGTTATGTATGAATGGATCGGACTGAAATTTGGAACACAGTTATATTATAGTCTGGAAGAACACATAGGCTACTTTTTATTCCGGGGAATCGAGCGGGAACGGGAAGCTCGCGGGTAAAATCGCGGGGCGCTGCCAATTTATAATATTAGGTCTGTACGTAAGAAACTGGTGTTTTGTAAAGGAAGAACAAAAAGTCGTTTTTTTCATTATATTTTTCAGCTTCCAAATTTCCTTCCAGTAGATTAAAACAGTTTTATCACTAGCATCGCAGTCTGCAGCTAACTCGGACGTGGTTTGCGATGGATCCGCTTCCACAATAGCTTTCAATTCTTCATTATCAACTTTGGTCTCTGCCCGTCCACGGGGCTTGTTCTGCAGGTCGAAACCTCAGCACAAAAACGTTGGAACCCAAAAAGCACTTTGTTTTCTTTTGCGACACGGCCGCCTTACACATAATTAATCCTTCGGGCCGTTTCTACAGCACTGGTGTCACGATGGAACTTGTAAATAACGCGATATTTCAAGTTTTCCATTTTGGAAACTGAGTAACCAAAACAAAAAAAAACAATAAGGGATAAAAACAAATGAATTACAGTGCTCAAAACACAAAGGGCATGAGTAAATAGCTGTATAAATTTGAAACCAGAATTGCTAGCCAAAGAGGGGATATTTGAGATCAAAGTGACCAGCCAATATTACAAAACACCAATTTCATCTGTAATAACCTAATATTAGTAGAATTTCATTCGAAGATATGTAACAATCCCGTTCAATATATCTTCGATGGAAATGATGAAATATGATTCCCTTTTTTTTATTGATGAGATTGTTTACATTAGTTCTTACAGTCAATAATCGTGGTCTGCGGTTTCTTAGCGGCCTTCGCGGCCCCTTTTCCTTTGGGTGCGGCGCGTTGCTTCTCTTGCGGAGCCTGGCGCTCCCCCTCTAAGTGAGTCAACACTTCCTGAATCTCTTGCCTGGTCTTCTTCTCATCCAAAACTCGACGCTCGCGATTCAAGTGGGTCATCACTTCTAAAATCTCCTGCCTAGTCGTCTTCTCGTCCAGAGCTCGAGGCCCGCCCTCTAAGTAGGTCATCACTTCCTGAATCTCCTGCCTCATATTCTTCTCTTCGAGAGCCCGACGCTCGCTTTCCAAGTTGAGCAACATTTCCTGAATCTCCTTCCTAGTCTTCTTCAGTTTTGATGATTTCTCTGAAAAATATTCAATTAGTAATATCTAAAAAAAAAAAATTTTTAAATAGCAATTTACTTTCCCCGAATAAACAAAAATCGGCTTCAAAGTCAGCCTCTCCACCAAATTTCGTAAGAAGCTATCACTAGGTCATCCAAATTTGTTATATGAAAGTAAATTTTAGTTTTATGTTCATACTAGCTGTTACCCGCGACTTAGTCCGCGTGAAGCCAGAAATTAATACATGATGAATCAGATGACATATATGATACAACCGATTAAAAGTAAAAAATGAAAAAAGAAGAAGAAGACTTTATCAGCTGACTATTATTATCATTGTATAAATTCAGACCAATGGAAACTGCGTTGCCAGACAAATTGAATGCCTCTAGAAGAAGAGGCCAGTTTGTATGGGTCAATTATTTAAATGTTTTGTATCATCTTATCTTACCTGCAAACAGCAATAAAGATTTTGTATTTGTATTTGAAATAAATCCCATCGAAAACATTAATGTAAAATAAGAGCCAAGTTCAATACTGTGATACATGGCTTGATTGTTGACTTCAACAACAAAAGAAGTGACATGTAAAATGGGTGCCAAGTTCAATGGTCAAGACAAAAGTGAATGAAGTGAGTCTTTTTTTAATTTAACATAAAACCGTTAACCATTTAATGTGCAACCTGTGTAAAAAAAATTAACTATTGCTGAGGTAATCACTATAAAGACCCCCCCCCCCCCCATCCCCCATGTCATCAGAAATACTAGAACAATCCCCTACTGGGCTGACTTTGAGTCTGTTTTTCGACCAGATAGAGCAATCGGCCAAGTAATGTGCGCAGTGATTCCAGTCTCCCCTAACAAACCATCACCCACAAGGGGCAACATTTGGTTTTGAAGGTCGCACCTCCCTTACAGACATTAGCCATCAAACAACAAAAAACCACTAAGCTAAGGGGTCATTAAATTACGTCACAACTACTCGTACTTAATGTGACGTCACATATTTTACAACTTTCATTTAAATTTGTTGTAATACGTAGATACGAAATACGGTATTTTTTAAAGGTCACTTTACAAAATTTGACATCCCTCTCCACCCCTTTGTCACACAATGTTACATTTAATCGATCCTCTCCCCTGACGAGTGACATAATCTACGCATGGCCCCTAACTTGTTGTCTCATACCCAGGATGCACCATGTGGAGGTCCCCAGTCTCACACCCCAGACTGTAGTTTCTCTGTACCAAAGTTACATACCTTATTATATGGGCAACAGCCACATTAGCATTCATAGTAAAATATCTTATCATTTAAAAAATAATTACTTATAAGCTATACATTGAAGGACAGCTGTTTTTACACAAATTAGAATAGTTGGATATAAGCAATGTCACATTTAACTCATTCAATGCCGTCATTTGCCTAGCATGTTCTTACTAATCTCAATCATAATACAGAAAAACGCGAGGACTCTTGGAAAGCTTGCGGTTTTTTGTATAAGGCATTAGATTTGTATTAGGTGGCATCACTGGGAACTATTAGAAGATAATGGTGGCACTGAATGAGTTATATAAATATAATAGGTATCTCACAGTAGCACATCAACATGCTAAAGATTTAGGCTATAGTCTCCATGTATGTATATGCTTGGCCTGTATTCCCTATGATCAATAACTAAAATGTTTTTGAATATCTTGACCTCAACATTATGCAAGTGCAACCTTGTTATTTTGTCTCAATTGGTTAAAAACATCACTGTGAAATAAAATAAATTTATTGGTCAAATACAACCATCACATGTTCGCATAAGTCTAAGGTTTCATGAAAAGACTACCTTGGTACCCAAATTAGGTGTAACCTGTATGGCGTACCAAAGCCCTCCACCGTTTTTAAATATGTATATGTGCAATGGAAAGTTGTTGTAAGATTTTTATAAGATACCTGCATGACCTGATATCACATTTAGTTTGGATTGAAAGATTTTAGCTAGAAAAAGCGCCACCATTTAATGGATGACATTCCAAAGACAAATGAAGACATTTGACTCAACTTTCACATACGAAAGTGTGAAGACTGGAAAGTTATCTCAGTGGGTTTGCCAAAGGATACAATTTTGGTGTATTCAAGTAGTTTCACATAAGGAAAGATGATAAAAAATCAATTATTACTGGTGTTTGTTTTAGTTATTGACCAACGGAAAAGCTGATATCCTATACATAACATGCGAACACAACAGATAGTATACAACTATTATCGCTAATTATTATTCTATTATCATTACCTAATGTGGTTATGGAATCCAATAGACTTATAGTGCCCAAACCAGTGAATTTACCAGTTTTGGTAATCACCTCAACTGGAAAATTGCACGACACCTTCTTTCCTTTACCATCTGTTGTGAAGAAAATAGTAATGAAAACAAGTATTTTTGAAGACACAAGTATCACAGAAAATTTAGATTTCGACCTATCTATTTGGATATTGCATTTGTTTGTTGAATTTCTTGCAAAGAATAGTTTATAATAAATCTGCATAAGTAAACTTACATTATTAAGCGCAATGAACATTCTAACAATGTTGTATGTTCAATTAATCAATATAATGAGAAAACTGATTTTACCTTTAGCTTTAGTTTTAGCTTTTGGTAATCCCGGGTCTGGTAATTCCACAGAAACGTTTACATTCTCACTGTGATCGGAACAAGTACTATGTTCCGATGATATAGAAACCCTGGAGAATCTGCGGCGAGGCATTTCGGTGCTGTGAATATACAAATTACACCTATAGTCTGGGGGTAACAAATTTAATCAAATACTAAGAGATTAAGAGAATGTAAATTACTATCAAAATGCAGAAAAATCCAAAACAAACAATTTCAAAGTCTGTAAATCTGTCTTTCGAGTTTTGTTTCAGGTTTCAGGGCAGAATCCACCAGTTCTTTAGCATTCATAAACTCTACAACTGCCATCTATGACCGAGTAGCAAAGTAGAAGGGATATACGTTTTTATACCTGCCGAAAGATGGCGAAGTTTTAACCGATTTTATGATGGTGTTAATTGTGAATTGTCCACCAATATTTATATTAGTTATTAGTTAACAATTTTTTTATTATTTTTAACTATTACAGGTTCGCCCTTGACCGCTATCTCGCCTGATGTTAAGCGACGATGCTGTCTACGATGGAGCATGCTTAACTAGAAGAAACCGATTCACTCTCGATTTGAAGACACCAAGATTGTAACTATCGGGGAAATTTTGTTTGGGGGAGTTTTTATTACGGTATCAAATAATTCTTTGCTTGATACCATAATAAAATATATCGCTATTCGCTATATCGAAGTGTTGAAGTGTATTTACAGCAAAGCCACAATGTCTGTCCGATTACAGGACCAGTGCACAAAACATATCCAGCTACAGAAAGGCGTGAGACAGGGAGATGTTATATCTCCGAAATTGTTCACTGCCGCGCTGGAAGATGTTTTCAAGCTACTGGACTGGAACGGATATGGCATCAATATCAACGGCGAATGCATCACTCACCTTCGGTTTGCCGACGACATAGTCATTGTGGCGGAGTCGATGGAGGACCTCGGTGCTATGCTCAGGGACCTCAGTAGAGTATCCCAACAGGATTATATAGATAGAGTATTTATTATGACATTGTCTAATTATTACTATTTTATTGTACAATATTTATATTTCGTATAATTACTGTTATACAATTTATTATGCCTGACTTGTAAATGTATATTTATCAATAAAAAACTTTGACTTTGACTTTGACTTTGGTAGGTTTGAGGATGAATATGGACAAGACGAAGGTCATGTCAAATGTTCATGTCTCACCTGTACCGGTTATTGTTGGGAATACCACACTCGAAGTTGTTGACGAATACGTCTACCTGGGTCAAAAGATCCAATTAAGTAGATCCAACTTCGACAAAGAGGTCCAGCGATGGATCCAACTCGGATGGGCAGCGTTCGGGAAACTTCGGCACATCTTTGAGTCCAAAATACCCCAATGCCTAAAGACGAAAGTCTTTAATCAGTGCGTGTTGCCAGTGATGACTTATGGAACTGAGACGTGGTCCTTCACTGTTGGTCTCATAACGAAGCTCAAAGTCACACAGCGAGCTATGGAGAGAGCTACACTCGGAGTCTCTTTGCGCGACAGAATCCGTAATGAGGATATTCGCAAAAGAACTAAAGTGGCTGACATAGCTCAAAGAGTAAGCAAGCTGAAGTGGCAATGGGCAGGCCACATCGCTCGCAGAACTGACAACCGATGGGGAAAAAAGGTTCTTGAGTGGCGACCACGAACCTGGAGACGCAGTGTTGGACGGCCTCCCACTAGATGGACAGATGACCTCACAAAGGTCGCTGGAAACCGCTGGTTGCAGGTTGCGCAGGACCGTTCGTTGTGGAAATCTAGGGGGGAGGCCTATGTTCAGCAGTAGACGTCTTGTGGCTGATGATGATGATAATAAAAACTCTGGTCTTTCTATATATATATTTTTGTAGTGTTCCGTTCGACTGTACAGTCTTACAAAATCGTGCCAAACTGAACAGTTTTATCACATACATGTAGCGATTTATCGGTACCGTTCGAACTGTACAGTCTGATCGTAACGATTTCTCGTAGCGTGTATGGCCACCATTACGATTCGATAAGATTAGCTTATTCATTCATTTATTTTATTGCGTTGTAGGATCTTCATGTCGCGAAACGGTACTCACTTATGAACTGTACCGTACTAAAGCACGGTGCGAACGATTTTTGAATAGTAATTTTACTAGCCTAATGCGAACAAGCCTTTATTAGGTCACGATTTTGGCGGGACGTCCCGATTTTTATGTCTTGGACGGGAGGTCCCGCGCGGGACAAATTCTGTCCTGCTTTTCGGGGTTGACTCGGCCGTCCATACTCTCCAAACTTTCCATACAGTGTGCTGAAAAGCGCGACCAGCAAGTATCCCAAAATTTCTCCCTCGTCAGCATTCCCTACATAAATATGCTCATGGGCACGCTCTTCGGTTTCACCCGCGTAGTTTTCAAAGTAAGCTATCAAATTCTGAGTTATACCTAAGTTTTTTATAATTATTTTTTTATTTCTGTTTGGAAGGCCATGCTGCGAGCCAAATTTATGTTATATTAGTTTAACAAACAACATTATCATTCTTATAAATCATTTTAATGTGCATTTCCTGTAAAAATACGAAAAGTTGATTTTTCGGCTTTTGTTCTGGAACTTCCTCATTTAAACGTCAAACAATGTTCGATCGGACGAAATGAAGTAGAACCGGAGTACGAAAGTCGCGAGTTTATTTCGAAATTACATTTTTCCTAAACTTCCAAAATAATAGAGTTTTAAAGCGTCTGTTAAGCAAAACGGCCGACGGAAAGTGTCTGAGAGTATCGGGGCCTTATTTGTAAAGATATTGCCTATAACATACGTGAAAATCAGTTATCAGAAAATACGTGAAGTAATTAATGTAGCTTCTGGACCCCATATCTCAAAATTAGCCGTCTAAGCAAGTTAGCGGGTAATCATGTGTTCTTAGTACGTAGGTACTAGGTAACTCTACTCAATCGTCCACATTTCATCTATCAGAAAATACGTGACGTCTGGCGGCTCTGGGATCTTGGACTACCTATATGTATTTGAATTGAAGTATTTTAAGAATTAGGTACTTTAAAGAAAGAAAGAAAAGAAAAATATTATATTATAAAATATATACAAAAAATTTATTTGCCAAAATAACATGTAAAACAAGAAAATTAATTAATTGTAGCTTCCGCACTAGGCTAGGCCTATATCGCGGAAGCCAATACGATTCACTGTGTGAATAAAATAAAATTAGTGTCTTTAATACGATTGACTTATCATTTAACAAATAAGTGTCATACATCACTCAGCCATCACCATTACATGCATGCACTTACATGTTCACAAAATATATCAACATGTTTATAATTACACTGAGTACTATACATTGAACATGGACTAAACATGATAACAATAACAAGATTTACACAAACAAACAAGTACACACCACATATAAACTACATACAGATATCTATGAAAAATTATGAACAAAGTCTAAGCAAGCCTTCTGTTTCTTTATAATTTAGCATAATCAATAATTTATAAGTAGCCTTTTTGGCCTCAGAATTGGTTTTATCCATCAGATGGCAATGTTTATCCGCAGAATTGTACACATGTGATCTGATGAAATCACCAAAACGACGAGCAAAACTTGTGAAAACCCGCGGATAAGGGATCTTAAAATTTCTCTTGTTGGCCATAGCATTGTAGTCACTAGAAGCAAAAACCACTCTATGCACGGAGAGAGTTATTCCGTATAAATAATTGCCTAACGCTCAAAACACCACTCTCTCCAAAAATGTCAACGATGGGATATCTAAACGGTTTTTTTAACATCACTTTCAAGACCGATCGTTGAGCTCTCTCTGCGTATATCACATAAGATGCGGCTGCACTGCCCCAGCATGTAATGCAGTATGTGATAATTGATTGACACAGGGTAAAGTAGACTGATTTCAGAATATCTAGCGATGCAATGTCACGTAGATTCTTCATGATGCTAATAACTTTACGAATTCGGCTCGAAAGTGCGAGAATGTGGTTCCTGAAATTTAAGTTTTCATCCAAAAGAATACACAAATATCTAACCGTTTGCCACCTCTGGAGAAGTTCACATTCGCATGCTTCAAAATCACAGTTAGGATTATGCAATTTAATGTTTGTGTTAAAATCTGGGGCTGATGCAGCTGTTATATGAAAACATACATAAACAGTTTTCTTGGCGTTCAGTGTCAGAAGGTTACTCCGAAGCCATCCAGAAATAACTGACATGCCCTTTTCTGCATTATACAGTACCTTTGACCAAGTAGAACCATAAACGAAAAACAAAATAAAATAAGAAGGATACTTAAACTTAAAGTGGGAATGGAAAAGAAATTACAAATTCTAAAGAAATAGCGGATTCATTCAATAACTTTTTAAGAATGTCGCGCACAAATTAACGAGTAATACACAAACAGATCCTAGTAAATGTGTTCCTTATTTAAAATTAACAAATAAAGTACAAAGCAAAATACACTTCGCCCCAGTAGATTTAGAAGAGTTGGTGACAACCATAAAAAATATGAAACCGAAAACTACATCTGACATTTATGGCATGAGTCCTAAAACTCTTCAAAAATTAATTTTAACAAACAATAACATTTTAGAATTAATATATATTACAATCAATTATTGTCTAGAGAAGGGAGTGTTTCCCGAATGTCTAAAACGTGGTAGAGTGATTCCACTGCATAAAAAGGAGATGATACGGAACCTGGTAATTATCGACCAATTTGCATTTTACCTGTGATATCAAAGTTACTAGAAACTGTAATTAAAAGGAGAATTTTGGACTACTTTGAAAACAACCATCTTTTCACAGCTTCTCAATTTGGATTTCGTGCAGGAAAATCTACCGAAATGGCGATAAGAAAAGTAATATATTATATTTTGGAATCACTGGATAAAGCAGAAAAATGTGCTAGTATATATTGCGACTTGTCAAAAGCATTCGATTGCCTACGCCATGACATCTTGATTCTGAAGCTACAGCATTATGGGTTTCAAGGAGCTGAGCTTGATATGATGAAGGCATACCTCAAAAACCGATCCCAAATTGTGTCACTGAACGACGGTGACAAATCAGAAGAAAGTATCATGGATATAGGCGTGCCACAAGGATCAATATTGGGGCCATTACTATTTCTGATTTATGTCAATGATCTTGCTAACATAATGCCTGATTGGACTTACATAAGTTTATTTGCAGATGACACTCATGTTGGTATAAGGGATAAACTTAAAGATAGGCTAAATGAAAAACTTACAGAGGCTATAGGTATTTTGAGTAAATGGTTTAGTGACAATGGCATTGTTATGAACGCAGACAAGACAGCTGTAATGTATTACAGGTCCAAGAAAGGTGGATTCAATGAAAATGGGCTGAAGGAAAATGTTTTTCTTGGTTACACAATTGATAATACTATAACTCACACAGCACATATCGGAAAAGTATGTAGACAGTTGTCAAAAGCAAATTACGCACTTCTGAAACTGAAGCCATTAGTGGATAAAGCTGCTATGCTTTCGTTGTATTTTGCTTATGTACATTCAAGAATAAGGTATGCTATAACAGTATGGGGAAACGGAAAAGACATGATAAGGATATTACGAGCCCAAAAAAGAGCAATGAGAATAATTTTCGGTTTAAAAAAGAACGTCTGTGAGAGAACATTTCAGAAGTAAAAAATTATGACTGCTATATCGTTATATATCTACAGTTGCTTGTTAGAGATATATGACGAAAAAGTGACCCTCATGAAGACAAAACCTAGGTATATAAGAAAGTGCCGAGTTTATGATGAATTGCAAATACCTAGAAATAGACTGACTAAAGTACAGAAGCAAGGCATTTATAGTAAAATTTGTATGTTCAATAAGCTGCCAAAAAGCGTCACAAAACTAGATAAAAAACGTTTTACAATAAAATTAAAATACTTTTTCGAGTCCAATCCCTTTTACTCACTAAATGAGTTCATGAAACTTAATATGACAGATTCTTCATTCTTGCAAACAAGTGATTTAGTTTCAAACCAATAAGTTTCAGTTCCATGGTTGTTATTGACATAGTCTCATAGTAATTTATAGCAGATATATACCTATGTTTTTGTTTTTCTGTTATTTTTAGTTTTTTTTGTATAATTGTGCCCTTTTTTTGAATATGACAGATGTTTAAAAAAATTGACATTTACTTTTACTGAATGAATTTGATAATGTATGCATTTATGTTTAAAAAAATTTGACATTTACTTTTACTGAATGAATTTGATAATGTATGCATTTATTTTAGTTGAATATGTTTATTGTATTATGATCTATATTTGACAGATTTTGTAAATTTTGTGCAAAATTACCATTTGAGCATTTTTAGCTAAGTAATTTTTGACAAAGGTTCGTAATGATGTTTGTTAATTTGGGTCCGAATTGTTTAATGTTAATACATACTTAATACATGATTATAACGGTGTAAGAATAATATTGTTGGAATTAATTATAACTTGATCGAATTTTGTATTGACTTACCTAATGTAACAATTTGTTATAAGGCCAATAAATATTTCTATTCTATTCTATTCTATTCTAAAACGCAATAGCAGTGTCGTCGGCGTAACAAATAATTTCAGCATTTTCTATAGGCAGCTCGTGAATACTATTAATATACACCGTGAAAAGTGTGGGACCTAGAATACTACCCTGAGGCACGCCGAAATACTAATAATCTTATTTCACAGTATTGACTAAAAACTAAATTGCCTAATAATCAACCACATTTAAAAACATTCATTTCGGCGTCTACTTTGTTAATACATTCTGCAATTGGTCTACATCAACGGTCGCATTTACTTCTGCAGAATAAACGAGATCAGGTGGTAATTTTTATCGTAAAAACCGATAAAAAATACCTACAATTTGTGAGTTTTTTGTATACACCCACCTAGCGAGCAACACGGAAGGCATACACAGCGTTTCCCCTCTGTCAAAGTACAAGTCCGCGTGGACCATGGAGTTTGATAATATATACTGTGGCTCAGGGGCCGGGGCTAGATTTGTGAATGGTGCTTTATTTTTATGTGTTAGTGATTTGGATGTGTATGTAAGCTATGTATGATCGGCAATGGATCGGTACAGGTAGGTATGTTTTGTATGTAATAGTGCGGCTTTGCGCTAGTGTGCAACTTTCCCCTCCCGCAAGAAATGACAGAATGATTTGAACAATATTTTTTAGCTAAGGCTACTTACTTACTTAGCCTTAAGTAGGAAGATCGAGTTGCTCGATGTGTATACCTAATCAATAGTGTTTCTTTTCCATAATCCACAGTTTGGGGTTTCAGTTTGTGATTACGTAATCTTATTACCTATGATATCAATTGACCAAATCAAATGCTAAGATATTGGAGTTATGGTAAAACGGACAGTGCTAGGACGCTTTGCCTTTTCAGGCATGTTGTTTCAACGTAAATTACACTCACCGGGTGACTCACATTGCCCTTCAAATCGGAACTTAGTAATGTTGCACATTACTGCTTGGCGGTAGAATAACTGGCAAAGGTGTGGTACTTCCCAAGCGGACTCTGCAAAGAGTCCTACCACCACAAAACGACGTTACGTACCTTGACTTTTATTTTTTAATTTAAATTAGCCACTCCACAGACTCCGGGGTCCGTGATCGTTGTCATTACAATTATATATTAATTTTTTTACACATTTTTTGGATAAGGAGAAGAAGAGGAAAATAGGAGGGAGTTGGGTACATTTAAAATCTAATTCTAGTGCTCGTCTGTAGAGCCGATCACTACCGGTTGGGATTGCTGCTGTGAACACTTAGTGGACTGGTTATCTTATACCTTTAAACGACCAATTCTTGTAGGTATATATGTATGTAGGTATATATATAGAATCTGAATCTCGGAAACGGCTAGAACGATTTTCATGAAATTATGTATACAGGGGGTTTCGGGGACGATAAATCGATCTAGCTCGATTTTATTTTTTTTAAACTTCATTTTATGCGCGTTTTAAGACAATGAAAAATTCCTACAATGTCATTAGATTATGTTCTTTAAGTCTAAGTGGCTCAGTCGGAATATGCTCGCCCTCGGATTCAACAGGCCGCGTTTCGAATCCTGATGGTTACGCTCGGATTTTTCTTTTTGGTCTTTTTTTTCTGAGAAAACCTTATACAAGAGCCTTTTATAAACGCATTGAATTCGTATCTAAGTAGCTCTAAGTAAGTCATCACTACGTAATTCGTACCTTCCTAAATATCATTTAAAAAAACCGAGCATAGCTCGGTCAACCAGGTACTGAAATACTTAAATGTAATAGCGTAGTTACAAAAATTTCGAACTCTAATTAGAAGTTTTTCAGGTTCGAATTCTTTGCATAGTTAATGTATGTAGTTAATATGCATTGTTAATGTTATGCGATCTACTATTTAGATTCGATTGAAGCATATTTGAAGTCGCCTTCCATATCATAAATACTTCATGGAGAACATTTGCTGTCGGCAACTCGCCGCTGTAGAAAACACCGCGCTAGAAAACCATTTACTTTCTACACCTTTGCTTTGCCTCCGTAATTGTGCATTGTTTACAATTCTAAATCTGTATTTGTCGACAAACATAACTATGCTCGTTTTTTCATCCTTGTCTGTTTATCCTTGAATGTTTGCTCTGTCTGTCTGCACAGAGGGCCGGAGCCCTCCCCTCGGCCCTCCGCCGCGCGCCGCGTCCTCCAGTCTGGCTGAGAATGCGAGGGAGAGCGGTCGTTGCTCTATAAATGATTCGCGTGTTCAATTTCACAAAATACTTCGCTTATCTGAATAGCTAAAGACACAGTTGCCGCGCTGTAGGAAAAAAATTTTAAATATTCTTTTTTTTAACCCGTTCGGAGTTTGAATATTTATTATTTTAGCCGGACGTCAACAGAAGTTCAACGGCTTTTGTGTTAACATTGCAGTTTACAAATAAACAAATTAAAATTTACCGCGCGAGGAACGAAATTTCAAAACGGGATTTGAAAATAAACAAAAATATGGATTGGCGCGAAAAACTTTTCGGGAAAGTGCTTGTGAAATGCGATGAGAACGGTCAGTTTTTGAACATTCCAACTTTGGAAGCTTTGTCAGATTGCGTTGAGAATGGGGACGGGACTGTTTGCGGCATTTATTTTTCGTTTGCAAATATAAGTGACGAGAGTGATGACTTTGGAGTGCGACTTGAGGAGGTTTACAAGAAAGTGCACCCTCGTCTGAGGGTAGTTGAAGTGGTGTTGTGGGCGCACGTTGGCACCCCCGAGGGGCCCGTGGAGCGAGAGGCGGGCTTTCGGCGGACGCTCACTGGGAAGCCCTGGTTCGCTGTGCCCTTCCATGATGTAGATACTAAGGTTAGTGAATTTAAAGTAGAGTGAATCGAGAGTGAATCAGTTTTTTCTAGGTAAGCACGCTCCATCGTAGATCTCATCATCGCTTAACATCAGGCGAGATGGTGGTCAAGTGCGAACCTATTATAGTTAAAAAAAAGTGTCGGAAATATATTTTAAGTTAAAAAAAGGTAATAATAATCTTCATAAGAAGCCCATACTCGTCCACAGCTAAACATAGGTCCAATATTACGTCAGTCAGCGCGATCATCGTTACATTTCCAACTGCCACCAGCTCCCATTGCTAAAATCGTCAATCCATCTAGTCTCTGGACTTCCCTCACCATTTTTACCGCTTCGTAGTCTCCACACAAGAAGCCGTCTTTAACAACGGTTATCGGTGCCACTTCAGTTTGCTGATCCACTGAGCTATGTTTATGACCTTAGTTTTCTGCCTTATTACATCATTACAGACCTAACATCTTTCGGAGTCATGTGTCATCCACCAACCCGCACTGATGGATTATGGCCTGACTTTCTCATGAAGGCGCCGAGTCCTAGCTGAGGGGGAACATTTACTGGGCTGTTTACGCTATATGGGAAAAGTTACAGACCTGTTTTCCTAACGTGACGCTTAATCTCCTCAGCGACCCTTTGAGTGACACTCATGGCCGCCAGCCGAGGAGCCGAGGTGAGCCTCGGCTCGACATGTACCTAGTTACAGATCTCCCAGAGAAACTCTAACCATAATCCATGTTTCCGTCGTTCCGTAGCTCGCTGTGTGAGTTTGAACTTACAGACCATTTTACGGTTTCACCACCTTAGGTCATGAATGGACCGCATTGATTAGTACCCTTTTGTGTAGGGAATGTGGGATGGGTTATGAGAACATTCGTCGTAATTTATAAATAATCATTGTCATCATCAGTCGCAAGACGTCAACTGTTGAACATAGGCCTCCCCCCTAGATTTCCACAACGAGCGTAACCAGCAACCTGCGGTTTCCAGCGATCTTTGTGACGTTATCTGTCCATCTAGTGGGAGGTTGTCCAACACCGCGTCTTCCGGTTCGTGGTCGCCACTCGAGAACCTTTCTTCCTCATCGGTTGTCGGTCAAATAATAAATAAATAAATAATCTAGCTACTAGATCTGGCTAACTATAGCTTACTAGTATCAAAAAGCTAAAAGCTGTTCATGATTCCTGAGTGCTATAGGCTATTTATATGTACCACGGGCGAAGCCGGTGCGGACAGCTAGTATTTTATCAAAAACGTTTACACATTTAATTAAATTCTGGGTCTAATCTGCAAGTAATGGAGTGCGGTTACAAAAAAAAACAAATCTGACCTTGAATCTTGCATTTTGATTTGAAGACATGTAGATTGTCATGATTATCCATCAGACAATATATCCACACAGGAAGCACATTCCACAGTTTTTCGTTTAGAGTCTTTCGAGCTTCAACTACTAGAAAGCCTTCCTTTAGCTACGAGCATTTCGATAGAAAGAAAACACTTATTAATGAAGGTTGATGTCCTTTTTATGCCGAGGAAATGCATTTACGCATAACCTTCCGGCTGGGAGATGATCGGGTTATGTCGGATTTGACACCAAGGACGGACATGGTGCCGACTCAAACTCCACGCGGTTCCGCCTTTGCTGCTTACGAACTATTCTGTTCTCGTATTCAAACGCGAACCGGCCGCATCTTCTCGAACTCTCCTGTCACCGGCGCACCTGATTCAAAAAACACCGTGACCACCTCAGGGACCAACAACACATTTAAACACAAACACCAGGAATCAGATATTTAGAGGACTAATCTGTGTAGTTCTTTGTGTTTTTTTACTTTTTAATTTAAAACTACTATTAGCTTGCCGCAACTTCGTTCGCGTAAAATTTCGAAAATTGCTATTTCCTAAGAACTAAGATTTTTTCGCGATGAAGAATATTACTTTTAATTTCATCATTCGTAAACTAAGTTTTATTTTTAGCGCATACCACACCATTAAAACACTCCTGAACCCCGTTTAAAATTAAAAATTTCACATTTTTAAAATGAAAACATTTTACAGCCTGTTTCAAAGTTTTACAAAGAAAAACTCGAGTTACGCAGAGTTTTCATGTAGCCAGAGGGGACCATAATTACGAGGGCTGCCACGTCAATACCATGTATCACCCTAAATTATTTTCCACCCCTGTCTCACCCCTGAGGGCTTAGACATGTTCTCTAGTGGTTCGTCACAGGTGCGTTACACTCATTAATGTTTTTTTTTCTTTGGGAAATGAAAACATTTTACTCTTTTCTTTTTTTTTTACTCGGCGTCGAATTATGGTGTGTTAGTGGATTAAATTTATTGCTGAGGGTGCCGAAGAGTAATAAATTCTATTTAGGATTCGCGCAATTGCAATTCGGGTGCATTGGGGTAAGTAAGATTGAATGGGGTAAATATTAGGGGGTGTGAATTATTGTGTCATTATATTTTCCGCTCAGTGAACTTCCACGCTTTAGGGGCTATCGTATTTTTTTCGTAATGCCGCTAACTTAAAACGCTATAGGAACATATCGTGAAGAATCCGTACCTAGAATCTTTCGAGTCCCAGCTGTGGGAACATTTAGTGGGCTGCTTATGATGTAATTTTGAAGTGAAAAACTTCTTACAGCGCGGTACAGACAGATGTTTCGTGGGCTGTGAACTGAATTCTAGCATCACGCTCGGGAATCATAATAAATCTTCGGGTAAACTCGGGACCATGGTCATTGGTCATCTAGAAATGTAGAAATGCGTCAGCAGTAGTTTCCAATGTAAGCTATCAAAAGAGTTTATAATCCGTTTATAAGCTTCTTTTAACTACTTTCGGCAGTTCCTATAACTGACAATTTTTTTTACTCGCTACCTTTGCAGGATACTTTGAAATCAGTTTAGTTGTTTAGATGTGAAAGTGTAACAAACAGGCAGAGTTACTTTCGCTTTTATTATAGTACAAGAACAAAATTAAAAATGTTGACTAACCCCCGACTACCTCAGATTTGTTATCCGTACAACATTCTACTAGTCAAGCCCTTTCATTAGATACCCATATTAAGGGAGTTGTGAAAAAAGAAATGTATTTCGCCATTTTGTGGTAGCGGCCATCTTGGATTTGAAATTTGTCATAGTGTAATGTATTCTACTAGTCAAGCCCTTTCGTTTGATACCCATATTGAGGTAGTAGTGAAAAAAATAATATAATTCGCCATTTTGTGGTGGCGGCCGTCTTGGGTTTGATTTTTTTATAGTGTATAGTATTCTACTAGTCAAGCCCTTTCATTTGATATCCATATTGAGGTAGGTTGTGAAGAAATATTTTGTCTGCCATTTTGTGGCGGCGACCATCTTGAATCTATATTAACCAAACATAGCTAAGAACATCCGTACGGATATTAACTTTAAAATAAAAAAAAACCGCATCGAAATCGGCCCATCAGTTTGAGCTCTACGGTGCCACAGACAGACAGACATCGACGTCAAACTTAGAACACCCCTTTTTTTGGTCGGGGGTTAAAAATCAGGATTTCCTACAGCTTTAAAAACTGAAACACTAAAGTATAAAGTTACTAAGTTGTAATGGTTGGGCTCTTTGCAGAGTCCGCCTCGGGAAGTACTACACCTTTGGCAATTATTCTGCCGCCTAGCAGTAGTGAGCAAACATTACTGTGTTCCAGTTTGAAGGGCAATGTTTCCAGATAACTTACTGGGCTAAGAGATAAAACACCTTAAATCTTCGGTTGACGCGCACAGTGTACCTATCTACTACGTAATGATTCGATCTCTTCATTTTCCAATAGCTGCGTGTCACTGTACTGTTATAGCACACCCCGGACACTCCACTAAAACTCCATACAAGCTTCGCTGTGGAGCTACCTACTCTTCACACAACTACGCAGATGTTGTTCGTACACACGCGTGTATGTGTGCGTTAGCGCTAGGGCTACTGAATTATTTTATTGAATAGTTGTGCCCCTTGAGTTCACCTGGTGACGTAAAGTAGTTTATAAACTTGCTGTAATGTTGAGTTACATAAATAGAATGGTGCCAAATTATACTATTCTAATTAAAAGTGTGTATGTATTGCCGCGTATATTATCTATTCTATGGTTATAGGCAGACAGACATGTTACTTACTATCAGACACATGTCCTGCTCATCTTGTCACTATAAAAAAATGTACTAAGTATTTAGTTATTTATATTTGAATCTGGGAAATAAAATCGGGAATCCTAGTAAAAATCTAAAAATCACAGAGCGTAACGAGGAGAAAGTTTTCGAGTAGGAACCTACATTATTTCTTCACGCTCTAACTATTTCACTGGTTTGGGTAAACAGAATAGAGTCATTTATGTATTTTATTGCGTAATCTTTTTTTTTACTTTTGCTTTGGGGATTTTTTTAAGTGAAATCTTCGTTAGATGCATGCATCGATATGATTAAAGAAACGTTTTTAGGAGTTCGATGGATGCATGCGTTAGATTGGTACACACGGTAGGTTAGGTTAGTTTGTAATTTGACGGTTTTCACAAATTCACGGTGACGTCTATAGAAAGATCTGTCTCTGGCGCGTCAAAAGAAATTTTCGCCCTCGGAGTCAACAGGCCCCGGTTCGAATCCTGATGATGGTTACACTTAGGTCTTTTCTTTTTGTTCTTTTTTTTTTGAGAAAATCTTTTACTGAGAGCCCTTTATCCAACGCATTTAATTCGTATCTAAATAGGTACATATTCTAACAAAAACACAAAAAAATCCTATTGACGATGCATCTGCACAAACTAACAACTGTTGTACTTGACAATAGATGGCGTTACAAGCGGAAAGCGACCTTGTTTTATTATTACCTACATTATATTTCATCACTACGTACTTCATTTAAAAAAAAACGAGCAAAGCTCGGTCAACCAGGTACTAATTATAAAAGTAAGCCGAAGTTTGTGCAAATCAGAATATTAAACACTCTCGGGATTTAGGAAGTAAAACAAAATTGAGAGAAAGCGCCTCAAGGGCAGAAAGCTCCGGCCATACATCTGAATTTCATTACGCATGAAAGTCGGTATTTGCATCCCTGGGGCGGAACACCCTCATGTTTTGATTGTTTTTGCTAAATGATACTCGTACTCTCGTACACATAGGAAACCGTATGTTTTTAATTAATTATCTTATACATACTTCTAAGAGGAATCCTATTCGTAGTAATGGAAATTAGATATTTATTTAAGATCCACACTTTGGTCTCTATATTTCTATACCTATTAACTAGTGATTTGTACTGTTATACAGTACACTCTTATGTTTTGTTTGCTCATTGAATAAATAAATAAATCACATCGTAACATCTGTACGGATCGGGTTGAAATTTTAAACATGAATAGGTATTTTAGTATTAAAATTAACGTGGTTGTTACACATATTTGATTGGATAACGGGACACTCACGTATATACGGTCGGTCAATCCGACTCGAGTTTCGGCCGCGTCCGGCGGCCTTTTTTAAGGAGAGTGCACGCGCGCGACGGCTGCCCGTTTGGCACTGCGGGCTGCCGCACGGCGCGCACGCAAGCTGAGCATTCAACACAACATGAGCATGAGCATTCTCTTAGGTCGGACGCCCAACATTTTATTCGTTTCGATAAGGCGGAGGTCCTGGCACGGGAGAAGTTCTTTGTACCCGTAAGGTCACGGAGGCCATCGAAATCGGCAAGCGTCCAACCTTGCATAGAGATGAAGGATGGTATGTACCGCCCGCTTGGAAGCCGTGCCTCAATAGTACTCGGCATGGTGTTCGCTATATGAGTGAAGACACAGTGAGCTCAGTGTGCTGCAATATTCCCGACTCGCAGCTCACCAGTGATGAAGAGTTCAAGTGTATACCTGCGCAACCCTCTCGCACCCCCTCACCTGCACCCCCGCAACAGCCGTTGAGCTTGCGTGCGCGGTGCGCGCCGTGCGGCAGCCCGCAGTGCCAAACGGGCAGCCGTCGCGCGCGTGCACTCTCCTTGAAAAAGGCCGCCGGACGCGGCCGAAACTCGAGTCGGATTGACCGACCGTATATACGTGAGTGTCCCGTTATCCAATTAAATATGAATAGGTACGGTCTGGAATAACATTTATGCTACTTTTCATCACAGGAAAAATACGGGAAATAGAACTATTCTGGTAAATTATTCTGGTATTTGGTAAATTAATTAAAAAGATAATTATTCCGCGAGGCCCTACTGGTAAGTCATACTAGTGTAATGAAAATAATATACAAATAATTATCGAATTTCCTACATTTTAGTACCTATGTAAGTAATTAAATAATTGAATTAGCCTCTCTTAGCTAAGTAGTGGGTTTTTTCCAAAGAGTTTACATTTATACTACGTATAGAATTAGATTTTCCGTACGGTTCCTTTGTGTCAATCGTAAGCAGATGACGTGCATACTTTCTATGGCAACAGAGTGATGTCCCGCGACAAAAGTATGACACTTCCACAAGAGCGAAAAGGCAAGAGCGATCAGATCCGTGCTTTAGGTGTAAAGCGTTTGTGCCATCTTTACCTACGTAGTATAAGTATGTAAACTGTTTGGTTTTTCCTTTGAACGGATTATTTAATAAAACGTAAGTTTATTAAAATTTTCAGTTTTATGCCTTTAACACTCAAGGGACAACAATTACCTCCATTGGTAGGTATAATAATACGTATACTCCGACATTTATTAAATATCAAAAGAATTGAAATCGATAAAACACATTAAACGCAAAAAGTTATATCGATCTTATAAGCTTAAGTGTAACGGGATAAGGTTCAAAATGAGTGCAATTTGATAAGCTTATGCCTTACAAAGGCGTGGGTTGATTTTTACAGTCATAATTTCATATCACCGCATGTGCAAATGTGTCATCCTTTGTTAAAAATAAACGCTGTTACTGCACCCAGTTGCTTGGTATTTGTGATACGCTCTCGTCGCTCATTGTTAACTATATAAGTTTTTTTTTATTTATTTATTTTTATTTAGCCACTCCACAGACTCCGGGGTCCGTGATCTTTGTCATTACAAAATATTATTATTTTTACACATATTTTGGATAAGGAGAAGAAGAGGAAAAAAACTATATAAGTATTATATCAGCTATCTGGCTGCCATCACACAAGCTTTGCTTAGTTTGGGGTCAGATGGTGTTGTGTGTGAATTGTCCACCAACATTTATTTATTGTACAGTTTGCGGGTGGGTAGTGTGCAAACATCTAAAATGATGAACCACTTTCAAACGAGTAAAAAACATATTTTTATTTAGATTTAGAGTGATTAAAATAGATAGGATGACTAGCACTCGCTCCTGATTGTAAGCAATACGCATGTCCTTAATATCACTATACCACGCAGTTATTAGAACATAAAGAGCCCAAGTGATTGCCTATCACTACACTATACTCGTAACCCAGAGAAATAAGTTAATGTATCTTGAAACATTGCCCTTCAAACCGGAACACAGTAGAATATAATTATAATAATAATAATTTTTTAATAAACCGCTGTCGCCAATTGACGTTTTTTTTTTCTATCGCATTATAATTTTATTTATTTTCACCCGTTTTATACAGCTTTTAGTGATAATTCAACAAACAACGTAAAGGAAAATTCGAGGCAAAACTCTAAAATAACGAGGTAAAACATTTAAACCTAATTTCAAAGAGAATCACTTTCAAGATGCATTTTGACAACGTCAAGACTCGCAATAGTTCAACAAAAATATGTAAACAAATCAACAAACGGAACGAAACCACATCCAAAATGAAATTATGATTACGCGGTCGAGGAGAAGAAACGAAGCGGATACCAACAACGCACGCCCACCACCAATACGTGTCCCGTCACCACCGAGTTCGTCGTCGTCGGCGGATGAAGCCTTTTGACTCCCGCGACACTAGTGCTTCGAGTGACGAGAACACGACACGGACCCCGTCGCCCACAACATCAGGACGTCGTGGTCGTCCGCCGCTGCCGGCACGCTTGGGGCCTGTGAGGCAACCTGCCTCGCGGCCGGCCCTCGCTACCGGTGGTGTAGTGCGTCGCATGCGATGGACTCGCCAAATGAACGAGAACTGCATGCGCGCCTATTACAGGGCTACAGAGGAGGAACCCACCTGACCGCGTACTGTGCCAGGATGCTGCTTCTGTTTCAGGCCTTCGAACCGACCGTCGCCGTTTCCGCCCAACGATTGTCAGACCAAGTCCGCGCCATCCGGCGATGCAAGTTGCTGGATGACTCGGCACTTGATCGGCTACGCCTGGAAGAACAACGTACTCGCCCAGCTCCTGCTTCGACCCGAGATCCACCCGCCGCACCGTCGACCCTGGCTTCAGTGCCAATATCAGTGGCGACACTTGCGGCGCCGGTCGATCTTGATATCGAGGAGGGAGATTCGGCGAGTACGGGCTTATCTGACCAGGTAATAGAGCAACTGAGGAGCGCTCTGGAGGACGCGATCTTGCGATATAGATCCACACCAACTCTAGGCCGCGCTTACCGCGTTTGCCCACCCATAAACGAAATTTGGCTTTGATGGGAGCCCTGAATACTTTGCTAGTGCCCTACCTGGGAACTAGCAAAGATTTGACTGATACCCATTCTATTCTGTACTGTGGTGCTATCGCGGCGTGTCGCGTTGCACGTGTCAAGTTCCCAGACACTGACCGTACAACGCGAACCGCTGGGAATGTACCCGCATGGCAAGTACGAATAGAACGGCGTATCAGCAAATTCAGGACTCTTATAGTAAAGCTAATCTGCTTCAGTCAGGGGAACAGTCGTCCCCGAGTCATGCGTTTCGTAGCACAGGCGTTCGCTGGGACTGGTATCAGTCCCCAGCACTATCTTGCCAATGTTACGGAACGTATTGACTACCTGAAGCAGAAAGTTTATGCGTGGGCAAACCGCATTCGCCGCTACAGAGAGCGTGTGAATCGATATCGGCAAAATCGCGACTTCCAGAGTGATCAAAGGAAGGTGTACCGAAACTGGGAAGGAACTAGTCAACGTGTGAACGACGGGCAGCTACCGGATCCTAGCGCTATGAAAACTTCTGGCGCAGCATCTGGTCGGTGCCTGTCGAACACGCGGAGGGAGTTTGATGCGTGTTATCGAACGTGCATGTGAGCCTATCGAACCCATGGAGTCTATTACGATAGACTCCGTAGACGATAGTTGTGCTACCCGAACGACTCAGAACTGGAAAAGTCCTGGGCCGGACGGATTGCACAACTTCTGGATAAAGTGGTTTCGATGCTCACATGAACGTTTACAACACAATTCCAAGAAGCCCTCGAGACGGGTTCTTCCCAGTTTCTTGACCACCGGAGTCACCTTCCTGCTCCATAAGTCTGGTAGTACCACGGAACCGAAGAACTACAGACCCATTACGTGCTTACCTACCACCTATAAGCTGCTTACATCCATTCTGAGAGCAAAATTAACACGCACATAGTTGCAAATAACGTTTTGGCCTCCTCTCAGAATGGATGTAAGATTGGGTCCCGTGGTACTAAGGAGCTGCTCCTCATTGACACGACCATTTGCCAGCAAGTCAAACGAAACAAAGGAGCCCTTTCCGCTGCTTGGATTGACTATAAGAAGGCCTATGATGCGGTGCCCCATTCATGGCTGGAAAGGGTTTTAGAGTTGTACAAAATAAATCCAACTCTGAAATCTTTTCTAAGCAAGTGCATGGGACAGTGGGTCACAGTCCTTCGTCAACCAGGTAGTGTAGACAGCTCTTTTGTTTCGGAGGACTTGATTAGGATTGAAAGAGGCATTTTTCAGGGTGACAGTCTAAGTCCCCATGGTTCTGCCTAAGTCTGAATCCTCTCAGCACTCTGCTGAAGGATTCAGAGTTAGGTTATCGTCTTCGTAGAGGAGGTGAGGTTATATCTCATTTGTTGTACATGGACGACCTCAAACTTTTTGCACCGAAACGCCAAGACTTGTTGGAGCTATTAAAAACCACGGAGGTTTTTAGTAACGCCATCAAGATGGAGTTCGGTGTAGACAAGTGTGCGGTCATGCATGTACAGCGAGGGAAAGTAGTAAATTCAGAGAATTTACAACTTTCCGAGACTATAACACTCAGATCTCTCTCCGAAGACGAGACCTACAAATATCTCGGTATGTCACAGTCATTGGGTATATCAGCAGATGACATTAAGAAATCGGTGAAGGAACGCTTCTTTTGCCGGCTGACAAAAGTACTTAAAAGTCTTCTGTCAGGCGGTAACAAAGCGCGAGCCTTCAACGGTTGGGTAATGCCTCTGCTGATATACTCCTTTGGCATACTGAGATGGACTCAGACTGAGCTCGACGCCCTGGACAGGAAGGTCCGTCAACTGCTCACAACTAATCGCATGCTACACCCGCGCTCGTCTGTTATGAGACTATATATTCCGCGGAAGTGGGGGGGTCGAGGCTTTTTAAATGCCAAGAACCTACACAACCGCGAAGTATGCAGTCTCAGGGATTATTTCCGCAACAGCGAGTCCGGGATGCATCGCGATGTTGTGGCTGTTGACAGAAGCTTCACGCCTCTTTCACTGGCAAACGAGAACTGGCGCAAACCATCGGTGCTCAGCACTGATGATCGCAAAGAAGTGTGGAAGAGCAAGGAGCTGCACGGGCGATTCTATCGGACCCTAACGGGACCCGATGTGAATCTGCTCGCGTCGGTGAACTGGCTACGCTTCGGGGACCTCTTCGGAGAAACCGAGGGTTTTGTCTGTGCAATTGCAGACGAGGTTATCAAGACGAACAATTACCGGAAATACATAATGAAGGACGGTACGGTCGACATTTGTCGGGCATGCCGCCGTCCAGGCGAATCACTTCGTCATGTTATTTCCGGTTGTTCGCATCTTGCTAACGGCGAGTACTTGCACAGACATAACCTAGTAGCCAGGATCATCCACCAGCAACTTGCTCTTCGACACGGCCTTGTCGAGTCCGAGGTGCCGTACTATAAGTACGCACCTCTGCCAGTTCTCGAGAATGGTCGTGCGTTGCTCTACTGGGACCGCTCTATCATCACGGACAGGACTATTATCGCCAATAAGCCTGATATCGTGATGGTAGACCGGTCCGAGCGCCGGGCTGTGATCGTCGATATCACCGTACCACATGACGAGAACCTCGTGAAAGCCGAGAAGGACAAGCTTAGCAAGTACCTTGACTTAGCTCATGAGGTTACCGCCATGTGGGAAGTTGATTCGACGATCATAGTCCCAATAGTCGTGTCGGCAAACGGCCTTATAGCGAAAAGTCTCGACCAACATCTCAAGAGACTTTCGCTAGACGGTTGGGTTAAGGGCCAGATCCAGAAGGCAGTCATCCTTGACACAGCACGCATCGTCAGGAGGTTCCTCTCTCTGCAGCCCTAACCACCGGTAGCTTGGGTCCTGCCCCGCTGCTGGCGGCACCCTAGTTTTTAAGTTTTTTATAATGTTTATATTTTTATACTTATTGTAAAAAACTTAGAAATTAAGAAGAATGAATAAATGAATAAAAATATAATAATAGAATATAATAATAATTTATTTACCAATAACCACATACAAGAAACTCATAAAATAAGCACATGAAACAAAATGAGACAATATTTAAATATATATTACAAAGTTTCTCCCAGTCTTGACCATTGGCCCCACACTAGACACTGTGGCCCGTGTTGTGGTGACCGGTGTGAGATTTTTACAAAACACTGGTATTACTGCTGAGGGAGACCGTAGCAGATAAACAAGAAATATAAATAGAAACACAAGCTAATAGGAAAAATTATCCTTTTAAAGTAACAAAATTCAGAATTAAATGAAATTTATTCTTAAATACCTCACTATAAGTAATTTGTTCACATTACTGCTTGGCTGTATAATAACTTGCAAAGTTATGGTTATCCACAAGCTTCCAGGCAAATTCTGCAAAGGCTACTCTACAACAGTTTTGGTAATGAATGAAAGAGCTAGGACATTTTCAAAGTGCCAGTCATCGTCATCATAAGCCTGTACTTGTCCACTGCTGGACATAGGGTTCTCCCATGATACGCCACTCAGACCGACCTCGGTCTTCCGTCGCTAACCGCCAAAGTGCCAGTGCCTGCAGCCACGGATCTTCAGTATTTTCCCCCACACGAGGAAAGAAGAATGCCTGTCCCAAATGTGGTGCCCATGCCCGGCGGATGCCGGAAACCCCTGGCCTTCAATTTACATTTGACTGGCTTAGTTGGTAGTGAGTTAGCTTACTATACCATAGACTGTGGGTTTTATTCCCAACTAGCAAAAAAACATTTGAGTGACGAATACGAATATTATTTTAGTATCTATATTTCTGTGTATGTTGTATTAATTATACTGTACGTATGTATTAAATCTTGATAATATATATAAATTACGCGCCACGTTGTTTGTCTGTGGTAAACTCCAAAACTACTAAACCGAAATTAATCAAATTTGCACACCGTATGCAGTTTGATCCAACTTGAAAGATAGGATAGTTTTTATTTAGATGAATAGTCTTTATATGACAATATAACATTATATCAGTTATCTAGATGGAGTGTTGCATGAAAAATGTTCTTGAATATTTATTTATTTCACACACAAAAGTCGTGAACCTTTACGTCCTCGTATTGTATAACACATGACCCGGAATGTCATTGTGCTTTATTGTCTGCTCCATTCATCCATTGTCCGTCCATCGCGACACGATATTGTTGCTGTAACCTGAGCTTTATTCTATTGCGACTGCTGACTCGCGTCTGCGGGGAGCTTTGCTGAATATGGCAACATTTTTCAATAGCGTATTTTAGTAGTGATAAGACTCTTTGCAGAGTCCACCTGGGGGAGTACCACAACTTTGCCAGTTATTGAATGTGAAATGTGTTATGTGAAAACATCACTGTGTTCTGGTTTAAAGGGTAATGTGTCCAGTGAAATTACAGGGATAAAACTTCTTATTATATCTTTTTGACGAGCGCAGTGCAAAAATACTTATGTATAAACTTTCACAAAAAATATAAAATTGAATTTAGCCTGTAGGTAGTAAAAACGGCTGGATTTTAAATGCATTTAAAGCAGGCATTAAACTCGGTATAGAAGGGTGCAGTCTGAATGCAGCCCTTCTGAAAGGCTCAAGAGCCTGAGGTAGAGCGCCCTTAGAGAGACGTCAACCCGAGCTAGGATCGCTCGCTACCTGATCTAAATAACGACGATTTCTTCATGTTTTTATCGGACTAGTTAGGTTTAACCACAAGCAGCCACTAAATGTTAACCACTAAATGTTAACCACTAAATGTTAACCACTAAATGTTAACCACTAAATGTTAACCACTAAATGTTAACCACTAAATGTTAACCACTAAATGTTAACCACTAAATGTTAACCACTAAATGTTAACCACTAAATGTTAACCACTAAATGTTAACCACTAAATGTTAACCACTAAATGTTAACCACTAAATGTTAACCACTAATGTTAACCACTAAATGTTAGCCACTAAATGTTAGCCACTAAATGTTAGCCACTACTAAATGTTAACCACTAAATGTTAACCACTAAATGTTAACCACTAAATGTTTCCACTGCTGGGAATCGGAGCATTTAATTACCTATTATGTACTCGAAGTCTTCTCTCGCAAGGAGAGAGTCAAGGTAATAATTCACCGCGCTAGCCTAGTGCGGGTTGGTGGATGACCTATGACCTCGAAGGATAGCTTGACTGGCCCAGTAGCTTAGTTGGTAGTAGCTCTGCCTGCGAAGCCGAGGGTCGTGGGTTCGATCCCCCACCCAGTGCAAATATTTGTGTGATGAATTCAAATGTTTGCACTGTGTCTGGGTGTTTCTATGTATAATAAAAATAAATAAATAAATAAAATAAAAAAGCTTTATTAATTCCACACAACATTACAATAAATTGATTTTACATTTTACTATTTATTTTAAATAATTATTTCTTGATAAAAATTGGTGACACATTATTATTAAAATATATTTATTATATTTAAAGTTGTATGGACCCCCTTCGGGTAAAAGCCTCCTCCAAAGCATTCCACTTTTCTCTGTCGGTGGCCATCTTCATCCAGCTCTGGCCCGCCGTCGCAGCCAGCTCGTCCGCCCACCGGGCGCGCTGCCGACCTCGCGCTCTGGTGCCTCGTGGTCCGCTCCATTTGACGGCCCTTACGGTCCATCTGTCGTTGTATCTGGCAAGATGGCCCGCCCATTTCCATTTTCTAATTAGAGAGAAATTAAGGACATCGATGACCTTAGTTTTTTCGCGAATTACATTGTTTTTCACCTTATCACTCAACTTTATGCCTAGTAGACTTCTTTCCATTTTTCTCTGAGTTTTCTCTATTTTCCTTTGGTTTTGTAGTCGAACGTCCATGTTTGACAGCCATACGTGAGGCATGGCAGTATTTCAGAGTCCATTACAATTTTTTTTTAATGGTAGTGGTAGTTGCGACTTTAGTATTTCCTTTCGGGCCCAATATTTTTTTCCATGTGATAGCTATCCTTCTGTCTACTTCATCGGCATTTCTGTCCTTGCTAAACGAAATCTGTTTTCCCAGGTATATGTACTTCTCGACGTACTCTAGTGGTGTGTTGTTTACTAGAATCGGTGTCTTCTGACAATTGGACATGACTTTTGTTTTGTCTAGGTTCATTTCTAAGCCTACTTGTAAGCTAACGGAGAGTAATTCGTTCACCATTTCATTTAGTTGTTGCGAGTTTTCCGAAAATAGAACGATATCGTCAGCGAACCTTAAATGACTTAAATAAATTCCATTCATGTTAATACCTTTTTTAGACCATGGTAGCTTTTCAATTACATGTTGTAAAACAGCAATAAATATCTTCGGTGAAATTCCATCTCCTTGTCTCACGCCTCTCCTCACTCTTATATCCTTCCAGTCCTATCCAGTTTGACTCTACTAGTGCATTTCAGTAGATATTTTTAAAGATGTTTATGTATTTGACATTTATGTTTTGTTTCCTCAGTGCCTCCCATATGCTTTTATGTGTAATAGAGTCGAAAGCTTTTTATAGTCGATGAAGGCTAGATATAGAGGTTTCTGGAACTCTACATATTTTTCTATGACTTGGTCTACTACTTGAATATGATCTACAGTGCTAAAGCCGCTTCGAAAGCCAGCTTGTTCAATAGGTTGGTGTTCGTCAATATCTGCTGAGATCCTTTCTAATAGACAGGAAGCAAATAGTTTGTACAGAGAGGACATGAGACTTATAGGTCGATAGTTAGATATATCAGCTGGATCTCCTTTTTTATAGAGCAAGATGATGTCAGATTGTGCCCAATTGTGTGGTACCACTTGCTCTTCCAATATTTTATTAAATAGTATAGTGATGGGCGTTAAAAGTAGAGTTTTAGCTAGCTTTATGCATTCGTTCGTGATCCCGTCTGGTCCTGGGCTTTTTCTGGTTTAAGTTTCGTTATTTGTTTCAAGATTTCTGGTTCAGTGAATTCGTGTACCGGAAGACAGTTTCCGTTTTCGCTAATACAATTTGCATCTTTTTCTGGGTCTGGTCCATTATACAGTTTTGTATAGAAATCTGTAGCGATGTTCACAATTTCCAAGCGGGATTTGTTTTTGATACTACCAGGTTGGAGTGTTGGAATCCACGTTTTAGTTCTGTCCAATTGCTTGTACGCTTTTTTTTGCAGATCGAGAGCTTTCTAAATATTTCTGAATTGTATTCTTTCTGTAGTTATTATAGCACCTTTTTATTTCTTTATTTGTATTTCTATGTATAATAAGTATGTATTTAAAACTATCTATGTATTATATCAGCTATCTGGCTGCCATCACACAAGCTTTGCTTAGTTTGGGGTCAGATGGTGTTGTTTGTGAATTGTCCACCAATATTTATATATTTATTTATCGTTTTTAAGTTAGCGTCATTACGTACCTACAAGACTTCAAAAAGAGAGTGTTGCGCATGGGATTCGTACTAAGGGCTCCGGATCGGCAGTTTCCGTTCTTCCGACTAAACCAGCCTAAACTGCAACGATGTATTTTTTTAAAATAAGATAAGATAAGATATTTTTATTGGCATACATTGAATACATACATTATTATAATAATATAAGTCACATTTATAGCCTCGTCAGTTTACAAAATAATAATTTTATTCAATTGTACTGTGAGTATTCCTGAAATACTCACATCTAGATTCTAGATCTTATTAATTACATTAACCATTTTTTAAACATATACATTCATTTTTTATCATCACGTAAAATCATAAATAGTGACAAGACGAGCAGGACATGTGCCTGATGGTAATCAACATACCTGCCACATAACAGCACAGTGACATGCAGCTACTGGAAAATCAAGAATCAAAATCATTACCTAGCACTGCACTGCGCTCGTCAGCCAGAAATCTAAGATGTTATATCTTTAAGCCCTGTAATTTATCTGGAAATATTGTCCTTCAAACCGGAACACAGTAATGTTTGCACATTACTGCTTGGCGGTAGAATAACTGGCAAAGGTGTTGTACTTCCCCAGGCGGACTTTGCCAAGAGTTATTTTTTTAATAAAGAGTGACAAGACGAGCAGGACATATGCCTGATGGTATGTCCATGATGGAGAATCCAAATCATTACCTAGCACTGCACTGCGCTCGTCACGCTGCACATGCACTGCTCGTCTCGTGACTCTTTGTTTAAAAAAAAACTAACTTGTTGCGTTGTAGATATTATTTATTCTATGGTTAAAGTTAGAGAGTTCTTCTTAGCACGAGGAATAAAGATCAGAAGTATTAACTTCTTGTGTGCGCAGTAGGTACACTCAGTAGTTCCGTTGTTTAGGGAGCGAAAGGGTCAAAACTCAAAACGAAGGGACGGAGAGGTTGCGCGCGGTTGACTGAGCACAATTCCAAGGGTCCCAGCTCTCAGCGTGGCCGCGGAGTGCACCCTTGGCAGCTATCGTTGAATCACTTCCTCCTAACACACCTACAAATAATCATTTGTTACTATTCTTTTTCCTTTTGGAAGTTCCTTATGTCGTTATGGAAAGCTAGGAGCATATGGTAAGAGTATTTTGCTGCGCGGTCTATCTGGAAAAATGTGAGATTAAAACCTGACAGAAATATATAGTCATGGTGTTTTATTGATAACAATATAAGTTACACGTCCATAATAGTAATCAAATTCAAGAATTGAATAAAACTATAAATTGTCAATTAAACGATGCTTAAAATTACACAATAAAAATAAATCAACTACATTCACATTAACAAATAAATTAAACTCAACTAATTACTAGTTGTTCAGAGAACTTTCAGTTTGTCAATATCATCGAACCTATATAGAGTAAGATCCCAGGGCCGCCAGACGTCACGTATTTTCTGATGGATGAAATGTGTATGATTGAGTTAGTACGTACTAAGAACACATGCTTACCCGCTAACTTGCTTAGACGGTCAATTTTAAGATATGGACTCCAGAAGATACATTACTCACTTCACGTATTTTCTGATACCTAACTGATTTTCACATATGTCTAAAAATATCTTTAAAAATAAGGCTCCAATACCCCAGACACTTTCCGTCGGCCGTTTTGCTTAACAGACGCTTTAAAACTCCCAAAATATCTGGATCATCCATCAGAAAATACGTGACGACTGGCGGCTCTAGGATCTTGGACTAATAGTGTGGATGTTGTGATAAGGCATCACGCGCACCGCTCACTTTAAAATTCAATGTCTTGGAAACTAATTGACGTATTGAAATATTTATTTTACGAGTATTTATTATTTTGAACGAAGAATACAGAAAGTTAACATTCAAAGTTAGTGAACATTCTCCATTATGTTGCTACTTACCTGAAGGAACTTCGTTCCTGCCTGGTGTCCCATGACGAAATATCTTTTTACACTTGACCGTCATCTCGCCTGATGCTATCTACGATGGAGCGTGCTTCAGCATAAAGCGATTCAATCTCGTTTTGAAGACGCCAAGATTATAACCATCGGGAAAACCCACTCAGGCAACGTATGCCTTGCCGCGCCGCTCTTATCACAAAAGTAAGTCAAACCTCTTCGTTCGGGGCTTTGGAACTTCAACCGTTAAACGATGTCGCTTTTTCGAGCTACGAGCAATCCGATAGTAAAAAAACGACAAGGTGGTATTAGATAATGCAAATCGTTGCACACTCTCCGAAATGTGTCCGTTAAAAACCTGCTAAGCTAGGAATTTTGCAGCGATGTTCAAGACTTTGAAGTATTTTTCGCACAAGTTTCGTTGTCTGTAAGCCTTTTGGCACGTCTCTCGATGGATTTCAAAGGCGGATGGATGGATTTCCAGTTCCAGCCGATCCATCCCAAAGGTGTGAACTGTGTGTGTGTGTGTGTATGCTGTACCTACTTGTTTCCCATTTATAAAATTAATTATCACACGTAGTTTCTTTCAACGTGAAATTAAATTAGGGTCGTTTTTTTACAGGTTCTTTAGGTCTACTGAACACTTTTTGGATATAATTAATCATGGAATGGAATTTATGGATTCATCGTTAACGAACCCTTCCTATGACGATATGTATGTACCTACTTATACTGTGTATTTACCTTATAGGTATAGTAAAAAGCAAAAATATATAATTTATTATATAATTAGCTGGCCTGGTGGCTTAGTTGGTAGTAAGTCTGCCTGCGAAGCCGTGGGTCGTGGGTTCGATCCCCATCTAGTGCAAATGTTTGTGTGATGAATTCAAATATTTGTACTGTACCTGGGTATTTTCTATGTATAAAAAGTGTGTATTTAAAAATATATAAGTATTATATCAGCTATCTGGCGTCCATAGTACAAGCTTTGCTTAGTTTGGGGTCAGATGGTGTTGTGTGTGAAATGTCCACCAATATTTATTTATTTATTAATTTTTCACTTCCATCGGCAATCCATCAATAACTGTATTTTTTGTTGTTGTTATAACTAACTGAGGAAGGATCTTTAATAGAATAATTTAAACGATACTAGGATCTACGAAGTCATAACATGAAAATGTAAATTTACAACAATCATCTTTTTACGTCGAACTACCCTCCATTGCGTCCCACAGGTAATAAATAAACGGTAAGCTTGTCCTCGGCTTCAATAAGACGTTTCTCCAGGTAGGTAGGAACACTATTGATTAGAAGTACCCCAAACACTTAATTGGCTATAATGTTCGCCGTCCCTCGAAGGTCAGTGAACCGGCGTGACTGGCAGACGTAAAGACGCCAGTCACAGATTATACAAGTTTGTACCAACTGAGGGGTTGCTATTTCGTTTGAAAAAAACAAACGAAAGTTAACTTTCTTTGTTTTAACAGAATTATTCAATTTCTCCACAGATTTTGTTAGAGATAGACACAAAAATAAACGAACATCAAATTCCATATGATGTGGGTACAAGACTCAAAAAGAAAAGGAGCTGAAAAGTAAATTGGCCCTAACTCTGAACCTCTGGGAATATTTAATCTACTTCTAAAAAGTAGGAGCTGCTCAATTCGGTTCTGTGTTTTTTTTTTTTATGAAATTGATTTTGATTATTACGAGTATTTTTTTCTTTGGTAGATAATAAATCATAGCTCATACTTATCGAAATCGGTGCGGTGGTTTTTAAAATGTTACTTAACGAAAATCTAAAATTTGCCTCCCACGACAAATATCGCTGTCTAAATGAAACAGTGTGTTTAGTTGATTTCACGAAAAATTGGAGTTTAAATTGAGCCTGTTTTTGTTTGTTCACAGAGAAAATTGAATTATATCAAAGGCATATGTACAAGTTTGTCGTCATCACTGGCTTTAATGGTAAAGTGAACGTGTTCCTAGAATCTTTCCAGGTCATTCTGACTGGGCCAGCGTGGTGGATTAGGCCCTCGACTCTCCCCTTGTCAGAGAAGCCCGCAAATCTCAGTAGTGGGAATATTTAGCTGTTCATAATGAAATTCCTTTTTCGTTTCCAAACATAAAATAACAGAAACTACATTTCGTCTGAACTCACTTAGTCCACATCACTGCGTTCAGGTTTTCAAAGTTGTAACGGCTGCCAACAATGCCCTCCTACTTCCTCCCTTTACGCGGGGCGTGTGGGAAACTGGGAATAAAAAAGTTTTACAAACGAAAAAGTTACGAATTGCGAGTGTTCCCCAAATATCCGGCCGCAGTGGAATTCTTTTCCAAATGGACCTTCTGGTATGACGAATTATGCTTTTTGTTTTATTTATGAGAATATTAGATAAAAACGCGGGTTTTCTTTATTTAGTGTCACGGGATGTAAACGCGTAGTGTAGAGTCAGCATAGTAAGCATTAGACATGTAATATAATATAGCATTACTGAATATTTAATATAAATATACACTCCAAAATATAGAATATTTTAAATAAGGCTGATCACCTGATTGATCACACGGGTAACTCAGATCTGATATAGTCAGTCCTGTCAGACTCTAGTTTCGATCGCGTCCGGCGACCTTTTACAAAGACAGTACGCGCGCGTGATCAAAGCTCGTTTAGCACACACGGTGCGATACGCGGTACGCGTGCGTACTCTCCTTGAAAAAGATCGTCGGATGCGATCGAAACTTGAGTCGGACTGGACTGACTATATGAAACGTGAGTTACCCGTGTATTTATTTAAAATGTGTAATAACCACGTTAGTTTTCATACTAAAATTGATGAATCAATCTATAAATCTCATCATTAGTTTGGAACCCAGTTTGGGTTTCCATTAGAAACTTTGGATCTTTTCTCACAAGGACAGTGTCAAGGTAATTAATCCACCACGCCATCCAAGGCTGTGTTATGATGCCACATGTCTTCGCAAGAAGTCTTCCTTGGAACACGGTTTCCTCACGCCCAACAAATACACATTCCTTCGTCGTTCGAGCCTGATGCTCTTAAAAAGAATACCTGAGTATTCTTGTGCATCATTGCATCTCTGAAGATGCACGCGGAATCCGAACATGAAATTTTGACTGCGAAATTGGTGGTTTTAACCACGATGCCACCACGCTTCTTAGCGTCAGAGCTAACAATGTTTTTAATCGGGAACATCTCTTCTAGGTTTTCAGTGACTTCATCGGGGCTTCTATTAGAGTACCCACCTGTTATGCGCAATAGCAATAATGTGACAATAATGTTATGTTTGTGGCATTAAATGAAATTGTTGCCAATAATATTATCTTTTTACATACAATTTTGCTCCATAAGCCTCGTCGCAAATCCTCCGTACTCATAAAACATGATCATTACGTTAAAATTCTCGCACATTAATAAGTACCGGCAGGGCGCGAGGCGCGAGTTGCCTTCTCAAACCCCAGCGTTCACGCGCCGTGCATTACCATGAGAATGGCTAATAACCTTACCTGCTTCCCTCGCGAGATCACGACACTCAAATTCACAAGTCTTGTAACGAGGTCCTACAAGCTACAAGTCACAATCATTACAAGTGCCCCACACTGACATCGAACGAAAAGGATCGGCTCAACTTTCGTAAAAAAAAAGATGTATAGTAGACTTCAATTCCATAAACAATTTATGGCAGGTGCACAAGTAAATACTGCTGGGTTGGGTGCGAGAAAGAAAAGGGAAGACCTAGACATGGTAAAAACCTTTCTACAACAAGACGAAAATGACGGTTACAAAGTGCACGCTATGAATTTAGAAACGCAAAGTGAGTGGTTAACCATAGGTGAGTTCTGTATCCCATTAGCTCTAAAGTGGCGCACCTTGATCTATGACTGGTCCCCTGCCTTATTAAAATTTTATCTAAATGCATTCAAATGACCCTCCCTAACTTGGGAAGGGGGGGAAAAGCCTCTGAAAAATGTTGCTATACTTGTGGAGAGGCGATATGTACAGCGAGGCACATATTGGTGGGATGCAAGGTGCTCATTAATGGGGTCATTACTCACGGCGTCATGACAGAGTACTTGAAATCATACGTGAAGCCATGAGCCTTTCAGTAGCTAGAGCCCAAAAGGGATTGACGACAAACAAAAGACAAATTAACTTTGTAAAAGCAGGCTCAACTTCAAACTCCAGGAACAAGCCTTACTAAATCCTGGGTACAGCACCTGATTGGACTATTTTAATGGACACGTATGAAAAGCACTACAAAATCCCAGAGGATGTGGGTGTTTCGTCATCCAGACCGGACATTTTCCTTTTTCTAGAGCTACGAAACGCATAGTCCTTGTAGAACTTACCGTACCGTGGGAAACTAATATACCTAAAGACCACGCGATGAAACAAAATAAGTATTACGACCTCCTAAACGAATTAACAAAAACGGCTATGTAGTTAGTTTATACGCTGTAGAAGTGGGAGCGAGAGGTATACCAGCAAAATCTCTATAACCTACTGAAAGACCTTGGCTTATCCAGAAGTGCAGTAAGTTCTATACTATTATATTGGACTCTTCATGTTCCAATAGCTGCGTGTCACTGTGCTGTTATGTGTCAGGCATGTTGCTTACCATCAGGCACATGTCATGATCGTCTCGTCCCTCGTTATTTAAAAAAAAAAAAAAAAACTAGAACGAGTATCTAAAGCTGCACTAGTAGGCTCATATCAGATTTGGCTGGGCAGGGAGAGAAAAACGAGTGGTGAAGGTGAGTGTTGATGTACGTCGGAAAGGGGCCCCTTAAACCTACGCCCGAATCGCAAGTCTCGGGAACTACTCGAGTTTTTCTCTCTCTGCCACACGATGGACCCGGCACCCGCACGGTGAATCCATGAAATGCTAAGAAAATCGTCTCTCTACGAATATAGTGACGAGACGTGTGCCTGGTGGTAAGCAACCACATAACAACGCCGTGACACGCAGCTATTGGAGCACGAAGAGTCGAAATCATTATCTAGCGCTGCACTGCGCTCGTCAACCAGAGATATAAGATGTTTCTCTATGCCCTGTAATGTCCACTGAAAACATTGCCCGTCAAACCGGAACACTGTAATGTTTTTGCACATTACTGCTTGGCGGTAGAACTTCAGGTTTATGTGGTTTTCGTGGTCGTATGCGCGCGCGTCTTACAAATCTAATCTCATCATTATTCCCTAACGCAAAAAAATGACTTAATTTAATACTCGTACTAGTTTTTTTACTTTTATAGGTTTACTCTCGACCGCCATCTCGCCTGATGTTAAGCGACAATGTGGTCTACGATGGAGCGCGATTACCTAGAAGAAACCGATTCACTCTCGACTTGAACACACAAAGATTGTAACAATCGGGGAAAACCCTCTCAGGCAACGTCCACAGCCTAGACGTTCTTATCACAAGAGTCAAACCTTCGTTCGTGTTTTTGGAATATCCACCATGAAACGATGTCGCTTTTTCATGCTACGAGCATTCCGTTAGAAAAAAGAGCAAGGTGGTGCTCATGCAAATCAGTTGCACACTCTCCGTATCCGTATGTGTATCCGACAAAAAACCGATAGGCTAGCAATTTTTCGGCGATGTCAAATACAATTGAAATCAAGCAAATTTCTCAACACAAGTCGGCATTGTGAAACAGGCCTCAGCCAGGACACTTCGAACGGCTACAGATAAGCACACGAATGACTGAAGGGTAGCTTTTAGTGTTATTACACAGTCCTGCTCCGTCACTCGCCTCCTGATAGTCACTGAACTCTGTCGACGAACAAGTGAATTTGTATATTGAATAGATACCTGGGGGACTAACAGGTGGCAGTTCTATAAATTAAGTTCTGTAAGTACGATGAAAAAAGACAAAACAAGAACAAAATTAAAAATTTTGATTAACCCCCGACTACCTTGGATTTGTTATCTGTACAACATTATACTAGTCAAGCCCTTTCATTTGACACCCATATTGAGGGAGTTGTGAAAAAAGAAATGTAATTCGCCATTTTGTGGTAGCGGCCATCTTGGATTTGAAATTTGTCATAGTGCAAAGTATTCTACTTGTCAAGCCCTTTCGTTTGATACCCAAATTGAGGTAGTAGTGAAAAAAATGATATAATTCGCCATTTTGTGGTGGCGGCAATCTTGAATTTGAAATTTGTTATAGTATATACCTAGTATTCTACTAGCCAAGCCCTTTCATTTGATACCCATATTGAGGTAGGTTGTGAAGAAATATTTTGTCCGCCATTTTGTGGAGGCGGCCATCTTGAATCGATATTAACCAAACATAGCTAAGAACATCCGCACAGGTATTAACTTTCAAATAAAAAACGCACATCGAAATCGGCTCATCCGTTTGAGCTCTACGGTGCCACAGACAGACAGTCAGACAGACAGACAGACATCGACGTCAAACTTATAACACCCCTTTTTTTGGTCGGGGGTTAAAAATGCTAATCAAATAGCTGCGTGGTACTGTGCTAGGGTATATAAATAGCTTATCGAAGGGCGGAAATATTGGTGATTGCGGTTTAATTGTAATAAAAAACTTTGGCAGGTACATAGAAACTGCCGATACAACTGAAAATTTATCTTCTAATATATAAAATTCTCGTGTCACAGTTTTCGTTGCCATACTCCTCCGAAACGGCTTGACCGATTTTGATGAAATTTTTTGTGCTTATCCGGTATCTATGAGAATCGGCCAACATCTATTTTTCATCCCCCTAAATGTTAGGGGTAGTCCACCCCTAATTTTTATTTTTAATTTTTTAGACAAAATTTTTAATTTCTATTTTTTATGATTCAACACACAAAAATACATACAATCCTCAATTTTCACCTTTCTACGATCAACACTTATTTTATTAGGAAATTATTTATATGGCAAAACAACGTTTGCCGGGTCAGCTAGTAATATATAAAATTCTCGTGTCACAGTTTTTGTTGCCATACTCCTCCGAAACGGCTTGACCGATTTTGATGAATTTTTTTGTACTTATCCGGTATCTATGAGAATCGGCCAACATCTATTTTTCATCCCCTAAATGTTAGGGGTAGTCCACCCTAAATTTTTATTTTATTTTTAGACAAAATTTTTAATTTCTATTATTTTATGATACAACATACAAAAATACATACAATGCTCAATTTTACCATTCTACGATCAACCCTTATTTTTTAATAGCCATTTTAGTAATTTAATCATTTTTCCTCTCCGGTCGAAAACTGATCAATCGTCATTTAATTAGTCATCCCCGCCAGTTGTCTACAGGTGTCACTTCTGACCCAGTAAACAGCACGATAATTTGGGGATCAAAAGTAGTCTATAGCATATATATAGTTAGTACACGGTAATCTCGGGAACTATCGGACCGATTTAAAAAATCATTAACCGTTCTTTCATATGTACGTAATCCTTGAATGCTGTAGGTTATATATATGTACCACGGGCGAAGCCGGGGCGGGCCGCTAGTAACTTATAATTTCAGTATCGGACAACACTAATGTTAAACAATACGTCATCTGTTTAGGTACATAAATAAGTAAATAAATGAATAAATATTGGTGGACAATTCACACACAAACACCGTCTGACCACAAGCATAGAATAGATAATATAGATAGAACGGACACTCCCCACCCCCCGCCAATTTCAAGCTTCCTCACCCCTCAGGCCGTTTCGGATACGCTAGGAGCACTCAACGAAGGGCTGGTATCGAACATCTAATTCCTAACGAAATATCATCATGGTGGGTTTTTGTGCTGTTTACGGCTGTCCGTCAACTAAACGGGACAAGATTAAAAGCTTTATAATAACGTAAGATTAGAAACTTTTCGATAACGTTGCTTTATAATATTACAAGCTTTGCTTAGTTTGGGGTCAGATGGTGTTGTGTGTGAATTGTCTACCAATAGGTATTTATAATAAGGAAGTAATTTTAAACTCAAAGTTCGTAACTTACACAGCCAGTAACTTACGTGCCCAAGCACGGATTGATATTGCCTGGAGGAATAATTATAGTGACAGAATAAAGTTTCTTTCATGGGTAAGTGTAAAATAAAATGGGAATGTGTTAGGTACACATTCCTATTTTATTTTACAGTCGTGTCATAGTCGTGAGGAGCAAATAATAAAATCAGCCAAATTCTTCAACGTTTTTTAATTATTTCATGAGTACCTATACCTACAAAATGTATACGTATGAATAAAATTGAAGTGTCTGTTCGTAATTCCAAATTCACAGCTTTGTACTAAGTGCTTTGTAATTATATACTTTACTTGCACAAAAAAATATCTCTGTTTGTTTGTTGCGGCTAATCTTTGGAACGGTTGGGCCAATTTTAACGCGAATTTCACTGGCAGATAGTGATATAAGGAGTAATTCTAAAAGAAATAGATATCTAGGTACCTGATCTAATCTATCATCGGTTTCGTTCATTTTACGCGGCAATACAAACACCCACAGATTTCTGAAACAATTAAGAAATCTGTGCAAACACCCTTTTAATTAGAATAGTAGATATAATTTGGCTCCATTCTATTTATGTAACTCAACATTATAGCAAGTTTATAGACTACTTTACATCACCAGGTGAACTCAAGGGGCACAACTATTCAATAAAACAATTCAGTAGCCCTAGCTCTAACGCACACAGTCACGCGTGTGTACGAACGACATCTGCGTAGTTGTGTGAAGAGTAGGTAGCTCCACAGCGGCGCTTGTATGGAATTTTAGTGGAGTGTCCGTGGTGTGCCACAAGCTAAGTACGAGTATAGCTTGTACTATGGCGGCCAGATAGCTGATATAACACTTTTATAGATTTAAATACATACATAGAAACACCCAGACACAGTACGATTATTTGAAATATTTTTACCAAAAAAACAGCACACGTCCCGCTCCGCTGCTCCGCTGCCGCTCGGACACTACGTCGGTTTCGCTACTTTAGCATATCGAATACGCAACGCACAAGATTTTCCCGTATCAAAAAGTTCTCAAGTTCTTTACGTTTTGTCTTTGTGTAATAGAACCACTAGATGTGCCCTGAGCACCTTGATCTTATGAGTAATAAACTGCGCCTGTGTGTGTAGTGTAAGTGATTTACACATCACCAACCTACTTGACTCCTAGAACCGTAGCAGCGAGGGATGTTGTGGTTCTGGTTATTTTGGTTGTTGACAACAAATAGTGATAAGTAAAAACGTCCGGCGTTCACCGCTTCCTACAACCCGCAAAAACGGAAAGAGTGAGCTCACTCTTCCCAACGAAAACAAGATTTCGTGATCCCTAAAGTTTGGGAGGGAACATCTTTGGGTTGAGATCGTTGTAATAGAACGTCTGAACTGATTTTATTATTATAAAAATGTTAAAATTTAAACATCCAAGATAATTTCGTTTATTCCGAAAGCTCGGTTTGTACATTTGAATTTGAAAATTAATTTGATTTCACACATTCTTTTTAAAACAGTTGAGGTTGTGAGTTTAATTTGTAAATTTAAGCAGGTTGCTTGTGTTTTCAATGTACATTGGTATATCTACATATCGAATATAATACAGGACTTTATCGCGATCCAAATCATTATTTAATTACCTCCCGACTTTACTTAATTCTTAATATTTAATTAAACCCCTATTTAACTCCACTCCAATAAATAAAAAATAATTAAAGTCTTAAGTCTTTTGCAAACCGCCATAGTAAGCTTTGCTTAGTTTGGGGTCAGATGGTATTGTGTATGAATTGTCCACCAATATTTATTTATGTTAATGTTTTCAATTTGAGCATAGTAGGTATTTATTAGTTAAAAATCGTGAAAGTTTCAAAAATAAAACAGGTACTAATAATGTTATGTTACAGAAATTAGAGAACCATACGCCAATCAAAAATAATTATGAATAATTAAAACTACGTGTCAAACATTAACTTTATCTAAGCTACGTGTAGTTAAAATTTTGCGTAAGTATTTATCGACCTAACGTCCTTCATAACTGTCAATCTGAAAACGTCGTATGTGTTGTATCCGGGTCGTACGTGTGGTGAAATGTGATATTGAGTAAAAATAATATTATAAGGGTTAACCCTTATCTCCCCTCTCTCGTCATACCTAGTGCCATCTTCTCAGGGCATTTAATAAGCAGCACCCTACTAACTACGAACTATAGTGAACGAACTAAATCTTGGATACTTTAGATACTTGCACGGATTACTATGATACACAGGTACCAAAACACTTGAATGTCGCAAGTAAACAAAAATGTAAAGTATTAACAAACCACAAGATTTTTTAATGAAAATTTTACGCCTTAGTAATGATACGTTCCATTACCACTTTTGCCATGCCCTTACAGGCCTGTATGTTATAACCAAAATAATATAACAACTCAAAAGACGCGATTCGATTATATAAACTCTTGAAACTTGTGTAAACTTGAAACAGCTTAGCAAATAATAGTTGGCCCGCAGATAGGGTTACCATATCTCAGGATTTGCCTTGAGGTTTCTGAATTTTGGACTGTTTTAGGGTTGCGGCCGGATTTTGCAAAACACAGGATTTTTTAGAATTTTCAGTAAAGTAGCTGTATTGTGCCGCTGTCACACGCTTTGAGTGCAATTTGCATCGCGTGAGCCAGGTCAGCAGTGTATAAAATGATAATTTTACGGTTAATTTTAATTGTTAAGTACGTTTGAGCGGAAACAAACAAAATTTTCAAACTGTACAAATGTAAATTTTTCAATGGAAATTTGTCGTTTTCTCCGGACTTTTGATTGTTTCATCTGGTAACCCTACCCGTAGACCAGCTCACCACCGAACAGCACACACTGACTCCTTGTCTAATTGCTCGCCGCAAATACCCAGCGGAAACCCCGTGGGCCGGGTATTTCCGTCACTCGCTACATAAACAGAAAGTTTCTCTCCAGCCGCCAACATACAAACGCCAGACGATTGTTTTACATCGCATCGAAATGATGCACACTACTGCTGCGATGCAAGTGAAAACAAGTAGATATTTAAACGGCCTAATGAATTGTAAATAAGTTGTGTTCTTTCGATGTGCCCATTTAGTTCATTTCTCCTTTTTCTTGTCTGGAAGATATCGCTTTTAGCGGTCAGGTCGCCAAGCGCTACTTTATTTTTTTTATAGGTGTATGAGTTGTTTTGTTTTCTAATAAAATTCCAAAAATAGTTAATTTATCTATTTTCGTTTATCTCGGACCATGGTGGAAATTCAGAAAATTCAAAAAGCGCTTAGAATCCACCTTTAACTTTCGCACTGCGAAAATGTTATAATCTACCTAAGTTTACACCTCTACCTGAGTCCTGATACTGGTGTCGTACTTACTTACCTGAGTCTGTCTTTCTTTATGGGTACAGTCTGGAAGTCGTTCAATTAAGAGTAAATAGGTATCTTCTTGTGCTCCATCGCCATCCTAGGTCGCGGTATTACCTAACATCAGGCAATTAGTGGTCAATCGCTATAACCTGGATTACTAAAACAAACACTTGATTTGACTCTGTTTTTATAATGTGTCTGCTGTGGAATGCTTTACCTGTGTGAGTGTTTCCCGATGGCTACAATCTTATTGTCTTCAAGTCGAGAGTGAATCGGTTTCTTATAAGCGCGCACTATCGTAGACCACATCGTCGTTTGACATCAGTCGAGACGACGGTCAAGTGCAAACCTAAGATCCTACTATCCTACTAAAATAATAAATGTCACAATGTATGGATGTTTACTGCTCAATCAAGTCGTAACGTATGAACGGTTCGGACCGAAATTTGGAACATACTCGTAGTAACATAATAATCATAATCTTTATTTCGTAAATATTATTTACATGTCAAACGTATAAAAATTAAATAATAACTAGTATTACAGTGATCTGTGAAAATAATGTCAGGTTGCTTTTGTCTAACTTTACATAAGTAAACATTAATACTCAACAAGAGGAATCTTGTTTCAACACATTTAATTGTACTTGAGCTATTGCTTGAATTCAAGGAACTCCTTGAGGCTATAAAAAGTCTGATCGACAAGCCAACGTTTAATAACGTTTAACATTTTAGTCTGGAAAAAGACATAGGCTACTTTTTATCCCGGCAAAATAAAGGGAACGACGGGAACTACGCGGTTAAACCCGCGAGGCAATGCTAGTTGTTAAAGATAAGCGTGCTACACTAAACGCTTACCTATTTCGTTTGAAAAAGAAAGCTAAAAAATATTTCGTTGAGTCAAGTGCTCAAGATGAGAAGGTAGACGTTTAGCCGGTTCCGTCCATTTGAAGTCGCATAGCTCGTTGACAAGTCCTAATTGAGTGGACTGCGTTTGCGCAGCTATTACATGACAACTACAAGGCTCCGAAGAATGCGTTTGATGTCTGGCGAGACTAGACTGTTTGATCATCATCGTCGAGCCATGTTGGTGGAAATGAGGTGTGGCCGATGTCTTCATTTCAAAGGCATTCTTTGTACCAAGTAGAAATAATCTAGGTACTACAACTCGCTTTGTACTTACTACAAATATGGATACAAATGATTTATTACAATTTTCTTTGAACCTAACACTATAATATATACTAATCTTATATTTATAAAAATCAAATGCTATAGGCTATTGTATGTCCCACAGGCAAGGCCGGGACGGACCGCAAGTGACAGATAGGAATCATTTCTTCCAACTCTCTTTGTGTGTTATTGACGTGTAAATTGTGCATTTGTCAATAAACAACTTTGACTGTGACTTTGACCTTACCTATTACAAATATGAATACAAATAATTTATTGTAGGTGGGCTTGAACATCTTGATTATGTGTAGACTTTCATTAGTCTACGTGCCAAAAAAACTCATAAGCGCGACTCTTGTTTGAAAAATACTTCAGTCTTGAACATCGCCACAAAAGTGCTAGATTATCGGTTTGAATCGGTTAACTGGCCAATACTAAAACTAGAAGCTCGTTGATTAATATCTAAATGCGCTAAACTATAAAAAAAACGTCAATTTGTCCAACCGCCAGTTGGCCCGCATTACCTCAGCGACCAAGCTGGATACGTGAGCAGCATACATTACCCCATGATGGCGGCTCGTGCCGTTATGGTAAATCCAAAGTTATGCCCGTTATGCCACCAGGGGACGTGCCGAGCCATGTCAACAATTTCGGCTTTGACTCACGAATGATGAATGTTATATTATTTTTAACCGACTTCCAAAAAAAGGAGGAGGTTATCAATTAACCCCTATGTTTTTATTTTATTTTATTTTTTTATGTTTGTTACCTGATTTCTCGAGAACCTCTGCACCGATTTTAAAATATTTTTTTGTGTTCGAATAGGTATGCTTCCCAAATAGTCCCATATAAATCTTATTGAAATCAGTCAGGTGGTTTTTGAAATATGAACCATAAACTAAAATTTGCGTACAATTATCTGGATGACATAGTTGAAGATTTCATTAGTATGCGGTTCGAACAAGGTGTCCAAAAACACATAATAACTAGTCTAAATTTTTTTACCTTGCCAAAACGAAAGCTCAGCTTGGAATAGTGGCGTTGTTTTATGAACATTCCAAAGACTCCAACAAAAAGGTTTGATTCTACTTTCGTGAAAAATTAATACTTTTTATCAGGGGAAAAGAACAGGAACGCGAACTTCTCGGATAAAACCCCAAGGCCCAAGTAATCTAGGTTTTTTTAATAAGTAAGTGAAGTAAAAATTAGTGAAAAAGAAGAAAAAATATGATATTTTGAAAACATGTGATGTCACAAAATATGGGATCACTCCCCGCCACCACCACTCCCCGCCCCTTGTCATACAATATCACATGTCGTTGACCCCTTCCCTCACTCTCAACGTGTGGCGTAATTTATGGATAACCCCAAAACAGCTCAATGTTTTTTTAACTGTAATAGGTTCGCACTTGACCGCCATCTCGCCTGATGTTAGGCGATGATGCTACGATGGAGCGTGCTTATCTTGTTTGTTTTCCAGCATGTTTTCTTATATCAATAAGTTTGTGGTGTTGTCCCCAGCGCCGGCTGACCCAGAAGTACAGCATAGCAGTAGGAGTCCCAACGCTGGTGATCCGCGGCCGCCCGGTCCGGGACGCGTTGCTCGACGACCCCAAGGGGGAGAGGTTCCCCTGGCCGGCGCCGCCTCTCAACGAGGTTCTCCGGGGGGTGCAGCTGGAGGGAGACGAGGTCACGCTATACGAGGACCTGCCTGATGATGCGTTGAGGGTGTTCTACTTTGCAGCTCATTGGGTGAGTGTGATACGAGTGTTACCTGTCAGCCTGTATGAGTGACGACCTGCCTGATGATGCCTTGAGGGTGGGTGTTCTATTTCGCAGCTTATTGGGTGAAAATAAATTGACTTTTATTTTACTGTGTAACTAGGTCATTACAAAAGTGCGTTGTGCCAGAGACTAGCGAATATATCAGTAGTTTCAACCGCAGTTGACTTACAGACATTTTAAAGGTTGTTTTATTAATAACATTCGTGTTAAATTTTCGGTCGCGTATTAGTTAAAATGCCAATTATATCGTAAGTAATGTCAAATCAACATCATTAAAATTACCTACAAAACAGAAATGCAGGTTTCTTTAGTGATTGGTATCTTGATAAACTCGACAAGGCAAATAGCATAACAAACATTATACTGGTTTTCATTCGATTCGTTTAATTTTTGCGAGAATAGGTATAAAACTATTTTTAGTTGTGTTCTTGAGGTCGATGCATGTGCATTGTGCATGCATCATGGTGCATGGTAATAGTAGTTTTTTTTGTATATAGAGTGACAAGTTGAGCCGGACATGTGCCCATAACAGAATAGTGACACGCGGCTACTGGATCATGAAAAGTCCAAATCATTACCTAGCACTGCATTGCGCTCGTCACCCAGAGATACCTATAACCTGTTTTATCTCTCTGCCCCGTAATTTCACTAGAAACATTGCCCATCTAACTAAAAAAAAAGAAGTGTGGCACTCGAGGATTGCCGCGGTAAAGCTATTGCATGTTGCATGCATTTTTATCAACATAAGCAATAGGGATGTTAACATTTTTTTGGAATTGCTTTTATTTTGAAGAGTGCCATTTGTTTACCTTAAAAAATATCACGGGGAATCCGTTAAGTTGGCAACACTGCTAAGAGCATTTAGTCTGTAAAGCTAATACAAATAAGATTCAAAGTCGAATGACCGAGTGGGGAGGACGGCGTTACGGTCTTCCATCCCTCTTTCTTGTGAACATAAGAAAGAGATGCACGATCACTAAAATTCGGTCCCCAGGCCCGCGATAAAAGCTATGCAATAGCTTAAAACTGGAACGCAGTAATGTTTGCACAATTCTGTTTGGCAGTTGGCGGTAGAATAACTGGCAAAGGTGTAGTACTTCCCCAGGCAGACTTTGTAACCAGTCTACCACTACAAAAAAATTAACAAGATCAATGTGTGCTGTTCGTTCAACTTTCAGCAAAGTGCAAAGTTCACCTTGTCGGTTGTCACCAAACATCTCGATAGCAGTAAACCAACACTGGTAGATTCGGCAGATCAAACAAGCTAGACCGTAAATAACTCATGATGTCATTGTGACTATGATCGAATGTGATGTGTCGAAATCCAGACTCCGGAAATTTCAAATGCGTTAGCAAATAACCGCAAACAATAATTGACATAGAGAAATAAATCATTTTATATTAAGTGACGAGTACAATGCAAGGTAGTGATTTGAACTTTTGTGTTGGAATAGCTGTGTGACACTGTGCTGTTATCGGTAGGCGTGTTACTTACCATCAGTCACATGTACTGCTTGTCCTGTAACTCCAAAATAATTTGTTTTCACCGAAAAACAAGCGGATTCTGCAAAGTCCTACCACTTCAAAACTTATTGTTTTATTGATTAACAGTAGTCACGTTGTTCGGCAGTGCCCTCCATGCCGGACGTTCTCGCCGCACGTGTGCGCGGCGCTAGCAGCCGTGCGCACGCGCAGGGCCAAGCACGCGCGCACCACGCTCATCGTCGTCTCCAGCGACAGGTCAGCCCTTACATTATACATTACATTAATTCTCAGACCAACTATTCTTAGGGGACAAGCCTAGTTCTCGTGCCCATATGAATGTCAAATGAGCTTTATTGTCAACAAGAACAAAATTTAAAAAAAATATTAACCCCCGACTACCTCGGATTTGTTATCTGTACAATATTCTACTTTTTTTTATTTTTTTATTATATTCACTCCACAGACTCCGGGGTCCGTGACCTTTGTCATTACAATTACATTCTTTTTTACATATTTCTTGGATTAGGAGAAGAAGAACAATATACTACTAGTCAAGCCCTTTCATTTCATACCCATATTAAGGGAGTTGTGAAAAAAAGAAATGTATTTCGCCATTTTGTGGTAGAGGCATCTTGGATTTGAAATATGTCCTAGTGCAAAGTATTCTACTAGTCAATCCCTTTCGTCTGATACCCATATCGAGATAGTAGTGAAAAAAATAATATAATTCGCCATTTTGTGGTGGCGGCCATCTTGGATTTGATATTTGTTATAGTATATAGTGTTCTTGTTCTACTAGTTAAGCACTTTCATTTGATACCCATATAGGTAGGTTGTGAAGAAATATTTTGTCCGCCATCCTGTGGAGGCGGCCATCTTGAAACGATGTGTCAAAAAAATGTGAAAATTTTTGTTAGCAAGCTCAAAGCATTCATTTGCTCATACATACGACGGTCGACAAACCCTTTTGAAGAAGAACTTCTTTTAACAAAAAATATTTCTATAGTAAAATGATAAGTAATGTCGTAGTTTTCTGATAAATTAAATTGATAAATTATGCGCATGTCAAATTCTTCTAAGTAGGGACCAGTCTCCGAAGCCTTTCTCTGCCCAGGGACCTGCGATCGTACCTCCATGCCCGTAGTGATTAACCACATTTATGTAGACCAGTGGCCGCCTAGTCGTCAAAATTCGACCATAAAGCAATATTACATTATATTCTTAATTTGACCACAAACTTCACAAATAAGTATAACGTTGTTTTCCCGATGTAAGAAATAAATAGAGGATAGCGTATCTATGAATTATTTCAGAATATTATCTATTGTAATTACCAAATTTCATCTGAATCTAGATTCAGTAGTTTCTGCGTGAAAAAGTAACGATCATTCATACATACTCACAAAATTTCGCATTTATAATATTAGTAGGTTTAAGGGCTACCTACTTCATTTATTAAATATTTTTTTCCGTGCAAGGTTGCCTGGAAAAGCTTGTTCCAAACAATAAGGCCGCCAATTAGGAGCTTCACTCGATATTTCCTAAGCTTTTCACTTGTTTTTTTTTTTTGTAACGGGCTGTTCGTAGCTCGAAAAGTTAGCATCGTTTCATGGTTGACGTTCTAAAGACTAGATGAAGAAAAGATGAAGAGGTTTGTCTCTACTGTTGTGATAAGAACATCTAGGCTGTGAAATGCGTTGCACGAGTGGGATTTTCCGATGAATACAATTTTATTGTGTTCAAATCGAGAGTGAATCGGTTTAACGGTTTATATTAGCTAATCATCGCATCGTCGCGGTCAAGTGACCGCAATCTAGTTTGATGTTAAATGACGTTAGTTACCCTACAATGGTTATTAAAAAACACGTTTAGTCTATTGATATAGTGAACAACACAGTCCTAAAGGGTGGGGTCTATTGAGGTACTATTAAGTAAAACACTTTGCATAGTCCTCTGAATTTGTTTATTTGGTAATTCATGTAAATAACCTGCGGTACGTGTAGCACTTCGATACCGCGATGTAGCTTTGCGTCTGAAGCGACACTAGCTACATCTGATTTGATTACTGCACATTATTAACATTATTAATACTGAACTACCGTTCATAGATGGCGGTTAAAGTTTTATACATATAGAGTTTAAAAAAACATTCTTTCGTCATCAAACTGATTTCGAACATGTGTGGCTAACCCCCGTCTCAAAGTTGTATAACATTAATTTTACCAAACAGTAATAAACCACAAGCTCACGTACCTCGCATCTCGACTCAATTCGTAACTCAGGGACGGTAAACTGGACCCCTCCCTTGAGGAACACCCCTGAATCTTTTTACCCGACTAAATTTTGAACTACATATCAGTATAATCGTACTATGATGGTGGTCACCCTAAAAAGGACCCGTTTGACATTTGAAAATTACTTGAAATATTATTTGTTGACAATAATACCCCACGGTTTTCACGGTTCACGTTCCCGTTATTTTCCCGCAATAAAAAGTAGCCTATGTGTTATCTAGATTATAATTTAACTGTATTCCAAGTTATATTATTGGGACTTTGTCGTCGCCAAACCATTTTCGAATAAGTGTGGCTAGCCCCCGTATCAAAGTCGTGAAACATTAACGTTTACCAAACATTAATAAACCGCAAGCTCACGTACCTCGCATCTCGACCCAATTTGTAACTCAGGGACGTTAAACTGGGCCTCTCCCTTGAGGAATACCCTGTATCTTTTTACCCGACCAGATGCTGTATTACATGTCAGTATAAAACAAAGATCTTACTTAGACTACGTATAGAGTTGGAACAAACGCTTTACACCGAAAGCACGGGTCTGATCGCTCTTGCCTTGTCGCTCTTGTGGCAGTGTCATACTTTTGTCGCGGCACATCACTCTGTTGCCATAGCAAGTATGCACGTCATCTGCTTACGATTGGTACAAAGGGACCGTGCGGGAAAACCCTAATCTATTTACTTATTCTCTATCTAAGGTATAAACGTATTGTCATGGTATGGGAATCTTAAAAAAAGGACACGTTTGAGAAATTCTTGTAATATAGTATTCTATTATTATTTACTAGCAGTGCCTCGCGACTTCACCCGCGTAGTTCCCGTTCCTGTTATTTTCCATTGAGAAAAGATAGCCTATGTGGTAGTCTAGGTTATAATCTATATTTGGAATATAACAAAATTAACGTGCTCCGTTCAGGTGATCCAACGTGATTGAGCAGGAAATTCAAACATCTTAACATCCAAACTTTCGCTTTTATAATATTAGAAGGATTAGTATGATTGTCATTTTTCGCTTAACAAGGAAACAACCGGTTTCAATTTAAAAATTAAACTCTCATAGTTCACCAATTTTGACGAAATTTGTCTTTAATGTATTTCTGGCGACTGTTGTTTTGAAATTTTGAGTCTAGAGTGTGTCGGATTCTTCTAGGGGAATCACACTCCATCGTAGACCACATATTTCAGCTTCACATCAGGCGAAATGGCGGTAAGCGCACACGTATTATCAATTAAAAAAAAACTGATTTGACGTCACAATACAAGTGCATGTCACATATGTACATTTTGTTAAATCCGAATGAAATTTCGTTATACCCTCTTTAAGTATTCTGGACCTTAAATCCACTTCAGTACGATAATAATTTTGTTTTATGTGCGGTTAGTATTTTATGGACGATGACACTTATCGGCGAATAAAATATTTCAATAAATATTAATAAAATGTTGTTCATAAGGCAAACTCTGCAAAGATTGCTTACACTAGTTGGCATGTTGGTATAGTAGGTTGTAAGTCTCCCTGCGATGCCGTGGGTTGTGATCGATCCCTACCCAGTGCAAATGTTTGTGTGATGAATACAAATATTTGTACTGTGTCTTCTATGTATAATAAGTAGATACTGTAGATATTAATTAAAAAAATTATAAGTATTATATCAGCTATCTGGCTCTCATAGTACAAGCTTTGCTTAGTTTAGGGCTAGATGGTGTTGTGGAAATACTGGAAATGTCCACCAAAATATTTATTTACTGTTTGTAGGCTTACGCCCGACCGCCATTTGCCCCTGAAGTTAAACAGCTATTTGGTCTATAATATTTAGGTAGATATTGAAAAACAGATTCACTGTCGACTAGAAAACACCGAGATTGCATGGAAATCAGGAAAACCCCACTTGAGTAATGCATTCCATAGTCTCAAAGATAGTCATAGTCTTGGTGTCATCAAATCGAGAGTGAATCGGGTTCTTCTAGGTAAGCACGCTCCGTCGTAGATCGCATCATCGGTTAACATCAGGCGAGATGGCGGTCAAGTGCAAACCTATTTCAGTAAAAAAAAAATTGGTTGCCTGTAAAGTCGGTATACGGGCGAAAGTTTTACGTGACAACGACTTTGTGTGGTAAAATAATTTTACGGAAGGGACGCGTGCCTTTCACTTTTTATGTCTGTCTCTCTCGCTCTTAGGCGGGCTAACCATGCCCGAGTGGAAGGGACGCGTGCCTCTCACTCGCTCTCGTTGTGAGCGCATAACGTGAGCGGAGCGTAACGCAGTTTCTTGAAGTGTCACCCGGCAAACCAATTTATAAGACGTTGTCACGTCAAAAAAAAAACAAAAAAAGACTGTTCATCTGGTCCATCATTAATTACCACTTACCCACTTACTTATTATCATTAAGTACAACAGAACAGTAATACTCAGAACGAGGTATTTCATCGGAATTCAATAATATCGCTAAATAAACAATACCGCTCTTATGAGGCTCTTATCTGAATTATTCGCATTCGGATCGATTCTCGCTAAACAATCGAAATGTTTATGTAGATTCCATGCAGAGCTCTACTCTCGAAGCGCTCGACCGATCGATCGTTCGAAGTGCGCGATCATATGACTACAATGAGACGATTATAAACAGGACAAAGAATTATGATATATAAATAATTTTTATGAATAATAAATTTTTTAATACACGTAGATAGGCGACGCTTAACATGGTTTGAACAAATTTTGGTTCAAATTCAAGGCTCAATTAATTAATTAATTATTAAAACAGATATTTTTAAAAAATATATTTGTACAATTTTCTAGACTTTAATCTATGTGTGTTCCAAATATCAACCAGATCCGTTCAGATGTGGTTGGTTGGTTGAGCATGAAACATCTAACAATATTTAAAATTTTTAACATGCAATATTTCGTATTGGAATATCCCTAGGCTAATTTTAAATAAGCACGATCAAACAGGATTATACTTTATCTAATCTCGTAGCATGTACACATAGGGTCGTCACTGTTTCGAACGCTAACAAAAATGGACAACGAATGATACCAGAAATAAGCGCCCGAGACGTGAAATAATGTCGAGATTCGGATACGAATAAATAGTATTAGGTATTCAACGAAGCAAGATGTTTTGTTTGGCTTGTTTCTTAGTTGTTGTTCTTTGTTGCCGTCGGTCGGTGGGACGCGGGGCGCGAGGCTATCGATTATTCATTAAGACCCCTTATTACTGTAATTAGGCCTTCTTAGAATCGTGATATAATTAAATTTGTTAACTGTATGAAACAAGGTCCACAGATAGATGTCAGGCTACATCATTTTACCTTTTTTTACGTAGAGGAAATGCATTTACGCATACCCTTCCGCCAGGGAAGACGGTGGGGATTTGCCGGACTCGATACCACGGATGGATATGGTATGGTGCCCCTACCGACTAAAACCTCCACAAGATTCCACCTTTGATTCTGGTGTCACATTCTTCCGCAAACCCATTAGTAGTGGTAGGACTCTTGGCAGAGTCCGCCTGGGGAAGTACCACACCTTTGCCAGTTATTCTACCGCCAAGCAGTAATGTGCAAACATTACTGTGTTCCGGTTTGAAGGGCAATGTTTCCAGAGAAATTACAGGGCTTAGAGATATAAGATCTTAGATCTCTGGGTGACGAGCGCAGTGCAGTGCTAGGTAATGATTTGGACTCTTCATGTTCCAATAGCTGCTTGTCACTGGGCTGTTATGTGTCAGGCATGTTGCTTACCATCAGGCACATGACCTGATCGTCTCGTCACTCTATATTTAAAAAAAAAAAAAAAAAAAAAAACCCGCCATAGCCTGCCTCTCTTTAGGCCCACCTATGGTCCACACCCGTGCACGCCGTCGTGACCCGTCAGCGGCGCACCTGAACCCAAGATACGCCGTGAAAACCTCGAGAACCAACCAGTAAGTGGGTGCCAGGCCCTGAGGCCCTGTGTCTGGACACCCTTCGCCCCCGCGATGGGTCAGGTCCGTGATCCCGCCACCTGCCACTTTTCGGCTGCATATGATAGAAAAAGCGGCGAACCGCAATACCGGCACTCCTCTTTCCAAAGGCATCAGAAGGCAAAATGTACGAAAACTTCTTGTTCCTTCTCGTCCCTATAAAAAAAAAGATGAACTAAGTTAGAAACTTGGGTCCAAATGTCTAACTTATTTTCCTTACAAATAGTACGGCTCAACAAGATTAAACATTCTACCAGTACAATATTAATAAATCATAGCCGAAATCGCGCACTGTACATAAATAAGGCCGCGTCGCCCGCGCGCCGAGAAAAATCGTAGAAATATGTTAAACAGTGGCGGGGCGGCTCGGGTAAGAACGGCTGTAGGGATGTCGACACAGCTAGGCCGGTATAATAATTATAAAAACGGTAACATGAAGTTTTTTCTTCTCAAAAAATCAAAGAATTCTGTTCTTTAAATTCTTACTTTAAACTCGTTTTCCTGGAAAGTAGGTACTTAATTAATCTTAGCCCGAACTCCAACAAAGTTCCTTAGGAAACAAGGACATCGAGGGGCATCGAGGTGACCGGCGAGGTATTCCAACCATGCCAGTGCAAATAAAAAGTGGAAAGTACGAGTATACACAAACATATATCGCATATTTTTTATTTATTTATTCACCAAGATCCTTGGATCCTAATACTTATTACAATCTAGCCTAATTTATTAAGTCTAGGCTAATGAGTAATTTATATCTAACTTAAATTGCTACAAAGTTCATAATATACAAGAAGGTGTCCATCAGCACTTTTCTCATTGACTCTGTTAAGGGGAAGTCACTTATTTCACTTGGCTTAGTACATTTAATTGTTTTATATAGTATTGCACTGCCACTACACTATGTTAACTCAAAAGATTTTATTCTTTTAAGTCTCCTCACAGTGTCCGTGTTATCAAGGAGCTGGATAGCCTCGACATTCACATGATGATGAAGCCTGCGTTCATGTGCTTCTGCGTACTTTTTTATCACTTTGCCATTTTGCATATTTAATACAATAATTTCTTTTCTCCGAGAAAACAAAAACCTGCTTCAATTCAAAAATCAAATTCGAACACTCACTACGAATCAATCACTACGTGGCTTAAATACACGAAAGCAAACTGTAGTTTTTTATTCATATTTCAAAAACCACTACACCGGGTTCGATAAAATTTATATACGTTTACCTCTAAACTATGATCTACCAAACAAAAAAAGAACCATGAAATTCAATTCACAATTGGCGGTGCTATTACGTAACATACATAAAAAAACTGAAAAACATACAACGGAATAGAACCTCTTTCTTTTTTTAAGTCAGTTTAAAATAAAGTCGAATTTAGAACGTCGTCCTTTATGAAGTCAGTAGAAAACCACATCAGAGTCAGTCCTTTTGTTTAGAAGCCAAAGCCACAAACACATTAAGTATACAGACACATCAAACATAGAACTCCCCTTTTGTTTCAATGAGGGTGATAAACTAGAGTAAATTTAAATTAATTGACACATTTAAGAAGCCAGTTTAGTTAGAGACACTTGGCTTGGTACAAAGATTCTCCATCGCCAGTCAGTGAGACAATGCTGCCTGCGTAAAACTTTTTGCAGGGTGGCATTATTAATGAAATAACCAGGCTATTTGTGTTTTTTTTTTTTTTATAGGTTTACACTTGACCACCATCTCGCCTGATGTTAAGCGATGATGCGGTCTATGATGAAGCGTTTTACCTAGAAAACCCGATTCACTCTCGATTTGAAGACACAAATATTGTAACCATCGGGGAAAACCCACTCAGGCAACATATTTACATAGCCTAGACGTTCTTGTCACAAAAGTAGAGTCAAATCTCTTCGTTCGTGTCTTTGGAACATCAACCATGAAACGATGTCGTTTTTTCGAGCTATGAGCATTCCGAAATAAATGTGTGTGTTTTTTTTTTAAATATGTATGACGCCGACGTTCTCACTTCTACGCAATATTTTTGTGCGCCTTTTTTTAAATAAGAAGTGATGAGACGAGCACTGCAAAACATGTGGTTGATGGTAAGCAACACGCCTGCCACATAACAGCACAGTGACAGCAGCAGCAGTGACGCAGCTATTGGAACATGAAGAGTCCAAATCATTACCTAGTACTGAAAAGTAGTGTTTGTGCGCCGTTTACTCGAAATAGCAGTGGTAGACTAACGGGGGCGGAAGGGGCGGCCCTCCCTGGCCTCCGGTTCAGAGGGCCCCAAATGCTTCCACGTAACCTTGGTCAAATCCTAAGCCACTTTAAAAATGTACTTAATACCTACATCATTTCATTTTAACGCTACGCTACACGCGTCCAATAAGTTGGAGGAATTTCCGTCTTGTCAGTCAGTCAATGAGTAGTTCTCCAGGAATCCTTGATTGGAAATGGAGGGGGCCTCATTCAGCTTTGCCGCCCCGGGCCTCTGACGGGCTTAGTCCGCCACTGCGAAAGAGCTTTTTGATCTTATTTAGGAAACTTTTCCCAGGTGGTCACATTAAAATGATTTTCATTCGCTCCGAACGTCATTGAGTCATTGCAGCAGTGAGTTTAGTTGTCCTATAAGTAGTATCATAATATATGTAAAAAAAACAGTGATATATATGATATTTGTTCCCGGTGAATTCTTGACCAAGTAGTTACGCGATATTTTAATTTAAATGTAACGAAACGTAGTGAAACTGAAAGTGTAACGAAAGTTTACATTAACGAAACGATTACGAAATTTTGCCTGGTCGAGATCGCTTTAAGCCATAAGGCCGCCAATTAAATTGCTAAGAGTTTTTTTTTCTGTTTTGTATTATTTGATGTCTTTTTGTGCTTTGTGGCTTTTTAATAAAGAGTTATTGTATTGTACATTTATGTGTAATTTGGTCCAACTCGAAAGACAAGATAGTTTTTGTTCATAGTTAATGGTTTGCTATGAAAATATACGAGCGAAGCCAAAACAGACCGCTAGTCTATACTAATATTATAAAGCTGAAGAGTTTGTTTGTTTGTTTGTTTGTTTGTTTGTTTGTTTGCTTGAACGCTAGGATCTCGGGAAGTACTGGTCCGAATTGAAAGATTCTTTTTCTATTGGATAGTCCATTTATCGAGGAAGGCTTTAGGCTATAGAAAATAACTCTACTATTAATTGAAGCGGAGCTTGAAACAAGAATGTAACAAAATCGGGAAAAAATATTCCCCTTTTGAGAGTTTTCGTACGTTTCGTGCTTTGACATGACACATGACAGCATGTGTCAACGATTGCGTCATTGAATTTCAGTAATCTGTGCCTTGAATATAAACCTTTGCTAATTTTTTTTCTAAATCTGAGTTGGTACGACCAATTTCCGATAGGTGGCGTAGCAGGTTGCTGAAGAGGTTTTTTTGTTTGAAATCGATATTCTCAGGAATGAGTGAACCGATTTCAGTCGTTCTTTCACCGTTGGATATGTACGGGATCCCGATGAGTGCTATATAATATACCACGGGCGAAGCCGGGGCGGGCATCTAGTTATTCATAATTTTGGTGAGTATAACTTTAATCTTTCAATTTAAGTTCGATTGTTTCGATTTTCCGACAAAACTAATATAAACAAAAAGATTTCGGATCACTGCCTAGCACTGCACTGTGGCCGTCACCCGTAGGTATAAGATGGGCTATTTATGTCCTACAATTTCTTCGGACATTGATCTTTAAACCGGAGCACAGTATGTATACCTAATTGCCTATTATTTATTGCGTAAGTAATCATGAAATAAAGTTATAGTCTAAATGGTTGTAGTAGATACAGCTAAGAAACAAGTGTCCAGCTTCTACGATTACAAGTTATCAAAAAAGTGAAAATGCTTTTATAAACTAGACTTACGTAGTTTTCTTATAATACTATATTAGTGCTCCGCGGTTTTCCTGGCGTAGTTTCTAGTCTAGTAATTTTCTTTGTATCTATTATTTTGGACAGTAAATCTGTATAATCTATCCCTGTAACAAATTCGTACTATTTTCGTTCTATGGTTTTTGCATGAAAGAGTGACAAACATCCACACAAATATGCATGTCAAAAAAACTTATCCGCGTTTAATAATCTTACTACATTAGTAGTAGGATTATTAGGATTATACCTCTATACTTCAACATAATCAATAAATGGATTTAATCTCAGCATCAATAGCAGCTCTGTAGTTATATTGACCGACAGTAAGCCGTTCATGTCATAAATCTCCACCTGTAAACATATATTTCTCCCCGAGAGTATTACGCTCGGTAGCGATGGACAGAAAAGGGTTATTGAATGGACGCCCGGACAAAATGGCGACGGGTTTTGGCGGGAGAATTATTGTGGCAGTCAAAAAAAGGATGCTATTTACTGTAGGTCGCGGAGTTGAGGAAATACGTCGTAGCTTACGATCGTGCTCTCGTTTTTCTATTGTTATCACATTCACATTATGGATTGAAAGTAGAGGGAAAAATTGATGCCCCTCATCAATTTTTCCTATAAATATACTTAGAGCGGATTTGAGTTAAAACAATAATGAAATAATAAAAGTGGGCAAGTGCGAGTCGGGCTCGCCCATGAAGGCTTCCGTAGCATCAAGTAACATAATAATTATGAAAGTTCTTGTAGTTCGTTCTTTAATCAGTGTTTTAACAATAGTCAATGTATGGCGTATTAAAATAAAACTACGTACTAGATATCATTCAAACCAATTTTCGTTGATAGTTTACATGGTAACGTACCTACGTCATACACTTTTTTTATTTTTGTCATTCTCTTATTTTAGAAGTTACACGGGGGGGACACTTTTTAGGTTTTACCATTTTGTTTCAACTATTCAGCTTAGAAAAAAAATATGTTAGACACCTCAATATCATTTTTATGACCTATTCATAGATACCCCACAAGTATGGAATTGATAAAAAAAAATTTGAGTTTTAGTTCTATGTATGGAACACACCCCTAAAAAGATTTTTTTTTTTTTTTTTTTTGTATCAAAATCTTAATAGCTTTTATAGTTTCGGAGAAAAGTGGCTGTGACATACGGACGGACAGACAGACATGACGAATCTATAAGGGTCCCGTATTTTGCCATTTGGCTACGGAACCCTAAAAATTAGCAACAACAAAAAAGAGAAACCTTGATTTAAACTCGGGACTTCATCGGATGACTTTGTAAAAAGGCAATTATATCAATAAAAGCAAATTAAAAATTATTGTATAAAGTAATTTGTTTTATTTCAATCTCGTCGTAATGCCTGAACGGAGCAGGTCGAAGTTTGGTATAAAGATAGATTATCTGGAATAGCATAAAGGCTAATAAAATACATATCAAATACAAATACAAAAATCTATATTGTATCGCGGGAAAATAACAGAAACAAATACTTTGCGGGTAACACCGTATGGCGCTATTAGTCTTAATATCCAAATAACCAGTTTTGACGTTTGTTCTCAGTGAGCACTTCACCAAGTCGTATTCGTAATGTACGATATGCGTAAAAGTAGGCATTTCTGTGTCATTTGGCCTAACCTCAGAGATAGTTAAAGGTACAACTTCGCGCTGAGAAAGCGACACGAGACCGCGACCGGATACCGCGACAGGCACTTGACTCTTGATGATAGAATTGTATGGCCGCCAGTTCGCGCCGACCCGGAACACATGTCTTGCCGCTCGCGGCACGTGTTGCGGTCTCCTGCTCTCCTGTCGCGGTCTCGGCGCGAACTGGCACCCATACAAATCCATAGTGTCAAGTACCTGTCGCGGTCTCGCGCCGCGGTCTCGTGTCGCGGTCTCCGGGCGAACCGCTAGGGTAGCGGTTCGCCCGGAGATTACTTACTTACTACCTTGCTTGCTTACCTAATAGCTCAAATTATGGTCACAATTTTTTAAAGTACTGCAAATTATTAGTATTGAAAACAAATACAGGACTTAATCACGATTATTATTTAACGAGCGGTCGGTCCCGGCTTCACCCGTGGTGCATAATATTGTATAACCTATAGCACTCTGGGATTACGTAACAAAACAAAAACCTCTTCAGCTTTATAATATTAGTACAGATTACCGCGACGGCAGCGTAACAACCGCCGTGGTCACGAGAAGACTACAGAAGTTATTAGTTTATTACATGACATTAACTTTCATCCACCATTTCGGCCCCTATTTCATCCCCTTACAGTTTGACATTACAAAATGGCTAAAACAATACGAAGTTTCATCGTTTTATCTTCTACATTGAGGAATTTCCATTTAAACTTTCATGCCCCATGTAACCCCCAACCTTTTTTCTGCGATAAGAAGTAGCCTATGTCCTTTTTCGGGGTCTAATCTATCTGTGTACCAAATTTCATTAAAATCAGTTCACTGGCTTAGACGGTAAATCGTAACAAACAGACAGAATTACTTTCGCATTTAAAATATTAGTAAGTATGGAATACCCGAGCGAAGACAGTGTGAACCGCTCGTATAGTTATATAAAAGCTATCACGTCATTGAGTCATTTAAGCCTTCGTAGTTATCTTCCATCCTTTCACTCTGTGCCTGTGTAGGGTCGCTTGATTTAATTGCCTTCCCCCGTGAAGTGCTCCGCGTGTGCTCAAAATGGAGATTTATTTTGTGAAATTTACCGTGGAGAGTACTTGACTCAATAAAAATTTAATTAACAAAGCACTGCCTGAATTTAAAAGTGTTTACGTTCTAAGTTTCCAGATTGTTTGTTAATTTTATGGGGAAAAAATGGTACGCGAAAAAATCCTATCCAATCCAATCCTACTGTTATAAATGTCAACGTTTGAATGTTTTTTTGCTCAAACACGTTGGAACGGTTGAACAGGGCGAGTTTAAATTTAGGACACAGTCAGTCTATAAATTACGCAAAGGCTACTGTTTATTGCGGGAAACATCCAAACTTTCATATTGATTTCATATTTAACCTTTGTCTTGATAGTTATTCTGATTTTAATTTTTAATCTTGATTTTGAAAATTGTTTTAATGTAATTTTAATTATGAAATTGACTTGAACAAAATTGTACGACATAATCATTTTTGCTTGTCTTTTTACAATTTTAAAGTGCTTAATAATTTCTAATGTACTTAACATGCTTAACTTTGACGAAGTGGACTTAAATTGATTTAAAACGAATAGACCTAATATACAAAATACAGGTGTGCTTCACACCTAGTTTGGGAAATTAGGGATACACATGTAGGTAAATGTATTGATCACTAGCTGTGCCCTGCCACGCTTCGCTGTGGCACATTGTGATGCAAAAAATAGATAAAAACAATCATTGATGCGGATTATATATCATTCTAAAATTTCAGCTCGATCGGTGCAGAACTTTTTGAGTTTATGAAGCGTACACAAACCAACATAACATTTTTATACAAAGAGAGATCGATCATTTATAAGTATTTATTTATAATTTTAATTGGATTTAGAAATATTACTAAACATTTAAATAAACCACCCCAAAATTCAATCCGGAATCAGCTGCAAAACATCGGTATCCGTTAATAAAATTACCGCTCCCGAAGCATACCAAATCAGGTTTGTGAAAGTTATAAACGGTAGTAATTTGGCACATCGGGATTCCGTCCGCGCTCGCGTGCCGACCGCTGTGTTTACCCCTGCTTACCCTTGTAGCCAAGATAACGATAGCGGTTACTTTTTTTCACAGTAAAAAATTTAAAAAAATGAAGTTGTATCTCAAAACAAACACTTTTTTGTTTTTATAATGTTACAACGGATGTAAGTTTGGGATTCTATGATTGAGAGATTACTCTTCCTACCTCTATATGTATACTTTTTACTTCGAACCGCAACCGCCTGGTTCGTATCCCGCGCCCACTACTGTCTACTGTCGTAAAAGACAGTTCTTTTCAAAGTCATGTGCGTAATGGTGCTTACTAAAAACGGCGGAGGAAAACGTCGTAAGGAAAAGATTCTTGAAAGGATCTTTCAAAAATCTTTTGACGTTATGAGTCATCTATCAACCCAATCTGAGCCAGCGTGGTGGATTATGATCTTTACGCTCACCTTGAGAGAGAAGGAAGGCCCTTCGAGCTGGGGCTTTTCGAGCCCCAGCAATGGGGGCATAAAATATACTAAGTTGTGTAGTTTATTTTCAATGTTATAGAAGTATCCATCACTCCTTATTTATATCTTCTTCCCGTCTTCCTATTTTCATATCCATCCTGTAATTGTCTGGAAATGATCGTTATCCATACTAATATTATAAATGCGAAAGTAACTCTGTCTGTCTGTCTGTCTGTCTGTCTGTCTGTCTGTCTGTCTTTACCGCCTAAACCAACCAACAGATTTTGATGAAATTTGATACATAGATAGAATAGATCCCGAGAAAGGACATAGGCTACTTTTTGTTCCGAAAAAAAGGGTTGAAAGGGTTAAAATAAGGGATGAAAGTTTATATGGAAAACTTCGTCATTGTTGAAGAACTATGAAACTTTACGTCTAGATATTTAACACGAAACCATAAAATGTATATTTAAGCAGTTTTGTAGTTTCGAACTGTACCTACGGGGTGGAATTGGGGTGAAAGTCTGGAAGTTCAATATTATTGAAGATAAAACCATGAAACTTTGTATCTAGACACTTGAAATGGAGTCGATAAACGTTTGTTCCAGCAATTTTATAATTTCTAACTATACGGGGATACTTATATAACCGCTTGATACACTGGCCGCTTTTCGCGTTTTACAAATTTGGCGGGAAAACGGGTGTCAGGTTACATAAGTGCGGTGTTTATGTTTCGGCATATGAAGTGCCACCTTACTTTTACCCGTTTGAGCCATTTACTCTCAAGAGCGTTTCAAGACGCTTCTAGCGGTATCATTTATTTATAATTAATGTACTTAAATAAATTCAAGATGGCCGCCGCTACAAAATGGCGGATAATTTATGTTTTATTAATCCCATCAATATGGGTATCAAATGAAAGGGCTCAACAAGCAGAATACAATATACTATAAAAAATTTAAATCCAAGATGGCGGCCGCTACAAAATGGCGGATAACGTAGGTTTTATCAATCCCATCAACATGGGTATCAAATGAAAGTGCTCAACCAGTAGAATACAACGTACTATATAAAATTAAAATCCAAGATGGCGGCCGCTATAAAATGGCGGTTAACGTAGGTTTTATCAATCCCATCAATATGGGTATCAAATGAAAGTGCTCAACCAGTAGAATACAACGTACTATATAAAATTAAAATCCAAGATGGCGGCTTCTACACAATGGCGGATAACTTAGGTTTTATCAATCCCATCAACATGAGTATCAAATAAAAGGGCTTGACAAGAAGAATACAGTGCACTATACAACCTCAATATTTAAGATGGGCGCAGCCACTAAATGGCGTATCAGACAGAATTTTGATAGTCGACGAGATTTCCATGGTGTCTTATCAAATGTTATGCATGATGGACGCTCGATTAAGGCAAATTAAGAACTGCGAAAATGAGTTTTTTGGAGGAGTAAACGTATTACTTTTCGGTAATCTTTTACAACTGCCTCCTATAAAATGATCAGGAACAGCTGTTTTCAATTCTAATACGAAATTATATAAATGAAAGTAGCTCTCTCTGTCCGTTACCGCCTATCGCCTAAGCCACTTAAAGAGTTTGTTACAATTTGGTGCACAGATAGACTAGACTTAGGAAAGGACAACGGCGACTTTTATCACAGAAAAAGAGTTGAAAAGAGTGGAAATGAGGAGTAAAAGTGTGCATGGAAGGATCTTTGCACTCTTTGTATGCTATTTTTAACCGACTTCAAAAAAGGAGGAGGTTATCAATCCAGTGGTATTTCCAATTGTGAATCAATTTAGATGGTTATTTTTTTGGTTGGTAGGTTATAGTTCAGAGGTGGTCATATAAATTTTATCGAAATCAGTGGGGCGGTTTTTGAAATATGAACAACAAACTAAAATTTGCGTTCATGTAATCAGACGATATATCTACTAATATCTACTAATAGACTCTAATAAAATTTGGTGGACCGTCCCAATATGATTTTAAATTAAAGTCTGTTTTTGATAAATTTATTGAGAACATAGTTTTTTTTGTAATTTGTCGTGTAAATTTATTAATAAATATAAAACTTTGACTTAGACCGATTTTGATTAAGAAACGTGAATTTGTATGGTAGTAGACATACGAGTAGGTACTGCCTCAATTACTTTAATAAATATGTGGCGCGGACGAAGTCGCGGGTAAAATCTAGTATCTAAATATATGGGTGCTTAATCTGCATTTATTTTCTGTAACGTGACATTTAAAAAGCTCATACTTTTTTATTCACCTATTCACCATCATGAGCTACGGTTCTACATGAAACGACATCAAGTTCAACCCGCTACAGTGAATGACTATATTACCTTGCCTGTTAACGATTGACATTCTGTTTTTAATAGGCTTACTGTGTGGAAGCTATCGAGCCACATGGAGACCATCTTGATCTCTGTGTCTCTTGATGTCTCCGATGTCTCCGATGTCGATAAGAACTGAAAAAGTTCAATCAAATTCAATCCAATTCCTATTATGATTCGCTATAGGAATTGCCAGTTTGTTACCATTTTACGGATTGTGAAATGAATCGTAATAGGATCCTATGACGATTCGCCTAAAGCGGCCGTTTTAGGCCTGCTGGCATTACTTTGTTTACTTTGCTGTGAAATTTTTCCTTCTCCGTGCAATTGAAAAGCAGACTTCCTGTCAGATAGATCTATCCAGGTAGTTCTTGACGGGTGTTCATACGATTGATGTCTATCAACAATGAAGTGCCGCAGGACTTTGCACTGGTCTAGTTGGTTAGACTGATTATAGTACTGTTCCAGAAAAGTACTTGCAAAAACTGAAGGCAAGAAGAAGGCAAGAATAAACAAACAGTCTGAGAGATGTGTGGCGGTTGAACATGTGAACCTTGTTGTGAAATTGATTTCGGACAGGGACGAAGACAACATAAGTAGTAAGATTGTTAAATCTACATTTATTGGTACATAACGCACAGAAAACGCAAGCCTGCTTGTTTGCCACTTCCAAGAATTTTTTAAACCGTCAATCCGGTCTTTCGGAATATCGTCAGCGATGGCATCAAACTCTGGGTATGCTAATCTCCCCAAGCTTACTCTTGGGAGAATTGATCGACACCAAGGCAAAGACCGCTGCAAAGAAACTTGGTATCTTGTGCAAAATTAGATTTTTTTACACCCACTTCTGCTGCACTTATACCAAGCACAAGTACAGTTGCATGGAGTAGTCAGTAACACATTCCACAGCCAAGACGAGGATTATTTTATTATTATGATTAATATCACACTACATTGTATGGGAACTATTTTCTTAGAAATACGCTGCTTTTCAATTTCAAGTTGTTACACATCAATTTCATGAAACTTTTCAAACTGAAGGCAATTAAAACAACATTGTACCGTTTAATTAAAAAAAAAGAAAACATCAAAACACCCCAGAGACCGAGAAGACCTCGTTTTCAGTAAAACAGCGTATTTCTAATAAAATAAAGCTTGATACGTCGTATCTACTTGAACGCCGCATTCGGGGAGGGCAGGGTAAAACCGTCGTAAAAAGTGTTATAACAGTAAATCAAGTTCATAGCTAAATTGCCTCGTTCATACAACTTTGTTAGTGAACCTTCTCAATTGAGGACATGAAAGTAATATCACGTTTATTACTTAGTAGCGTAGTAGTAACTTTATAGGTACTGTTATTTTTCTTTTATTATATCTATTTATTTATCTTTGATTTTTTTGTTTTTAGGACTAATATTTTGATGTGTTGATTTTGTTTATTTAATGAGAAGTTTATGAGTTTTGTATACGGGCTTAGCAGCGCCCCGTGTTTAATCCGCTTGGTTCAGGATCCGGCTATATTCCCGGAATAAAAATAGCCAACGTGTTATTCTAGACTATTGTCTGTATTATCCAGATCATTCTATATCTTTTTATCTATCTTAGCGCCAAATTTTATCCAGATTCCTTCAGTAGGTTTTACATGAAATAAGAAATATCCAACCACCCTATCAAACTTTCGCAATATTTTACAATATAGTATGATTTTATTTGTTTGGTTGATTACTCGGTTGATTGTAGCGACGTAATACTTAAACTTCAACTCTTGGTTTACGGCTTTTATTGTGGTTTAGCCTCACAATTTCGCCAATGTCATGTATAACTATAAATATAATATATAATCTCTTTAAAATATTATAACATACGCAATACAAAGTGATTTACGCTGAGGACTTTGACTTTGGTTAATTAATAGTCAATACTGATAGTCAAAAGTCAAATAATCGAATTATGGGCGAACGACACGAGGCTAGTTTTTCAAGCTACGATTGCAAGCTGGTACTTCTAGCTTCGCGTAGACAACTCCAGTTTCGTCTACACGAAGTTAATAGTTATTTGTTATACAAGAGTGCAAAGTTGATTTTTAACCGCGTGCTCAATTTTGATGACTGAGCAAGCGAATGATTCTAAAATTGAATCACTCGCAGCGCTCGTGATTCAAAATTAGAATCCTGAGCGTAGCAAGGGAATTAAAAGAGCACAAGGTTAAAAATCTTTGCACTCGAGTGCAACACGTAACTTTTCATTCCACCTCAGCGAGGAAATGCCTAAATGCAAATTTTTAAATGTTTTCGCGCTAAGCAAATTAAGAAAAAATAAGTACACCAAGGAGGTTCCGAGTCTGAGTTCTTAACGTATTAAAAAAAATGTATGATGCATTCGGCACCAAGGAGGTAGAAATAAATAGGTTGAATTATGTTTTGAATTCAAAACCTCAATACACACGATGTTCTAACTTCAAATTTACTTTAACCTCTAGAGGGTAAAAATGACTTTTGCGCCCTGATATCGAGGAGCAAAAGTACTCTCTCCGAGCTGGTGGGATAAAAAAGTATTTTATAGCTTGCTAGCTTACTAACACGAGCTTGGCTATCCTAGCTTGAAAAACTAGTCTCGTGTCGCTCGGGCATTAGCGTATTAGTCATATCCTACTAATACTTATTACAAATGCCAAAATACGGATGTTTGATACTCGATCACGTCGGGGCAGTTGAACGGATCGAGGTGAAATTTGGAACACAGATAGATCACAGTTTTAAATTGTTGGCGTTTTATTGCGTTTACCGCGTAAACCCGCGGGTGCTGATAGTATAGCATATGTAAGTAAGTTGTGCTACTGCCTCACAATTCATATTGAATTAAAGCTCTCTGGGCACATTCGTTTTTATGGGAAAATTATCTTTTCAGGGAAATGTCGGAAATAAACTCCGGCTATTACAGCTCACAGTCCGCCCCTGACTCCCCTCGTAAACAGAGATAAGTGAAAACTTCTGAGGACCTTTCATTTCACTGATGTTTTTACCTAGTACAGCACTGATTTGTTTTTTTGTAATTTAATCATGTTGGGCTGCAAATTAGTATGAACAAGTGCAGGCTGAGAATGTAGCAGATTTATAGATTGATAGATACTATGATAAGTACTATCTATATTATTATTGTGGCCGGCCTGGTGGCTTAGTTGGTAGTAGGTCTGCCGTGGATCGTGGGTTCGATCCCCACCCAGTGCAAATATTTGTGTGATGAATTCAAATATTTGTACTGTGCCTAGGTGTTTTATGTGTAAAATAAGTATGTATCTAAACATATATAAGTATTATATCAGCTATCGGGCTTCCATAGTACAAGCTTTGCTTAGTTTGGGGGCAGATGGTGTTGTGTGTGAAATGTCCACCACCACCAATATTGTGCATACCAAAACAAAACCCCTTATACAGGAGAAGAAAAACAATACAAACTAGTATTACAACCAGCGGATATATCGCTAAAAGCGATCTTTTCCAGCACCAGCTGGACTTTTTAATGAAAATGTAAAGTAAACAATGTTTATATCGCATAATATAAACATTGTTTACATTACATTTCCTTGACCCGTATTAGACCTAAAAATGTCATCAAAATATTTACCCAATCGTGTAATGACAAAAATCATCATTTCACTGGGGTAGCCTGTTAACGATAATCAAAACAAAGGAGTCTATACTAAATAAGGAAAAAAATAGACATACATTCAAAAAAATTTGCAAACAATTCGAATCGCATACACACTACTGGTTCCAGACTAGACAAACATAGACAGGGCTTAATAATTCAGGTACGTTTACTCGGCACCAGTGATAGGGCTGCTACCCACGGGAAAATCGATACACAGCTGGGAACTATGGCTGTGAGGTAAGTCCGCATCAAACTTTATTATTATTGTACACGACTGGCAACTGGCAATACCGCCTGATTTACTTGATTACCATATATGAAGGGATATAAAATATACTTTATACTGTAACATAAAATTGTGTGTTTCGTAAATAGTGACATAATAAAAAAGCAGTTTCTTTTATCGGCACTTATTTGGCCCACCGTATAAGAATTACCATTTAGCGTGGTAATGCCACCAGCATGCTGGGCACGATTATGAATAGTGTCTGTGAATAATTCAGATGTGTTTTATGTAATTAGGTATGTAGTAATTTAACTATAGTGTAGTTCGCATGGGATTTATTTTTGTAAAGGTTCTGCTCTTAGTATAAAAAAAAATCTTTAGTAAACTGTGTACTATGCACCGAATTGTTTACTCAAGGTATACACAAGCCGGTTTACGGTTTACAGCTTTTATAACGTTAAAAGAACTCTAACAAACAAAACCTAAATCGTAAAACTTTTACTAATAATTATTTATTTATTATATTTCTTTATTATTTATAGGTTTACGCTTGACTATCATCTTGCCATATACAAAGCGACGATTCGGTAAACTATGGAACATGCTTACCTAGAAGAAACCGATTCACTCTCGAATTGAAGACACTAAGATGGCAACCATATGGAAAAACCCAGGCAACGCATTCCACAAATTTGACGTTTCTATTACAAAAGTGTAGTCAAACTTCCTGGTTCAGACCGCATCGTCACTTAACATCCCGGGAAATGGCTGTCAAGTGTAAACTTGTGATAGGTAAAAAAATATCTGTCTGAAATGTAGTACTCAAATAGATAATAAATAAATAGTCTGGAATAACACAGACTACTTTCAATCCGAAAAAAAATGTAGAGTATGCATTTTCTAAATTCTACACGTGCGCGTACTAGCATAAAAAACTTTAAATAATATAATAAAAAGATGGGTATGTGTGTGTAGATATTCACATTGATCAGGATTGGCAGAAAACTACAGATTACGGGGCCGGGTCGTGAGCTCGTAAGACGTTTCCAATTTCCTATCAAATTGTATCAAACCCACCTCAAACCTCGCTAAGCTTGTAAAGCCTCTCTTTAACCGGATGAGCGAGTTTGGCGCGAGACCCGGATAAGAGTTCACTGCGCGGTGAATCCAATATCTACCCGGATAGAAACAGGGGATACACATTTCAGAGAATCACTATTTAACCCTTTTTAAGGTGTTAAGGGACAATGCACAAGTAAAGAAGTGCGCAGAGCGGAGTATCAAAAGTCTAAGTAGAGTGGTTAAATTTTGTTCTCTTTGTATTTTCGCTTGAAGTTTAGATAGGACAACGGATTTTTTTATAATTATTTTATTAGGGGGGTATTTAGGCGGCGAAATTTCAATATTAGTTTTAGGAAATAGAGTAACGATATAAAAACTTTGTATTAAACCGTGGTGACCTGTTGGAGAGAACGTCAAATTTCAAGATTGTGAGGTCGTAAGTCTGAATCCCACATGCTCCTCGAAGTTTTTGTTTAAGTTCAGATGTTTAAGTTTGTCATCACCACTGGCTTTAATGGTGAAGGAAAATACAGTGAGAAAACCAGTGAACAAGGGCCATCTCAGGCCATGCATCGTCCGCTACTGGGTCAGCGTAAAGGCCGTCACAGACGTAGCCATAATATTTATTTTCAATTTTTTTTTAAAATACTCGTGACGTGCTCTCAGACAATGTTGAAACATGCTGTAAACTCAAAATAAGTCTTGCTATAATGCTATATTAATATGCCATAATATGAATATATTACGGTATATTTTGCTGACGTCACGAAAATATGAAAATATATATTATAGCTACGTCTGTGACGGCCTTTATGGACTATGCCCTTGACTCTATCGTTGAGAGAAATAGTCCCAACAGGGGAACCATTTAGTGGGCTACTTAATGCTTATTGCTTATGCACGGTATAAAGAATGCTTTTCTAAACGAGATAAAATAGATAGCAAAATAAAATTGTTGTATAAAATTTAACTAAATTAAAAAATTAATGTTGTATAAAAAACTAAGCAAAGCTTGTACTATGGTGGCCAGATAGCTGATTTAATACTTATATAGTTGTAGATACACACTTATTATATATCCATAGAAACACCCAGACACAGTACAAACATTTAAATTCATCACACAAATATTTGCACTGGGTGGGAATCGAACCCATGACCTTCGGTTTCGCAGGCAGAGTTACTAACTATTAAGCCACGAGGCCAGCCATAAAAAAAAATGTTATATACGTACATAGATGGCGCCTCTTTCTCTTAACATTACTTGATTTTTTTCTAAATTTTTCCAACTTCGTTATTCTAAATCTAAGGGGCTGGTGTCAATTGACCGTATATTTTGACATTCGAACACTTCGAACAACTGCTACCACCATTGTTGGCTTTTTTCTTGTGAAAGAAAGACCCAAATTTTAGCAAGAGCATCATCAGGTGGCAGCTTTTCCCTCAGATCACTTGTCATCCGGATATAAATATATCCGATCAATTTATATGTTTTCCCGGTTATTTCCCAAAATGCATTTTCCTTTAAATTTCGATCCACCAAAGTTGTTAAATCCGGGTCAATCAGCATCGGATCACACACCCGGACAAAAGTTGCACAATCGGTATTCACAATCTGCGAGGATCAAGCGCAGATAATGGAGTGTTTGGGACGGAATCTTTTACGTGGGCATTGAGTATTCGACCCTACAGCCTGCTTTACCCTCATATACTCTGGGTAAACTGTTTGACTTGAGTTTGGGTACATTTTATCAATATATTCTATGGTTTGGGTGCTTTTGTCCTGAACACCCAACGCCCAATGCTTATTAACTTTTTGTTGTGTATGCGTCTTCATGGATGAAATTAAAATATATTATGCTACTACATTCACTCAATGGTTTTACCTGCGTAATTCCCGTTTTGGTAATTTTCTAGCAATTAAAAACATGTGATTTTCCAGGCTGTATGTATAATCTGTATACCAAACATCAATCCGGTCCGTTCAGGTTTTCTGACGTGATTAAGGGACAAACATCCAAACTTTCATTTTTATAATATTATCATGATGTATGGAGTAACAATAAAATATTTTGACATATTTTGTATAAACTAGATATTAGGCTATATTGTTTTTTAAAATTCAGCATTGGGCACTCATTAATTAAAATCAATGCACTTGTGTCACCTTTGTAACAGCCACAAGTCACAAAAGCAATAATTTAATCCTACCTTCCTACCAATGTTATAAACATGAAAGTTCGTGAGTATGTAAGGTCGTTTGTTACTCTTTCACGTTAAATGTACTTACTGCAGGGATCTAGACGAAATTTGGTATTTACATCGTACATTTTTATCCCCGGAAAATAACGGGATCAGGAACTACCCGGGTGAAACCGCGGAACACTAGTAGTTAACCTACATATAAGCATTCGCGTCTCATCTCCTCAGAATAACAAACTTCATAATTTAAATGCCGTTGCGTTTTCCACTTTATTGTAAACCTTTATTCGCGATCGCCAGTGACCAAATCATTTGTTTCCCAGGACCCCAAACCCAGTTGCGGTTAAGTTATTACGGGGTTTGTTTACGTTTAGGTTACTATTGGTCGTACGGAATCATGGCCACTGTTTCAATGGATTCGCACGAACGAGCAAAACCAGCGAGCTTACTCGGCGAGAAGGCTCTCTAACGTACCTTTCATCAATATTTCTGTGAACTGTGAAGTTAGATCCTACTGAAAATGTAAATCCTACTAATATTAAACAGTAGTTACGCTGGTAGTTTTTCATAGTATTTTTTTTACCTAATACGATTCAAGCAAATTATTAATTTCATGAGGGCTAGATATACGAGGTACTGTGTAAAAAATTTCGACCAACTTAACCTACATCATAGCTCTTCACAACTTCACATTCGCATGTTTAATATCCCTCTCTCTCTCTCTGCTACGCTCTGAGTACATAGTCTCTCGCAGTTGCACTGCTACATTATCATGATGGTGAAGCCGCTAAAAAAAACTTTAACTTCAAATTCACTTTAGTTTTTCAAAACCCACGTACTGACCGACTAGCGAGCCTATCTAGATACTGATTAGGAACGCAATCGGAACGACTCAAATTCTTAATGACAACCCTTGTCTCTATCATTCTAAACGAATGAGACAAAGACCGAGAGATTGATTCCTTGTCGAGATCGATCCGACTGCGTTGTGACTTTGACACATAGTACTGTGGACTGCGGCCCTATTTCCCGCAGACTTACTCGCGCGTCGCAAGCCAGCTTTACGCGAGCCCGCGTGAAAGCGGATGGCACGGCTCAGTGGGCGCTGTAGTCGCACGTATTAACTTAATGGCGTTTTTATCTGGAGCCTCCATTGAGCCACATTCAGCGCGCCATTACGCAGTGGAGCGTGCCTCTTATCTCCGCTAGTCGAGATAAGTTCAGCACATTTTGAACGTGTACAACTAAGGTATTCGATGGTAAACGAGCAGGGGTCCCCTGTATATCGATGACTGTCTCTTTGATTTATTTTGATGAAACAAACAAGTAATATTATCATACCGATTACACTGTGTAATTCGCGATCCGAAGGGGGTTCACGGGGGACTTCATGAATTCGGTAGCTGTTGTGTGAGCGAGCAACAACCATCTACACAGACTTTCACCTTTTTTATACAAATTATTGCCCGCAAGCCACAAGTCGTAGGTACTTACTTTCAACTTTCGCCCTTATATCATTAGTGTTATTCGCAAAAGAACGAAAGTGACCGACATAGCTCAAAGAGTAAGCATGCTGAAGTGGCAATGGGCAGGCCACGTCGCTCGCAGAACTGACAACCGATGGAAACGAAAGGTTCTCGAGTGGCGACCACGAACCGGAAGACGCAGTGTTGGACGGCCTCCCACTAGATGGACAGATGACCTCACAAAGGTCGCTGGAAACTGCTGGTTGCAGGTTGCGCAGGACCGTTCGTTGTGGAAATCTAGGGGGGAGGCCTATGTTCAGCAGTCGACGTCTTGCGGCTGATGATGATGATCATTAGTGTAACTACACATAATATAGTGTTACTAACTTGATGAGAAGTAACTCATCAAAGTCTATATGATGGAAACTTAGACATTCAGCATTGATGCACAGAGTTTACATTTATAGGACAAATTGAATACAAACTACCTATACCGAGGGGCCGTAGACGCATGCAGTTACCCTTATCTGATCAAACGATTATTTGAGGTTACACAGAAATGGGCAGTACCGGAAAGCGGACCGGAATACTCATAAAAACAACTTTTACTAAAATCTTTTATTATGACTAACATCGAAAGTAAACATTACAGTTGTTGTTAACATTCATTTGGATTCGACAAAAATATAAAACTAAAAATGGTTTGGGTAAACGGACTCCATTAGTGACTGCATCGTTACTTAAAGACGAGCGAGATGGCAGTCAAGTGTAGACCTATTATCGACAAAATCATAAGAAACTACTTTTACTAAAACTTTAACAAATATTGGTTACCATTAAAAAATCACGAATTTTTCTATTAGTCTCTAGTAGTTAATAATTCGCATAAGCAGCCCAATATATGTTCCCACGGTCAATCGCGCGATCCATGGGGGTGGGACGTCATGGGAGTCATGATACCCACTCTCGGGGCCTTCTCTTGCAGGAGGAGATTCAATGCTATAATCCACCACGACCAGAGCGGGTTTGTGGATGACGTATGATTCGAAAGATACTTGGATTCCCCATTATGTTTCCCTTCATCGTTGAAACCAGTGGTGATGACAAACTTGTACATCTATACTTGGTAAAATAGTCGGTGGTTGCAGTCAGAATGCGAACCCACGACCTCACGATTGTGAATTTTCTAACCATAACTTCTGTCTCTGTCAATTAATAGATAATAGATAATTTGTTTTTAAATGCTGAGTACTTTTTCGAAGTGAAAATTTCTTTTAGCGCACCACAAGCTCAAGCATCACGTTCGTAAATGAAAGAAATCTTCAGGGAAACTCGGATGATGATTTAGATGGTCATGGCCACGCCCTCTTGTTTCACCCGCGTAGTTTCCAAAGTGAGCTATCAAATTCTGAGACAGTTCGTTTTCTCTTCTATGGGTAGTCTCCATGACTGCCAATATTTTAAAACTTTTAAACCTAGATTTACACTTAACCTCCGAACATCTCGCCTGATGGTAAGCGACGATGCGGTTTACGATGGAGCGTGCTTACCTAAAAGAAACCGATTCACTCTCGATTAGAAGACACCGAGATTGTAACCTTCGGTAAAAACCCACTCAAGCAAAACATTCCACAGCCAACGTTCAACGTTCTTATCACAAACGTAGAGTCAAACCTCTTCATTCGAGGCTTTGGAAAATGACATGAAACGCGACATTCTTTTTCAAGCTACGAGTTGCAGTAGCGCCATAGTATAGATATCCTTTCAGCGTAACCCTCAGTACACTTTGTCAAAAGGTTACCCTCGGAGGCTGTAATCAAACTGCCTGATTATGCGACGCAAGCAAATCGGCTTGATCCAATAAAGTGCGCGCTCTGCCCTTTGCGATAAAAATTGATTCGTGATTGAAAGGGAAACTGGTGCTTTAACTAACGTCAAGCATTTGACTGATGATGAGACAAGAACCTTATACTAATAACATTACGAACGCGAAATTTGTGTACCAATACACACAAATTACGCGTTTCGGATTTTCGGATTTGAATTTTGGTACATACTTAGATGTATAATAATAGACTGGAATAAAACATTTAATAATAGACTGGAATAAAACATAGGCCAATTTTTATCCCGGAAAAATAAAGGAATCGGCAGCTGCGCGGTTGAAACCATAGGGCATTGCTTTCCCTTTCCCTAATCCCTCCATATTTATGTCGATAGAGAGAGCGCAGAGAGCCTTAATCAAGGTAATTCTCCGCAAGCCTTTCCGTTACCCCACCAACTCGCTTTATGAAGAGTTTAAAGTCTTGCGTGTACGACAACTCTTTCTGTATAACGCTGCTCTAAAAAACCACGTTACCCTAAAGTCACGCGCGGACTACGAGCTGCTCAAAGACAAACGCGCCTTCTCATGTCGAATTCCAGTACCACGAGTGAGATCACAAATGCGAAACGCTCCCCTTCGTTTTCTCTCCCATACGTTTACAACAACATTTGTAGACAACTCAAAAAAGATCACTACGATCTTCCACTTTTCTCATTCAAAAGAAGTATTAGAGACCTTCTGTTTACGCTGTCATATGAGGAACAGAGAGTATTCTCCGCGGTATATTCAACTAAAATTATAAATCCACTATCTATGGTACAGAGATGAGGTAGCTGTTATTATTATTATTATCATCATGCATTTGTTTTACTTTACGGCTTAACCGAGAATGCATAATTTTGTAAATTTTCTCTTTGCAACTTAGTATTCCGCCCAGGAAGACTTGTATTACTTCGCACCAGGGCCCCAAGATACAAGCTCGGTGCTTAGTTTGGGGCCCGCCAAACGTCTTTTATACACACAAACACTGTAATGATATTGTCAACCTTCTCTGCTATCCTGTTAAGTTTTTGTGTATTTTGTAACTTTCTGTGTGTTAATAAAAATTATTCTTATTCTTATTCTTATTCTTATAATCTGTCGACGTAAACGGCCACGGCAAATAGCAAATTTGATGTTTCTTTTTTCAATATTACACTTTTTTGTACACGGATAAACCATTAGGTACCCTTCCAATCTTCAGGCGCACGGAATTATGTCATCGTTGGGAAGAGTGAGTTTCACTCTTTCCGTTCTAGTCGGTTGCAGGCAGCGGTGAACGTCGGGCGTTTTTACATAATAATATCACCATTGTTGTCAACAGTCAAAATAAGTAGAACTGCAGCATATCTCGCCGCTAGCGATTCTAAGGGTCAAGTAGATTGGTTGTATTTACACAATTTATAAATCGTTTTTATTTTTAAATATTAAAATTATTGAGTATTCTTTAAATGGTCAAGTATTTCTTATTTTAGTTTTCACTTCTGCCGTGCGATCTTACACACATTTTTTTCACTACTCTCTCAAAATGGGTATCAGATGTTAGGGCTTGACTAGTAGAATACTGTACAAATTTCAAATCCAAAGTAGACGGGGGTAAATAACAAAATTAACGGGGGTAAGGAACAAAAAAAAATTGTTGATGACAAAACTCAGCGTAAGTAGTCTTGGGGCGGCATAATCAGTATTGCGCGCGGGCGACGAAACAGCTAGCGTCCCTGACCAAGTGTTCATATGATTGTATGGTTCGAATAAATGAATTGAGCAACAAACTTTCACATGTATGTTATTGGTAGGAATAGAAAACATATTTTTGTAATTTATTCCCTTTATCGAGTAATATTTTCGTAAAAGCGTAGCGTTACCGGCGCCGACCGTACATCTTTCCTTATCTTTCCACCTTTGACGAAATATGGAGCATAATCCGAGAACAAAACAACAAAATAAACAACCTTTGTCGACGATTAACCTCCCCCTCCCGCCGTAACGCGCGCAATAACCGCCGGGGTGCGGCGAACAGGCGATCACCCCCGGTACTACTTACCTAACAAATTATGTTTTACGCTTCAGTATACAAAATAATGTCAAAAATTTGACAATAGAAACTGCCGATAGAAATGAAAATGAATAACTCAGAATTTTATAGCTTACCTACTTGGGAAACTAAGCGGGTGAAACCGGAGGACGTGGCCATGAGCATAGAAATGGTCCCGAGTTTACCCGAAGATTTCTTATCATTTCCGAGCGCGACGCTTCAATTCAATAGGCGTGACGACAGTTAAACTTACTTTATGATCATTCAAAGTTGGATGGGCAAGTTATTAGAAAATGTATGGTATTTACCATTGGCTAACCCATTCAATTTCAAGTTACTTACTTTTGTTATGAAAACAGTTTCCGAAACGCAATATTTAATATAGCTACCATACAAACTTTACGCGCGACGCATAGAAAATACGACAGTGTGACGTCACGTTTCTGTTGTAGTGATTTGTATGAAGCTTTTTTGGGAGAGTCCGAAATTGTGATTTTAAAATCGTGATATCACGGGAAGTTTTTTAAGATAATAAAGTATTTCTTTCACCTATGTTTCAGTTATTAAGTAACCTTTTGTTGGCACATTAAATCAAAAATGAGTCCACAGGCCTATTCAAAGCCCATGAAAAATCTATGTATGGCACGCCAAAAGAAGTAAGTTTTAACTAAATTTACTTACAAAAAGTATTTTTTTCTCACCTTAACTGCCTTAAGGCAGTTAAGGCCGTGGCCTTTACTGGCGACCGAACCTGCTTGGGTGGGTCCTTTTAATAAAGGGGTGCGTGGCTCGAACCTCCACGTGGTGCACCCTGCGCATAACACACATAACACAATAACTTGCCTCAGTGGCATCTTCTCGTATCATCCACCGTATCACATAGATAGGTACCTATATATAGGTACAATAAAAACACAGTAGTGAATTAAAAACCGCCTCCTTTTTGAACTCGTTATAAAATGCAAAATATTGTTCCCTATTTATATAATTAGCCCACTTCATATTTCATTTCTCCAATGTTGGTATTCAGGGCTTTGACTCGTTATGAGAGGCCTAGGCCTTATCATGGGTGTAGCGGCGTAGGTAATGCTCCTTAATCAGGTATATCAGCAGACAGGAGGTAAATCATAGCTTAATTCACAACACAAAAGTAAACACATAATGTATAATTCAGACTTAAACATTATTTTGTAAATAGCAGGTATACCTAACTGGAACTGGTAATAATTATACTATAAACCGACCTATTTTGGACATCACTGTCATCCATTTTGGTTAATGGCGGGCACTATACGCAATGAAGCGCGGGAAACTGATGGCGGGAATATTTCAGCTCTTGATAGCAGTCGGAACGAATTTCCGGCGCAATGTTGCCAGTATGCCGACATTTGGGGAGCTTGATGAGTGACTTGAAATATTGACTAGCATTGTAGCGCAGTCGGTTCTAAGTTTGTTTACTGAACAATGGGTAGTGGTTTAAATTTCCACACAGGACAAACATGTGTGTGATGATTACTGATATTTTTTGGTTCGCTATCTGAATCTCTGTATGATAAGTATCCAGATTTGCATAGTTTGGGGTAGATAGTGTTACACCACTAGTTTAAAATTAATTATGGAATCTTTCTTTTATTGTATACGACGAGACGAGCAAGTGCTTATGTGCCTGATGGTAAACAACATGCTTGCCCGTAACAGCACAGTGAAACACAGCTATTGTAACAAGAAGAGTTCGAATAATTAGATACCTAGCACTGCACTCGACACCCAGACATATAAGAAAAAATATTTTATCTTTTTTTTTTTTTTTTAACTTTTATAGGTTTACACTTGACCGCCATCTCGCCTGATGTTAAACGATGATGCGGCCTACGATGAAGCGTGTTTACCTAGAAGAAACCGATTCACTCTCGACTTGAAGACACAAAGATTGTAACTATCGGGAAAAACCCTCTCAGGCAACGTATTCCACAGCCTAGACGTTCTTATCACAAAAGTTGAGTCAAATCTCTTCGTTCGTGTCTTTGGAACATCAACCATGAAACGATGTCGCTTTTTCGAGCTACGAGCATTCCGATAGAAAAAGGGCAAGGTGGTATTAGATCGTACAAATCAGTCGCACACTCTCCGAAGTGTATCCGATAAAAAACCGATAAGCTAGCAATTTTCCGGCGATGTTCTAGACTTTGCAGTCTTTTTCGCACGAGAATGTCATTGCCTATGAGCCTTTTGGCACGTCTCTCGATCAATTCCAGAGCTTCCAGCTGATACTTAGCCGATCCATCCCAAAGGTGCGAGCAGTACTCCATACAGGAGCGAATCTGTGCTTGGTATAAAGTGAGCAACTGTTCAGACTTGAAGTACCTTCGCACCTTTGAGAGGACACCTAGTTTTTTGGCAGCTAATTTAGCCTTAGATTCGATATACGAGCCAAAGTTGAGAGTCGATGACAAAGTAACGCCCAACAGCTCGAGATGGTCGGATACCGGCACGGATACACCACGAAAAGTAGGAGTCTGTTGGAAAGGACTCCTTTGCGGAGAACAGACACGCCTGCGTCTTTCCCTCGTTAAACCTGACCAGATTGGCATCGCCCCATTTAGAGACTGCCTCAAGGGTCAAGTTTAAACGCTCGATCAAACTCTCTCTCAGTACCTGAGTTTGTTGCCTATTGGCTCTCGCGCTCGATATGTAGCTCTCTACAACGGTGCTATCATCTGCGTACCCAAAGATACCGGGCTTCAACAGATCGTTGATATGTAGCAGAAAGAGTGTCGCAGAGAGCACCGACCCTTGAGGACTCCGGCATTAATAGCCATTTGGTCCGACGAGCAGCCATCAATGACCACTCGTATGGATCGATCCTCAAAAGTCCGATATCCACGTTATAAAACCTGGAGACAAACCATAAGCTGAAAGCTTGCTTAAAAGGCCATCGTGCCAAACCCTGTCGAAAGCCTTCGAGATATCCAGGAGACTGCAAGTGCTTCCCGTGCTTCTCGATAGCTTCACTCCAGATGTGAGTGACGTACGCTAGAATATCCCCGGTGGACCGGTTTCAGCGAAACCCGTATTGCCGGTCACTGAGGAGATCGTTCGATTCTAGGTACGCCAGGAGCCTGTGGTTTAAGACACGTTCCATAGTCTTGCAGAGTATGGACGTGACCGAGATTGGCCTGTAGTTGGCAGGGTCAGCGACTACCTTTCTTGGGTACTGGTTGCACGTTGGCAAGCTTCCAAGACTTCGGTACTTGCCCAGTTTCGAGAGAGAGTCTATACAGGCGCGTCAGTATTGGAGACAACTTAGGCGCACAAGCCTTCAACACTACGGCAGGAATACCATCTGGGCCACTAGCCTTATTCACGTCCAGATTGCGCAGCACTTTGCGAACCTCCATTTGGCGAATATGTATTTCCGACATAGAAGTCGGACAGCCAGGTGAAGTAGGAGGTGTCGCGCTACCAGCATCTAGACGCGAAGATTCCGCAAACTGAGATGCAAACAAGTTTGCCTTCTCCATTGCGGTGTGAGCCAGTGTCCCATCAGGTTTCAGCATTGGAGGCAGTGAGGGGCGGCAGAAGTTCGATTCGACCGATTTAGCTAGGGACCAAAACGCTTTGCTGCCCGCAGGGTACGATGCTAGTTTGTTCCCTATTCGACTAATGTGGTCAAAACGAGCCCTCTGAAGAACCTTTTGCATGCCTTAGCAGCCTTGTTGAACGCTTTCTTCTTCTGATGTATATCCTTTGCCCTACGCTGTCGAGCATCAACCCAAGCTAGGTAGGTCTCATGTTTAAATGCTTCAGCACTTTTACACTGAGAACCAAACCAAGGGCGAGCTTTGCTGGATAATGTGACGTCGGGTATGGAATGAAATATTCCATAGCCGTTCGTATTACATTAGTCACAGCATCGGCGCAGACTGAGGATCACCAGAAATGAAGCACAATGGCTGCCATGGGTAAGATGCAAAGAAAGAGCGCATCTCATCCCAATCTGCTGACTTGTATCGCCACATCCGCCGGTTGCCTCTAGGGCTGGGGTCAGGCGGATGGTGAACAGATACTGACTTCACCAGACAGTGGTCGGAGCTGCCTAACGGCGAAGTTACCACCACGGAATAACGGTCTGGATCTGTTGTCAGCAGGAGGTCTAAGCAATAAGGTGTATGCGACTCAACGTCGGGTACTCTTGTGGCCTCTTGGACCAGCTGGGTTAGGTCTAACGATAAAGCTAGCTTTCTCGTTTCCTGCCCAGCGTGGTCAGTGTCCCGGTATGGGTACAGCCATTCCTTATGATGGCCGTTAAAATCCCCAGTAACACTAATTGGGCTGAAGGGTACTTCTGTTGAGCCGCGTCCGCCGCCTCACTTAAATAATCCATAAGCCTAGTTGTCTCCTGGTCACCGCTGTGCGATCGATATACACAGGCGTAGAAATTTTTTCTATGCCTGTGTCCATCAACTCCCAAAGGACGGAGAATCTTGTGTCCTCTAAGTTACGGAGACGCCGACAGCAGATGTCGTCACGGGCGTACAGGCACACTCCAGCACGGGGCCGAAATTTGTGCTCCAGGGTGTAACCTGGATACGTTAGGTACGCCACATCCGACGGACAACCTATCTGCGTCTCCGTCAGAAACAAGAGTGTCGGCTGCTCAGTCTCGAGGTGGTGATGGACTGCTGAGAGATTTGAGTGCAGACCTCGAATATTTGTGAGGTGCACTTTAACCGACAAGGAGTGCGGCCGCTCTTTACACTTGTTTCTGTTGTTCCGTTTATTCATTTTGGTTTTGAGAGGGGGATCGGTGGGAAAACGGCAGTAGAACGAGGCCGCACACTACTGACCATTGGTCACAACACACATCACAAACACATCAGTGGGGAGCTAGCCTGGAGACTGCGGGGACGCCCGAGCCCCCACGGGGATGTCTATCTGGCCTTGTCATCCGGTCGCCAACCGGCAGGATAGCGCATCCCGGGATTTTTCGCTAGATGGCGGGGCAGCCTTTCATGAGTGGCTAGCTCACTACTTGGGCCCCCAACTATCTGCGGTCGGTCGCGGCAACCGTGCCTCGGATCCCTTACCCTCCATGACTAGCTTCCCGATGTACAGTATTGGTGTGTGACAGACCGGTCTTGTAGTTATGCAGCAACTGTTCTGACCCGTTTTCCCCTAATGGTGTCACTAGACTACACAACGGAACACGGCTAGGCCGCTTGGCGTCGTGACTTAATCTAGTGGGTGGTAACCAACCACGGCCGAGGCCTACCACCGGTAGTTTGTCACCTGATTAGCACCACCCAGGGACCACGTGCGGGGTTTCTATATGTAGGTGCTTCCCCACGGACGAAGGTGACTCGGTCTTATCTCTATGTCCTGTAATTTTACTGGAAACATTGCCCTTCAAACTGGAACACAGTGACGTTTTCATATTACTGTTTGGCGATAGAATAACTAACAAAGGTATGGTACCTACTTCCCCAAGCGGACTCTGAAAAGAGACCTACCACTACCAATCACAACACAAACATGAATCAGGAAGTACCAAGCAAACAGCGCCGTGTCCAAATGTACAAAGTTTGACATTCACTTTGATCGCAGTTCTCAAACTTTTCACATTAAGCACTACAAAGTAGGAGCAGTTAAAGGAGGTCGGAATACTTCGGCAAATGCTCACTCGCTCGTACCGCTCAAGTTTTGTGAGAAAACATGAAAACGATGTTAAAACTTTCAATTCAAATTATAAAGTTAATTTGAAGAAAAAAATCTTAGCCCAAAGAGACGAGTTGAACTCAGCAAGTAGAACCATTTTTTAACTTTGAATATAGGAAAATAAAAAAACAATAATCCAAAATCACGACCTAAGTGATTTAGAATTATTATGTTTTCCGACAGTTCGGTCGTGTAAGCGCGCAATACGACGTCCGTGGTCACGGGAAGACCTATGTATGTAATATGTATACTACAATAATGAACGTGAATTCGGGCTTCGGGCATTCTCGCCAATAAACTACCATGGCTTTGAAATTGATTGAATAAATAAATAAATAATGATAAAAATTAGCGACAGAAGCGAAAACTTCAAAATCTGAATTTTGTATTATGCATCTAATACGATAATATAATATAATATAATATAATAAATTATTATTATATTATCGATCGTATTAGTAGGATTAATGAAAAACGAGTCAGAAATTAATTTATATATTTTTTAATTTTATACAAATTAAAATATTAAGCATAGCGACACAGCAGTGGAGTGCAGCTGACTGTATCTTTCTCGCTCGGGCACACTCGGCGGTCTCGAGTTCACCCGATCAAGAGATCGAGAAGTCACAGCATGACGCATCAGCTCACATAAAGTTTCGGTTTAGGATGCTACGGGAAAATATGTGTGCGGTAGGCCAAAAAAGTTTTCATTTCAAAAACCATAAATAAGTAACAGTTTTGTATAGGTCTAAGTATTGGTAGACATTACTTTCAATTCAATTCAATTTATTTATTTGAACCATTATTTCAAAAGAACACTTGGTAACGTCACTTACAATAAAATTATATATAGTACCTACATAAATAATCTGTGTACATAATAAAATAATACTAAAGAATAATGACAAATAGAAAACAATCAGCTGTAAAGGGGCCTTGTCATTTAGGTGCAGCTGTAAAAAGGCTTTGTCATGGTGAAAAAATAAATTATCCATACTCACACAACACCACCTGAAATGAAATAAAAATAGATCAAATAAGTATTTGCACTCAGTGGAAATTATATTTATAGTAGGTATTTATATTTATTAAAACATTAACATCCAACGTGTTATTCGGTAGATTCCGCAACAGAATCCATTCATCCGTGCAATTATCGCACAACCCCGGACGTGCTTTTAATCCGGGCAATTCCCCATTCATAACCCGGCTTCCGGCCCGGGTTGCCACTTCCGAAACGAATTAGCATTTAAGTTTGTCTAGACACCGCGCTCGGGACTGCAGAGTCTACCAGTTGACAGTTGCAACTAAATGAGGGAGCTACTTTCTTATTTATTGAACAGATTATTGCCGCCCATTTAGTACGTCTTTTCTAACTCGACGGGAATAAATTTGCGTACTTATGTAATGTAGGTACGTATAGCTAGAATATACTCGCGACTCGCGTACCTAGGTTGTACAGTAACAATTGCGGCTTTCAACTTTCAAATAATAATGTTTTCACTCTTTTTAAATTAATTATTGTAGTACATTCTATCATATTAGCAAAATATCACACTAATACAATAATATATCAAAGGCAAAAATTTGTGTCCACGTTTCGCTGTAATGGGCGAACGAATTTCAATGAAATGAACTAAGTGGATAGGTAGTTAGTGGTAGTAGGGAGTAACAGTTACCTAGATTAACATATAGGATATTTTTTATCCCGTTAATAGTTATGATTCAGCCTGTAACATCTGGGCGCAACTATCCCACTAATTATTTATTATAGGTAAATGTGACAATTTGAATGAGTGAAATCTTGTTGCCTGTTGCTTGCTTGTTGTCGAATCGGGTAGAAATTTCAAACATAGATAGATTAGAACCTGAAATAGCACATACCTAAGCTACTTTTCATTGCGAGAAATTTGCGGAAACGGGAATTACGCAGTGCTAGTTTCCCTAGTCATGCTTATAAAATATCCTAGGTTGGCGAATATTTGCATTTCATGGCAGCACTTAGCCAGATTTTACGAGGTACACATTTATTTCACTCGTATCATGAAAGGGTATATAAAGCTAGAGTAGGATTACTTAGACCTTTATTGAGTTGAAAGGGGCATAAACCAATATGGGATAGCCAGGCTTAACCTCATCTTTGTCTTCGAAAGTATTAATCTTGATTTGATATTTTTTATACCTATTGTTTTAACCCCCGACCAAAAAAGGGGTGTTATAAGTTTGACAGGACATATTGTTAGGCGGTGTGACGACAGGTGGACCAAAATTGTAACAGAATGGTGGCCGAGGCAGGGAATGCTGAGCGTTGGACGTCCACCTGCAAGATGGGTCGACGATATTATACATATCGCGGGTCGAACCTGGACTCGATTGGCACAGGACCGAGGCAGATGGCAAAGTAAGAGAGAGAGCCTATACCCAGCAGTGAGATAGAGAGGGACGGATGATGAAGATAAGTTTGACGTCGATATCTGTCTGTCTGTATGTCTCTCTGTGTGTGTGTCTGTCTGTGGCACCGTATAGCTCAAACGGATGGACCGATTTCACAGAACATATTCTGTGGCGGATTTCGATGCGGTTTTTTTTATTTGAAGGTTAGTATCCGTGCGGATGTTCTTAGCTATGTTTGGTTAATATCGATTCAAGATGACCGCCTCCACAAAATGGCGGACAAAATATTTCTTCACAACCTACCTCTATATGGGTATCAAATGAAAGGGAGGGGGGGGGGGGAAGGTAGTCGGGGGTTAATAAAAATCTTTAATTTTTTTCTTGATATTTTGACTGGTCTTACTCTCTCTCTATTAGTAGTAATTCTGCATCTATAGGTCATGTGCTCGATTTTCGTGTAGGATAAAATATTTGTGTGATGAATTCAGATATTATTTGTTTTAAATCTGTGTTGTTATGTATCATAAATAACCATGTCTTCATGTCGGTAGGTACCTACCTAGTCTGTACAGGCCATCTGAAGGTATGGGTCACTTTATAAAAAAAAGTACCTACCTACATGAAGAACAGTTTGAAAGTACAGTAGGTATAAAATAGAGTATAGGTAGGTAGGTACTGTGAAACGTGAAACAATACGTAGACAAAAGAGTAATTCATAGTATCTGCCTAAATCATAATATACGTGAAGAGAGGCGCGGCCTCGCCCCCAAATATTTGTAACATATTGAAAATCATGGCTTATTTACTTATTTTTATTGGGAACTCATCGTCTACTGCTGTACATAGGCTTCTAAAGACGACGATGGAAGAAAACGCTTCTTCCAATGTATGCCACTAAGCTCGATTAGCTGATATTGTCCTCCACTGTTTTCCGGCCAATTTTTTTATCTATTTAATAAAATTAAATTCATACATTTGACTGAATATCGTAAATTTTATGAAATCAACTTAAGTAAATACTTAACTACACTGTTCCAATGAGACAGGGAGGTTTTGGAGTAGGTAAACGAATGTTTCATCGATATTTGCTAATTTAAATTTTAGTACAAAATTATTCAATTTCAAGCACGAATATAAAACGAAACTTACCAAAAAGGTTTTCAAAGAAAGCTAGCTGCCTTATCATTAATGGCTACAACTTGTTCGAACCCCAAAGAAGCCAAATCCCCCTTAGTACATCGCACAACAAGTCGAGGGACCTTATCTCGCGCCTCCACACCCTCGAGAGGACCCTCACTAGCTTGATTAGAAGGATCCCGGGATCTCTAGTTAAGATAAATGAGAATTAATTCACATTCATTGAGCAATGAACGCTCTGGATTGTGGCGCATTAAAATAGAACACTGTTAATTTATTTACATGTACTTATTTAAATTTAATCCTACTCCTACCTAAATCCTACTTCCTACTAATATTATTAATGTATATTTTTGGATGTTTGATGCTCAATCACGTCGTAGCGTCTGAACATATCAAGCTGAAATTTGGAATACAGGTAGATTATAGTCTGGAAGAACACATAGGCTACTTTTAATCCTGGCAAAGTAACGGGAACCGGAACTACGCGGGTGACGTCGCGGGGCGCTGCTAGTTATTTATAAATGCGCAAGTTTGAAATTTGTGGCTAAATCACTTTGGAACGGCTAAATCGTTGATATTTAGAACACAAAATATAGTCTGGAATAGCATAGGTATTTACCACGGATATTGGTACTTACCTACCTATAGGGTAATTTTTATCGCGGGAAAATTACGGAAATTCGAACGAATCGAGTACAACCGCGGGGCGATGATTGGTAGTATTTTTAAAAACCCCCGACCAAAAAAAGGGGTGTTATAAGTTTGACGTCGATGTCTGTCTGTGTACACACAGGCAGACACAGAGGTCTGTGGTACCGTAGAGCTCAAACGGATGGGCCGATTTCGATGCGTTTTTTTTTTATTTGAAGGTTAATATCCGTGCGGATGTTCTTAGCTATGTTTGGTTAATATCGAATCAAGATGGCCGCCGCCACAAAATGGCGGACAAAATATTTCTTTACAACCTACCTCAATATGGGTATCAAATGAAAAGGCTTGACTAGTAGAATACTATACACTATAAAAAATTCTAATCCAAGATGGCCGCCACCACAAAATGACGAATTATATTATTTTTTTCACTACTACCTCAATATGGTTATCAAACGAAAGGGTAGTAGAATACATTTCACTATGACAAATTTCAAATCCAAGATGGCCGCTTCCAGAAAATTGCGAAATACATTTCTTTTTTCACAACTCCCTTAATATGGGTAAGTATCAAATGAAAGGGCTGGACTTGTAGAATATTGTACAGATAACAAATCCGAGGTAGTCGGGGGTTAATCAAAGTTTTTGATTTTGTTCTTGTAGTAATTAAAATATTATTTTATCAACGGTTATTCATTACCTACACTATCCATTGGAAGGTATAATTATTTAATGAAATACCTAGTTAATTGTTGTGGTGATTTGGTAGCAGTGTTGGAGGTCTGAGGGGGTTTCAAAAGCAGAGTTATACGTACCCTTTTTTTATATAATTTAGGTTTAGATGAGCAGGAAATGTCCCTGGTGGTAAGTAACATGCCTGTCCATTACAGCACAGTGACGCGGCTTGGAATATGAGGAGTCAAAATCATTACCTAGCACTTCACTGCGCTCGTCACCCAGAGAAATAAGATGTTTTATCTCTCATCATCATCATCATCAGCCTATCTTAGTCCACTGCTGGACATAGGCCTCTCCCATGGCTCGCCACTCAGCCCTATCCTCAGCTATACGTCTCCATCCACTGCCTGCCGTCTTCCGTATATCGTCACTCCATCTAGTCTCAGGGTGTCCTACACTACGTTTGCCGATTCGTGGTCTCCACTCCAGAACACGTCTACTCCAACGGTTATCGGTTCTGCGACAGATATGACCGGCCCATTGCCACTTCAGTTTGCTAATGCGTTGAGCCATGTCGAGCCATGTCAAAGTCGAGAATATTTTGTTAGAGTACATCCTATAAGTAAATAAAATGACCTTTCTTTCTAGTTTCTAAAAATGAGGTTCAAAAAACTTTATTTGACAGTCATAGGTGTTTTCATTCTATATTCCATCGTAGGTATAAATTCAATACTTTCCTAAGCAAACAGTTCCAATCCCCAATTAATTTAATAACCCAAAAAGGTTTCCACCGCCAATTCCGCGGATTTGGGGAGTAACTGGGGAATTCGGGCAAAGTCGGGTCATAAAACGCCATCTCATTACTGAACCCCGTTCAGAGCTGTACATTAACAGTGCTGCCAGTATTATAGCCATCGGAATGGCGCCATTTCGGATTTATCGCTTTTTGTATGGTGTTCATGGAATATTAAAAAGTTTTGATTTATTTTCCCGCCGGGAGTTTCAGGTTGCTATCTGCAATGCAGTCACGTATCTAATTTAACAAGTTGAGCGTGAAATGGAATTTGTGCCATGATAAATTATTCTTCATATTTACAAAAAACTTTATTTAGAACTATCCAAAGTATTATAGAGTTATTTTTTCTCTTTTCTTGTCATCTTATCCATTGGAACAGGCTAAGATCTGCAGGTCTTTGATTCCCTTTATTTTGACTCACCTAGTACCTTATTTATTATAGCATTAATGGTAATAATTCTTCTTTACGAATTTCCGGTAAGTTGAGATAAGAAAACCATACAACATTGCACCCACCTTGTTGTTTGTCACGTTATGGTCAACACAACTCACGTGTGATATGGTCGGTCGAATCCGACTCAAGTTTCGGCCGTTAACATTAATTTTCATACTTAAATCGATCACTGATTTTGCGTTTCCCCCTTACAGAAGCGAGCAGTCGTACAACCGCACCATCCAGTCCGTGGCTGCCGCCGGAGCCCTGTCCGTCCCGTGGGCCGCCAGCGAAGCACGACTGAAGCTCCCCGCTGCCCTCGGTGTCGGCGGTATCCCAGCGCTGGTCGTCACCGATGCAGCTGGGACTGTGCTCACTTCAGATGGACGCAAGCATCTCATGGCTGATCCTCTTGCCTTGGTAAATATCGTTATGTCTGAAAATGTGATGGTACTCCAAAACCGGTAATAGAAAATATGCAATAAAAATAGTTCTCGATTACGCCACAGATGTTCATTTTATTATAGAAATTTGAAAGCGTCAATAAATGTCAATAATTTTATTCACTTAACACGCAAGAATAATAATAATTTGTCTGAGATCATGCCTCATTCTCATATTCACACACGTTCCCTTTTATAGAAACTCGTTCAGATTTTTTATAGGAACTTTTGATCCAAATCATTGTTATTGACGAGTTAAATACTTCTTTCTTCTCTGACAAAATTTCTCACATGAAACTCTAGATTTATGAACGTAGTTCTTTGGATTGTCCAGAACTTCCCGTGGGCGCAGCGACCGGTATCGGTGCTGACAGAACAGGCACTGCTGAAGATGGCCAGACATCCCGCAGTTGTGCTGTTTGTTGGTAAGACATTACTGCTACTCATTGTTATTAGATAAATTAATATTAAAACTAAAAGATGTCAATAAAATACCGTTTAGAAAGTTTAGGCTAAGAGTTGATCTACGTTATAAAATAGTGGAAGAAATCAAAGAAGAAGATACATGATTCCAGCAGCACATTAAAAGAAGATACTCAGTTAAATTTCTTCGTCCCCAGATGATGAAGACTCAGAGATAGAGTTCGCGGAGTCGGTGCTGACTCCAGCGGCGGAGTCGTACTACGAAGAGTGCAGCATTCAGTTCCCTGGTTTCTGCCCACACCAGAATAGCTCTGACGATGAGACCCTAGACTTTGACTACCCGGTCTCCAAGCACCGGCCCCGGAGGAAACCTTTCAACCATTGCATGTTCTTCATTGGTAAGATTGATAATAATATTTTAAGTGTGTATTGAATAAGGTACTTGTTCAATACACACTTAATTTGCCGTTGAGATTTTCCGGGGGCTGTGAATTGAATTTTAGCGTCACGCTCGGGAATGATAAGAAATCTTTGGGTAAATTCGGGACCAAGGCCATTGACCATACTCAGGACCACGCCCTCCATTTTCAGCCACGTAGTTTCCAAAGGAAGATATCAAATTCTGAGTCAACTTAGTCTAATCAGCATATTACAAATATGTTTTTTTTTTTTCAATTTACAATGTACATCAATTTAGGGATGTTAAAAAATAATCTATTTTTATTTTAATCGATTTTTATTTTATAATGATCGATTTTTTTGTGTCGATTTTTAAAGTTACAAAAATAGATTTTTTATAAATCGATTATAAAAATTACGCATTTAAATCGATTTTTGAAAAACATGCAAAAGTTGCTGAAAATTCTAGTTTTTGGGACAACGTAGTCGTTTAGTTATTTAATTCTCGTTCTAAGTATTTATTTTAATACTAGTGAACTATAACATAAGACATTTGTGGTTTTGTGGCATTAATTATTTGTAATTTTACTGTTATCTATACTTGAAGAATAACGAAAGAGTATTTTATATTATACTTTTTGAGACCATACTACTTACATAGCTGTTCAGGATTTTTAAAGATCATTTTGAGAAGGTATTTTATTATAATACTAACTACTAATGTGATGTTAGTGGGTGGTAACTCTGCCTGCGAAGCCGAGGGTCGTGGGTTCGATTCCCACCTCGTGCAAATATTGGTGTGTTGAATACAAATATTTGTGATATGTATGGGTGTTTCTATGTATAATAAGTATGTTTTTTACAACTACGAGTATATAAATATTATAAATTACGCTATTTGTATGCCATAGTGGCTAAATTACGACTGGTCTAGTCGGGAGAACGGTGTCTGCCGATCCGGTGACCCCAGGTTCAAAACCACGGACACCACTGTCTTTTTGAAATCATGTGCGTAATGCCGCTAGCTTAAAGCGGTGAAGGAAAACATCGTAAGGAAACCGACATGTACCTAGAACCTTTCAAAGTCATATGTCATCCACCAACCCGCACTGGGCCATCGTGGTAAATTATTGCCTTAACTCTCTCCTTGTGAGAGAAGGCCCAAGTCCCAGCAGTGGGAACATTTAGTGGGCTGTTGATGATGATAATGATGATGTCTGCCGTAGTACAAGCTTTGCCTAGTTTGGGGTCAGATGGTGATGTGTGTGAATTGTTCACCAGTATATATCTATTAAATGTAATTTTAATATGAAAAGGATTTACTTTTGACTAATACAAAAAAATCGATTATTTCGCAAAAATCGATTTTTTTTAATATAATCGATTTTTAACAAATCGATTAATTTTGAATAAAGAAAAATCGATTTTTAATTAATCGATTATTTTCCATCAATCTAACATCCAACAAAAAAAAATATAGTTCTCCTTTTAAATTCTCACAATTGTTGTAGGGATACAACAATTGTGAGAATTTAAAAGGAGAACTATATTTTTTTTTCATAATATGACGTACATATTATGTCAACTCTGCATTGCAATTTTGTAATGCAAGGATTTTTATAGTGATTGCATTTCATAGAACTATGACAGATACTACCATAGCTCTATGAATCTTAATACAGTGTTTAAAAGGTGAGTCAAAAAACAGCGTTAGCTCTCCGAACCGCTCCTCTCTCCTCTGCGATAGCTGAAGAGCGAGCGAGCAGATTTCAACCAATGAGATCAAATCCATGCTCATTATCGGCTGTTCAGTTTAAGTTAAGTTTAAGTTTTCACTTCTTTCGGCAGTTTCTATGACGCCAATTTTTTTTTGTTTTTTAAATGACTTCTAAATAAAAGGAAAAATGGGAATCATAGGAACTGCCAATAGAAGTGAAAACTTATTACTCAGAATTTGATAGCTCACTTTGGGAAACTGCGTGTGTGAAACCACAGAGAGCTGCTGGTCTGGAATAAATCTTCAAACCATTGTCGTCTAAATAGTCATCTAAGCATGGCCATCGCTTGCTAACGCTTTTCTAGATGGCCGTGGTCCCGAGTTCACCCGAAGATTTCTTTCATTTCCGAGCGTGACGCTTGAGCTCAGCCAACGAAAAGAATCTTTTCGTTAGCTGAGCTGACCATGGCCATCTAGAAAAGCGTTAGCAAGCGATGGCCATGTTTAGAAGACTTATTTAGACAACAATGATTTGAAGATTTATTCCAGAGCCAAAAGAAGTTATCACTCCAAAAAAACGTATCCCTGTCAGAAATTCTGACGAGAAACCACCTGAGTTTCACCGAAAATTATGGTTAAAGTATTAAGTAGGTAGGTATTAAGTAGTATTAAGGATTAGTTATTATGATTTTTTTTACGTTTTAGGATTCCAACACAACAATAATGATTTTATTCACCGTTTGTTATTTTCAGGTGTGGAGGGCACGGAGAGTGCTGAGATGGTCCGCGAGCACGCGTGCCTGGAAGACGCCGTGCCGCTCCTCACCTGCCTGGACTTCCCCCGGCTACGGCGCGCCACGCTCGCCTTGGGAGCGGAAATCACCACACTCTCAGTACAGGGATTCGTCGACGCCTGCCTTAGTGGAAACGCGCACTACGAGCCACTCAAACCTTACACCGAAAAATGTTAGAAAATAATAATATACTGTTAATAAAGAAAGATATATCGTGTCTCTCAACTAGCTACTTCAGCCTCGAGTTTCCTTGTGGCAAGTCCCAGACAGAGCACATACTGTCGACTCCTTAAATATCAAATCAACGCTAGCAAATATAGTGTAAATTAAAAAACCGTGCCTAATACATATTTTAATCAAACTCAAAATTGTACATTGCTTGAATGGTGCAAACATAATAATATTTATCATGGATTCATCGACTCTCTTTACAAACAAAAAAAAAAACATGTACGCGCTGTTAACGGAATTTATTGTAACTTGCGTAATTTGTCGACGAATCACCACGCTTTTAATTCAAGGTTCGAGGGATTCGTTGTCTTTTCCAAGTCTCTTGAAAATTATATACTGAAAAATTTAAGAAAATATAGCTAAAAATTAAGATATAATGTGTTTTCTGTCATATGCGATATAGATCTAATATAGCTCAGCTCATTGTATGCAGATGATGTAGATTTCAGTTTTAGCAGCGATAGGAGCAAAGTGTTAAATATGAAGAATATTAAAAAAAAAAGTTGTCTCGGAAATAGATAGGTACATTATTATAATACAATAGATAAATGGTTAATCTAACGTTTCAAATCAGCTATACTGTTTGAATGACTTTGGCAACACCGAGACTAGCAGTTCTGTCTACGTTTAAAAAGTTATACTTAGTATATACCTAGTTTATTTAGAATTTCTAGATAAATGTAAGAATCTAAAAGACAGAAGACTTATTCATGGTACATTATTATTTGTCAATAGCTTACTCTCTTACAGATAATATATAACATAAGTAATAGATGAAAGTACTTGACCAAGAATAATATTTCTCTTCCGCTATTTTTAACCGACTTCAAAAAAGAAAGAGGTTCTCAATTCGGTTATAGTAAGTGACGCGATAGCTCCGCCAATAATTGTGAATCTTTTTTTATTTATTTTATTGTTTGGTCGACACTTTCAAAGTTATTTGAAATTTCAACAAAAGGTTTTTTTTCATGTATCGGAACGACGTAGCGACGAGTAGCTTCTTATTTAATTTCGTCGAGAATCTGAATTTAATTTGAAATAGATGTCTGTTTTTTTTGGGAGAAAATCATTTTTTTTTTATAAATATTGGTGGACAATTCACACACAACACCATCTGACTGACAATTGTTAGTAATATGTTTGTAAAGATGTTTTACTACTAACTACTCTACAGGCTACTCACAGTACCTATAGATACTACAGTACCTATAGATGTTTTATCCCACAGTAAGTAAATACTTGTTATTTGATTTGTGTGTGGTTGAACCATTATTTTGTATTGTGACTGGTCCAGTCCATATCAGAGGTCAATTGCAATACCACCAAATATTAGAAAAACGGTAAAATAAATAACCACGGCGGTAATATTTATTATAAAATTAATACCTTAAAATAAATAAAACCTTATTGAATTTTTTTTCTTTATATCAAACATCACGTTATCAACATGGCTCAAGTACATAGTTAAGCAAAAAGTGTTCTTTGAAGGAAGTAGACCAGTCAAATCTGCCAACCTGCACTGCACCAGCTTGGCAGATTATGACCCTGACTCTCTCCTTCTAAGAAGAGAAGGCTCAGAGTTCTAACAGTGGGAACAAAAACTGCTTCCTTTCTTCAGTGAAGAGAAGGCTCAGAGTTCTAACAGTGGGAACAAAAACTGCTTCCTTTCTTCAGTGAAGCACGCTCCACGAGCGCAACGAAAAAAGCATGCAACTGTGTATCACGCTCTAGAACCTCGTTGTTTTGCGCGCCAAAACGAAGATACTTTTTACCACGAATAATAAATACATTAATAATAACACACCATTTTATATACTTCCCAAACAAAACTTTAGAAGTATTATCAAATTATCATGTTTTTAATCCCACGCGCCGATTTCGCGCGGTGAAAGCTAGATGCGTCATTTCCTGGCAAAAATTCGTCGCTGCGGCTGAGAGAGAGAGAAAGCAAATGAGACAAAATGTCGAAAATTCATTAGCGTTTCTAGCAGTTATGCCTCAATGTCCTCAACTCTTGCTGTGTTATTCCTATTTTCGGTCACAGAAAATGTTTTGACAAACTGTTTAAAGTTTTGACGAGTATCAATATTTAAGCAATAGTTTTTATTTAATTAAAGTGACGAGACGAGCAGGACATGTGCCTGATGGTAAGCAACATGCCTGCCACATAACAGCACAGTGACAAGCTGCTATTGGAACATGAAGAGTCCAAATCATTACCTAGCACAGCACTGCCCTCATCACCCAGAGATCGAAGATGTTATAGGTACTAAGCCCTGTAATTTCTCTGGAAACCATGCCCTTCAAATCGTTTAATTTGACAAGTCAGTTTTAATTTTTTTGTTTAATTTGTAGATTTACTGTTAGTATTGTGCACTAGATTGTATTTATCATAAGTAGATTATTTCAAGTAAAAGCTATTTCAATTTGTGTAGGTTTAAATAAAATAATTTTGACAAACTAAACTTGTTTTGATCCCCTATCTATTCCTCACCCATCGAGCAACTCGATCTTCCGCGCAAGCACGGAAGGGAGTAAGTAGCCTTAGCTAAAAAATATTGTTCAAATCTTTGTCATTTCTTGCGGGAGGGGAAGTTGCACACTAGCGCAAAGCCGCGCTATCATATACAAACATACCTGTACCGATCCATTGCCGATCATACTCACACAGCCAAATCACTAACACTAAAAAAATAAAGCACCATTCACAAATCTAGCCCCGCCCTCACGCCATAGTATATTATCAAACTCCATGGTCCACGCGGACTTGTACTTAAACAGAGGGGAAACGCTGTGTATGCCTACTCCTTTCTGTGTTTCTCGCTGACAATACCATCTGACCCCAAACTAAGCAAACCTTGTAATATGGCGGTCGGATAGCTGATATAATACATACTTATATAGTTTTAAATACATGCTTATTATACATAGAAAGACACAGTACAAATATTTCAATTCATCACAGAAATATTTGCACTGGATGGGAATCGAACCCACGACCCTCGGCTTTGCAGGCAGAGTGCCTACCCACTGAGCCACGAGACCAGTAAAAAAAAACATTTAAAACTGTGGCTATGGCATTACAACAACAGAAACCAAATCTGTGAAAATTTCAACTGTCTTAACTGCTTCGGTTCATCAGTGGCCTAGAGACAAACAGCGGAGTCTTAGTACCTATTATAATAGAACGATATACGGAACCCTAAAAAATTATATACAAGTAACTATTAAGAGTTAATGATATTTAACTAATGTTTAGACAGATAACATTAACACACAGATAATATGTATGTTTTGTTTCTCTCTGAAAGGTATTGACGGACGTGCTCAAAACATGATAATAAGATTATGAATTTATTAGGAACTTGAAATAGCAGGCGTGCTAAGTATTTGCTCACCAGTCACCAGTCACCACCAAACACACGCACGAAACTTGCTCAGAGCACGCCCCTTTGTAGTTATACCCGCGCCCGCGCCTCAAGCCTAAAAAAAAAGATAAAAAAAGGATGCTCGAAAAATCAAACGTTGCGTCGCACCATTGAGGACAAATAACTAAAGTATGTACTCAATGCGTCGCACCGGTTGATATTTAGCACGATTAAAAAAGGCATGCTCAAAATTACGGCACACGTGCTATTTAATGACATTATATGACAACTATTATATATAGGCATGGACGTATAACAAACAACTTTTTTTGTACGTCCATGTATAATATTGTACATAATAATATGTAGGTAGGTCAAATACTTATCTTTGTAATTTATCAGCTAAGTATCTGGCTCCCGTAACTCCCGTAGTTTGATGTACAAACAAGCTTTGCTTAGTTTGCGTCTAGATGGTGTTGTGTGTGAAATGTCCACCAATATTTATTTATATTTATTCTAACTTGCATCCATGGACGTATAAAAAAGTCGGACGAAGTCTCGCTAAAACAAAAACTGTGTCACTAGAATCGGCCACATTTGCACGTGTGCTTTGTCAGGTTATCACTGATACACATACCTATACACAAGTAGCGCGTGTAATGACCTACTGGTATTGCGTGTCAGCCTGTGTGTGACAGCGCACACGTGCATATTATGTGGCCGACTCGATGGACACAGTTTTTGTTTTAGCGAGACTACGTCCGACTTTTTTAAACGTCCATGGCCGTTAAATTATTGTAAATGCGGTTGGTTTAAAACTAAAGACGTCAGATTCTAAAGTAACCCTACCATAGGTTTACAATCTCACGTGTTTTTATAAACTTACTGTGTTTACAATTTTACGGTGTCACGCCAAAGTCATGCAACTTGAACATTATGATGTAGGTACTTAATACATAATCTAATAGGTACCTAATTAAATAATTTGGTACTGGTAGTGTACTCAAAACCAATCTAGTAGATATTTTGGGTTTTGGGACTATTTTTTTCTTCTTAAAACGGCTTATTCAAGCAGAATCAATGGGAGGGAACTCTAAGAATTCTTCATTCAGTAGGTACTTATATAGTAGCCCAATATAAAATGGCAGGCTCTTCCAAAAATTGTTAAAAACTGAATCATCGAACAATCCAATTTTTTATAGAAAAGTTTCATTGATATAAATAAATATGTAAGAGTTCAATGGTAAGTTTCCATAAAAATCCATGGCGAAAAGCATGAAAAGCTACATTCACAATATAAGACGCCATCTAGTGTGGAGTTGCAAATATATTGACAAAATATTCAACCTCTCATTAGTTTCAAAAAAGTAGTTTATGCTTGAAATGTTATCACGTAGAGCCGCAATGGAACATTTCTTGGAAAGGAACAGAATGTCCGAATTTTGTAACTATCGAAATTAAAAATTCTATTGCCATGAATTTGATATCGTTGCATGATAAGCCTAATTGAAAAATTTCCTTGAGCATAATTATTTTTTATGAGTTTTCTCTTTCGTATTTTTTTAACATTCCAATGAAAATGAAGTTGTATAACATAATTGATTTTACTTTTTTATGAAGGATAAGTCACATTTTCAAAATAAATTTTGGCAACACTAAGCATCCAAGCAAACGTCAATCGAAAATAAATTGACGCCAAAATTATCCGAAGCCGCCATTATTGTGAAATATTTCTTTCAAATAAATTTTCACGTGCTTTTCTGCTAAATCTAGCAGCGTATCTATAAAAACATACAAACTATGGCCGACAACGACGATCTTTTGGACTACGAAGATGAAGAGCAGGCAGAACAGCAAACTACGGAGGGAGCGGCGGAAGCGGCACCAAAGAAAGAGGTTAAGGGGTCCTACGTATCTATCCACAGCTCCGGCTTTAGAGATTTTCTGCTGAAGCCTGAAATCCTCCGCGCTATCGTCGATTGTGGTTTCGAACATCCGTCAGAAGTTCAGCATGAATGCATTCCGCAAGCCGTACTCGGTATGGATATCCTGTGTCAAGCCAAGTCCGGTATGGGGAAAACGGCTGTCTTCGTACTCGCGACGCTGCAGCAGCTGGAACCCTCCGAGAACCACGTCTACGTGCTCGTGATGTGCCACACGAGAGAGCTGGCTTTCCAGATTAGCAAGGAATACGAACGGTTTTCCAAATACATGAACGGCGTCAGAGTGTCAGTTTTTTTCGGTGGCATGCCGATACAGAAGGACGAGGAGGTTCTAAAGACGAACTGTCCTCACATCGTCGTGGGAACTCCGGGTAGAATTCTGGCATTGGTCAATAGTAAGAAATTGAACCTAAAGCATTTGAAGCATTTCATTCTCGATGAATGTGATAAGATGCTGGAATCTTTGGATATGAGGCGGGACGTGCAGGAAATTTTCCGCAACACACCACACGGCAAGCAAGTCATGATGTTCTCTGCTACGCTGAGCAAGGAGATCCGACCAGTCTGCAAGAAGTTTATGCAAGATCCGATGGAGGTGTATGTAGATGACGAAGCTAAACTGACCCTGCATGGACTGCAGCAACACTATGTCAAGCTGAAGGAAAATGAAAAGAACAAGAAACTATTTGAGCTCCTTGATGTCCTGGAATTTAACCAGGTTGTGATATTTGTGAAGTCTGTGCAGCGCTGCATAGCTCTCGCTCAACTCCTGACAGACCAGAATTTCCCTGCTATTGGTATCCACAGAAATATGACTCAAGATGAGCGTCTGTCTCGCTACCAGCAATTTAAGGATTTCCAGAAGCGCATATTAGTAGCCACCAACCTATTTGGAAGAGGAATGGATATTGAGCGAGTGAACATTGTGTTCAATTATGACATGCCTGAAGACTCTGACACATATTTGCATCGCGTCGCCCGAGCCGGCCGTTTCGGTACCAAAGGCCTGGCTATCACCATGGTATCTGATGAGAATGATGCTAAGATCCTAAATGAGGTCCAAGATCGCTTTGATGTGAACATCACTGAGCTACCTGAAGAAATAGAGCTGTCTACTTACATTGAGGGTCGATAGATTTAAGTTTACCAATTCATTCCTTTTGTACAGGCAGAATTTCTGTCTAACATGTGTGTTAACATTATTTTGTAAGTTCCCTACGACTAAGAGATAGTTTGTTTGTATTGTGTACATTTTAGGCTTTCTATTTGTGTCCAAATACAGATAAATTTTAGGATTAATGAATAAAACTGACGATTGATTACTGTAATACCTGACTGTTATTTAAACTTTCCACATACATAGTTTAAACATTTGTGCAGTGCCTTGGTAGCCTGTGGTGTAATAATTTGTTTAACCAGTTTTACATGATAATCTTCGATTTATCTTCGCCAAATATGAAGCAAAGGCAAAATTATCACAAACAATGAATATCATGTTTTTTTATATCTAAGCAAAGGCATAAAATCTGGTTACAAAAGTAATGAAACTTACAAACTTTTTTTGCATTAAAATTTTGTTAAAAATGTGTTTTCTCTTTCAAAGCCCAGCCCAAGCTGTAGTGTAGACTACCTACTAAATTAAATAAGTTACGTAGATTAGGCATGAAAGTTAGGCAGTTAGTGCCCAACATTATAATATTAGTATTAGTAGGGAATAAATTTTTAGTAAAAAAACTACTTTTACTCATGCATTGCAATACTAGCCAGTGATCTGAACTCTACAAATTGCTGCCTTGTACTACTGTTATCAGTAAATATGTTAGGCCTAATTTAGGTTTTAAGTGGGTCCTGCCCTTTCGCGCTAACCCAAAAGTCCGTTAGGTGGTATGGGCACTTGCAGCCAGCTATTATAGGTCAGTTAAAAAAACTGTTATCGGGACAAAACAGGTGCACAATATATCTTGCTAATCTAGTCCCGTCACTGGGAAAAAAACTACAAAATCAGAGAAGTATCTTCCTACTCTGAATAATAAATGTTGATCAAACTCTTGTTATTTTGAACTCATGGGTCAAACTACTCAATAATTTGAATGTTTCGTTTTTTTTTATATTCAATGTGGTTTATGCATAGTCATCTTTCTCTACAATTTAAAATTAATAAAGTAATTAAGTTATTGACACAAATAGGTACTTATGCTTGAGAAAACGCTTACTACTACTTATGCTCGATTTATGTATGAGACTATAATTGGCTATTATAATATTTACCCATACTGTCACTTGATACATGATATTTTAGTAGAAAGAACAAAGCGCCTCTATGATGTATATCAAATTACAATATGCCTGCTTAACTTTCTCATAAAATGACAATGCTTACTCTGTAGTAGTAGTAGTATTAATAATTATGCTGTCCTCATTATTTTCATGCGTCCATGGCTGCCTAGATAATGAATAGCATTGCTCTGTCCCGCTGCTTGGCTTGCCTCACGTTGTGACTAAGGACTGGTATTAAAATAAATTACAACAAAGTACACAATAACTGAGTGTGAGCTGCAGGCGAAGGAAAACATAGTAAAGAAACACTACATATCTTTAGTCCCTAATCCATAAGTAAATCTTTGAACACACAGTAAAAAACGTCCTAAGCACCTCCCCTTTTTTACTTTTGTGTCAAGAACATTTAGACTTTAGATTGTGGAGTGTGTTGCTGGAGTGGTTTTTTACCAATGTTAATCTTGGTGTATTCAAATAGAGAGTGCATGAATCTGTTTCTCCTAAGTAAACGCTCTCCATTGCAGCCCGCATCGCTTAACATCAGGCGACACGTCAGTCAAGTGTACCTATACATATAAAAGTTTAAAAAAAGCAAAGCAGTGTGAACATATAAATAAATAACACAACAAAAATATCAATTATCTTTATTTCAAACTGGTTATAAAAACATACAAATAACATTACATACTAACTTAATAGGTACCTACTCTTAGTCATACCTACTATGTAAGGTCATTGGGATACATGGCTAATGTTAAAAACATTTGCACACACAGAACACAGATAATATGTCATTTAAAAGAGCACCTTGTGCTGTTACAATAATAACTATGGTAACTAAATATCTAAGAAATAGTGAAAATATACTTTTAAGTACATACTATGTCAATTATATAATATACTGCATAAAAGGCTGTATGCAGTTTTGAACCCTATACCAATTAAAATATGTATGATTATCTGAATGCTAGGACAGAAACTTAATGTAATTATCATCACGGCTAAAAGTACAAATAGCAATCAAATAAGAACTACGAGTATATGTCTTTCATGTGTAGGTAATTAACAAAGTCAAAATACTATGTACTAAATAAGCTTGTTATCAACCAAAGTTCAGTTTGTACGTCCCAACCTATCTAAGGTTGGGACATACAAAGTGAACTTTGAACTTTTGGAAACTGAACTAATTTTTGTAAGAAATGGTGAATTTCATTTTGAATGGTCCTAATCTCTTTCAACTTTGTTTTCTAAAATGATGCCTATTTGCAGTAATTTAGATAGGTACCTAACCATTTAGGTATAGGTAATAATTGCCATTCGTTTTTTAAGCCTTCTACCTTTTTGTAAAACCAGATCTAGCTTGTTTATCATCTAAGGATTGTTTTTCAATCTGTTTTAGTTCTATGGCATTTAAAATTGAGCACCAAGATCGTTGTTAAAATGCAAGTGATATTTTAGTATCCTATATGAGGTTTCTTGGCATGAGCAAATGTCTTCTCATGAGTGAACCTGGTTATAAGGTCTAGTGCCCACTTGGGCTGGTCTCCGGGGACCATATGGCCCGCATTCCTCACCATGATCTCCACAAGTTTACCAGCTTGCTTCACATAACCGGCTACTTCTCCATCAACCTTCCAGATGTACCTTTTAGCAGTTTTGTACTCGTTGGCTCCAGTGAAGTTCAGGTTTCTCAGATAATTGACAGTGAGAGGATAGGCTACAATGATGTCTAGTTGTCCATTATAAATAACAGTGTAATAGTTGTCAAGTAGTTCCGCTACCCATGGAGCTACGGACTTCATGACATCTTGTTTCAAATGTTTCTCAACTTCTGTTCCATTGTGGAACTCCAAGTTACCGACGTGGATTGACTTTCTTACATTGCTTTTCTGCAGCATGGGACCGAAGTCTTCATAGGATGTGTAATCTCTTGTATGTAAGTAGTTGAAGTAGAAGTCAAAGCCGGTCATGTTCGCAAACAAGCTTTTCCTTCCTGTCATATCACCATTTAGAAGAGTATCAAATGCATCGAAAGCTTCGTCCCATTTTTTTTGCTGTATTAAACTGATAGCTTTGGCTTCATAATCCTGGAAGATCTTCGCCTGGTTCCAATCAATAAGGCCATGCTGATATAAGTATTTACCGTAAACCAGTTGATGTTCAGGATCACTCAGACCGTTTCCGATAGCTATACCTTTCAAGTTGATCTTAACTTTTGCCGAAGGATTCTTCTTGTGAATGGTGTAGGCCAAAGCTGGGACATACTTTCCTCCGTAGGACTCACCAGTGACAAAGAATTTATTGGGCTGCAATTCAGGGAACAACTGGAAGAACTGCGTTATAGTGGAGTACAGCTGCTCCCCGACTTGGGTTTCATCAGTACAGTATCCCTTTGGGTCTTTGGTGAAGCTGAATCCAGTGCCCACAGGGTTGTCAATATAAATTATGTGGTGGCTTAATGCCCAGTTGTATTTCCTTCTTTCGAATTTACCTTTTCGTACTCTCAGAGGTCCATTTTCAGTAAACAAACCATAGAGAGAGGTTGCTCCCGGGCCGCCCTGCAGCCACACGATGACTGGAGCGTCCTTGCCGTTCGGAATCATCGCCGGAAAATACCAGAAGAACTGGTTGGAGTCATAGGTTTTATTGACAGTGAAATAACCTGCATAGCTCTTGATGCGCAGGCTCTCGGTAAAGGGCACGCGAGCGAGGCGCCGGGCCGCTGTGATGTTACCGCTTTCGATGTACGGTGTCAGGAATAGAGGCTCCCCTGGATCCCCGCCATCACGAGGACCGAGCTCCAATTTCGGATACAGGTGAAGAAATCCTTCAGCAGAAAAAATCTGCAAGATTAGTACGATGATCAAGTATCGCGACATGGCGCTTCCTGTCCAACGCGGCGACCCGATGGCCTTTGAGCCTTTTAGGCCGCACGTAGTCAATAAAAATAAAGAATGAGCCGGTTTATCAGCAACGCCTTATCAACTCGGTCTTTTTTTATCAATGAAAAAAAGTATAAATAAATCACAGGCTAATTAGAACTTCGGAACGAATAATTTGAATTGTATAGATAAGATTAAACGAAACGTCTGAGAATGAACATGACATGATTTTTAGAGCTAGAAAATATTAATATGAATGCATCTGTAAAAGTTCGTTGACTTGTTGTAAGTGATCTATCAAAGTATCGTTTTTCTTACTTAGTCTGTGGTATACATTTTACATAAATGCTTGCGAAATGCGTGATCTGTGCAGAGGTACTATGTAATCTGTGTCTGTGCATAAATGTCTACTTGTCTACCACAGATTACTATAATATGTTATATCTACTATCTACTGTCTACAGGTCATTGACCTCGTAAGTTGTTTTTGTTTATTTCGCAAAACCACAAATTGTGATTTGTGATATATTTTTGAGCACATTTAAACATTTATTGATTTCAATGGCATCCAATCGGAGCTTTACTATGATCATTTTTTTATTTACTTTCTCGTATTTGCTAAGCCTTGGAAGCTCATTTACATTCCTAAATGTTTATCCACGAATTAAAATGAAAGCGAAATCGAAAGATGCCGGAGACCCACTTATACTGACACCTTATCTGAAAAAGGGTCAAATAGAGCTCGCTCAAAACCTGTCTCAAGTTTCAATCACGAAACTAATGGGATTTCCGAGTCACGCTGGATTTTTCACCGTTGATGAGAAGTACAAATCCAACCACTACTTCTGGTACTTCCCACCGTTTTCTAAAAACGAAAAAGCTCCAGTACTGCTATGGCTCCAAGGCGGGCCAGGAGGAAGTTCTCTTTTCGGACTTTTCCTTGAACTAGGTCCATTAATTGCCGAAAAAGACGGATTTGCTCTGAGAAAGTACCACTGGGCTCTCGAGCACCACTTGATATTCATCGATCAACCCGGTCGGGACCGGCTTCAGCTTCACAGAGAGTGACGACGGATACTGCACCACTGAAGAGTGTGTTGCTACCGGCCTTTACAAGAGTTTACAGCAATTTTTCACACTATTCCCTCACTTGAGACACAATGAATTCTTTATCGCGGGTGAATCCTACGCAGGGAAATATGTACCAGCACTGGGCATGGAAATACACATTGAGAATGCTAAAAATGAAAACGAAAAAATTAATCTACAAGGTATGGCTATCGGAAACGGGTACTGTGACCCGGCCAACCAACTCGACTATGGCAACTACTTATATCAGCATGGTCTCCTTGACAACAACCAGTTGGATCTGTTCATGAAATACCAAAAACAAATTGCCTTAGAAATAACAAACAAAAATTTAGTTGAAGCAGACTTGCTAATGGATCAGTTGATGGACGGAGAGGTCGCTAATTTCTCTTTCTTCAAATTATTTACTGGTTTTGATAACTACTACAACATACTGGAAGCCACAAGTGACAAAGATGTGTCCGTTTTCACCGATTTACTGAACAATGTAAAAGTGAGAAAGAGCGTCCATGTTGGTGGGCGACCGTTCAATGATGGGAAGAAAGTTGCTATAAGTTTAGCCACAGACATGATGCAATCTGTTGCACCATACATAGCAATACTACTAGGTCATTATAGAATGTTATTTTATAATGGTCAGTTGGATATAGTCGTTGCATATCCTCTGACCGAGAATTTCCTACGTAAATTGAATTTTAAAGGTGCTGATGAATACAGGTCAGCTCCGAGACATATTTGGAAAGTAGGAGATGATGTAGCGGGCTACGTGAAGAAGGCAGGAAATCTAACAGATGTATTAGTGAGGAATGCAGGGCACATGGTGCCTAAAGATCAACCTCAATGGGCACTCAAAATGATAACTATGTTTGTATCTCAGTATATTTAAGTTTTTGCTTTATTTTTAACTAATCTTGCTATGATATGTAAATTGTAAGATATTTATATTTATTTTGAAGTAATAAAAAACGGCTTTAAGCTATCATGTTTGTTCACTACTCTTATCATTAACTAGCTACGAGTACTATGATAGCAGCACCTTGCAGTTTTGCTCGCGCAGTCCCGGCTCTTCTACCGCCTAACTAAACTTTCGTTTTTCTATTGCTGTCTCTATAATTTCAAGTAGAAAGAAAAGAGAGCAATATCATAGCTAACACAGTAGCAGTTAGGCGGTAGACCCTCCGTTCCCGTTGCTTTCACGTGGAAAAAGCCAGTGATATTCCCTACTATAACCTTTGTTCTAAGTTTCAATCTGGTCCATTCAGACGTTCAGAGCAAGAAACATTAGAACTAAATGCGAATTTATAATATTAGTAGAATCAGTGCATGATATTGACTGTGGTTATACAGTACTTCTGTAGTTCTTCCAGCTGGAGGCTCTGGAATCGGTCGGGAAACATACCAAAAGCATAGAATAGATAATATAGAAGCCAAAAGCCTAACCTATGCAACAACACTTTGGACGAAAAAGACTTTGTCTTAATTGTCGCCACAAAATTGTTAGCTTATTGGTTTTATATTGGATACACTTTGGAGAGTGTGCAACTGATCTGCATGATCTAATACCACTCATTTTCTGTACAACTGCTCCAAAAGACATTCCAAAGACTCGAATGAAGAGTTTCATTCACTTTGACACAGGTCTTGGAATGTGTTACCTGAGTGGGGTTTTTCCGATGATTACAATCACGGAGTCTTCAAATAGCGAGTAAATCGCTTTTTCTTGGTAAGCTCGCTCCGTCGTAAACCGCATCGTCGCTTAACATCAGGTGCGATGGCGGTCAAGTGTAACCCAATAAAAACAAAATTTGATGCATTTTGTTCACGGTTAAACGACTTCCTCCACAACATAACTACGGTAATTTTCTTTTTCTTTTTTCTACCACCAAACTAATGTGCAAATATTATTGGTTTCTAGGCAACGTTTCCAGAGGAATTACCTGGCAATGAGATTAATAATTTTATATCTCTGATATCAGTACTATGCTGGGGTAATATTTTGTAGTTTTTATGCTCAAATAGTTGAGTAGCACTGCTCTGTTATGAGCATACATGTTACCATTAGGCTCGTCTCTTCACACTATATTAATAAATAAATTATAGTAGTACAAATAAAAAATTTCACTATTACATACAAATTTAATTTCATGAACTTATTTATTAATTCTATTAATAAATTACTAAGATTATATTATATCTACACATAAGAAATTGCAAAAAAAATGATTTGGTGGGTACAAAAAATATTTAGATTTACATTGCAAAAACGATTGAAACCAATTCCATTGGAAGAGTATTGATATTCTAAAAATTGTTAAAATATCCTATATCCTATCAGAAGCTACTTCAAATAAACTCGAAAAAATAATAGGTTCACAAACATGGAAATCTGTCAATGCTATTATTATGCATGATCACTCTGGAACCTTATGGTATAATTTACATACATTGTCAGCTTGGTATTATAGTACTTAATTATAAAAGTGACCTGACACAGTTATCTTATATTGTAAAATTATTTATGTACAATTTTAAATTACTATTTCACATTATTAGGTCAGATGCACATCAATAGTCAGCTGTGACCAGTGGCGTAATGCATAACCGTAGTAAATGAGGGCTGTGGCAAATTGGGCCTCAGCCCAGGCAAAAGAGTTAATTTGCTTAGATTCCCTTTAGTATAATAATGCTGTAATTTTATTTATAGATTAAGACAATCACAGTAATCCAAACTCCAAAATTTTCAGCTGTTCCCAATTTAACTGTCGAGGCAGAACCTTAATGCACAGCTAACCCTAATCCAAAGGCATTAAAACAATTACAAAACTTTCGCATTTTGAGCTCATTTTAAATGCAAAATCTCAATCTAACTTTTTTTCATTAGCTCCCAACGTTCCGGTTAATTGACTTCATTGCTTGGCACATTCTATTTTAATTAATACCACTATACTATTTGTTAATATTCACAATAAGTTTAAAGGGATATTACACTTGGCTAAATTTAGTTGCTACAGAATTCATTGAAGTGTAATAGTATTCAGTAAGCATCAGTTCTTTTACAACAAAATGCACAAAACACAATTTTAAGGAATAGATACGCAATATGTCCTTGTCTTGTCTATCGTAAAAGAGTGCTACACTTGCCGTTTTGACTCTCTTTACGTTTTAAACGCTAACTTGAAATCCTTACTTTTCACATCAATGATCTTACTTGGGATTGTCTATGAGTTCAGTCTCTTTAGCTATTGCAGACTACATAGTCCCACAGTCATAGTAGTGAGTATAGCGCGAGTCGCCGCACTCACTGCGGTATTCCAGTGTCCGGCGCGCGATAGGTGTCGTTATATTCCGAGAGCCAGGAGCAAATTTTGGTTAGGTATTTGAGGCAAGCTGAAAACAAGTCCTATAGTTCTCCAATCATTAAATTTATTATATTTGACTAAAGGATAGAATAGAATAATTTATTTGTCAGATTAAAAATATACAGAGTATTAAATTAACAGAACTGAATAAACAACACCATATTAGATAAAGTTAAAACCAAATTAATTAAGAATCAACTAAATTCCATCAAATTAATTCAAATGAAAACAAATTACATTTAAGTCAAACAAAATAAAATCAAATTACATCATATAGAACCAAATCAAATAAAGAATGGGATTATCAAAAAGACAGATTATTTTGGTGGGATTCATTTTGCCCCGCTTCTCATCAGCCAGCAGGTCTACTACGAAGTCCGATAAACGATATATCGGCCGAAGTTATGGACGTTTCATACCACGAAACACAATCGGTTGGTTGATCTGATCGGGTGTTTCGTTCATCCCGACCCACACTGATTTGACAGTTTTTGTGTCATCGACCGATTGTGTTTCGTGGTATAAAACGTCCATAACTTCGGCGGATATATCGTTTATCGGACTTCGTAGTAGACCTACAGGTCTGTACCTCTGCATTAGGTATAATAGGAAGTGATAAGTTTTCACATTGCCTCAAATGCCGATCTACAATTTGTTGGTAGCTCTCAAAATAATAGTAGGTATAGCGCGTCACTGCACTCACTGTGATATAACAGCGTCCGGCGCGCACTAGGAGTCTTCAGCTGCATACAACACAGTCCCGTGGTGAGAACACTCAGCCAGCCACTAGGAGGTGAGCAGCGCAGTGAGAGCGTCCAGGAACTGCGCGCGTTGCGCCGCCGGCAGCGACACGACGTGCCGCTCCAGCGAGTCCAGCGAGATGGTCGACCCGCTCCGCGCCGCCGCCTCTTCGAACGCCGCGCCGAACATACTATAACACAAGTTTATTAAGTTCATCATCATCATCATCATCGTCAGCCCATGTTCGTCCACTGCTGGACATAAGCCTATCCAATATTGTGCCACCAAATCCGGTCCTCGGCTCTCCGCATCCATCCGCTTCCCGCCACTCTCTTCAGGTCGTCGGTCCACCGAGCGTGAGGCCGTCCTACGGGACGTTTCGAACGTGGTCTCCACTCCAGAGCCCTTCTCCCCCAACGTCCATCGGCTCTGCGACATATGTGGCCCGCCCACTGCCACTTCAGCTTGCTTATCCTCAAGGCTATGTCGGTTTACCTTAGTTCTCCGTTGGATCTCCTCGTTACGGATTCTATCCTTCAGAGAGACTCCGAGCATAGCTCTCTCCATAGCTCGCTGTGCAACTTTGAATTTGTGGACGAGCCTTTTTGTCAGGGTCCACGTTTCCGCCCCATAGGTTAGGACCGGGAGGAGGCACTTTGGACTTTAGGCATTGAGGCAGTGTTATTAAATTAATGTTAGTTTATTGGCATGAAACCTTCTTTTGACGTAGTAAATTGATATTTTTTTACTCTGAAATTTTAACATTAGTTATTTAATATTACACACAGTCATTCTTTTACAATTTAGACATTTAAATATTTGTTGACGAGTAGTCTAAAACAAACCACAACACAGGTTTGTTAAGTGTGGGTAGTCTTGAAAAAATACATAAGCATATGTAACATTACTAAAGTGTCGACTAGCTAACTTCAGGATATCGGGTTATCAAGACGATATGCGCGCGCATGGCAAAAATGTACTATCATAATTTTTACTCTAACATGTCAAACGTAGCATAACATGATAAGTATAAATTAAGTGCGATAAACAAAGTGTGATAAACAATGTATAATAATACATAATACAGTATGAAAAACAAAGTGTGATAACATAATGAATTATGATAAACAAAGTGTGATACATAATGCATTATGATAAACAATGTGTGATACACAATAAATTAAGATAAACGAAGTGTGATACATAAACAATTATGTTAAAATAAAGTTTGATAAATAATAAAGTATGAGGAGCAAAGTATGATACTTAAATAATTAAGTATGTGACTAAAGTGTGACAAACAAAGTGTATATTTACTTCCTGTAGTCGTGTGTGTCGGGCGGGACGGCCACGATGAGCGCGCGGTCGCCGGCGGCGGCGCAGGCCAGCACGGGGCGCGCGCCCGCGCCGCTCGCGCCGGCCCAGCGCGCCGCCACGCCCAGCCACAGCGGGCCCTTCACGATGCCCGCCTCCTCCGTGCCCTGACCACAGTACACACCTCATATATCAAACTCACAAACTCACTCAATTATTTATATCAATAATATTACAATTATAAAATTAAAAGTATCTATAGTAACATTGCCGCTATGTTGGGGATTAGACATCGTGGACTGTGGGGTGGAGGTAACGGCGGGAGAGGATTGCCGGTATAACGATACGCCGCTCTCCCTGCCCGCCACGGCCTTGAGTCAAACGTCAGCCCTGGACCACGCTCCCCAACTGCTAACATTTTCGTGTTCGCAATTTGGGAGCGTGCTTCCCTCGTCTCGCCCCGTCTTCGTAGAACGACTGTGTGATTTATATAGTGTAGTGATAGACTCACTATCACTGATAGTGATCGTGTTGTGTGCGAATTGTCCACAAATATTTATTTATTTTATAGTATTAATTGTATAGTGACCTCTTGCACGATGAAATATGAGAAGGGCCCGGCTAGGCGCAGCGCGCGCGCGCTCAGCACGGCGTGCACGAGGCGCGCGACCGCCTGCAGCGCGCTCACGGCGGCCGCGCTGCCGGTGCGCAGAGCCTCGCCCTCGTCCGCCGGGTCCAGCGCCGCCAGCGACAGCTGGAACCCTTCCGACCGAGGGATCGTCTCCTGCAACAACATATATGCTTGTTACATATACAATATCATATAATAAAATTGCATTTTGTGCCCAACATTTTTTAATATTTTTTTTTTGTTTTGTAGTGCAGAAGCTAGAGATACCAGCTATACGCAAGAAACAATCTTAGTCTTCACAGGTCATTATGGCATGCATCTTTGTATTATTAAACTGAAAGTTCTTTAGCCGCGTTATCAACTTTTTGGCAGTCAGTTCAAACCTTATGGGTTGTGCTAATGTAGCTTAGTAGGGTGAAAGCGAGGTGTGAAAGGCTGGTGGTAGAGGTAAGACCGAGGATCGGACTGAGACGTATTATGTGAGAGGCCTATATCCAGCATGAATTCTGGCTGATGATGATGGTGATGATCTAGTTCAACCAGTTCAACGGAGTATTTCACTCCAAACACTGACCAAAACTGAGCTTTCGAGCGATCACTAGTGTATTGAGTGTTTCGGCTTTACTGACATGTTCAATAAGTCCCATAATCGCGTAGACGACGTCAATGGCGGCGACGGGCGGCGCGTGCGGGCGGCGCAGGATGAAGGTGGTGTGCGTGGGGTCGGGCAGGTTGTGTTTGGGCGCCGCAGCCTCCAGGGCTTCCAGCAGGGACCGCCGGAGCTCCACGTCCATCGCGCGGTACGCCTGCCTCGCCTGTTGGAGAGGAATGCTGGAAACAAAAGGAACATTTTAAAACTACCACCCAAAGATTAAGAGAGTAGGGCTGTCCATAAATTACGTCACACGAATTTCATGTCTTTTTACCTCTTCCCCGTCTGTTACAGCTGCTCACATTCGTGAGACCTCAGGGTGGGAGATCTCACTAGTGAGACTGAGCTTTGGCTCTGAGTAGAGACCTGGAGTGGCACCAATATTTTCAAGCGGTTGCCGCATTATTTTTATTTACCCTATGGCACCATTTGCTTTAGGGCGATGCTGGAAAACGATAGTAACATTTTAAAACGACTCTTTCGAGGACTGAGAATGTCAAGAAAGGCGGCCATGACGGGTCAATTACGAAGCTGTGTGAGCCTAGTGGCCAGAACATGCGATTCACAATCATGAGATTATACATTCGAATCACATCTGCAGACACACCCTTCCTCCATCTCAACTTGGGAAGATACTCAAAGCTCTGAGTATTCTTCCAAGTGCGGATGAATAATTTTGTCGTCGCTGGCTTTAACGGTGAAGGAAAACCTCGTGAGCCGATGTGAGCGAGTGTTAACCGGTGTGAGCGAGTGTTACCCGGTGTGAGCGTGTGAGCGAGTGTTACCGGTGTGAGTTACCCGGTGTGAGCAGTGTTACCTGTGAGCGGTGTTAGTGTTACCCGGTATGAGCGAGTGTTACCCCCGGTGGTGTGAGCGAGTGTTACCCGGTGAGCGAGCGTTGTTCGGTGAGCGAGTGTTGCCCGGTGTGAGCGAGTGTTACCGGGTGTGAGTGTTACCCGGTGTGAGCGAGCAGTGTTACCCGGTGTGAGCGAGTGTTGCTCGGTGTGAGTGAGTGTTGCTGCTCGGTGAGCGAGTGTTGCCCGATCGGTGAACTCCGGTGTGAGCGAGTGCTCACACCGGTGAGCGAGTGTTACCCGGTGTGAGCCCCGATGTGAGCGAGTGTTACCCGGTGTGAGCGAGTGTTACCCGGTGTGAGCGAGTGTTACCCGGTGTGAGCGAGTGTTACCCGGTGTGAGCGAGTGTTACCCGGTGTGAGCGAGTGTTACCGTGTGTGTTAGCCCGAGTGTGTTACACGGTGTGAGCCCCGGTGGCCAGCAGGCGGCGCAGGCGCTCGGCGCCCGCGAGCGCGTGCAAGCGCAGCGCGGGCGCGAGCGCGGGCGCGTGCCGCAGCGCCGCCTCCAGCGACCAGCGCCGGTATAGCGGCAGACGGAGGTCCTTCTCGAACGATACGCGTATCTCCTGCGATCAACACAGTTCCACATCATACACTTTACCACTTTAGGAGCCATATTACGTCACATATTGAGAAGGACGAGGGAGTCGGACAATGAAAAGGTGGGAAGGGGTCCCAAATTTCAATTTATAGACAATTCAAATCATTTCGTTTTGTCGTACTGGCCACTTTGATCTCAAATATCGCTTCTTAGGTTAGGAATGCCAATTTCAAATTTATCCAACTATTTACTCATCTTTTGTTTTCAGAAGACCGTAATTAATTTGTTTTTCCTCTATTAGTTTTTTCTTTTGGTCACTCAGTTTACAAAATGAAATGAAAAAATTTGAAAGATTGCACCTCATGAATTGAGTGCAGCAAATCGAAAAAATCGCGTCGACTGCTATGTTACTTTACTCAACCGGCACAATAATTAAGGGAATTGAATCAAATCCATTACCTACGATGAAAAAAAGGATCCTGTATAATAATCGGAAACGCTATCCCAATGGCTGAACCCTGGCGAACCATCCAAAACATGCCACAAGTGAAAATTGACTAAAAAATTACTTGTGAGCATTTGGTGGACTACTGCCGGTGTCGTTCACTGCAGCTTTCAGTCGCAGTCAGTCGTCACTCACCGCGTGGCGGTCGTCGGCGCGCGAGGCGGCGAGCGGCTCGGTGTCGAGCAGCCACTGCGCGGGCGAGCGCGCGTGCTGGCAGCGTTGCGCGGCGCACGCCACGCTCGCCGCCCACTCCCCGGCCGCGCTGCGACGCGACACGCGCCACGAAAGCTCCAGCGCTACGCACGCACTCTGAAAACACGGATAGAATAATAGAATAGAATAAACACATTATCAAATATTAAAATCTGCCGAAAGCATACAGCCAGCCGCGTTAGGGTAGGGTGACAGCCCCTGGGCACCGATATAAAAGGGCACCGCGCCGCGAAAAAAACAGCAATAAAGTAGTAAAGTAGGTGGTTACGTATTACAAAGGTGAGATTCGCTTAGCAATAAAGCCCCGAGATACTCACAGGTTTCCCATAATAAGAGAACTGTGTGTAGTTGAACATAAGAGTGTTCCGTCGCTCCTCCCACGCGCGCCGCGCGCGTCTCCTCTCCACCATTGCCTCCAGACCTTCACTTCCCGGCTCTTCATTCTGCAGTCAAATAAACCACAGTATACCAACACAGAAAGGCTCATCACTTTAGTACTGGTTAGATTTTTGAAATTTTTGAATTTTTGCCAGTTATTACACTGTGAATGTCAGTAGGTTAAAGAAGATTGTTTATTTATTTCAAGAAATCCCAACAGCATTGGAGGAGGCCTTCACCCAAAGAGGGATCCATGATACTTAATGCTACTAACATAAAATAAGTTAAATCATACTAACAATACTTACGTCATCTAAATCATTCGAATTGTAAAAATGAATCATGAAATAAAAAAGGCTTATTATTATCCCAACAGCAAACATATTAGACAAGTCAAATATGAATTTACAATGTTTTCTTATAAGTGAAAAAAAAAATTGTAAATTTTGAAGTCAAGGCTTTTTAAGGCATATAGAGTCAAATTCAAGTTAACTGGCAATTTTATTACTTATTTTAAGGTAGCTCCAATAGTGTTGGGAGTCAACAACTACAATTTAAACAAAATTGTAAGGTCTAAAAGAGATTGCATGTTTACAAGTAGAAAAACTTAAATTCTGTTATAACTTCAGTTCAGCTTTATGTCAGTGCATTATGGTTTATTTTATCTTTTACTTTAAAATTCCTAAATCTTACCTCTTCTTCGTCATCATCGCGAAAGATGTCATCAAAGTTGGGAATGTTTTCATCGTTGTCTTTATACACAAGCCTCACCTAAAACAAGTCAGTTGTTAAATTAAAATTATTCATTTGTTTTCTTCACACAATTAAAATAATTCAAAAAGCTTAAAATTATTTCAATGAAGATTACCACAAAAATCTTAAGGACTCTTTGTAGTTACCAGTTATTTCACAGCTAAGTAGCTATATACCACTGTGCTGCTATGGACAAAAGTGTTGCTTACCATAAAGAAAATGTGTTGCGCAGCCCTTCACATATATATTACTAAAACTTACTTAGAATAACATTAAAATAGTTACCCTTACCTGACCATCACTGTAAACATTGCACACATCTGTTGGTTTGTGTGCGTCCAGTACAAAGAATACCACATCTTCATCCGGCTGCAGGATATCCACCAGATCTATCGTCCCTCCGCAATTTATCAACACAACAAACTTTATTTCTTCACTGTTTTCTTCATACGCTGTTTTCAGCTCAGCAATACCCCCCACAGGGACCAGCGTATACGATATATTATCACTTTTGAACAAATCCTGAAGTATTTTACACGTACAAATTGCATCTACATCGTAATGAACTAGTAATAACACCCTCTGTAATATAAAAACATTTTTTATTAAGGTTGTTTTCGGCCTATTCTAGGCCAACGAAGAAAAAATTAAAGTAATGTGCACATACGTTGCCAAGTAGAAGGTTATAAAAATCATTCTTAATATCTTCTATAAACATTTTGAGCCCTCGTGGACTTTCACTAGAGATTAATACAGGACGTCATGTTAAAACGCAGTAAAATTTTGGAAATCCAAGCGGAGAAAACAGCAAAACGAATACGAACAACATCAATGAACACCTGCGAGCGAAATGTCAAAACAAAACAATGACCGTTTCGCGCCAAAAAAAACTGCGTTCGAAATATTTAAATTTTTCCGGAGTCGCTGTCCTGGATGAGAAGGTGCGAGATGCAAGTGTTTTTCCTGCACATGAACATCAATAAATATTGGATATTTCGAGTATATTTCTTACGAACGAAACGAAAAAAAAGTAAAGTAATAGACGGAAACGGATGTACGTTTAGTACTTCCATTGGAGAACAAAATTTTGATTTGAGAAATACGATTTTGATTTTTTGTAATTTTTCCACCTATATATATCTTTTGCTCTATTTAGAGTATTTAGCATCAATGAAATCAAAGGCACCTAGATATAGGAATGCTCATTTACACCCAGCGGCAGTGGTCGCTCCCCAACCAGGTGGACAGACCTTATCAAATCCCTCACTCATTCCACCATGACCGACTGCTCCAACAATGCCTCCAATAGAGCCGAATGGAGACGCATAGCAAGAGCCGTTATTCAACAGACCGGACCCACACGTAACCACGACCACTCTGCCAAGAGTGCCCGACTGAGAAGAAGAAGAATAAAAAAGATGTCAAATATTATTATGACCTGTACAATTTTTATAGTACGGTGCGCGGTTCGCGAGATATTCAATAAAACGTGTTTTCCAAGATGGCGGCTGAAGCGAAACACCCTCACCCCTTCCCGCGCCGCACCTACTTGGATTTACATTCAGCGTAGCGATTCACAATCCATTCGGTTCGGGCTGAGCCACGGAAACTGGCCGCTACCGACTGGGACGAGCAATTTGCGATTCACAACGGAGATTCCGATTAGTTTTGACGTTTCCAACCGACTACCAGCTGTTTCTATTCGGTTGAGATTCGGACAGCTTTTTTATCGTGGATAGCTAAATCCGATTTTCAGATTATTGTATTTACTGAATTTTTCTCTGTTTTTCTCAATATGTTTGTAAGATTATGGACACTAAACGAGTTTTTGTTTACTTAAGTGTATAATATGTGTATAGTTTTTGAAATTTTGGGTTTTGAAGTTAAGCTTGTGCTCTAAAAAATTGCTAGAAATGGATTATTGCCATACTTGATTTGTTATTGTTTATTTTTTGAGATGAAATGATGAAACATGTGATGATTGAGCAAAAAGGCAAGAAACTACCAAGAAACTTTGGAGATACGAGACATCATGTCAAATACGATATACCTAACAGCAAGAGCGGATCCAGCTTTGAACCCAGGTGGTGGTCACATAGTCGGGCCAAGTAAGAACGATAAGTGCGTGCGTGTTTTAATTAGTGGTCTACCTAAGTTCTGGCACCAGCCTAAGAGTGGTAATGACCCCTTGACCGACCCTCTCTGGATCCGTCCTTGTATAACAGATAGTATTTTCGTATCCTGTTCAACTTTAGCTTTAGAATTAACAAAACACGGCTATGTAGTTAATTTATACGCTGTAGAAGTGGGAGCGAGAGGTATACCAGCAAAATCTCTCTATAACCTGCTGAAAGGCCTTGGCTTCTCCAGAAGTGCAGTAAGTTCTATACTAGAACGAATATATGAAGCTGCACTAGTAGGCTCATATCAGTTTTGGCTGGGCAGGAGAGAAACTCGAGTAGTGAAGGTGAGTGTTGATGCACGTCAGAAAGGGGCCCTTAAACCTACACCCGTGTCACAAGTCTCGGGATCTACTCGGGATTTCTCTCTCTGCCACATGATGGACTCAGCACTTGCACGGTGAATCCATGGAATGCTAAGATCATCTCATTATACTTGATGAAGCAAAGGACTGCTACCAGAAGTTATAGGTACCAATGAGACGATCTTCTGAATGATAATGTGCCAATCCAAACCATGACTTCAACATCTTTATGACATTGGCAATTATGACAATGCAGAACTGGTACACATATTATGTAAGTAGAATCTTGCCATTGTACCGCACGTTTGATTCAACAAACATTTACTTTCCTATGTCCTCCATTACCATTATAGACTTAGATAGAGCAAGATATGTTTTGTAAATAAAAGTAACATGTATCACAAACTATGTATTATTTAATCCTACTGAATATGTAATGTTCCTGTTAGCTAATACCTCTTACATCTACATTCATGAAGCCGTCGCTTAGGTAAAGTATAAGTAAACTCTTTGGGCCGTGGCCTCATTAAAGTTTCCTGGTATTTCATAAAAAGGTAAATCTAATTTATTCGGTACTAATGTACAAGGTGATTATTATAACTAAAAGTTTAAATGAAACATCATTTATTACAGTAAATATTTTAATAATTAATTTGAAGAATTTTTGATGCTTTATACATATTCAACATAATTTAGCAATAAAGTTTAAAAAACAGAGATGGTGTATATTATAAAATTTAAAATACTCTCTCGCACTTCTTTATATATTTTAGAATGTTGTAAATTTGTCAGAAAATATAATGAATTCTTCAATAAATTTGCGGACCAACCTCGGAAGACTGCACGAAACATTAGATCTCAATATAGGCACAAACTTGTTGAACCTAAATCCCGGTTAGTAATGCATAGCGCTGGCCCACACTCAATGGCTGCAAAATATACAATAAGCTACCAAATGACATAAAGACTTGGAAAAAATATCCATTTTATTGAATGTCTAAAGAATATATTAGAGAATAAATGCTATTACAAACTACAAGATTTTTCAAGACAATTTTGATGACCTAGAAATGAGACGTTCCAATGCCACTTTTGCCATGCCCTTATAGGGCCATATGTAATGAATACAATAACTATAATAACAACACATGATTGTACTGTACCTACATATGACGCAATAAAGATTTGAGTATTGAGTATTGAGTGTATTAGCCGTGCTGTTTTACCATTGAGAACAACTATTAATAAGAGACCAAACAGAAAATTGTAAAAATGAATTAATCATAAAATGCTCTCCGTACTAAAGTATAATCCGGTGTCAATAAAACATTTAGACTTTTGTACATACCACATGTTTTATTTTCCTAATTTATCATAATTAAAGTATTTGTAATAATTGTAGACATAGTACAATACAGCTAATTCAGTTAACTTTTCAATACTAAACTGCATAATACCTAACTGGGATATTGTAATTTCTAAACTTATTCAAATTATGATGATCCCAACTCTTTAATGCAATACAAGGATTTTTAATTAATAAGAGATACTAAGATTCAAGACAAATTAATTATTTATGTAATATGCATTGTTACACTTTATAAATAGTTACAACCATGTTGTACCATGTTTCTTCACCAAATTAACATTTATTGATTTTATTAAAATACCTACCTAAATAGAGAGAAACTAATTTAAGTTATATCACAATTGATGTTATGCACTGTATCTATTATATAATATCATATTCTTACAAAATGAAATTGGATAATAGGTTTGAAATCAGTAGGTAAGTGAATATTTTTGCTGAAAATTTGCCTTCATCTTCAATGTGAGTTCAATGAAAACGAAAACTCTCTGGCTTCTTGTATCGAGTATTGTATTATTATAACTTCTCTTCTAGACAATTTTATGATTTTTCCCATATGCTTTGCATCCAATTTGCTTGAAAATGCGAGTTGAAGTTAGCGCGACATCACCAAGTCGTTTTACACATATGTATAATCACATTTGCTGGCTTCTTGTATGGAGTATTATATTATAAGTTTTCTTCTTCTCTTGACAATTTTATGAGTCTTTCATATGATTTGCATCCAAGTTGCTTGACATTCGCATTTCAAGCAACATCACGGTTCCACGACATCACGGTCGTTTTGGACATCACAGTCCTTTTAGACAATGAATAGGTAATGGATCACATTTGTAGGAACAGTAATATTGATCTGCCTGCTACGGTTATTGAGTGTTTTATGAGTTAAAACTATAAACTTTTTTGTTGTTAAGGTTTATGATTTCAAAACAAAACAAAGAATGATTCCGTTGACTTTGACAACATCAACAGATTGACAAGTAAAAAGTATGTAGGTAAGAAAATGTAAGATTTATTGTTTTCAAATGCAAATTTCCTAAGGTTATTGTTTGATTTACTTGTTTATTATGCATTTTTAAATATAAGGTAGCAATTGAGCACCTCAAAATAAACCGAAATACAGTTATTTGACGATTTGTATATTTCTACCATGAGTTAACATTTCTACCATATTTGAAAACTAGATAGAGTAGCTTGTCGGGACTAACCCGGTGGAGGCCATTACCCCTACACGTGTTCGTTTGTTTTTTGTTGTATTTGTGTATTTGTGTACTTCTTATTGGATTTTAATTGGTAAGTTATATATATTATAGTAGCTAGTCGAAGGCAGGGACAATGGAAAACGTTTCCCCGTCACCAAAACCCCCCGATCCTCCCGATCCCTCTAATACAATGGAAACCGAAATCTCGTTGACTCCAAACCTTCTGAAGAGGCACCTAACATCTCAGCCAGACCGATCCGCACCTAGAAAGAAGTCTGTTGTGAACCTAGAGACACCATCCGCATCTATACAACAAATATACGTCCATCCTGCGATGTCTGTAATAGGGATTCAACAGTACGAAAACATTGACGCTGGACCGTATATAGTACATGTCTCAAGAACAGAACCTGACCCAACCTTAGGTACAGTGATCAGACCAATGAAGTTTGGTAAATTCCTACATACAAACAAAATTGACAATGTCTGCCAAGATGGGGTTAAGAAAGTAGGTAGGAATAAAATATCCATGCAATTCCTAAACGCTGCAGCCGCCAATAATTTTTTGATCAATCCTATCCTAAAAATAGGTAAATATGAGGCAAATATCCCAACCTATAACGTCACCCGAATGGGATTAGTTAGGGTGTTCCATAGAATGGTCCATGGAGGACTTTGTGAATTCGATCCAAATCCCCGGTAACAGTTACGTTCTGAAAGCAAGGAGGTTAAACCGGAAAAACAAAGTTGAAAATACCATAAATTGGGTTCCTACCCAGACAGTTGTTCTAACATTTAGGGCGCAACAACTTCCAAGTAGGATATTTTCATTCTATTCATCTTTGACCGTAGAGGCATACCAGTACCCTACTATCCAATGTAACAACTGCCTTAGATTTGGACACATTAAAACCCAGTGCCGCTCTCAACCTCGGTGCTTTCGTTGTACACAACCTCATAGTGGAGACAATTGCGTGGTGCAAGAGTCAGAGGCTACATGCCTGTATTGCTCTGAGCGTCACTTCTCTACAAGTAGGACCTGCCCAGAACAGGAAAGACAACGAGCAATAAAATGAAAATGTCAAGAGATGGGATCTCATACCAAGAAGCTTGCAGTCAAACAGCTAAAGTAATTAGGAGGTTTAGCCAAGTTGCTGGAAGCGTTCCTGTTGCCCAAACTCACACCTTTCAACTCCCACCCTCCAATGCCTCACAACCTCTTCCATCCTCTTCAACCCAATCCTCCCAATCCTACAGGAAGACTATTTCCCACACCCCTCGTCCAAAAGCTCCTCTTGGAAAATCTTATGACCGCATTGCCCACCAGAACATCATTGCCCAGGGACCTTCCACAATCCCTAATGGATATTCTCTAGAGCAAGCACAATCCCAGTCTCAACACCCAACACCAGACTCTCATCAACTCCTTACGCAACTTCTCACTATCATCATAAATATGATTACACAAGACCCCAATTCCCTACCGTCCAACGTAGCCCATATGATCTCCCAACTCCCATCCTTAATAGCCCACAATGGATCTATGCCCTATAATCCAGTGGAACAGCAGGAGCCTCCGTCGGAAGCTTCCTGAACTCCTCCACCTCATCAACAAATACAGCCCTGTCTTGGTGGCCGTCTCGGAGACATGGTTTGTCCCTGGAGCTCGATATCGAGTTCCAGGATTCTCCTGTCTTCGGAGCGACCGCCAGGATGGAATAACTGGCTGTGCAATGTTTGTTAAACTATCCCAAACATTCCACCAAATTCCTCTTCCCCACACAGTCCTGAAATAAACGCTGTCGCTGTACGTGCATTTAACTCATCCTTCATATCCCTATACATCCCTCATCCTTCTCCTCATCTCATATCTGATATCCTTCTGATCATATCCTCTGTCCCTTCTCCAGTTGTAGTTATGGGAGACTTTAATGCCCACCACACATCCTGGGGCTCCTATCACAGCGACTCTTTTGGCCGATTAGTGTTTGAAGCTCTGGATGAAGTAAATTTGTGCATAGGGAATGACGGCACTCCTACTAGAAGAGTTCTACCGACTCAAAATCCAAAATCAGCAGTGGATCTAACTCTCTGTTCTCCTGGTCTGCTTCCTCCCTATCTTGGCAGGTGCTCCCTCTCACCAGAGGCAGCGATCATTTTCCTATATTAATTAGCCTAGGTCTCAGGGTTTCCCATCCCCCTCCCTTCCCCACTCCTAAAATATAGATTGTCTGGAGCAAACTGGGATTCTTATTCTTCACACCTGGATCATAAACTGACTGCTCTTCCTAATACAACAGAAGAACATCCCATGGTCTGCTACCAAAAACTCGTAGACGCCATTATATCCTCTGCAGATGAATCCATCCCTCTCAAGAACCCCAGAAACAATCTCCTCTCCCCTCCCTGGTGGGATTCTGAATGCACTAAGGCAGTTCATGATCGCAAATGCTCAGAAAAAAACTACAATAGACACATGACCACTGAAAATTTTCTCATTTACAAAAGAACAGCCGCTAAATGTAGGAAAACTCTGGCAAATAAGAAAAACTGGGTTGGTTAAACTTCTGCGAAAGATTATCTCCAACAACTCCATCAACCATTGTGTGGAAGCAAATTCGCAAGTACAGAGGTTCTTATAGAGATAACAACCCCTCTACCAACGACCCTGATTCTTGGATGGAGGCATTTGCTGACAACTTGGCTCCTCCTTTTGTGCATCAGAATCCACACCATCCCTGCTCATCCCAGTCCCATAACTCTACCCATTTTGACTCACCTTTTTCATTAGAAGAACTGCACTTAGCTCTTGATGGATTAACCGACTCTACCCCTGGAGTAGACGGTATTCCTTACTCTTTCATTACTAGAGCTAATGAGGTTACAAAAAGGTACTTCCTGAATTTGGTGAATATATTTTTCGACCAGGGCTGTATACCAGATTCTTGGAAAACCCAAATTATTGTTCCCATCCTTAAACCAGGTAAAATCCTGCAGATCCCAACTCCCGACGCCCAATAGCCCTCTCCTGTGTAGCTGCTAAGATTACAGAGATTCTTATCAAAAATAGATTGGAATGGTACATAGAAAACAATAGACTACTCCCAAAATCCCAATTTGGCTTTAGGAAAGGGATGAGCACCATGGACAGTCTTAGTATACTAACTACCGATATCCGAATTGCAATAAAAAAAGAAACAGTATGTAGTAGCAGTGTTCCTAGACATAGCATCTGCCTACGATAACGTCCAACTTCAAGACTCAGAAACAAGCTGTTGCAGCTGAGTATTTCGGAGAAGATGGTACGCTTCATTAGCTGTTTCTTAATGGAAAGAACTATCATAATTAAAAACCAGAACAGCATGCCTATGTCTAGGAATATCTGGAAGGGTCTCCCTCAAGGTTCGGTCCTAAGTCCACCTCTATATAGCCTGTATACAGCCGACCTTGAGATGACTGTCAACCCTTTTTGTAACATCTTACAATATGCTGACGATATTGCACTATACTACTCTGGAGAATCCATAGAGGAGGCTGAGAATGCTCTAAACCCTGCCCTACTTTACCTAGAAGACCATTTAAATGATATTGGGTTGTCTATTTCTCCTACCAAAAGTAATTCTATTGTTTTCACCAACAAAAGAACTATCCCCAATTTGAATCTAAAATGCAACAATGAACCTATCCCACAAAAACGATGTGTAAAATTTTTAGGCTTATTATTAGACAACAAATTAACGGGTGTCCCCCATTCTGATTATGTTGCATCCAAATGTGAAAAAATATTAACATTCTGCGCTCTCTTTCTGGCGTATGGTGGGGCTCCCATCCATTTTCTCAAAAACTATTATATAACTCTATTATTCGTAGTCACTTTGACTATGGAGCATTCCTGCTGGAGCCTGGTAATAAATCTGTCCTGAATAAATTAACATCAATACAAGCTAAATGTCTTCGCATTGTCCTAGGGGCTATGAAAACTTCACCTACTAATGCTATCCAAGTAGAATCTGGCGATCCCCCTTTACACCTGCGAAGACAATTTTTAGCCGACAGGTTCTATAGTAAACTCGTTCAGAATTCAGACCATCCCCTATTACCAAAACTCCAAGAACTACATAGACTGACTTCCCCTCTTGATATAAGAATGCAATCTAATTTGCCATGTATTCTTCGTAGCTTCGTCAAACTCTCTCTCCTCCCCTTCCCTACTGCGACCTTCCCTGTTAATCCCTTATTTTCAACTTCCTACCATGCCATTATTTATCAACCATCTATTTTGCTGGACTTGGGCATTAGTAAAACACAATAGATCCCAGCAAGACATTCTCCAATATGATTGACAGCAACTGGAAAGACTGGCTCCCCGTTTTTACTGATGCATCTAAGCTAAGTAAAGATGGAGATGTAGGTGCAGCCGCTTGGATTCCAAGATACAGTATTGCATTAAGATATAAGTGTCCCCCATTGGCGTCTGTCTTCACTGGAGAAGCAATAGCAATACTTGAGGCCGTACAGTATGTGACATCCCATTGTATTCCTAAATCCATCATCCTAACTGACTCAAAAAGCTGTTTGCAAGCTATTTTGGCCAACCAATTCAAAATAAAACAAAATTTCCTGTAATTCTTAAAATTAGGGAAGAACTGTTGAAATCCCATAACCTTGGTTTACAGATAGTTTTAGCTTGGGTTCCGGGGCATGCAGGCATCCCTGGTAACGAAAATGCGGATTTCCATGCCAAACAAGCTACAATCCATGGTAACAATGACCACTTCCATGTCTTTGCCCACGACCTTTCGTCTGTCTGTCATCCCCAACTTCTTGATTCCTGGAATATGGAATGGCAGAAATCCAAAACCACAAAAGGCAAATTCTATGGGCAAATCCAACCCTCCATTCCACCTAGACCCTGGTTTTACAAATTCAAAAAAGTTGACAAGCATGTTACTTCTGTTCTCTGCCGCCTAAGGTTGGGCTTTGTTTGTACCCCAGTGTTCCTGGCTAAAATAAGAATTAAAGACCACTCCCTTTGTGAGTGCGGATTGGCTGATGGCACAACTGACCACATTTTCTTTGAGTGCACCAAAAATCGTGGTTCCTTATATGACCTGATCCCAGATGACCTTCCCGTCCTGCCTCCTTTTCCAACCTACTTCCCCTAGTATACTCCCCTTTTATTTATGTACTTAATAAGTTTATTAAAATCAATAGCATCAAATTATGAACATGTATAATACTATTATTCTTGTAAATATCTTATGAATGTAAATATATATATTTGTCTTTATACATTTATATCTATGTTGTGACGTCATGTGTTTGTCCCTTCCAGTAGATCTAGACTAACAATCAGTAAAATTACAAGAAGCCTACCGACCAACGGCCCATGTCTACATAACGCTGCGCCTTCACCGATTAAACCCTGAAAGATCGTACCAGCAACAACACTGAAGACATTGGCGAAGTTGCGGTCAAGCCGCATACAGAAGCCACAGATAAAAGAAGTTGAAGTAGAAGAGTAGCTTGTCTTTGATTTGGCCAAAAAGACATTCCTACGCCAACCCGATTGGCGTCGAGAATCGCAAATTCCGATCCAATCGGTTGCGGGAACGCTACCGACTGAGTCCATTCGGGTGCAACCGAATGGATTGTGAATCGCTACCCAGGAGACACCCTTGAACATATTCCAAAAAAAAACCAGCGTAGCGATTCACAATCCATTCGGTTCGGGCTGAGCCACGGAAACTGGCCGCTACCGACTGGGACGAGCAATTTGCGATTCACAACGGAGATTCCGATTAGTTTTGACGTTTCCAACCGACTACCAGCTGTTTCTATTCGGTTGAGATTCGGACAGCTTTTTTATCGTGGATAGCTAAATCCGATTTTCAGATTATTGTATTTACTGAATTTTTCTCTGTTTTTCTCAATATGTTTGTAAGATTATGGACACTAAACGAGTTTTTGTTTACTTAAGTGTATAATATGTGTATAGTTTTTGAAATTTTGGGTTTTGAAGTTAAGCTTGTGCTCTAAAAAAATTGCTAGAAATGGATTATTGCCATACTTGATTTGTTATTGTTTATTTTTTGAGATGAAATGATGAAACATGTGATGATTGAGCAAAAAGGCAAGAAACTACCAAGAAACTTTGGAGATACGAGACATCATGTCAAATACGATATACCTAACAGCAAGAGCGGATCCAGCTTTGAACCCAGGTGGTGGTCACATAGTCGGGCCAAGTAAGAACGATAAGTGCGTGCGTGTTTTAATTAGTGGTCTACCTAAGTTCTGGCACCAGCCTAAGAGTGGTAATGACCCCTTGACCGACCCTCTCTGGATCCGTCCTTGTATAACAGATAGTATTTTCGTATCCTGTTCAACTTTAGCTTTAGAATTAACAAAACACGGCTATGTAGTTAATTTATACGCTGTAGAAGTGGGAGCGAGAGGTATACCAGCAAAATCTCTCTATAACCTGCTGAAAGGCCTTGGCTTCTCCAGAAGTGCAGTAAGTTCTATACTAGAACGAATATATGAAGCTGCACTAGTAGGCTCATATCAGTTTTGGCTGGGCAGGGAGAGAAACTCGAGTAGTGAAGGTGAGTGTTGATGCACGTCAGAAAGGGGCCCCTTAAACCTACACCCGTGTCACAAGTCTCGGGATCTACTCGGGATTTCTCTCTCTGCCACATGATGGACTCAGCACTTGCACGGTGAATCCATGGAATGCTAAGATCATCTCATTATACTTGATGAAGCAAAGGACTGCTACCAGAAGTTATAGGTACCAATGAGACGATCTTCTGAATGATAATGTGCCAATCCGAACCATGACTTCAACATCTTTATGACATTGGCAATTATGACAATGCAGAACTGGTACACATATTATGTAAGTAGAATCTTGCCATTGTACCGCACGTTTGATTCAACAAACATTTACTTTCCTATGTCCTCCATTACCATTATAGACTTAGATAGAGCAAGATATGTTTTGTAAATAAAAGTAACATGTATCACAAACTATGTATTATTTAATCCTACTGAATATGTAATGTTCCTGTTAGCTAATACCTCTTACATCTACATTCATGAAGCCGTCGCTTAGGTAAAGTATAAGTAAACTCTTTGGGCCGTGGCCTCATTAAAGTTTCCTGGTATTTCATAAAAGGTAAATCTAATTTATTCGGTACTAATGTACAAGGTGATTATTATAACTAAAAGTTTAAATGAAACATCATTTATTACAGTAAATATTTTAATAATTAATTTGAAGAATTTTTGATGCTTTATACATATTCAACATAATTTAGCAATAAAGTTTAAAACAGAGATGGTGTATATTATAAAATTTAAAATACTCTCTCGCACTTTTTATATTTTTAGAATGTTGTAAATTTGTCAGAAAATATAATGAATTCTTCAATAAATTTGCGGACCAACCTCGGAAGACTGCACGAAACATTAGATCTCAATATAGGCACAAACTTGTTGAACCTAAATCCCGGTTAGTAATGCATAGCGCTGGCCCACACTCAATGGCTGCAAAAATATACAATAAGCTACCAAATGACATAAAAGACTTGGAAAAAAATATCCATTTTATTGAATGTCTAAAGAATATATTAGAGAATAAATGCTATTACAAACTACAAGATTTTTCAAGACAATTTTGATGACCTAGAAATGAGACGTTCCAATGCCACTTTTGCCATGCCCTTATAGGGCCATATGTAATGAATACAATAACTATAATAACAACACATGATTGTACTGTACCTACATATGACGCAATAAAGATTTGAGTATTGAGTATTGAGTGTATTAGCCGTGCTGTTTTTTACCATTGAGAACAACTATTAATAAGAGACCAAACAGAAAATTGTAAAAATGAATTAATCATAAAATGCTCTCCGTACTAAAGTATAATCCGGTGTCAATAAAACATTTAGACTTTTGTACATACCACATGTTTTATTTTCCTAATTTATCATAATTAAAGTATTTGTAATAATTGTAGACATAGTACAATACAGCTAATTCAGTTAACTTTTCAATACTAAACTGCATAATACCTAACTGGGATATTGTAATTTCTAAACTTATTCAAATTATGATGATCCCAACTCTTTAATGCAATACAAGGATTTTTAATTAATAAGAGATACTAAGATTCAAGACAAATTAATTATTTATGTAATATGCATTGTTACACTTTATAAATAGTTACAACCATGTTGTACCATGTTTCTTCACCAAATTAACATTTATTGATTTTATTAAAATACCTACCTAAATAGAGAGAAAACTAATTTAAGTTATATCACAATTGATGTTATGCACTGTATCTATTATATAATATCATATTCTTACAAAATGAAATTGGATAATAGGTTTGAAATCAGTAGGTAAGTGAATATTTTTGCTGAAAATTTGCCTTCATCTTCAATGTGAGTTCAATGAAAACGAAAACTCTCTGGCTTCTTGTATCGAGTATTGTATTATTATAACTTCTCTTCTAGACAATTTTATGATTTTTCCCACAGATTTCTAAACAGATGAAACCTTCGTGAACGACACTGTGAGGCCAGTAATTAGTTATGTATGCGTGACAGCTCTCACCGACGTTGTCAAATTACTCACGTTGGTGTGCGTGTAATGTTCCCAGTCTTAAGAAAAAAATACCACTATTGTTGTCTAGCTTCGGAAATCTTCGCGTATAATAAACAATAATATTATAATGTTAAAATAATTTATTATTTCACCGATTATATATTATGCAAGGTTTTCTTGTTATTACTATTTCCATCCTATGAAGTTAAGAATGTTGATTTTGCATGCAACTAAAAATTTGAATATTCGTACCGAAAATTTGGGAGTAAAAAGACAACGCCGCATAATAGTAAAAGTCATGTGTGTGACTATTTTTAGTATTCTATCGGGTGAAATTTTGAATATTATCCTTGACAAAAGGTGGTTAAATAAGTAGTTTTTTAATATCGGTGAACACAGGAGGTGCAGAGAATTTTTGACAACTGATTTGATATTGGGGGGCCAGATCATTCAATTTGTTTACTATCCAATCTTTGTCTAAACGCGTGTCGCATACGAAAAGTTCACCTTTTCAAAAATGTTGATACACACCAACGAAAACCGTCGTAAGAGTTTTTGTAAATCAGTTGAACATTATTTACATCGCCACCCAAAGTTCCGTCGTTGTTTTTTTTATAGCTTTTATAGGTTTACACTTGACCGCCATCTCGCCTGATGTTAAGTATGTGATGATGTAAGCGACGATGCGGCCTACGATGGAGCGTGTTTACCTAGAAGAAACCGATTCACTCTCGATTTGTAGACACAAAGATGGGGAAAGCCCACTCAGGCAACGTATTCCACAGCCTAGATGTTCTTATCACAAAAGTAGAGTAAAATCTCTTCGTTCGTGTCTTTGGAACATCAACCATGAAACGATGTCGCTTTTTCGAGTTACGAGCATTCCGATAGAAAAAGGGCAAGGAAGTATCAGATCATGCAAATCAGTCGCACACTCTCCAAGTCATCCGTCAGCACGTCGTCCAAGTACCAAACGTTTAACCTCCGAATTGGACTGGAGACGTTAAATGATAGAGCGAATGGCCACGACGAAGGTCGCATGGCCGAAGGTTCACCAAGTTGATAGCCAACGGAAGATAGCAAAATATTGTTTTGATAATTTTGTGGGGCCGCCATAACATTGCCAAAGAAAATTGTAGAGGTCAAGAATTTTATTCTTCCTTCGGACAACTGGGTTCCACGATCAACCAAATTAAAGGCATTCTTGACGTCCACCTTTAACAGCCCTCTCCCAATTTTGGACAAAGAAAGTCAGGACAGAATGAATAACAGCTTCACGTCCACCCAGAGAACCAAATCAAGTTTGTTGGGACAGGGGCTCTGAAAGAGCAACGTTTTATACCTACAACCCACCTTGGCAGCAAGGCCAGTATATGTGGTGCCAACAGCGATTGGCCTGATCCCAACATCTTTTTTGGGTAAGTATGTATGCACACATTAGCACCGTATAAAACTTCGACAATGCCACTACTGACTCGACCAGATAACATGAGGTTAATTAAAATGATTAGATCTCTCAAATAAACTCGCCTACTTTTTAAGCTCCACTATACCTACTTACATGTATTAAAAACTTGCTTCATAACTATAGTTTTCATCAACACTATTAGTATTTTTATAAACACTAGTAATGACGTGGATTTGTGCTAGGCATCGATTCACATTAAATTAAAAAATACGATTATAAAAATAGGGTTTAAAATAGAATAACACAATCTACATAAATAATTTGGTCTACGAGTATCTTCAAAAAATCATAATCTATATTTTACCTTAACTTTAGGGAAAATAATTTCAATTTAGTATAGCAACACTAACCAATTTTCGTTGAGGTATTGTGTTTCTATTTATCAATCGAAATAAAATCGCATAAATTATATAAATACCAGTAAAAATATTCAAACTTTCCTATGAAATGATATTCCTCTTTCCTTTTTTGATTTTTGGGAACAATGTTTGCAATGTTTGAAGACACAAGACGGCATTATCTTAAACAAAACTTAAAATCACACGGGACTCCCGTACGAGACGGAAGTCAGTTTCGTACTGACTGGAGTTTGTATTTGCTTTGGCGTTTGATATTTGGTTCTGGACCTCAGGATCTGTGTTCCGAACGTTCCATCTGCCTTTTGTTTTAGAAATCTGTGATTTTTCCCATATGCTTTGCATCCAATTTGCTTGAAAATGCGAGTTGAAGTTAGCGCGACATCACCAAGTCGTTTTACACATATGTATAATCACATTTGCTGGCTTCTTGTATGGAGTATTATATTATAAGTTTTCTTCTTCTCTTGACAATTTTATGAGTCTTTCATATGATTTGCATCCAAGTTGCTTGACATTCGCATTTCAAGCAACATCACGGTTCCACGACATCACGGTCGTTTTGGACATCACAGTCCTTTTAGACAATGAATAGGTAATGGATCACATTTGTAGGAACAGTAATATTGATCTGCCTGCTACGGTTATTGAGTGTTTTATGAGTTAAAACTATAAACTTTTTTGTTGTTAAGGTTTATGATTTCAAAACAAAACAAAGAATGATTCCGTTGACTTTGACAACATCAACAGATTGACAAGTAAAAAGTATGTAGGTAAGAAAAATGTAAGATTTATTGTTTTTCAAATGCAAATTTCCTAAGGTTATTGTTTGATTTACTTGTTTATTATGCATTTTTAAATATAAGGTAGCAATTGAGCACCTCAAAATAAACCGAAATACAGTTATTTGACGATTTGTATATTTCTACCATGAGTTAACATTTCTACCATATTTGAAAACTAGATAGAGTAGCTTGTCTTTGATTTGGCCAAAAAGACATTCCTACGCCAACCCGATTGGCGTCGAGAATCGCAAATTCCGATCCAATCGGTTGCGGGAACGCTACCGACTGAGTCCATTCGGGTGCAACCGAATGGATTGTGAATCGCTACCCAGGTCCCGTACGTTGCAAAAAAAACCTCCGGTGCTTGGCCTAGTTGATCCGCAACTTTAACAGTTTTCTTACGTAATTTCTACCGAAATGCTGAATGCAATTCGTTAACACGCATGAGAAACATTTTATGCAGTTTACCACATGAACCACTATAAGATGGCTAGATAAAAAGTAACTAAGTGTATGAGTTATTGCCGGTTATATAACTACTGGTACTACGTACTAAGTACAATTTCATTAAAATCTGTTCAGCCGTTATAGAGAGACGTAAGAACGAACATGCACATATTTACACACCTACAAGCTCACAATCTTCCGCGTTTATAACGAGTTATTATATACAATACAAATATAAAAATAGATATAGAAATAGATAATCCTTCGGTACAATAAATGCGACATAAATTCATAGTTGGCTTCGCGCCATTTCTAACCGCGGTCGTGGGGGTGGACCACCACTGCCGTCCATCTTTTTGGCGAAGATGTATAAACTATAGTGAGAGGTCGTATGAGGCGGAGGACCGACAGGAAATAATAGGTAATAGGTGATGCTTACAATTCACAGCCCACAAAAAGTCTGTCCATGGAGCGTCAGAAGTTTTCACTTCAAAAAAAAATTGGTTACCTGTAAAGTCGGTATACGGGCGAAAGTTTTACGTGACAACGACTTTGAGTGGTAAAATAATTTTACGGAAGGGACGCGTGCCTTTCACTTTTTATGTCTGTCTCTCTCGCTCTTAGGCGGGCTAATGGGCGGGCGGGTGCCTCTCACTCGCTCTCGTTGTGAGCGCATAACGTGAGCGGAGCGTAACGCAGTTTCTTGAAGTGTCACCCGGCAAACCAATTTATAAGACGTCACGTCAAAAATTAAAAAACAATTTTATTGGTTTCCGTAATTTTATTGATATTCTTCATATACCTACTGACATAAATACATAATGTATTTTTAAATACAACATTTATTATTTACACTAGGTACTATTTAGGCATTTAATACAAAATTCACTTCTCATCATTTTGATGAGTTTACGCAGATTTTAAGGACAACATTGATTTGTAGCAGTCCAAATGATGTTGAGCTATTTTATATGCTACTGTGTCAGGCCTTACGTAATTACGAGTTAGGGCTCGGTTGTAGGACCCAAGTACCCTTTTGTCTGTCTCATTTGGATGCAAGTATTCTTCCAGGGGGTAACAGAGTAATTCAATGGGGCAGTCCAGGTATCGAAGACACCCAACATACTCATACCAAATTAACTGTCTCCATTTTACATTATGCCTTTGAGCCATAGGGACCATGACACATGCAGCAAATGTGGGATCACCATAGCTAACAGACTGGAACTGTTGCAGAATTTCTGTGTAAAAATCCTCAAAATTGTGTAATCCTACCAGTTCCTTATCAAAATTAAAACCAGAATTCTTTTTAAACAGGATCTGTGTGGATTTCTCAAGTAACTTGTTAATTTTCGAGTCCAAAAATAGAGAGTCATCGCATAAGAACACGCACATGACGCGACAAAATCGGTCTGTTACACTTATGTCATTCAGAAGTTCAGGGAAGCATGTTTCATTGAAGATGATCCATTCTAAGCTGCAAGATATTATGAATTTTTTTTCTTCTATTGCCTTTGCTTCATGACGTTTTGCCAGATCTCCTATGGCTTTCGGAGTTCTGTCTAAACGTCTGCTGTATAAGGATAATATCGGCATATAAATCCAATCTCTGGGCAGGATTGGTTGCTGCCACTTTAGAAGATAGAGATTGTAGCCAGGGGGGACGCTACTGGCATTTATAACCTTGTTGTAGCAAAGACTTATTTCTTCCAAAGAAAAGTGCGCTTCATTTTCCAAAACACCTCGATTTGGTGCAATCCCTTCAGTGAGATTCAACAGATATAAAAGTCTCTGAACAGAAAACCAGTTCTTGTTGAAAACTATTTCCTTAAATATGTAAAAGATTTCATTTTTTCTTGTCTACTCTAAAGATGTAACATAGCTTGTTTGCAACAGCATATATAAGGTCTTTTTCAGATTCTGATACACCTATTTTAGTGGCTAATCTCAAAACATTGTATACAAAATCAATCTCCATTCTAGTAAACCAGTTGTCTGCAAGAGCAGGCACTGTTTTATCAAACTTTTTCAAATAAGGCATGACATGGCCTAAGAAGCTTTCTGTGATTTGTTTATCTTCAATCTTATTTAGTAATTTGAAGAGTGATGTTAAGAATGGTAGTGGGGATGTCGCATTTAATATTGGCAACACTTTTTGTGTGGAATCTATGACAGAACTGCCGAGACTCATCAAGTTCTTAGTTAAATGGAAGTCCTTGGTTTCTAAACCGGACAACAAGTTTGAACTGTTTTCAAGGTTTTTTTAGGATTTCATTAAAGCCTTTTGAAGAGGTAAGGTTCTTCAAACAATCATTGAAGAATTTGAATGGAATGTCTTCTATAATAAGTGCAGTTGTACTACAATCCATAGCAGCACATAAGAGTCGCAGATGCGCACAGGTGTATGTGTCGATCTGACACAGCTGCTTGATCCATTTCTCTGTACCTTTAATTAGCAACGGGTATATCTGTGTCTTATAACTTTCTATGTTGTTAGGGTATTGACTGAGTATTGTGCTTATTAGTTGCAAAACAACAGCAGCATGAGTAGCAGATAAAATAGAAGATGTCACATATATGTCAGTTCCTTCAACATGTTTATACAGAGCTGTTATAACCAGAGGAAGTAAGGAGAAAGCAGCAGAAGGATCACTACTCAGTAAGTTGGAGAGTAAGCAATATGCTTCAATCTGTATTCTGAGACCATAAGTCCCGTCCACTCCAGAGCTGATGTATTCAGATATTGGTTTCAAAATGCCATATTTTTCTAAAAGAATTCTTCCAGTTTCTCCTGATCTTACACATAATACTCTGAGAAATCTTACAGCTGATAAAACTGGCTTCCCCCTTGTATACTAACTGAGGATGAAAAGCAAAATTAATTGTAGTGGTTGGTACAAAATTCTTGACTATGGTCTGCATAAGTTGGTCTGCTTGAATGATTTTCATTGCTGTTTCTGATGAATCTCTTGCTAATCGAGTCAGTATCTGTAATGCATACTGAATACAGTTGAAATTTGGTCGAACAATCTCCAAAATATAGTATAGCCTTTGAAGGATATCTGTCCTCAAAATTGCTGCTATAAGGTCTATTTCTGCAAGATGAAAATCTTTCAATTCTGCCTCTTTGGCCTCTAGTTCTTCAATTTCAGATTTATCATTTTCCAACCATGGCTGTCGATTTCCTTCCTCAAAGCCAATCAAAGCATCCAAGCTGGCCTCATCAATCCTGTTATACAGCAAATTGCGCATTGCTTTTAATGCTGGCTCTAATATGGTAATCTTATTATCATCCAAGGCAATTCTGATGATAAAAAATATTTTGCTTAATGGCAACTCTAGGATATCTTTGTATATACCTGCAATATAATAATCTAAGATTCCAGCTAAAGTGTTGATAGCCATGACTCTTTGTTGAGTGATTGAGGATCGGGAGAGTTCAATGAGTTCAGTCAGAGAATATCCTGCTCTGTGTGGCTCTTCCCCGTGGTGGAACAGTATCTTAGTTTTTTCTGTGTAATCTACTGTATATGGTAATAAGTACCCTCTAAAATCAAACCGTGCCTCGTAAGGTTCATCTGGATTTCCTTTTTTTGCTTTCTTTTATACCATTCATCCATTCCAATTTGTCCTTTTCTAATGAATCAAAATGAAGCCATTTATTTATTTGTGGGTGTGTCAACACATCGTTATCCCAAAGATCACTGTAATCATTGTTAATTTGGTTACAGTCTTCAGTAATTTTTTTTACTTTACTTGTCTCGGTTAGTTTTATTGAAGTTTCTGGTGGGCTTGAGGTATCCATATCGGAATGGCTGGATTCATTTTTTTGAGATAATAAAGCCTGCTCTTGTCTTTTAGCTTTAATAAATGCAATCAACTTCGGATCCAATGTATTTAACAATTTATTCTGTTCTTCTAATATATCATTTTGTGACATTGAGCTAAGTAATTTTAAATTTTCATTGTGAATTTCATTAGCTTCTTTTGAAGTAACCATGTAACTTTTCTCAGGCATATTGTTGGGTGTATTAAACTCTTTATTTGATGTATTGTCTACTTCCATTTCGTTTGACATACTCTCACTCTTTTCTTGTTCAAAACTCTGCTTATGTACACTTTTCTGTGCAAGTTCTTGAGAAAGGTCTCTTTTCGTGACTGTGGGGAATCCCTGCAATGGCATGGGCTGACAGACGAAATCAATTTGAACATCAATATTTTTCTCCACAATGTTTCCTAACATTGAAGGTATTACTGTAGGAAAATAGACTTTATCGTCTTCTACCACTGGCTTAGTGTCTTTTGCGGGCTGTTCTAAATTTTTTTCCAAGACATCTCCGACAATAGATCCTGAAGAACCGTCAATGCGAGGTCGTTTATCAGGGTAATATGTGAGCCCTTTAGCTTGTGCAAATTTGGAAGGTTTTCTAGTACCTGATGAAGAAGCTTGAACACGTTTCGTCGAGGAAACCGGCCTTTGCAAACTTGTAACCTGCGCTGCTGGTCGTGTGTTTGGGTCTTTATTTTTTTGTAGTAAATATTCTTCTTGCATTCGCAAAAGTTCTTCCTCGGTTTCCCCACGTTTTGGTCTTTGAATCATGGTGTAAAGAGACTAATAGGCGCTGGCAGTCAAAATTTAATTGATATTGATACATTAAGAATTCCAAAACAAAATTCCGCCTTTTCCTTTTCCTCTTTTCTAGGGGTGGACGATCGACGATATACAATTATTCAAATATACATCGATCATTCGATCATCGATGTATTAAAAACACTCACAATGTATTGTTACGATGTATCGAATCAAACCGATGTATTGTTAATTTTTCAACATCGAGTATGTAAACTCGATGTATCGAAGGAAAAACAGAAAAACACGCAAAGTAGCAAACTTACCCCAAGCACAGTGTAACTACGCTGCGATGGTATCTGACACAAGTCAATCACATGGCAGCACGTTAAGTCAGGGTATGTCTTGACCATGACACTTTACGTCTCATCATTTTAATTAAAACTGTAACAGTATTGACTATGGAGTGCCCCCAAAAAGAAGTATTTCAAAATATCTTCAATGTAAAGAGTTCCACCCGTTCTACTGTACCTAAACTGTTAACCCATTCACTGCCTGGCAAAAAATTTTGACGCAATGGCCGAGACTGCTCGTGGTGGGCGGGCGGGCGTGTCGGGGCGGTTGGATTACAAGCTTCATTATCTTAGCCAAATAACAAAATAAAGTAATAATATGTTGTGTAATGATTCGTTTTATAACTATTAATTTGCTACTAAAATGGCCTGGGAATATCTCAGATTCTGTTAAAAGCGAATATAATAGCGAAAGATTGTGAGTGTACGTTTGTTACTTCTTCGCGTCTAAATGGCTGAAGCAATTATAGTAAACTTTGGTATGGAGTTAGCTGACACTCTGGAAATTTATTATCTCAAAATAAAATAAACACATAGGCCATTTATTATCCAGAAAATAACGGGAACAACGGGAACTGAAACTTCGTGAATAAAATTGCGGGCAGTGCTAGTATTTATTTAAAAAAACGATGTATTAAAAACATCCATGTATTTTTTGGTATATCGATAACACATCGATGCCACTATCCGATGTATTACATCGGGAAAAAACATCGATGTTTTATTTCCATGTCCATCACTACTCTTTTCCAACTTTCTAACAAATGAACAAATCACCAACAAACCACAGAACCACAGATCACTGCAACAAACAAAACAAACAGCACAGACTATATAAGATATAAGTAGACAATGCTGTCAGAACCCCATTTCAATTTTCCCCCAAAATGTTCTCGAAATCTCCCCAAAAACCAGGGTTTGAGAAAAAACAAACTCAAAATAATATATACAGTAACACTACTTACACTACCCCGTTTCACGCTATTTCAAAGATACGTGGTTTCCATTTGCGCACTCCACACTGTCAGTGTTCGGTTTACGACAAGGTCGGGTATATTCCTCGTTGCGTTGTTTTTTACGTGTGCAGTGCACATTGATGTATCTTTAATTAAGTTGTCAAAAAAAAAAGTCTAATAAATAATTAAAACTATGATCCCGACTTACGTGAATTCGACTAATCTACGACTACGACTATTGCTTGGCCCCTGGTCCCACCTACCGCGAAAGCCCGAGGTATTACTGTACATTTATTTACCCCTAAAAACAATTTTGCGCTGAGGATCATCTCAATTTCTCGCCAAAATGTTCCCGAATCAGTAAAAAAAAAACAGGTTATCAAGAAATAAATAATAGTTATTTGTTATACAAGAGTGCAAAGTTGATTTTTAACCGCGTGCTCAATTTTGATGACCGAGCAAGCGAAGGATTCTAAAATTGAATCACTCGCTGCGCTCGTGATTCAAAATTAGAATCCTGAGCGTAGCAAGGGAATCAAAAGAGCACAAGGTGAAAAATCTTTGCAATCGAGTGCAACACGTAACTTTTCATTCCACCTCAGCCAGGAAATGACTACATGCAAATTTTTAAATGTTTTCGCGCTAAGCAAATAAAAAAAAAAAGTGTTGCACTCGGAGACTGCCGCGGTAAAGCTATTGCATGTTGCATGCATTTTTATCAACATAAGCAATAGGGATGTTAACAATTTTTCGGAATTGCTTTTATTTTGAAGAGTGACATTTGTTTACCATAAAAAATATCACGGGAAATCCGTTAAGTTGGCAACACTGCTAAGAGCGTTTAGTCTGTAAAGCTAATACAAATAAGATTCGAAGTCGAATGACCGAGTGGGGAGGACGGCGTTACGGTCTTCCATCCCTCTTTCTTGTGAACATAAGAAAGAGATGCACGATCACTAAAATTCGGTCTTCAGGCCCTCGATAAAAGCTATGCAATAGCTTAAAAGTAAGTACACCAAGGAGTTTCCGAGTCTGAGTTTTTAACAATTAAAAAAAATGTATGATGCATTCGGCACCAAGGAGGTAGAAATAAATAGGTTGAATTATGTTTTGAATTCAAAACCTCAGTACACACGATGTTCTAAATTCAAATTTACTTGAACCTCTAGAGTGTCTAGACTCTAGAGGGTAAAAACGACTTTTGCGCCCTGATATCGAGGAGCAAAAGTACTCTTTCCGAGCTGGTGGGATGAAAAAAAATTGTCAGTTGTAGGGACTGCCGACAGAAGTGAAAACTAATAACTCAAAATCTGATAGCTCATTTTGAAAACTACGTGGGTGAATATTGTTTTTAGACTTTCGCGATTTGAACACATAATGTTTATAATGTACAGGACTTAATCACGATTTAATTCATTGAATTCAATGAATTAAATCGTGGTCAGCGTGGTCATGACCATGGTCATCTAGATCATCCAAGTTTACTCGAAGATTTCTTTCATGTACAAACGTGACGCTTGGGCTCAATTCACAGCCCACGGAAAATCTGTATGTGGTGCACCAAAGAAGTTTTCACTTAAAAAAACACCAAAAATTGTATTAGTAGGTATTATGCTCGGGATATCGACCATAAACATTGTTTTCATCGAGCAGCCTGAATCTATTTTGGGCTTACCGACATTTATTTGTCCGGCCACTTGACGAAATGCTGAACAGTGGTAACAGTATAATATAATTTGAACAAAAAAAAAGAACCGACTTCAAGCAGAAAACTAAAAAGTAATAAATAAATTTATTTAGCACAAAGATAAACGTATTTTGATTTGTATAAACAGAAATGATTGAATAAATATTTTACACTTCTGAAGTCTACCAATACCAACATGAACACTACTATGTGCCGTCGAGGACTTCCCTCGACCGTCTTTTGGTTTCTTCATCAGATCGACTCCAGACCTTCTTTAAATTTATACTGCTTTCAAATGCTCAAGGAAAAACTTTACTAACGCACTACTCATATTTACAATTTTCGAAAGTTATCCTAGTTTTCTCTAGGATGCCATTTTCGGATCCTGGTTTCCTTATCATGGTACCACCTTTGGAGTATCTCCTTTACAACAAAAAAAGAATCATCAAAGTCGGTTCATAAACGAAGAAGTTATCCGCGAACACACATAAAATAAACATATTTACGGTCGTATTGAGAAACCTCCTTTTTTGAAATCAGTTAAAAAAATGAGTGCCTAGGCCTCAGACCAACGAACTATTTCTCAAAGGCCTAGGCGTATCGTGATCTGCCGAAGTACCTAACAATCAGACAGCATGCAATTTGAAACTAAATGTCTTGCTGTCAATGTTAAACTGAGAAACTGACAAAGTCACATAGCATAGACCATAGAAGCAAAACACTTGTTTTGTTTTGAAATATCCACGTGAATTTTTCAAAATGCCTAAAATAAAAAAGAATTTGGACAAATTGAAACATCCAAACAGTAGAAAAACTCTTACCTTAGCAAAGAAATTAAACAGGAATGAGAAAAAAAATCAGAGCAAGCTTGGGACGCACATAAAACATAATCTTTTGGGGGAGAAGATTCTTTGGTTTAAGGAGCGAATTCCAGAAGACTGCGCAGTGTTGAATAAGGATCAAGTGTTAGAACTCATAGAACAATATTTGGGAAGATTCGACGAAGAGTTGGAGCAGATAACGTTAAAAAATTCGATCGGTCAGCGGAAAAATAGACAGCACGCGAGTAGAGAAGACGTTATAAACATTACCAAGAAAAACGAGCTTGAAGAATTCAATACTTGTGGTTTAGAGCTCCCCGACTTTTTCGACCACCTTCAAATGAATGTCCTACGCCAGTGGAATGGAGAGTTAAGGTTCCTGCAACACTTTAAACTGAGAAGATTTTCAAAGAAGCTATTAGTACTATAGTATAGTCAAATATAGTAGACATTTTATTGATATCTATGTTTTAATTTACTTTACCTTGGCAGGTTTAGTTAGGCTAGACATATTGTACTGCACCTGTCATAGGCCCTAGGAAGTACCATCAATGAAGTATCTATGTCTTTAAAGATAAGAAACCAAATCCTTTTTCATGGAATATTGACTGACGTCGTGGCTTAGTAAGTAGTAACTCAGTGTGCGAAGTAGAGGGTTATGGGTTTGATGTCCACCCATTGCAAATATTTGTGTGATGAATTCAAATATTTGTACTGTGTCTGGGTGTTTCTGTGTACCTATAATAAGTATGTAAGGTATTTACATACTATAGAAGTGTTATATCAGCTTTTTGTCCACCAATATTTATTTAGTTCCAATCTCTGACTCTATCTGATGATAAATTCAATGAAAAAAAAAATATTGTCAGCCATACTGCCGATAGAAGTGAAAACATATAATTTGATAGCTTACTTTTGAGACTGATAAAATTGGAGGGTATAGTGATTAGCATGAAACCTAGAAATGCATTTCTAGATGGCCAAGGGGGCGTGGTCCGAGTTTACCCAAAGATCTCTTATCATTCCCGAGCGCGATGCTAAAATTCAATTCACAGCCCACGAAAAATCTGTCTGTTGCGTGCCATAAGAAGTATTCACTTCGATAACAAATATTTAAAAGGTACACAATAGAAATAAAGGATACTGTGTATGGACTAACTCATTTATTGTAACTATTTACAAGTTTCAGGACAGGCCAGCACTCAGGAACATTAAGCTAAACAAACATCAAAGGGCTAAGTTAATCAAACTGATATGTAACTAAATCAGTCACATCACCATCAATTTGAGCACAGTACTAATTTATTGGTGATTCACTGAAAACCCCCATTTAATGTTTCTGAGACATTATTTTTTGACATTGTAATTTGTAGTAGCAACCATTTAGAATAAGTCACCAAATGAATTTTATTATTCAAAATTATTTAATTTACATAAATAACCAAGTTTCACATTCAGAACCAACTTTTATGTCTTTGGATTCTGTATGCAGCATTCCTACACATGGCCAGATTCATGTGTCTTGCAAATTTTCAACACCTTATTACGTATTTTGTTGTCAGATATTCCTTGGCTTATCCAGGAGTGCAGTAAGTTCTATACTAGAACGAGTATCTAAAGCTGCACTAGTAGGCTCATATCAAATTTGGCTGGGCAGGGAGAGAAAAACGAGTAGTGAAGGTGAGTGTTGATGTACGTCAGAAATGGGCCCCTTAAACCTACACCCGAGTCACAAGTCTCGGGATCTACTCGAGTTTTCTCTCTCTGCCACACGATGGACCCGGCACCCGCACGGTGAATCCATGGAATGCTAAGAAGATCGTCTCTATGTAAAGACTATTTAATTATCCTGTTTACAGAGTTATAGAAATCTACATTTGGTTTTAGGACATAATGTTTGACAAAGGAAGATTTGGCCAATTATACAAAATATTTGGAGCTAATATGGTGAGTTACTCACACAGTCGTCATAAAATCAGGTAATGAAATAAGCAAGACAAGATTAATAAATTCATTAGGTATACATTTTTCAATAAATTGATGTCATACAAAAATTTCTAATCAAAATGTATTATTAAAAATATAAACACAATCATAGAACAATATTAATTAACAAAGTATAAACAGACCAGTTTTTTGGTACACACATATACTATATATTTATTTTGTTTTACAGGAAAATGTAAGGTAACAGAAACACTTCTAGGTCCAAGATTATCATTAACACATTGATTTATTTTTTAATTTTGATCAGATGGTAGGATAAAATCAAATAAAATATATTTTAAATGATCTTCTACTACTGATAGCAACCAATTAACTCATGATCATCCCACACCCGGAACTGGTTCACCCTATGATGGGGTGTGTAAGGGTCTTAAAAAGCTCTTCATGATGATCATAACTTAGCTATAAAAAAATACATCTTTATTGCAAAAGAAATAAAGGTGAAATTAATTTTTAGCGACACTTCTCTGTTTTTGTCATTTAAAAGTGACTCTCTGTTAGATATTTCACCGCATTATTCGTAAATGAAGATTATGAAGAGACATTAATATTACAATTGCTTTTAGACAATTTTAGACTTTTATACTTAAAATCCTGCCAACGGGTCTGTGGTAAATAAAAAAAAAACTTTTAAATCACTTCAAATAATATAATAGAATTATTTTATTATAACATATTCGCAATTTGAACTTAAATTAAAAGCAATCTAATTGCGATCAAATATTTGTCAATTACCTCGACGTTATGGCTGTTGTGACTCGATTGAAACATCGACATAACAAACATTTAATCGCCATTAAGCGCTGTATAGTTCGTTAAACACACATAAATTTCTGTACACAATTTACGTAATCAAGTGCGCACGTACCAAACCGCGAAATAATGATAAAAACATAATATCTGATACCTTTATCAGTCAAACAAACAAACTTTAGCACACAACTTGTGATTATTATTGATGTCGGTGCGAGGACTGCGCGTCTATCCTTGGAGATAACGGAACGAGTACAAGGGAAACAATGTACAGAAAGATTGATCGCATAATCTCTGGAATGGCAGCTAATAAACCATGTTTACACAGGCGGAGTCAGTGGACTTTCGTCGTTTTATTTTAACTGCATGATGAACCAGATTTGTCGTTACTAACTAATCTCGTAACATCAGACGACTTTTTACTAAATAATGTTTTGACAAAGAGGTGTTTTAACGTTTTCAGGGTGCATATACACCTGTAAAAGACAAAAGATGGCGATCTTTTATCTCTTAATTCATCAATGTTTAATTTTGTATTTAAAAAAAAAAAACGAAACATTGACGCCATCTATGGCAAAATAAAAAACTATATTATATAGATATAATAAAACTATATCTGTTTCTCGAAAACGCCTAATTGAAAGCTTAATAGGTACTCAATAATATTTTTTAATTACGATCAAATACTTTTATTTCTTCTTTTAAGGTCCTATTTTGTCCTATATCACAGCTCATAATATATAAAGTCAAAGTCAAAGTTCTTTATTGATAAATGTACAATTTACACGTCAATAAGTATATAAGTATAATTATTATATATAAGTATATAATAATAATCCTTCAATACGGCACAAATATCATTAATTCGAACCGACTCCGTCTATATAAGTGTGGTTTATAATCATATCCCATCGCAAATTTTTTTAAGTTTATTTTAAACGAAGTAAGGGCCCTTTGAACTGATCTTTGGGTTGTATAATATTTCTGTTGTAGTATTAAAATTAACATGGTTGTTACACATATTAAATTTCTGTCGTAGTTTTTTTTAAATGTTGTGCGCAAATTTTTATTCAGCATTACACAAAACGTTTACCTATACAGTCGTTATATTTTTCATATTCATGATATGAAACATGTTTACTATTATGAAATCGTAAAAAAGATCATCTACTCAAAAAAAAAATATTAGGAAAAACAGCCAATTTTTTACAACTATTTGTGTAATCGTTTTGTGTAACTCTTTAGCGTTAAAGCACAGGTTTTTGTACTACTAATTTTCACACACATACGAGCTACAGTCCAGGATAAATCACACCTTTCAAAAGAAACTTCTAAAATTAAAGAAACAAAAAGTGTAAATTTTTCGTTGACTTGAAAAAAAAAATGAGATCAATTAAAAAAAATAGATTAGTTGAAGAAATTTTCAACAAAACGATAAAAGTATCAAGATCTAACAATAATTTAATTTTCGCATGGGTGACCATAATTTATTCAAAAATTTACATATCAGTTTCTGATTTTTCTCGTTTAATGAATGATAAGAATCATGCATTCTCATTTGTCCTACTAATCCTATGCAACTAGGCACTTTCGTAGTCTATTAACATATCGCAGAGGCTTTTGGAACCCAAGGAAAAAATATTAAAATTGTTTTAAATCATTCATTGCATTTAAGTTATCATGGTTGTTTTCTAAATATCCCAAAAGCTGGCAACACATTTTTTGAGGCAAGGTGAAAACTTGTCTCACCTCTCCTGTAATATCGCAACGCGGAGGAGCAGACTTGGCTGGCAAAATGAATCCATACATCTTTTAAATTAAATTTTTTATTTTATTTAAAGTCAAAGTTCTTTATTGATAAATGTACAATTTACACGTCAATTTTATAAAAAAAAACAAAATAAGAGCATACAAAGAGTATACATTTTTAAAGTTTAAATTGAATATATTATTATGCCAGCGCTGACTGGATTAGTTTGTTGCCTGGTTGGATTGATATTAGACTCTTAAATCAATGTTTCATTGTGTTAAAATAATTATTGTCTAACTAACTCTGGTTCCAAAAGCCTAATTTATAGAAATAGAAAGAGTACTTTATTTTTATAGTATTTTTTTTTCTTAAATATCAATAAGTAGTAACATTTTAAAACAGTTCTAAAGTAGGTACATAAATAGGTATGCGGGTTATGTATATGTCACCACAAAATTATGAATATCATCAGTTTATAATAAAGGCATGCGATTACAAACCCACTATAGGTTAGTTAGATTATAAACTGTCGGAATTTATAATTTTACAGTGACATAAACACCGTATTATGGCGAAAAGTTTTAAAAGATCATATTCTCTCCCTTTCTCTCACACATATTGCTAGGGAGAAGATAAGATCATGAAAAACGTTTTTTAATGTCACGATTTATACTCCATTCAACATCATCCGCATAAAAATATAAAATATGGAACTTAACAACCAATCACATTTCGTAATTAGACATTTTCGTTAAAATATGAGACTGCAATTGGCGTAAGTTCGCCATTTTTTTATTTTCTATACCAAGTGATGATGAAAAGAGTTTACATATTTAATTTTATCAGGAAACAGTAAATAATTGGACAGATTTGAATTCATTTGGTACGTAATATAACTATGTTGTAATTGTACCCTAAGGCCGAGCTTGAATTTAACGGGTGACGCAGCGGCGCCGGCGCAGCAGTTGAGGTAATGTTGTTTAAATAGATATGCCACAGTATAATTATCAAAACTATTGGAACAAAGAATAAAATCCAAGAATTTTATTTTCGATTTTGCTTTAAGTTACTAAATACAACCCCTGCAAAATTATTATTATATGTGTTTCCCGTTTGTTCCTCTCCAACCACCGCTCCGTTACTCGCCGAAAAAAAACCCGGTCTATTTATAAAACTAGGCACACTGTGACACAACCTCCTTGCCTTAGTCATAACTAATCACATTCACTAAGATTCATTAATATTCATGTTGATTTTTCCTGTTATTGTTTTTCAAACTTGTCTAGGCCTATATTCTGTAATTGCCAAACTCAAAACACAGAATGAAAAATCTGGAAAGGGTTAAGTTGATTTTCTAATACTTAAAACAAAAAAAAATAGCACAGGTAAAAAAAATTTTTATTGTTTAATTTTCATTCCAATCACACTTTGCGCTGCTGGTACCTATTACTTGACGTACGATTGTGCTGAATCGCAGCGAGTATCGTGTTGAAGTTATACCGATCGGAAATCATGTTTATTAGTTATATTATTAGCCATCGGGAATACATATTACCTAAGGCCTCTCTCTACCTCTAAAATAAATTGCTTACCACTATTACTCGTTCTTTATTTTCGCAATTAAATAAATACAGAGCAATGTCGTATGCAATTTTCTTGAGTGATAGATCGCCTGAACTAAAACAAAACACACATCTTCACAATCTATTTTCAACAATATAATTTTATAATGTTGATAAATATTGATCTGCGACTACGAATAATAGTCGTACTGCGTTCTAGGGTCAACTGCTAGAAGCAGGTTCTGAGTTATGCGTTGTGCTATTATAGAATTCAGACTGTAGACAGCGTTTTGTGGTTGAAACCAACAAAAGATGCTGAGTCACAACCTCAAAATATTACATATTCGTATGGTTCGTATACAGTTACATAATTAACGTTCAATATATTTTCTCACTCATTTTTTTACTGTTCAAAGACATAAGTAAGTAGTCCTATTGTTACAGTCTTTACTTTTAAGATGCAAAGTAATATTCAAGAATTTCAACATTAGGTATAAGTAGTCGCAAATGCTGCCTACAGTCAGTGACATAGCTACTATTGTTATCAGATTTCCTTTAGTTGTAGTAAAAGCGGCGCAGCGTATTTACACATGGAAACTTGGACAAAACGAGATTTTCTAAAACTGAAACCTACCTAGATCTAATTATCACTCCTGAAACCTCCTACTGAATTTCATTAAAATCGTTGTAGCCATTGCCGAGATTACAAATCCTTCACATTTAAAAGAATTGCTCGTGTAAGTAGGTATTAGATTTGTCATGATTTACATTACTTTAGAATGTTGTCATGGTTAAGAATAAATTTGTAATTTATTCGCTGTATTACAACTACAAAGGGTTAAAGGGTGTTGCGTCATTAATAACTTTACAATATACTCGTCACGGTAATAGTAGTTTTATCATTTTATAGTCCCATTGCGGAAGGACGGTTATGTTTTTCGACTGTATGAAGAATGAGCAAAAAAGATAATGAGCTCTAAGGACTATAGGCCAATGGCTGCGTAGGACGATATTTTTAGCGTCAGGGCTGCGATAGTGTAAGTAGTAGGTACGGTGCTATTCACCCCCGCTGGCTTCTTATGGAATTCCCATGTGTTAATTGAGTACGTAAACGAGTGAAAGGCTGTTTGGATCGCTGTTCTCGATGAGATCTTCTGTTGTGCTGGTGATTTGTTCTTAGTATTGTAATTGAAGTGTATGTAATAAAGAGTTTTGTATTGTATATTCGTACACTCACCGGCGCGTGAAAACACCTACCCTATACGCCTGACTTTATGTGCGTTTTGGCGATTTGCAGTTTTAGATTTGGTAATTTCTAAAAATTCGCAAAGAATTTTGGCCAATATTTGGAGCTGGTTTCTTCTGGACTGTCTCGGTGAAAACGCCCGAGAATAAATTGTCAATTTTGATTGGACAATCTTGATATCGAATGCAAAAGCGAGGATCTAAATCTCTCGAGACTGTTACAATACGACCGACCTACGTTCTGTCTAACTGATCCGAGTTTGGGGACATCTTTTGAAAACAGGCTCATCAAATTATGCAACTGCTCCCCATATTTAGCGAAACAGGTCGCATCACAGTGTGCGTGCTCGTTCTTATAGTATTCTCAATAAATATTTTTATTTTCGATAAAAGCGAGAAACATTTAACCTCATTAATATCGCTATTCAACTTAGAAGCCAAATTATTGCATATTCAAGTCAATACAGACTAGCTTACACGAATGTTGCCTATAATACAATTGAATCAAAGTGTTTGCTTTACGACAACGTTTCAGTAATTTCGACATCAAAAGACAATCGGTTCAATAATATTTTATATAAAAGAGACTTTCGTGTAAACTGACCGTAGGTTTCTAATCACTTTTAATTCTATTCTATGCAATTTCACTTCGTTAATAGAGAGCATTATCCACACACACAACTCCATACATCGTGTTTGAAAGGAATAAAGTGGCCGTAAGACATTATTCACACAAAGACTGACTAACACGTTCCAGACGGGTGAATACACACGCTAAATTAAAAAGTACACAGAGATCTACTCGTGACACAATTTTATGGTTAATTTATGACGCATAACTGAATCAGTATTATCGAGATGATAGCAAAAGTGTTAACATATATATAACGGCCATTCCTTAAACGTTCACATTCAACAGATTTTACAACTTAATTTTACGGTAAAATGAGTCAAGTGAATAATGGGAGATGGTAGAAATCGTATCCTCTCTGTCCTCTAGCCGCTAGCCAGATGTATACAACGTGGTACGCACCGGGGACGAAGCAGATCATTCCGGCGACGAAGAACACGGCTCCCTGGAGCCCGTTCTCTGGTTCAGCGACTGCAAACGCTCCCATACCTATGAGGCCGATGCCGACGACTAGTAGCACCACTGCAGCGCACACAGTTTTCCAATTCTCTTTGACTTTAGGGTGGTTCCAGCAGTACATGGACTGTGAGGCCTCTATGTATTCGTGTATGAGTGAGTCGGAGTCTCGAGAGGTCGTGTCTTCGGTGCATTTGTAGGTTTTACTGTAAATTAAAAGAGGTATTTTTAGAACGGGAGGTTTTACGGCTTCGTGGCCATTTTACTCATTTTAGTTAATATTAACAGCTCACAGTTTCTCTTACAGCACAAACTGTTATGTTATATTTGGTCAAAGCAATGTTTGCTCTTGCAAGCGATTATTTTAACCCCGACCAAAAAAAGGGGTGTTATAAGTTTGACGTCGATGTCTGTCTGTGGCACCGTAGAGCTCAAACGGATGGGCCGATTGCAATGCGGTTTTTTTAATTGAAAGTTAATATCCGTGCGGGTGTTCTTAGCTATGTTTGATTAATATCGATTCAAAATGGTCGCCTCCACAAAATGGCGGACAAAATATTTCTTCACAACCTACCTCAATATGGGTATCAAATGAAAGGGCTTGACTAGTAGAGTACTATACGCTATAACAAATTTCAAATCCAAGATGGCCGCCACCACAAAATGGCGAATTATATAATATTTTTCACTCCTACCTCAATATGGGTATCAAACGAAAGGGCTTGATTAGTAGAATACTTTGCACTATGACAAATTTCAAATCCAAGATGGCCGCTACCACAAAATGGCGAATTACATTTCTTTTTTCACAACTCCCTTAATATGGGTATCAAATGAAAGGGCTTGACTAGTAGTATGTTGTACAGATAACAAATCTAAGGTAGTCGGGGGTTAATCAAAATTTTGAATTTATGTTCTTGTTAGTCACGGCTTATATTATACCCTCTCTACATTGGAATAAGAAAAAGTTTATTGCTATAGATATTAACTATGGACGTATAAAAAAACGGACGTAGTCTCCCTAAAACAAAAACTGTGCCCATCGGTCGGCCACATAATATGCGCTGTGACATACAGGCTGACACGCACACATCACACATCAGTGTGTGTAGTACGTGTCAGCCTATCAGTGACAACCTGACAACGCACACGTGCAAATGTGGCTGACTCTAGTGGCACAGTTTTTGTTTTAGCGAGACTACGTCCGACTTTTTTATACGTCCATGATATTAGCTTATTAGCAACGTCTCGTAGTTTTATCCGTATAGTTTACGTTCCCGTAATTTTCCAGCGATAAAAATGGGTATTCCTTATTCCAGACTATCTGTATTCTAAATTTAAACCCGATCCGTTCAGCCGCTCCAACATGACAACGCAAAACAAATCCCAACTGCCATATATCTATAAGTAGGATAGTAGGTTTGAAAAGAATTTTAAAATATTTTTTCGTAGAATACAACAAAATTGAGTTTCATGGTGAGGATACACGTGTCGGTCTCCCGGCATTTATTTACTCTCAAAAATCAAGGTTGCGACACCACTATAACTACGTCACAGATGCTTGGACGCATAAACTGTGGGCATCAATAAGGTGAGCACGATTAATATTTGTTCCAACGACATCCTCAAACCTTTGAATGGTGAAGTGGGGAAAAGGCTAGAGATTTACTACGATAACATGGCCCGCCCCTCCAAATTACTGTTTTAATGTGTGTAGTCACATCCTTACGAAAAAGTTTGTATGTAGTTGTACTTATTCGTCTGCAGTAGCAGTACGCACACATGCGTGGTGGTGCGTTGTATATTCTTTTACAAATACTTTCAAACGTTTTGAATTCTGGAGGGGCGGGTCATGTTATCGTAGTAAATCTCTACCATCTGAGGTGCCCTTGCGTTATGTGACCACGCTAACGTGACGCGGAAATATAGATAGACGACAAACTTTTTATTACAAATAATATAATACAAATATAAGAACCTAATTGATTTTCTCTGCAAAAACAGAAAAACAGATAATTTGACTTAAAATTAAATTCAGACAGACTGACAGACAACTAAATTTCATAAGAAGCTATCACTAAGGACTATCACTATATAGGACCAACTCTGAACGATAACCTATTTAAAAAAATACATCAAAATCGATTTACAATTGCTGAAGCTATAGCGTAAAATACATAGACCGAATTGAGATCTTCTTCTTTATAAAGTCAGTTAAAAAGAAGAAATATAGTAAAACATTTATGAATACATATTAGAGACGGCAACCTTACCGCTAAGAGCTATCTCTTATAGAACCTTGGAAAATCTGACAAGGCAGGGACAAGAACCCATGATGACTATCGACTTCAACCATGATACACCAAGATTTATTCAAATGTATTGTAATTATGATTGTGATGGTTAAATGATTTATGTGTTGTTCCATATACTTTTATAAAATTTTTAGCTGATAAATCAGATTAGAGAATATTTTTAGAAATAAATCTTTTAAACTATATTGTGTACTTTGGTAGATATTTCTATCAACACATAGTAAAATTAAATTGTATTTAGATACTTTAATCTTTTTACTTTAAACCGAGGCATTCTGTAAATCATGATGAAATCACAAAAATGACTTACTTATCTATTATCAGACTGTACTAAAGTCAGATAAAATTTGCAAACAAGGTAAGCATGTATCAACATATAGTTTTCACCCTGCCTTATCGACATGAGATCTCACTTTTATGAATTGGCAGGCTTAGGTGCCCCAAACGGAAAAACTAATTAGGGCCTTGAGCACTCTCCCAACTTCCTCTGCTTCAGAGCATTTATTTCAAGCCCAATTTTTGGTACAATATATGGCAAAGGCAAAGGCGGAGCCAGCTTTGGGTTCAGGGGGGGGGGGTCACATGGCTCCAGGGGTGGGTCACTAGGGTCACATAGTTGTGGTCATGTCACAAAACTGTGCGATAAGTACATGCAATCTTTTAAATCAGTGGTACCCCTAGGTACTGGACCCAGCCCAGGTCATGGAGTCATGACCCCCTGGATCCGCGCCTGGGCAAAGCTGTGGAACTTTCTCAAGCTGAGTCCTACCACTACACCTGTATCTGTTTTTGCTTACTTAATAAACACAAAACATTTTTTTTTTATTATATTTTAAAAAGACTAAATCCGTACTTTCAATTAGGGATAGTATTTTATTTAGATAATTTAAATTAAATGTTTCTAAACCTGAGAGTAAAAAAATGTAAATTTGATAAAAAAAATCACAACATTCTGCTTTTACATTTTATCACATTACTATTTATAATACTATTCTATTTAAAGCAAATTTAACAGAATGCTGAAAATGTCTTCAACTATTCTATTATTTCATAAACATGCATTGTTTATGTGTAGATAAAAGTGAAAGTCCTCAAAACAACCACTTTCTTTAAACCTGTATAATAAACCACAAATGTAATTAATTCCAACATTCTATACTATACATTAGCAGGCATAGAAAATATAGCACCATGAATACTAATTAGAATAAACACATGAGGTAAGAGGGAAGTTTGGTAGAAGTGCATTTGCATCGAAAGTGGGTTAGTGTTCTAGATCAATTAACAATTATTAGCAGATAATTAGATGGAGAACGCGATGTATGAATGTAGCTTAGGCGGACAGGTTCAAGCGCCTTTGCCCCACTAAGGAAGTATGATTCAGAAAGGTCAAGAACACCATACAAATTGATTTTCAAGACAAAGCAATTTCACTTTTTATAAGAGTCTGACCATTTATATGTAGCATTTTTTAATTAAACAGACTGATGCACGTAATACCTGGATAAATAGTCACCCCCATTCTTGAATTTGTTCTGCATAGGCGATCTATTCCCAGTTGCGCCGTACACTTTGATCGCTTCATCGGTCTCTTCCTCGAAGGCGTCGTCGATTGAAAAACGTTTTTCACTGTTGCCGAACGATCTAGTCATTTTCAAAGTGATAAGTTTGTCGTGTGAATTCGAGAAATAAACATAACAAATTTTCGTGGACACACCAACGGAGACAAAAACACAGCTGTCAATTTGTCATAAATCAAAAATCAACAATCGCCATATTGATTCGTATGTTCAAAAACAAATAAACAAAAACAAAACTCCATTAAACTTGAATTCTCAAACCACAAAATATTCAAAGATAAATTGGACTGAATAAAACTGTCCGATTGGTTATCACTATTTTAGAAAACAGTACTATCGCACTCGACAAGTAACTGAAGAATACATCGCAAAATTAAAATGAGCTAAAATGATAACTAGGAAAATGACGACATTTTGTGGTTTTGGAACACACGAACGTAGCAAGAAAACAGAAAGGAAAGGAACGTAGCCGTAGGAACGTATTTTTGAACGCAAATCGAAAGAAACAAAATGTGTCAACGTCGATGTTTTAGTGTTCATCACTACCTATGCACTTATTACAAGTCATACAAATACTACAAACAACATATTTATTCTTTGCGATTTTTCATATTTGAAACATGAAACGTTCATTTTCCGTGCCCTAAATCCAAGCAGTAATAACTGCCAAATTGACTCAAGTTTATGAACGAATGATTAATGTCAAACATACAAAAACCAAAACCGTAAACAAATAAATGTCAAAACCACATGGTTTTTGTTAAGTTTATTTTGCGGTAAAATAGTCTAAAATAAAAATGGTAATCAAAGATTGGGCTAAAATTAGCCCTACTTTATCGAGTCCTGTGTTGAACTGCATCAAAAAACAAGGCTTCAAAACTATGACTCCCATCCAGGCCGCCGTAATACCGTTGATGTTGACATGCAAGGATGTGGTTGCAGAAGCTGTAACAGGCTCGGGAAAAACTTTGGCTTTCGTGGTTCCCATGCTGGAAATGCTATTGAAAAAAGAAAAAGATAGCCCATTAAGAAAGGATTTTATATATGCAGTAGTAATATCGCCCACAAGAGAATTGGCCACTCAAATTTATAAGGTAACCTTATTGCAATCAAAACGATACGGTTGCGGTCTATTTGGACTGAATGTTATATTGTACTAAAACCGTAATGAACAAATCTTAAAATGACCTTTTCCCATAATGACTGATTTTTGAAATGTACTTATTCTAGTATGCCGGAAAAAAAACTGTCAAATTGAAGTACAGTTAGTAACATTTTTTAAAAGCTTAAAATAAAATATATTTTACAACAAAAAAGACAAATTCTATTCTTAATTTTAATATAACTATGATGCACCGGATGATAGTTGATGAAAATGTAGTGATAAAAATTAAATCTGATGCAAATATGTATGGTGTAATTAATAAACCAGATAAGAAAACTCTTTCTTAAAAGCCACAAAAATATACTTAAGAACGTTATAATCTAGATATTTCAATTAATGCTTCGCTTAGGACGATATCTTGCAACCAACCGTGCAAATTGACTAAACAATAAATGAAATAGAACCTAAACATAAAAATGTTTATATTACTACCGTCCTGCTTCAGCTTCGCTCGAATATTGTCATATAGGTAAAGACTATTTATTGAAATCAAAACTATCCTAACTTTCAAGTTGGTTTTGATTAAAATCTGTTAAAATACTTAGGAGTCTATCGCAGGCAAACAAATAATTTATGTATGGTACTTACTATATAAAGAAGATAACACCCATTTGCGGGTATAAAAATATTCAAAATTACCGTCGGATAAACTTTTTAGCCATAGATTATTTTTAACCGACTTCATTTTAAAGTATAGAGCAGCCTTTCTCAAAGTGGGCGATACCCCCATTGTGCGCGCTGCAGGCCTAAAGGGCGGTAAGAGACCCAGGAAAAATGAGGGGTTGTGTAGAGGCTTGAAATCCGTTGTGTACTACCTACAGGGTTCATGTCTCAAGTTAACTCTTGCGAGCTATAGTAAGTAAGTTTCGTTTAGAATTAATGTTGAATCCCCACTAATATAGCTCACAATAATTTATTGAATTTGAAATTATAGTGGTTTTTAAGCATGTGAAAAAATGGGGACGCAAAAAATATAAATTCTCAAAGTGGGCAACAGACAAAATAAGTTTGGGGACCCCTGGTAGAGAGTGACGAGACGGCAGGACATGTGCCTGATGGTAGGCAACATGCCTGCCACATAACAGCACAGCGTCACGCAGCTGTTGGAACATTAAGTTCAAATCATTACTCGTACCTAGAACTCCAGTGCGTTCGTCACCCAAAGATCTAAGATCAGAAATAATATGGCGAAGAAGAGAAGATACTGCGACGCTAATTGGTAGAAAATGTGTTGAGAACACGAGCAGGACATTTTTGGTGATGGTACTTTGATGAAACAATCATAGTTTTCTTGTCAGTGTATTGACCAGAGTATAACATACACTAGCATGAAGTACTGATGTTGCATCTGATTGTACATGTCCCGTCAGACATAATGATTATCGGACATTAGACATAAAAGACATTTCGAAAATCAGTCATTATGGGAAAAGGTCATTTTAAGATTTGTTCATTACGGTTTTAGTACAATATAACATTCAGTCCAAATAGACCGCAACCAACGATACTACCCATTTGTCGCTGCAGTGCCCACTTTGTAATTAAATTGAGTGCCAAATGGGACACGGTCGCGTGCTCGCACTCATCTTGAATACGTCTGAAACTTAAGTAGGGCTTGTACGACCATATCAGACCTAACAGACCCATCTTTAACTAAAAATAATTGTAATTCTATACAACTGTCATGTATTGATACATTATCTCACTAATATCATAACTGCAAACATTTGAATGTTTGTTGGTCAATCACTTCGGACTGACTAAAATGGTAATGTTCAAATTTGCAACATTCTTAGATTGTAGTATGAAATATAAGACATAACAAATAGCCTTACTTGTTATTGTGGTAATCTTTTAATATAACAGTAACGAGAACTGTGTGGGTAAAACCATGCAGTGCTACAAGTTTATTATCAGGAAGAATAATATAAGACTGTCACTTGTGCTAATTCATAAGTGTTTTACTATAAACTTTATATTTTTTTGTGTTGGAATAAAGAGTTTTCTATCTCATCTATCTGTCTTCAGCTATATCTCCTATAGCAGTAGATATGTCATCTGTATAGATATAGTATATAGATATACTGCTAGTATGCATGTCACTGATGGTAACTAAGAAGATTTCATCCATCCAAATACTGCTAATATGCATGTCGCTGATGCAAACTCAGAGAATTTCATCTATCCCAATGCCGCTAAATTAGTATGTCTGTGAAACAAGTTTATAAGATTTTTCCCTTCCAAAATATGCTTAACTCAGCTTATAACATTTTCAAATCAAGAATTTTTGGCACTGATTTTATACAAGTATTTTTATTGTCACTGTTTCCAGGTTATAGAGTTGTTTCTGAAGGAGGCCGAGCTGGCCCACGTGACGCAGGCGCTCCTGGTGGGCGGGCGCGCGGTGGAGCTGGACGCGCACGCACTGCAGCAGGGCGCGCACGTCGTCGTGTGCACGCCGGGCCGCTTCGGAGACCTGCTCGCTGAGAGGAAAAACCTCAACCTGGCCGGACGATGTAAGGAACTGGTGAGTGCGTGCTGCTTTGGATAAATTTAATTTACTAAATCCTACTCATATTTGAAACAGATTATAATATTATTGTCGGAATTATCACAAGAAAGTTATGTTATACCAAAATTACTCAAGTAAGAGATCAATCGTCTACACGCTGTACACTCCTGCAATTTTTAAGGACTGTTGATTTATTGTTTTACACTTGACTGCTATCTCGCCTGATGTTAAGGGACGATGTGGTCTACGATGGAGTGTGTTTACCTAGGAAAAACTGAATCACTCTCGATTTGAAGACACAAAGATTGTAATCATCGGGAAAACCCACTCAGGCAACGCATTCCACAGCCTAGATGTTCTTATCACACAAGTAAAGTATAGATAGAAAACAGGGCGACTGATCATGCATATCAGTGGCACACTCTTCGAAGTGTACTCTCGCCACACTGTTTAATAAGTGTCTTAGGGAAGGCTCGTACCCGTCACCGCTGAAAATATCAAAAGTGTCCCCGATATTTAAAGGCAAAGGCAAAAGGGATGACATTGATGGATATAGACCGGTATCAATTATACCAGCAATAGCCAAAGTGTTCGAAAATGGCTTGAGTTCGCGATTAGTGGCCTACCTATCGGAAACCGACGCGCTGTGTGAACAACAATACGCATACCGCGAAGGAGGTCTACAACTTCTCTAACGCGTGAAGTGGTTCGTAATGTGTTGGCTGCTCGTGAACGCAAACAGCAAGTGGCAGTCTTGTGCTGTGACTTATCGAAGGCCTTTGATGTCGCAGACCATGAGACCTTGGCTTTAAAGCTGAAACACTATGGCATAGCTGGGAAATCATACGCTGTGTTGACTGACATGTTACGAGGCCGCTCTCAACTGGTGGATGCTGGCGATGGCGATAATAAATCAGACCCATTGTCTTCATCTATGGAGTGCCGCAGGGTTCGTCAGTTTCAAACATCATGTTTTCACCCTATTGAACGATCTACCTGACGCCGTAAAGGGTGCAGACATATTCATGTATGCAGATGATGTGGCTGCCATAGTAACCGCCCTTTCGATAGAGGAATTAGAAGATAAATTAAATACTGTAATTAACGGTTTAAACACATGGTTTCGTGCTAACGGTTTTATGGTAAACTCCAAAAAGACTCATTTTATTCACTTTTGTCTATCGGGTCACTGTACAAAATCGCTAAAAGTCTTACTTGACGGGGTCCGGATTGAGCAGGTACAAAGCACAACATTTCTGGGGTTCGAGATTGACCGCTGCATGACATGGGAACACCACATCGACAAGATGTGTGCTAAAGTAAGCAGTGCGTGCTTTGCACTAAGACGGGTATCCCAGTGGTGTCTGCAGATGTATCTCGTTCGTGTTACTTCGCCACGGTGCATTCCCGGTTACAGTACGGAGCCGAACTATACGCACGCGCTGCCGACTGGGAGCGTGCTTTCCGCGCCCAAAACGTGCCATACGCGCCATCGTGGGCGTGTCGCAATGCACATCCGTCAGACCATATTTCAAAGAGCTTGGCATACTTACGTTGCCTGCAATCTTGATCTACCAAGTAGCTGTGTATGTCAGAAACAACTTAGACTCATACGACACGCGAGGAGAGAGACATTCGCGCAATATACGTAACGCGGACAAGCTGGATAGTATACCTCACTCTCTCGCGAGATCGGAAAAACTGACTCACATTATGGGACCGGAAGTTTATAACACTCTTCCTAAAATAGTTAAATTAGCACCGAGTTCGGGTAGCTTCAAAACCGATTAAAAAGCTGGCTTATCGATCAAACTTTTATAGTTACAGCGAGTTTTATATAGTGATGGCAAACTCACAATAAAATTGTAAAAAATTGACATTGTTCATTACAATTGTAATAAGTACATATATTTTAATTTTTGACACTTATTTGTACGATACCTATTATCGTACAATATAAAGTTCAATTTAAACTTTAAAATGTATACTCTTTGTATACTCTTATTTTGTTTTTATAAAAATTGACGTGTAAATTGTACATTTATCAATAAAGAACTTTGACTTTGACTTTGTGTATCCGATAAGCTAGCAATTTTGCGGCGACTTTGAAGTCTCTTTAGTTAGAAACTAATTACTAACAAAAAGTATCAGTCTACTCCGAAAATCCGCCACCTTCAACGCTACGCTGCATTAACACCGAAACAACTACAGAAGAACGTGCCACTAACTGCACACAAGACGTTGGCGAAGTTGCGGCAAAGCTGCTTACAGAAGCCAAAGATAAAAGTTGAAGTTGAAGTCTCTTTCTTACAAGAGTCCTTTGGCATGTCTCTCGATCGATTCCAGAGATCCAGCTGATACTTTGCTGATTCATCTCAATAGGTCCGAACAGTACTTCAAACAAGAACGAATCTGTGCTTGGCCAAGTAAACTCAAATAACTAATTTTAATTCCAGGAAATCTTAGTCCTGGATGAGGCAGACCGTCTCCTAGACCTGGGTTTCACTGCAACCCTCACCACTATCTTACAATACCTGCCCCGGCAACGACGGACCGGCCTCTTCTCCGCTACACAAACTAAGGAACTCCAGGACTTGGTCCGAGCCGGCCTCAGGAACCCCGTCGTCGTCAGCGTGAAAGAGAAGTCCACAATCAGCACACCACTCTTATTACAAAACTTCTTCATCATTGTCGAACCTCAAGACAAATTTCTGGTGCTTCTAAACTTTATACGGAACCGGAAGATGGTGAAAGGACTTTTTTTCCTGCCAACGTGCGCGTGCGTCGATTACTGGGCGGATGTGTTGCCAGTGTTCCTGCCGGACATCAAAGTGTACGCCATTCACGGCAAGATGAAGCTGAGACGGAGTAAGGTGCTTGAGAAGTTTCGGGAGGCGGAGAATACGATATTGTTGAGTACAGATTTATTGGCCAGGTGAGATTTGTAACCGTTGCTTTTATTATTACAGCAGTTAATAATAGGTGGCCTCTTGGTCTGTCAAAAAATAACACTACTGTCTACTTACAACGTTTCGTTATTTTAAACTGACTGCATTCCACTTTTTTCGTTCCCGTATTATTTCGCACCATGTAGCCTGTGTGCTCCAGATTTATTTGTGATCTAAAGTTCAACCCAATCCATTCAGCCGTTTTGACATGGTTGAACAGCAAACATCCAAACCTTAGCGTTTATAATGCTGGTGGTGATCTGCAGTTTTTCTCATAGCTTCCTTTCCGTTTCCAGTTACTTTTCTGTGATAAGAAGTAGAGAGTGTATTATTCCACGCTCAATTTTAGCCAGTATTCTGAAAGATTTAACATCAAATGTCATAAATCATAAAAATGTCGTGATATTCGCCGATATCACCCCTTCCCCCCGTGAGATTGGCTGAGATTTGACTCGACTCCCTCGGCTCTTGAACACCTCGCGTAATTAATAACGTTGACGATTTTATAATATTAATAGAATGGACGCCATCGTGCGCGAGTCCGACTCGAACTTGTCCGGTTTTATTTATTTATGTGCAATTCTCTGTGGTTTAGGGGTCTGGACATCCCGGAGGTGGAGTGGGTGCTCCAGTGGGAGCCGCCGAGCAGCCCGGCGGCGCTGGTGCACCGCGTGGGGCGCGCGGGCCGCGCCGGCGCGCCCGGCTGCTCGCTGCTGCCGCTGCTGCCCTCGGAGGACGCCTACGTGCCCTTCATCCGCTCCAACCAGCTCGTGGAGCTGCAGGACTGGCGCCGCTCCGGCGACGAGATCAAGGTCACCGACAAACTGAGAGACAAGGTGAGGATCTAACAAGGAGACAAGGTGAGATGCCTTCAAGAAGACAGGGTGACCTCAGGTTCAGGTTCAGGACCTCAAGGTTCACTAGGAGAAACTGCGGAACAAGGTGAGATGTTCACATGAAACTGCGGGACAAACAAGGTGAAATGCTCATATGAAACTGTGAAACTGCGGGACAGGGTGAGATGCTCACTAGGAGAAACTGCGGGACAGGGTGAGATGCTAACTAGGAGAAACTGCGGGACAGGGTGAGATGCTCACTAGGAGAAACTGCGGGACAGGGTGAGATGCTAACTAGGAGAAACTACGGGACAAGGTGAGATGTTCACATGAAACTGCGGGACAGGGTGAGATGCTAACTAGGAGAAACTACGGGACAAGGTGAGATGTGGGACAGGGTGAGATGCTAACTAGGAGAAACTACGGGACAAGGTGAGATGTGGGACAGGGTGAGATGCTAACTAGGAGAAACTACGGGACAAGGTGAGATGTTCACATGAAACTGCGGAACTGGGTGAGATGCTAACTAGGAGAAACTACGGGACAAGGTGAGATGTGGGACAGGGTGAGATGCTAACTAGGAGAAACTACGGGACTAGGTGAGATGTTCACATGAAACTGCGGAACTGGGTGAGATGCTAACTAGGAGAAACTACGGGACAAGGTGAGATGTGGGACAGGGTGAGATGCTAACTAGGAGAAACTACGGGACAAGGTGAGATGTTCACATGAAACTGCGGAACTGGGTGAGATGCTAACTAGGAGAAACTACGGGACAAGGTGAGATGTGGGACAGGGTGAGATGCTAACTAGGAGAAACTACAGGACAAGGTGAGATGTTCACATGAAACTGCGGAACTGGGTGAGATGCTAACTAGGAGAAACTACGGGACAAGGTGAGATGTGGGACAGGGTGAGATGCTAACTAGGAGAAACTACGGGACAAGGTGAGATGTTCACATGAAACTGCGGGACAGGGTGAGATGCTAACTAGGAGAAACTACGGGACAAGGTGAGATGTGGGACAGGGTGAGATGCTAACTAGGAGAAACTACGGGACAAGGTGAGATGTGGGACAGGGTGAGATGCTAACTAGGAGAAACTACGGGACAAGGTGAGATGTGGGACAGAGTGAGATGCTAACTAGGAGAAACTGCGGGACAAGGTGAGATGTTCACATGAAACTGCGGGACAGGGTGAGATGCTAACTAGGAGAAACTACGGGACAAGGTGAGATGTGGGACAGGGTGAGATGCTAACTAGGAGAAACTACGGGACAAGGTGAGATGTGGGACAGGGTGAGATGCTAACTAGGAGAAACTACGGGACAAGGTGAGATGTGGGACAGGGTGAGATGCTAACTAGGAGAAACTGCGGGACAAGGTGAGATGTTCACATGAAACTGCGGGACAGGGTGAGATGCTAACTAGGAGAAACTACGGGACAAGGTGAGATGTGGGACAGGGTGAGATGCTAACTAGGAGAAACTACGGGACAAGGTGAGATGTGGGACAGGGTGAGATGCTAACTAGGAGAAACTACGGGACAAGGTGAGATGTTCACATGAAACTGCGGAACTGGGTGAGATGCTCACTTGTCTTGTAGGTGATGAAGTTGACGTTTGAAGGCTATCTATCTATATATAGATAGATAGCCTTCATACGACATGAGGTGCTGCTATTTGTTCTTCTTCTTCAGCCCGTTATCGATCACTGTTGGGCATAGTTCTCTCTTCGTGTACGCCACTTGTCTCGATCCTGTGCTAGTCTCAAACATGCATGACTTGACACTAATCGAATGTCATCGAACCGTCTAGCTGGTGGGCGCCCAACACTATTCTTGCTGATAGTTATACTTACATAAAATATTTGCAGGTGCTATCAATGATGCACAACCTCCAGAGATCGGACCGCGCCGTGCTAGACAAGGGTCAGCGCGCGTTCGTGTCCCACATGCGCGCCTACTCCAAACACGAGTGCAACATACTGCTGCAGCTCAAAGAACTACCACTCGGTACGTGACACACCACTCGGACTACTCTAGACTAGCAACTAATAATTATACTGTACCTATATCATTTAATTATAATGGTAGGGTTCCAGAGTCAGAGGTGTGGTGCTTTTCCGCCTGAAAAGCACCACACCTTTGCAAGTTATACTACCGCCAAGCAGTAATGTGTAAACATCACTGTGTTCCGATTTGAAGGACAATGTTTCCAGAAAAATAACAGGACATCATCTATCGCAAATCATCTGAAATAAATCATTTTATATCTCGACGTTGACGAGCTCAATGCAGGGCGAATGATTTGAACTTTTCGGGGCGTAGCTACCGCCGTATCTGCCATATCAATATACGGGGCCCCCGACGTGCATTAATTAATAAAAACTTCCCAATTATTTCTTAATTCAGTAATGACAAAAGTGAAAAAAGCAATTTCTTCAAATAAAGCTTTTCAAAGTTATGTTTAATTTGAATTGTTTGTAACATTTTTGGAAAAAGTGACAGATAGATAATTATGACGAATAAACGTTTATTTTAATCTTACGCAATTTTTTTTTTCTTTTGTGGGAAATCTTTACCCTTCGTAAGGATACCCAAACATTTTTCTATACGGGGCAAGTCACGCTACGCCACTGATGCTTGCTATGTATCGGCAGGTCACATAGCCACCAGCTACGGGCTCCTGAAGCTGCCTCTAATGCCGGAGCTGACGGAAGCCCACAAGTCTCAGTTCCGCGGCCCCGCGGACCCCATAGACTTCAACTCCATCCCCTACAAGGACAAGCAGCGAGAGGCCAGCCGGCTGGCGAAGCTACAGGAGTATAAGAAGACGGGCGTGTGGCCGAGTAAGAAGAAAAAGAAAATGGTAACGATCATTCATGTTTTTTTTTAACTTTTATAGGTTTACACTTGATCGCCATCTCACCTGATGTTAATTTGAAGACATCAAGACTATGTCCATCAGCGAAAACCCACTCAGGCAACTCATTCCACAGCCTAGACGTGCTTATCACAAAAGTAGAGTCAAACCTCTTCGTCCGTGTCTTTGGAATGTCAACCATGAAACGGTACCGCTTCTTCGATTCATATTATTATTTTTCCTAGCAGCGCCCGCAGTTTTGAGGCATTTTCTCCCTTCTGACCCACCGCACTACCAAGCTACACTACCGGTAGTGTCGTGGGGAATTTTATTCTCTTCTGCACTACTTCTTTTGTTATTTTTGAAGTGAAAACTTGCTTTGGCGCACTACACACATATTTTTTTGTGGGCTGTGAATTGAGCTAAGTGTGAAAGAAATCTTCGGGTGAACTCGGGGCCATGGCCATCTAGATGTTCATGGTTCCGGGTCCCGTCAGAATATGATTTCTTTTCCATTACCATTTTAGAAGATACTTAGCTTAGAAGACAAATTTAGATGATAATGCTTTGAAGATTAATTCCAGAACAGCGCCCTCCGGTTTCACCCGCCTAGTTTTCAAAGTGAACTATCAATTTTTGAGTTATACATTTTCACTTCTATCAGCAGTCCCTATGACTGCCAATTTTGTCTTCTTCTGTAATTTAAATGCAATAAAAGGTTTATCTATCCACCTATCCCTACTAGCCAGTAGTGTATAATTTCTTAAGGGTCTTACATCAAAGTTCACATCTGCACTACTATGTGCCAAACACTACCAGTAGTACCGCAGGGAATATTTCTGCACAACCGGCCAGCAGTTCTGCAGCCGGCCGCCCGGCCAGCAACAGACCATGGGTAAAAAAAACTTAGGTACATCATCGTTATCATCGACACTTCTACACTATATCCACTGAAATCTGCATAACTATGCGTGCAACAGAAAGAAAATTAATTTTTCGTTTCTGAAATTTGGTCGCGGTAAAAAAACAATTATCCAATCTATTTGTTCCCAAGAAAGAAACAAAGTTCACTTAAACAAAGAGACGAACTTACTACAACGAAAATAGTAGAATAATCGAATACATTAAAATTAAAATCATTTCAATAACAGGTCCAGTCTAAACCGTGGGAGCAAACAAAGCAGAGCAAAGAAGAGCGTAAGCTACGGAAGAAGAAACGGAAAGAAGACAGGAAGAAGCTGGGAGAAGACGGGAAGAAGAGTAAGAAGCGGCGAGCGGTCACTCAGGAGGAGATCGACGAGCTGGCTGCGGATGTCAAACTCATCAACAAACTGAAGAAACGGAAAATAACACAAGAACAATTCGATAAAGAGTTTAATATTGAATAATAAACATTTTAAAATAAAAAAGATTTTTTACTTTATTGTCCTTTTTCATAGAATTGCGCGGGTTCACTCGCTGTATTCCCGTTCTCATAATTTTCCCCTATAAAAGTAGGCAATGTTATTCCAGACTGTGATCATAAAAATAAAATTCATGAAAAATATTACACGTCACAAGATTAAATAGTAAAATAGACACATTTATAATAATTATTAATCAATTACACTAAAATGTAATTATTTAAATTCTGATATCATTTAAATTAATCATCTAGAATAATTAATCAATTCAATGTCATAAATAAATGTCAGAATAATTAAAATAACCATGTCAACAATTCAATCAATTAAATACAGTAAACTAAAGGAAATGTCAGAAAATAAATAAACGATTACAATGTCACATGTACCGAAAGTACATAGTAAATTCACATTTAAAACAAAAACCAATAAACAATAAAATAAATTATCATGTTATGTAAATTTCAAATTCATCACTTCCGAGTACTTGTAGAATGCCTGTTCGACAAGCCACTGTTTCAGTCTATGTTTATACGATCCCCTAGAGGACGCAGTTATTATTTCTTTCGGTAGTCTGTTGTACACTTCTCTATCTTCTCTTCATCTATCTCTATTTGAGATTTCAACCAAATCAGTTGACGTTCCGACGTGATTGAGCAACAAACATCGACATTTTCATATTTATAATATTAAGTAGGATTGATTATCTATCCTGTAGTGATTTTCTAGGTCTACCTTGACCGTAGCGTCAGGGTAGAGACAGGGTAGGCTATACGAAATAATACGACCAATGAAAATAGTAAAATAGACATTTTATTCCAGTTCAACTCGCAATAGCAACATTGAGTATTCACTACAAGCGCAAGGCACCGCTTTCAGGGCGGCTGAATGCAGAGACAGGGTTTGCAAACAATGCATTTATTTTATTACATCATTACATTTCGACTTACACATTTAAGGAGGAACTAAAGTTGGTTCTAGTATGTGGATTTCGTATCACCACTCACGGCCGTTGATTAGAGCCACTGTCTTATTTTTAAACGATAAACGACAACCATTTTGCGAAATTTAGTAGGTCAACAATTTCGTCGGACGTCAGTGGCGCGGACTTTACATAGCTATATAATATCCCACAACTCGTTCAAGTTCATCCGAAAACAGCACGTCGATACTGAAATGAAGGCCGCCCTAAATTCTCAATATATAGGTATTTTTCGACCCAGTCCTTTGGCATGATAACTTAGCACCATTCAGGTTTTAGAATTCATAATTTTGTAAAAGCTTACGATTAGAAACCTTGTACAAATCGAATTTAAAAAGACGACACCGTTTTAGAGGTTTCCAAACAAATTTATCTAAATTTAGTTCATCAAGAACATGTAACCAGGGATCGAAAATACAATCGCCCATCTTGATGTCAAAATGTCAATATGGACCAATGAAGTTTGACCTTTATATCAATAGCCATGAAGGTCATTTCATTGGTCCATCTTGTTATTCTAAAGGTGCAAGTTCGCGCTGAGACCGCGACACGAGACCGCGACCGGAGACCGCGACCGGAGACCACGACAGGCACTTGACACTATGGAATTGCATGGGCGCCAGTTCGCGCCGAGACCGCGACAGGAGACGTGTCGCGAGACATGTGTCGCGGTCTCGGCGCGAACTGGCGCCCATACAATTCCATAGTGTCAAGTGCCTGTCGTGGTCTCCGGTCGCGGTCTCGCGTCGCGGTTTCGTGTCGCGGTCTCCGGGCGAACCGCTACCTTTGGATGTTAATAAGAAATGGTTAATCTGTACTTTCTATCAATACATGTTCAAAGATGCGTTTGACAACAATTTGTACAAGGTAAACGCTACAGAAAAACAGCAAACAATTTTATGTAATATTTTTTATGTTACTAGACACAAGAGCAGTGTGCCAAACTTATGTGTACAGTCAAATGGAGAAGCACCGCTGTAGTCTATAAACAAAACTCTTGACTTTCATTAGTACACAGTTTTAAACATTTTGCGATTTGACCTCACACAGTAAATTTTACACAGGACTTGATCGCGATCCAATGACAACTCGCACTTTCTTTCAGTCTTTTCGTGACCACAGCGTTTGTAACGCTGCCGAAACGTGGAGGTAATTAAGTTATAATTTAGATCGTGACTACGTACCGTGTAATATTTTCAACAGTAAAATGAGTAAATTTGAAATACTTCTCACAAAGGTGTACCATTAACTGTCTTCTTTCTTTCTAGCTCTTTCTTTTCCATTAAAATTATAGAGACAGCACTAGCATAGCCAAAGCCGATTCAGTTATCTCAGGAGATAAGTTGGCATTACTGTCAAGTGTAACAGTAGGTATACTGCGCGATAATTTTCAATTAACAATAATTAAACCTAAATTTGTGCGTTACTAGTTTTACTATTTTCGCTTTTATGTTCTCGCGTTTTTTAACCAAAGAGAGTACAGAATATTTACATTGAGTGCGAGTGGCGTGTGGACTGATTTAGCCTGTTATTAGCACCAGACGAAGGCACCGTATTTTTGAGCTATTTTAGTTGTTAAATTACTATTGTACAAGGATCTTTTGACGCGCGGCAGAGATAGGAATGAACTCTGTCATGTGTAAAACGATTATTATATATTTTTTATCTAAGACTTAGTTGTTAAGTCAAATTTTAGATTAAAAATGACGAAATGTCAGTCTATCCGTTAAATATCATAGTCAAACATATCAACAACGGCGCGTTCAGCACTATTTTTTATGATATAACATTGCTCTGTCTTTATTTGCAAGCTAAATCAAAGAAAAAAAGCATTAATAAAAACATAACAAGTTTTGCTAGACGGTATACGTCACGATGTACAACTCAATGAGGCAGGTAGGTTTAACTAATTGTAAATTCGAATGACAGTAAGGTCAAATAGTGACAGCACTGTAATTTCAGTCCAACACAAAATAGCTTCGGATGACAGCAGCTGTCAAACTGACAATGCGCGGTGCCAACAAAGTTACGGAATCTGACAGGCAACCAGTCGCACACGACATCGCACCGCCTTAAATGAATCGTCGTTCAACAATATTACTTATTAGGGAAGCAAGCGGTGGTCGACACCGTAACGTTAAAGAAAACAGTTGCAAATATCATGCCCTCTCGCTCTAGCATACGTTGCCGTGCAAGCGAGAAGACGCGATCTGTCAAAACTTTTTTTAACGTCACTGGTTATAATTTACACCTTTAACAAATATCCAACGTCAAAATTAAACTTTAACATTATTGTCAATAAGTACGCGGCGGTAGCGCTGCGTACAGACTTTGTAACACTAGATGTAACATGACGCGAACATACCAAAAAGTTCGCATAACGTCCACTACACCACTATATATGGGAGAAATTATAGTCTTATTCACAGTCAACTGACATAAACAGTAAAATATTTAACGTCGTTAATATATCAAACTCCTATACTACACATGTAACATGTCTGTACGCAACTTCAATTCCGCTTTGATACACATTTATGTTAAAACGACCGGCCTCGCGGACCAGCATTAAAATTATAATAAAAAACAGGTTAAAAAGCTCATGAAAACTCTAAAATGAAGCTCCACATACAAAGAAAATAATTAATTTACATAAATTACACTTCGAAGGTAAAAAAAGTCAAGCATTTTTATTTATTTTTTCATACAAAAATTCATTCATTGCCTTGTCATGATCTTAAAACGAGCATCTAAATTACGCCATCTTATTAAATAATGAAAAAGAAATAATACTATTTTTAATTTTAACTATAATACTTGCTGCACGGATAACGCAACATAACGTGCCTCTTTTACACCGATCCAGTGACTCGTCCGTTTCACGACAGTACATCGACAATCTCGTAAATTGACTCGCGTGATAATACTGGATCGATCTAAACGAGTCTGAGACCTGTCAAACGTCAAATTTCATTAGTGATTTGACTAGCTGTTAAAAAACCAAAACAGGTTATTTTTAACATATGAAAAACATCAAAGAATTTAGTTAAATCTGGTATCATACAAAATATTGATAATAATTTTACATCACTATTTATACTGAAATTATTAATACATTACATATAACATTCATTTTTTAAAGTTTAAACATAATTATATTCAAGAATTTATTTATAGTATTAATTATTATTTCAACATTGAAATTTCAGGTTCATAAGAATATGTTCGTAACAGTTCATAAGTTATAATACGAGCAAAAGTCACGTTTATAAATAATTATAAATAATAATGCATTGAGCCAGTGATTATTAAAAGCGTACGCACATATGTAGGGATTAGAAATATTACAAAAGCACCAAGTAACTGGACTCTTAAACGCTAACTTTTTGTTCACACCAAGTTGCACTAAACCGTCACAAAATCACCCAGTCTGACCAGCCTGAGCGCGGCATTTACTACAAGGACAGCTACTGGATCGAGTACTTGCTTGGTGTAAACGTGCCTTAAAAGAAAATGTGCAACTGTCTGTTTTAAGACCAAAAGTTAACTAACTATTATTATTTGAGATCTGTATCTAATTCTTTTTATTATTCTCGAAAGTAAGATTTGTTGTAAGTTATAACAAATTGAAATAATAGTTTGAATAGTCTTTAGCAATTATTAATTCTGCGCAGAGCAGTCACACAAAATGTATAAATAAATAACTATTAATATGATATTAGAAACACTTATATCTAAAATAGCTATACAGCCGAAAATTCCGGCTTCTTGTAGAAACATCATAAGAAATGTAGCCCTTATTTCATGGGGGTACGGTTTATAATCAACAGGAGAAGTAGAAAACGTTTTGGTAAAATATGACTAAAGTACTTCGAGACTTATTGTCGCTAGAAGCTAAATGCAAAATCTACATCACCAATGATAGCACCCAGAATCGACTTGTGACGTAACAACAGCCAAATATTTATTGTGAGGCAACGACTTAGCAACCTCGTAGACAGCGCATGTTTAAATTCAAAATTTTGTTAAGCAGAAAATTATCAATGATTGAAAAAAGAAAAAAAAATCGCAAACCTCTTTTTTCAATTGACGTCAAAATTGATAATTGCTTTATTTTTGCTATTTGGGAGGAGTACAATCAGAGTCAACAAGACAGAAGATTAGTATAGTTAAGCATATTTACAAAGTATTAAGGCATTTTAATGGGGTTTAATTTTGTTGTACTTTGAGATGTTAATGTACCACTAGACATTTAAATTTGTGTTCGCAATTTAAAATGTCATACGTAAATGACATTTTGTGACTCTTTATTTTCAAGATTACTGTGACTTCTATTGATTGGTTGATAAGTCGTTGACGTTTTCAAAGCGAATTTTACAATTTCAACAGTTGTTGTAAAAAATCTTGTTTTCAATTTTTCTATTATTTTTTACTTGGCACATGACTCTGAACATTTACGATACATTTCAAACGTCTCGATTTAATTAAGAAAATTGAGTTATTTGTGTAGTTAAACTACTTATAAGTGTTTATTTTGTTCTAAAGAATTTAGCAACAGATGAAACTAGCCAGTTTAGAATTTCAACAGTTCATCTTACAAAATATTGATGAAATGGTCATTTTTAATGAAAATAAGGCACAAACATCTTATCACTTTCACTAAAAGTATATTTACAATACTAATATAAATAAATAGAAGCTTTGACAGCGAATAAAAGTTTTGAAAAGTCACGTGTTCGAAGTCGCTGTTGGCGATTTAGGCGTAATTTGTGATAAGGACAAAAATTTGTTCTTATATGTTTCTGTTATGTTGTGACTGGGCACGATTGAATGACTGTCTGTCTTTACAATATGCAATGTGATCGATTCAAAACTTTTATTCGCCAAAAGCTTAACATGTTACCGTCCTGCAGAATACGAAATATCAATTCATTTTTTTTTCATAAATCTAAAAATTTGCCACATTTGACCAACATTTGCCACAACTAGGCCGTATTTAACATGAAATTAGCAGACATGCGGCAATTGACCGCTTTTTAATCTAAAAGAATATTGTCAAAATTGCTTAAAGGTAACGATTTTTTTTAATTGGATAATTCTGCTGGTATTTATCTGGTAGTTCGTATAGATCACCATAGATGGCGGTCATTGTAAACTGTTACAGATTAAATAACAACTTAAATGTTAGGTTTCAGTAAACAGAATTGGTTTTTAATTTTACAATTCAAACGTAGACAAAGGATCGATTTGTAGTATATTACGTAATACATCTATTAAAATAAGAATGGTTAAATCAAAATAATTTTAAAATTGCCTGTTTTCCCAGCTTAAAGATGATGAATGTGAGTGCTTACAAACAACTTTTTGGATTTTAAAATTATTTATGTATTTTTTTCAATTCATCAATTGTAAAGCCTAAAATCAATTCTAATTGAAAAATATTTATCAAAACAAAAAACCACTCTGTATTCCAGTTCCCCAACTAACAAAATGTTTTTTTTTTTATAATCTGATCCATTGGACGGTTAAATCTCCTTTATGGTCCCTCAGGGGCGCGCATGTGCACTTGTGCAATGGATAAAAAGCCTTATTTTCATAATGGTAAAATTCACACACAAATCATTTCGCGATTATAATTGAGAGTAATATGGCTGGTCCTGCATTTTACAATCTTACACATCTTTGTTTACAGAAAACATACAATGAGAAAATCACACGCCCCTTTCATAGCTACTAGGAGTTATCAAAAAACTGTACTATATATTTTTTTACATTGACTTAATGCTTACAAAACATTTTCTAGAGATATCGTAGTGACAGTTGATGCACAGATAATTCATCTATTACACTATTATTACAACCCAGTGTGAGAAACGTTCACATTTTACTGTAAAGCTTGCAATTTTGTATAACATGTTAATATTGCTACACAATATCATGTAAACTGTTCAAATAAAGAGTATTTGATTGATACATCGACCAGGAGCGGTTGCGTTTCTCAAATTTTGGATGGATCACCAATAATAATACAATATGTTGAGTAAAAAAAGACTTTACTAGTAGCGCACCGCGATTTTTTCCCACTTAATTGTCGGTATAGTTGTTTTCTCGCGGTAAAATATAGCCTATGTACCATTTGATGTTCTGTGATTTATTTGATATTTCAATTTAATGTAGGTATACGATTTTGTTGTCATATTTTCAGTGACACGGTCCGAGTTCTGACTTATATATGAATTGTACCATTTAGTGAAGTGGCTTCAGATTATAAATACTTTGTTTAGTTCAGACCTCGTCGGGCGCCATGGCGTCGTCGTGGGCGGGCGAGTCGTGGTTGGGCGGGGAGGCGGGGCGCGGGGAGGGGGTGGGCGCGGGCGGCGGCGCCTTCGCGGCCGCCTCCAGCGCGCGGATGCGGTTCTCCTGCTTCACGATCACCGACTTCAGCTTGCGGATCTCGTCCACCAGGTCCGACAGCTGCTTCTCCTGGGAACCAGACGGTTCGATCTTACGAGCGGAGTTACTTGCTTCGTACACATGAATAAAAAAGATATATCAATCGAATGGTTAATAGATAAGAGTAGAGATTTTAAAGTCACTTGTGTTTTTTTTTTGCTGTTGCAGTCGTATTTTTACAGACGTACAAGTATGTAATTACCATTCATTTAACATAAAAAAAACGTCGTGCCTGATCATTTTGATCACTGGCGAATCAGGTCATTAGTGAATTATTATGAGCTTCACTCAATCTGCGATTGCAGCGGCGTATCGTTCGCCAGAGTTACCGACTTGACAGTCTCGTAAAGGGTGACCGGTCCTTCTCTCGGTTACATAAACCTAGCACGTTCTTCTCACGGTAGACACTAGTGAGGGTAGGACAGCGATACTCACGATGGCCGCGGTGACGGGCGGCAGCGTGGCCGACGTGGGGGTGCCCGCCTGGGAGTCCCTGGCGGCCGGCGTGGGACCGGTCCTTCTCTATATCCTTACCTACAGCGAGCGCGTTCTTCTCACGGTAGACACTGGTGAGGGTAGGACAGCGATACTCACGATGGCGGCAGTGACGGGCGGCGGCGTGGCCGACGCGGGGGTGCCCGCCTGGGAGTCCCTGGCGGCCGGCGTGGGGGACCGGTCCTTCTCTATATCCTTACCTACAGCGAGCGCGTTCTTCTCACGGTAGACACTGGTGAGGGTAGGACAGCGATACTCACGATGGCGGCAGTGACGGGCGGCGGCGTGGCCGACGCGGGGTGCCCGCCTGGGAGTCCCTGGCGGCCGGCGTGGGGACCGGTCCTTCTCTATATCCTTACCTACAGCGAGCGCGTTCTTCTCACGGTAGACACTAGTGAGGGTAGGACAGCGATACTCACGATGGCGGCAGTGACGGGCGGCGGCGTGGCCGACGCGGGGGTGCCCGCCTGGGAGTCCCTGGCGGCCGGCGTGGGGGACCGGTCCTTCTCTATATCCTTACCTACAGCGAGCGCGTTCTTCTCACGGTAGACACTAGTGAGGGTAGGACAGCGATACTCACGATGGCGGCAGTGACGGGCGGCGGCGTGGCCGACGCGGGGGTGCCCGCCTGGGAGTCCCTGGCGGCCGGCGTGGGGCCCGGTCCTTCTCTATATCCTTACCTACAGCGAGCGCGTTCTTCTCACGGTAGACACTAGTGAGGGTAGGACAGCGATACTCACGATGGCAGCGGTGACGGGCGGCGGCGTGGCCGACGCGGGGGTGCCCGCCTGGGAGTCCCTGGCGGCCGGCGTGGGGACCGGTCCTTCTCTATATCCTTACCTACAGCGAGCGCGTTCTTCTCACGGTAGACACTAGTGAGGGTAGGACAGCGATACTCACGATGGCGGCAGTGACGGGCGGCGGCGTGGCCGACGCGGGGTGCCCGCCTGGGAGTCCCTAGCGGCCGGCGTGGGGACCGGTCCTTCTCTATATCCTTACCTACAGCGAGCGCGTTCTTCTCACGGTAGACACTAGTGAGGGTAGGACAGCGATACTCACGATGGCGGCAGTGACGGGCGGCGGCGTGGCCGACGCGGGGTGCCCGCCTGGGAGTCCCTGGCGGCCGGCGTGGGGACCGGTCCTTCTCTATATCCTTACCTACAGCGAGCGCGTTCTTCTCACGGTAGACACTAGTGAGGGTAGGACAGCGATACTCACGATGGCGGCAGTGACGGGCGGCGGCGTGGCCGACGCGGGGGTGCCCGCCTGGGAGTCCCTGGCGGCCGGCGTGGGGACCGGTCCTTCTCTATATCCTTACCTACAGCGAGCGCGTTCTTCTCACGGTAGACACTAGTGAGGGTAGGACAGCGATACTCACGATGGCGGCAGTGACGGGCGGCGGCGTGGCCGACGCGGGGTGCCCGCCTGGGAGTCCCTGGCGGCCGGCGTGGGGCCGGTCCTTCTCTATATCCTTACCTACAGCGAGCGCGTTCTTCTCACGGTAGACACTAGTGAGGGTAGGACAGCGATACTCACGATGGCGGCAGTGACGGGCGGCGGCGTGGCCGACGCGGGGTGCCCGCCTGGGAGTCCCTGGCGGCCGGCGTGCGGCCCGGTCCTTCTCTATATCCTTACCTACAGCGAGCGCGTTCTTCTCACGGTAGACACTGGTGAGGGTAGGACAGCGATACTCACGATGGCAGCGGTGACGGGCGGCGGCGTGGCCGACGCGGGGTGCCCGCCTGGGAGTCCCTGGCGGCCGGCGTGGGACCGGTCCTTCTCTATATCCTTACCTACAGCGAGCGCGTTCTTCTCACGGTAGACACTGGTGAGGGTAGGACAGCGATACTCACGATGGCAGCGGTGACGGGCGGCGGCGTGGCCGACGCGGGGTGCCCGCCTGGGAGTCCCTGGCGGCCGGCGTGGGGACCGGTCCTTCTCTATCCTTACCTACAGCGAGCGCGTTCTTCTCACGGTAGACACTAGTGAGGGTAGGACAGCGATACTCACGATGGCGGCAGTGACGGGCGGCGGCGTGGCCGACGCGGGGTGCCCGCCTGGGAGTCCCTGGCGGCCGGCGTGGGACCGGTCCTTCTCTATATCCTTACCTACAGCGAGCGCGTTCTTCTCACGGTAGACACTAGTGAGGGTAGGACAGCGATACTCACGATGGCGGCAGTGACGGGCGGCGGCGTGGCCGACGCGGGGTGCCCGCCTGGGAGTCCCTGGCGGCCGGCGTGGGACCGGTCCTTCTCTATATCCTTACCTACAGCGAGCGCGTTCTTCTCACGGTAGACACTAGTGAGGGTAGGACAGCGATACTCACGATGGCGGCAGTGACGGGCGGCGGCGTGGCCGACGCGGGGTGCCCGCCTGGGAGTCCCTGGCGGCCGGCGTGGGGACCGGTCCTTCTCTATATCCTTACCTACAGCGAGCGCGTTCTTCTCACGGTAGACACTAGTGAGGGTAGGACAGCGATACTCACGATGGCGGCAGTGACGGGCGGCGGCGTGGCCGACGCGGGGGTGCCCGCCTGGGAGTCCCTGGCGGCCGGCGTGGGGGACCGGTCCTTCTCCCTGTCCTTGCCCGCCGCGAGCGCGTTCTTCTTGGTCACGTGCAGCTGCGTGGCGGCGCGCCCGGACACGTACCCGCCCTGTACAACGAGAGCGCGCTCCTGGAGTTTGGTAGGGGGGCCCCTAGCTTAGCATCTGTCTTTGTACGATTCCATTGGCTTTACTGATAACGGTAAGTTTAAATTGTTGTGTGGCGGACTTGGTGCTGGGGAAATATAGTTTTAACCTCCAATAAAATTTATAATAATAGAAACATTTTACATTTGTTTATGTATCTTTACTTTATTTGTCATTTTTTCTTAACTTCTATAGGTTTACACTTAACCGCAATCTCGACGCATGTTAATATCTACGATGCAGTCTAAGATGTTATTTTTTTATGACAATGAAGTACTTTAACGGTTTTTTAAAAGACTAATTTAGTAAAAACTGTTTATAGATAACATTAAATAATCTGAATGCTACTTCTGCGGCTAGGATTCGTCTTTGTAGGGAAATATTTGTTTTTGTAGAAATATGGATAATTACATTTAGTAGAATACTGCATTAAATGTTATTACTTTTTTCCAAAAATGTCAAATTTTTAAAGTATGTAAAATATTGCATGTAATAAACAGCTGAAGTTAATTTTTGCGATTAACAACGTTATACATCACAAGAGAAAAAAGTAATTTGAAATTATCGTTTTATGGGTAAAACTGTCCCTTTTGGAATTGTCGAAGAAAGAAAATTACTAATGTTTACTTGGTAATAGAGATCAGCTGAGAAGATAAAGGTACCTACGATATTACCTTTTGAATGTAAAGATATGTCTATCTCTATCAATCGATTTTGCGTCTGGTGAAATGAACATATTATAACCAAAATTTAAATAACAAACATTAATAATTAAAATTTATAATCTAACGTCAAAAAATAGTTTGTGAAAAATAATAAATAGATAAAAAGATAACAAAAATACAAATAAAAAATATACATCAAACGGGACCGATAAATAAAAAAAAACTAAATTAGCTGAAACGAAAATTATAATTATATGTCTCTTTCGGCAATGTTATATAAAGAGTAGTTTTAAATTAATTTATAGTTTTACGACATTACTGACATTTTCAATTTATACAGATATTTTTATTTTCTCATTAGATTTTTGTTTAATGTAAATTTTGATGCACCTGGTAGTATATGTAGTTATAACGTAAATAAAAGTATTCTATTTAAACAAATGAAAATATACATAAATATTTTATACAAGTTAGTTAAGTTTTAAATAAACATCAAGTCATTCAGTTAGGGTCACACCACACACAACATCAAATTAGAGAAGTTAGAGGAAGCTAAGGAAATCGTCACACAAAGACAATAATGCCTCTTAGTTTAAAGGAATGTTTTCACACTTAAAACTGCTTAAAATATCTCATTCCTTATCATTTTTTTAATTACAATTTCGAGTAGGACAACCTAATGGTAAGGGAGATGCTTGCCCATAATAGCAGTACACATAGCTATTTCAACATGAAGAGTTAAAAATCATATTTGACAAGGAAGGAGGTATTTTAAATTCGTAATTTGTCTTTCTGTATCTTTGTATGAAAGACATTTACAATATTGCATGGAATATTCAAAAGTGCTGCTTCGAAACACGAGTAATAGCTGTAGTTTAAGCAGCACTATCTCAAACTCGACACAGTTGTAGTGGTAGGACTCTCTGCGGAGTCCGCCCATATATCAGGAACTACACCGCTGAAACCGTAGGGAGCTGATTATTTTCATATTTTTAAGAAATACTAGCTGTGCCCTGCCACGCTTCGCTGTGGCAAATTGTGATTCAAAAATCAGATAAAAACAATCCTTGATGCGGATTATATAAATATCATTGTAAAATTTCAGCTCGATAACTTTTTGAGTTTTTTGAAACATACACAAACCAACATAACATTTTTATATATGGAGATAATACAAATTAACCAAAGTAAAATAAAATTTTAATAAATTAACGTAAAACTAACTTACATTTAACATTAATTAATCATTATCACGCTGCATTCAAATAAACACACACTTACCTGTCATATTATTAAGTTGCAAACAGACAACAATTCAAACACATGCTACTTACTTGAGTGTACCTTTCAATGGTGGATTTGAGATGGCCTAGCCACACTATTGTGAACTTTATAAATACAGCAATAAACTCTACTATGTATCTTTAGCTCGACTCTAAATGGCTTGAATTTTTCTAGAATTTTAATTTGAGTTTTGTTTTTCTTGCCATAAAGGTGACTCAGCAAATAGCTATCATAATTCCATAATTCGTGTCACACTATTTCGGGCTTAATGCCTATCCAAACAGAGGTTATCTTAAGCGAAACTTCAACTACATATATGACTATCATTAAAATGGTTATGTATTTCAACTATCTTGATTTCCGTCATCCCACATTTAACTTTCTCAGTATTTCCAGATATGATTGCTTAGTTTAAAAGCTTAGTATTGAATAAATTTTGCACTGCAATTTCAACCTTATTGCTACTACCCTTAAGCATCACTATACAGAGTTGAACCTCCTTTCCGGCAAGCCACTCGTCAGCTGAAAAGCTGGTCTCGCCAGGGCAAAGGTCCTCTAATAGCTACTACTATATTCCTATAAATCCATTCTGAACTTTACATTAATAGCAATAAAGCTGCGATTACACAATATTGAAGCAAACTCAACCTCATTTTGCTATTTACATCTACATGTCTACATTCAATAGTTTCTTCATATCATTATTTATATTTTCAAACTTTATCTGAACCTTAGTTCCTATCAGAATGTCTTCAACTACATTTCTATCACACTATTCCGAAATTTCTGCTAACAGCAATAAATTAATTACATAAACTTAAATCACTTTTGAAATTCGTGTCTACACTCAATAGCTGCCTCATATTTTAAGTCTTCCTTCTAGGTCCTATCAACCTATCTTGAGCTCTATGCCTACTCCCATAGGGGTTACCTTGAGCGACATGGTGCAGGGTTCAGCCTCCCCTCCCGCCAGCCACTCGTCGGCCGTGAGGCTGGCCTCGTCAGACAGGGTGTCTGGGTACAGGTCCTCTTGGAACAGCTCCGACTTGCGCGGCACCGTCATTGATACCACCTGGGGAAAGTATGCATCATTTTTAGCTTACTTCAAAAAAGACGAGATTTTCAATTAGACTACATTTTTTGGTTTTTTACCCCAAAACTAGACCCTCGATGGACCCATGTAAATTATAACGGTATCACTGGAGCGGTTTCTGTAATATCAGCAAATACAAAACATACACATACGTCAATGATAATAATATTCGTTTATATGAATTGTTATAAGGATAAGCAATCCACTAAACGTTCCCACACCTGGGACTCGGGGCCTTCTCTCGCAAGGAGAGAGTCAAGGCCATAATCCACCACGCCGGCCAAATGCTGGTTGGTGCATGGCACATGACCTACCGACATGAACCTAGAATCTCTTTCAACGATTTAAAGTTAGCGGCATATATGTTAAAAAAAAATGACTAAAAACTGTCACTCAACTGTCTTCGCGTGGCCATGGTGGTGGCAACGTTGTCGAAACATCGATGTAACTAGATAATGAAATAAGACAGTTTAAAATATGTGTCATGTGTATGTCCGCACCTGGCAGAGCCCCGAGTTGTTGAGCCGGTAGAACTTGGATATCTCGCAGGTGGCCACGTCGCAACCGCGCTTCGGCATCATGCCGATACCTGCAACCAACATATAACAGGCATTATAACTAAAAAAGAACCGGCCAAGTGCGAGTGGGGATCCGTACTACTAGCAAATAAACGGCAAAACCGGGAAAATATTGTATGGGAGCCCCTTATTTTTTTTTTTTATTATGTTTAATGAGAACATAAAACGAAATGTTATGTGAATATTTAAAGCGTCTACCTAATATTATAATAAGCGATACTAATAACGGTGACCGTTATTAGTATCGAGCAAAAAACGGTCCCTTTAAACATTTATTTAGTTTTTAGTATTTGTAGTTATAGCGGCAATAAAAATATGTACATCATCTGTGAAACTTTCAACTGTCTGGCTATCACCGTTCTTGAGATACAGCCTGGTAACAGACGGACGGACAGCGAAGTCTCAGTAACAGGGTCTCGTTTTTACCTTTCGGGTACGGAACCTTATAAACGAATTAGCCTGTCAGTTAAGTAATAAAAAATATTATACACGTATTTTTTCTTTTGTTTCACAAACAAAAATTGACGATACAGTGCGTAAAATTTCAGAGTGACGTCACTTCATTGTACGATTTTTACGAAGACAAACGTCACAACCTTATACACTTATTATGATGTATTTTAATACTATAACAACACACTCTTTAGAAAAGATCAAAAGACACAGAATATAAATAACAACAAACTGAAATCACTCAAGCATTTTGATTAGCTGCCTTATCGCTAAGAGCGATTTCTACAAGGGAACCAGGACACGTGATATAAGTAGCAAACTCCGACGTACCTCTCTGCGGGTCGGGCGTCTGGAACGTGTTGATGTAGTGGACGAACGGCGGCTCCGGCGTCACCTGACACAATACGGAAAAATTATGGGACGTACCAAAGAGTTTGCATATACTACGTATAGAGTTAGATTTCCCGCACGGTTCCTTTGTGTCAATCGTAAGCAGATGACGTGCATACTTTCTATGGCAGTCATGTGCCGCGACAAAAGTATGACACTTCCACAAGAGCGACAAGGTAAGAAAGACGCTCCCCGTGCTTACGGTGTAAAGCGTTTGTGCCAACTCCAAACGTAGTATATGTAAACTATTTGGGGCGTTCATTACGTGACGATTTCAAAGAGGGTTCATCGACTTTGGTCTGACAGGTGGTCTGAGCATTTTTTTTTCACGCACTGTTTCACAAGATATTATAGTAAATGGTATGATAAAGGCGACCAAATAATGTTTAATTTAATTCATAATTTTATACACTAAAATTTCTATTTCAAATATTGGATCGAGGTCTCAATTAAATTTTATGCATAAAATAAATTCATTCACTTAATTATAAAAATGCAGTACTTAATAATCAATGAATTAAAAGATTTACAACAATATAGCAAAATCATAATAAACACATATGTATTCTTTTTTAAATCTCACGAAAATATATATATACGCAATAGGGAATATGCATGCATTTTTTATATTTTTAATTAACTTTTTACATTATTATAAAACAATAAAAAATATAAATACTCTTGTAAATGTACAAATTGATTTTTAAAATAATATTTAAAATATCGATATAATTTGTCCAGTTTAAACGCCGCCATCTTTCCCGCGCCTGCATGACGTCACAGGCCACGGCCTGTGTTTGTTAACTACAAGTGTTGCAGTTACTTTGTACCGATTTTTGAGTTGTACTAGCTGATCAAACGATGGAGAACACGACTTTTCTCTCTAACACTACTAGCTCAGTACGAATATCGACACCGTTAAAGCAGAAAACATGCCATGTGACGTCACATTTGGTTTCCACAGATAATGATGCGTTTCGCAAACTTGAATTTCCCGCGCCTATTTTGCACTTTTTAAATAATATTTTTAAAATTAATAACTAACTAAATAATAAAATAATTATTTTGGCATAATGGCGGGACATTAAGGATTCTACGAAAAAAAATCAAGCCTATTTAAACTACATGCATATTCCCTATTAGTGCGTGCATGCGTTTTAATTAGTGGTCCACCTAGGTGCGGTTATTGCATGCGTGCGTTTAAATTAGTGGTCCACCACCTAGGACCCAGCCCAGAAGAGGGGGGGGGGTCATGCCCCCCCATAGACCCGCTATTGCCGTCACTATCGGCTCGTGCGAGCGAGTACACACTGCCGCTCCGACATCCTGCTGTACTCAACAAGTACTACACGTCGCAGCGTACGTTCTTCACTTCTAAGTACCATATTATGTCGACTAAACTCGCCAGAGATTGGAAGGACTGGATGTAAAAACATCTCTAAAATCACTATCTTCTATAGTTCAATATCTATCTACAGTTTTAAATTAGTAATGTACCTTATTGATAACTAATGTAGTAGTAATATTACTAATATGTTGTGTTTTTGAAATAAATAATAATTTACTTTACTTTATATGCTATATACCTATATATATATACTATATGTATGTATGTATGTGTATTTATATATTTAAACTTATTTATTTATTGTACACCTATTATATGTATTTTGTTCTATTATTTTTAATGTCTATATAATTTATATATAATTAATACACGTGTTTATTTATATTGTTAGTTGCACCACTGCCCAAAATCTTACAATTCTTGTTTCTTTGTAAATCAAAGGTTATCTGGAAGAGATCGCTTTTAGCGATAAGATCGCCTTTGTGCCCATTATGTTGTTGTTATTTTATATGTTACTTATTGTCAACTTTGTTTTTGGTGCCAATAAAGTGTATTGTATATGTATATGAAGATATGTCATTCTCCCAGAAATGCACAGATAATACACCAACGAGTACTACACGCCGCAGCGTACGTTCCTCACCTCAAAGTACCGTATGACGGAGTCTCCCTTCCCGCAGAGGTAGATCATGTTGGTGTCGGGGTCGTAGAGCGGGAACATCACCCCGTTGGAGGTGTCGATCTCCACCGTCACTATCGGCTCGCTCAGCGCGTCGGGCGTGCGCAGCGAGTACTGACGCTCGGACATCCTGCTGAAACTGTACACAACATACAACACATACAATTTGTAACTCTCAAATTCTAAAACCCGAAGGCTACTCTGTATCAAACTTCTTACTGTGAATAAATGAATTATCATTATTTCCTATCTTGTTAATATTATTTATTAAGTAAAAATTATTATTATTATTTATTCAGTAAAAAAAGTGGTCACCAAAATAGGAGTCTTCCAGGGCGACAACATGTCACCCAATATTTTTAATCTGGTCTTGGATAAACAATTTTTTACAAAAAATTAAACCGACTTCAACACCACAAATAGGCACTCAAAAGCGAAAAATAATTTAATATAGGTAATTATTATAACCTCTACTCACTCATCCATATGAAGTCGGTGCCAGGCTAGTTAAAAAGTTAGTAGATATATTATGTACGAGGTAGTAAGTAAGTAGGCATAGGTAAGTAGTATCTATCTACTACCTGTTAGATTTGGCTGGCACCGACTTCATATAGATGAGTGAGTAGAGGTTATAATAATTACCTATATTAAATTATTTTTCGCTTTTGAGTGCCTATTTGTGGTGTTGAAGTCGGTTTAATTTTTGTAAAAATTGTTTATTTTACCCTTTTTAGTGCTAAACAAGTTTTCACTAATGCATTTACACGATTTCGTGTTGAGATCTCAATACATGAATTAAACCCAAACACTGGGTAGTTCCTGTAAACCGATAAGAAATTCCCTTGACTGTCCTTCATCTTCATCATCAGACCACTAATGATAGTCACAACCCATCTATGTAAAAAGTTCTCATCAATACAAATTCATCGAGCCCAAACACAAGGTAACTACTATGTACCGTCGAGGAGTTCCCTCGACCGTCTTCCCGTTCCCTCATCAGATCGACTCCAGACCATCTTTAAAATATACTGCTTTAAAATGATCAAGCAAAAACTTAACTAACGCACTAGTCATCTTTACAATTTTCGAAAGTTATCCTCGATTTCTCTAGGATACCATCATCAGATCCTGGTTTCCTTATCATGGTACCACCCTTGGAATATCTCCTTTACAACAAAAAAAGAATCATCAAAATCGGTTCATAAACGACGAAGTTATCCGCGAACACACATAAAAAAAAAAAAAAAAAAGGAACATACATACGGTCGAATTGAGAAACCTCCTTTTTTGAAGTCGGTTAAAAACAGAAATGTTTTCCACATTTTTTTTCAACAGTGAAAACTGCAATTAAATTAGTTCATTTCCAGACCTCACCTTAGTGGGGATTTTTTATCTTGGATCATATATCCTAAAAAGCTTATTACAGCTGCCTAAGTTTAGCCGCTACTGAATTCTGTGCAGTGTAATAGTATTTAGTTAGCTAGCACGGTACATTTCACGAGCAAGCAATCCTCGCTTCTTAATGTAGTGTTTAGTGTGCTACAGTCACTGAATTTAGCCAAGTATAATAATAAGCTTTAAAAATAATAATAAATAGTAATAAGCCAACAAAAAATTCATTGAAAAAAAATTGAGACCAAAATGGGAGTCTTCCAGGGCGACCACATATCACCTAATATTTTTAATCTGGAAAACATTTCCAAGTTTAGTTCCAGACCTCAGCCTTATCAGGAGGTTGTTTATCTTGGATCGTATATTCTAATCCGCAAACAATATTTACCCAGTAGTGAAGACCAGGCCGTGTTTGAGGAAGATCGCGCGGGAAGCCTTGCTGCCCTCGTGCGCTATCGCCTCCGACTCCACCTCGCCTTTACGGGGGTCGATTATCCTGTAAATAGAACAATAAGTCATTAACAGCACATTGCAGTAATGGGGGAGTCAGGATCAGCACATCATATAGACTTTAGTTATGTTTTTTACAGTATTTTGTTTTTTAACCGCCGACCAAAAAAAGGGGTGTTATAAGTTTGACGTCGATGTCTGTCTGTCTGTCTGTGTGTGTGGCACCGTAGAGCTCAAACGGATGGGCCGATTTCGATGCGGTTTATTTTATTTGAAAGTTAATATCCGTGCGGATGTTCTTAGCTATGTTTGGTTAATATCGATTCAAGATGGCCGCCTTCACAAAATGGCGGACAAAAATTTCTTTACAACCCACCTCAATATGCCCGTTAAGGTATAGGTTACATTGGCAACATAAATTAGCAGACGGCTGTAAGCGAGCGGTCTGCTAATTTAATGTGTGTTGCTAATGTAATCTATATCTTAACAGGAATGGTGTTAAACCCACATTTGAGTGTATTTTATTTGTGGGCTAGTAGCGGAGTCGTATAAGTGGGCGAAGACCTTTAGAAGTAAATGGTAAGTGTTGTGACCTGATCTTCTTGTCGCGACAGGTGGTGAGGAGCTTGGTGCCGGTCCAGTTCCAGCAGGCGGAGTAGATGAGGTCGGGGTGGCAGTCCAGTGTGATCAGGGCCTCGCCCGTGCCCACGTTCCATATCGCTATCTGCAACACATTTTGAACCTTAAGCAATTGCAGTTTAAAGAACGATGTTTACAGCAGATTATTGTTAAACTATTTTTCTCGATTTGGCCTCAATTTTTACACACTAACTTGAATTTTTCACATTGCCCAAAAAAGAGATACTACGTTTAGTAAAGAGGTGGATAAGCGAGACAGTCGGCATCACAAGTTCCTGTTGTCCCGCGCACCATCACGGAAAACACTGCAAATCACATCCTCAGCAACAGGGTTTACAACTGGAACAGGTTGCCTGAGGATGTTATTTCGGCAAAAATAAAGAACAAACTGGACGAAAAGAAAAATACAATATCAGTTTAACAGACAGTTACCCACAGTTAGTTATTTTAACACTGAAATATATAGGGTCATCAAATAATGCTTCTCGCTTATCACTAATTGAATAAATAAGCATTCCCCTCTGCCCCACTGACCTGGTTGTCGGAGCCCGCAGTGAGGAGCACGTTCTGCGCGGTGGGGTGCCACAGAACCAGCCCCACTCGCCGCTGGTGGTACACCAGGTCCACTACCGGCTCTGTCAGCGTTCGGGACAGGCCGCCGTCTGGGATCTGCCATACCTGGAGAAAATGGATAACAATATAAGATCAGAAAACTCTTTATTAAAAACTATATCATGGCCATCATCAGCCGCAAGACGTCCACTGCTGAACAGCTGACATAGGCCTCCCCCTAGAGTTCCACAACGAACCATCGTGCGCAACCTACAACCAGCTGCTTCCAGCGACCTTTGTAAGATCATCTGTCCATCTAGTGGTTGGCCGACCAACATTGCGTCTTTCGGTTCGTGGTCGCCACTCAAAAGCCATATAACAAGAAAAACTACGAAAGAAACTAACAACAATCATGCATATTTATCAAAATACTGACATAACACTAATTTGCAGTCTACTTGTAGAATCACACCTTTGCCTATTAATATAACGTTATACAATGTGTCCATATTGCCACAAGTTGCCATCTCAAGGGTTTTGCTCCAAGCAGATTAACAGTGAACCACACTAGGCAGTGATTTGAAGACTGCATGATTCGTGTACCGTACATTATGATGGTCTGGATATCGTATCGAGAGGTATGATTCTCGGGTAAGTCACATATGAAATCGTCGGTCCAGTCCGACTTAAGTTTCAGCCGCGTCCGGCCGTCAAAGCCAAAGTCGGTCTTCGCTCTTTTTCAAGGCGTGATCGCTGCTCGTTCGGCACTACAAATTTAGCCTTTGCCAGTTTAAATATTTTTAGAGAGACTTGATAACTTTATACGTTCCTGATTAAAACAGGTACCAACTCTAGTAGCTTAGTAGTAGCCGTTTAAAGATTAGTTTACAGGGTAAAGACGTTGATTATAAGGTAGAGTTACCTTGACGACACAGTCCTCTGAGCCGCTCGCGATGACATTGTCGTTGTGTGGACACCACGCTATGTCCAACACCGGGCCCTTGTGTCCTCCCACTAACGGGTGGTCTGCCGGTATGCGTCCCACCTGCAACAAACACACCAATATTTTATTATTCAAATTATATACATTTATATCAAGCTTACTTCCCTACCTGTATGTACCACAGCCTAATAAATCATACAGTCGTTCCACGACGACGTCTAGACAGGGCAAGCGTGCGGGGCGAGACGCAGGAAGCGCGCTCCCAAGCTGCGAACACGACCATATTAGCAGATTGGGAGTGCGGTTCAGGACTGATGTTTGACGTTGTTTTGATTTGATTTTATTCAGAATTAAGAATCGTTTATGGCAATATACTGTATGTTTCTCGTAATGTTGTTGATACTATACGATGTTGATAATTAACGAATAACATATATATTAGTGTCCGACCGAAAGTTCGGTTTCGGTTTCGGTTTCGGCCGAGTTTCGGCCAAAAATCAAGTTTCGGCCACAGTTTCGGTTTCGGCCAAAATCGGCCGAAACTTTTGCCGAAACCGAAACTTAACAAGTTCAAGCACGTTCACGATCGCTTCTTTGTTTTCCGCGGCAACGCTTTGACGGACAATGTCGGGAATTACCGTGCGCCGTTCGGATAGTTCTGTAGCAACCAGCGATGCCAACCGTACGAGGTTCCTCGTACAAATACGAGATTTGTAGTCTTTCGTACGAGGTACGAGGACACTATTAATTAACCTCATACAAATAAGTACGAGATTATAATATTGCTATTATAAAATAGTGAAAACTAGAGCCATCTATCAGAACTTGTAAGGACTTACAAGACTTCTTACTAATTTCTTATCTATCCTATTATGATATATATTGTTTTTCCATTTCATGCCCTAATTAAGGCAAAATAATAGGTAAAATGCACCAAATTTCAGTATTTTAATAAATTATATACTTGACCACGTGAGTTTCGGTTTCGGTTTCGGTTTCGGCCGAAACTGAATCCACGGCCGAACATTCGGTTTCGGTTTCGGTTTCGGCCGGAAAATCAGTTTCGGTCGGACACTAATATATATAAACATTTTTCAGAAACTGTCTGAGAAATATTCTCAGATTTTTTGGTATTTCTACATATAGGTATATCATAACTATGTCTTTATTTTCAATTATTCGTTCAAAATTTCCGTCCGACGTGATTGAGCTCGGTTCGGGTTGAAATTTGGAATACAGATAGATTATAGTCTGGAATAACACATAAGTTACTTTTCATCACAAGAAAATAGAGGCAACGAAGCTACGCGGGTGAAGCCGCGAAGGTGCTGTTAGTAAGTCATAAATCTGCTATTTGCTACTTTATTTTATTTTGTTTTCAGTAACTTGTTTATTTTTTAACCCCCGACAAAAAAAAGGGGTGTTATAAGTTTGACGTCGATGTCTGTCTGTCTGTCTGTCTGTCTGTCTGTCTGTCTGTCTGTCTGTCTGTCTGTCTGTCTGTCTGTGTGTGTGTCTGTCTGTGGCACCGTAGAGCTCAAACGGATGGGCCGATTTCGATGCGGTTTTTTTATTTGAAAGTTAATATCCGTGCGGGTGTTCTTAGCTATGTTTGGTTAATATCGATTCAAAATGGCCGCCTCCACAAAATGGCGGACAAAATATTTCTTCACAACCTACCTCAATATGGGTATCAAATGAAAGGGCTTGACCAGCAGAGTACTAAACGCTATAACAAATTTCAAATTCAAGATGGCCGCCACCACAAAATGGCGAATTATATAATATTTTTCACTACTACCTCAATATGGGTATCAAATGAAAGGGCTTGATTAGTAGAATACTTTGCACTATGACAAATTTCAAATCCAAGATGGCCGCTACCACAAAATGGCGAATTACATTTCCTTTTTCACAATTCCCTTAATATGGGTATCAAATGAAAGGGCTTGACTAGTAGAATGTTGTACAGATAACAAATCTAAGGTAGTCGGGGGTTATCAAAATTTTTAATTTTGTTCTTGTAAATTAAGTGAAATAAACTATCTATCTGCCTTCAATAACACAAGCTTTGCCTCGTTTGAGGCTAGTCAGTAATGTTTATTCATTCTCATAGAAAACCGCGTAATCAATTTCAAGATCACATTCCAAAGCCAGCCAGTGTTAGACTCGTGCATTTACCAACGAATGCAAATAATGCGGACTATGCGCGTAATTTGAACGTTCGCCTAAATATAGTCGCGCGGTCACTTTCGCGGTAATGTGTTCGCTGCGATCCGTATTTCGAGCGTAATGACATAACGTCGACAGTACCTCAATTGGCACTCTTAATAAATTATATGTTGTGGTAGGACTCTTTGCAGAGTCCGTCTGGGGCAGCACCACGCCTTTTCCAATTGCAAAACAACCGAGGGTAATTTCTAGAGAAATTAAAGGGTCAAGAGATAAATCAATTTGTATCTTTGCGCAGTTCGGTGTTTTAGACTCTTTATGTTACCAATCGTGTTGTTTACCATCAGGCACATTTGTTACTCGCAGCGTAAATCAATTCATGAAAAAACAGACTAATGATTTGTCAACAGACTTTCTGTTACATAATTGCCCGTCATCCTAAGAAAAGTCACTGGAAAGCGTCCTAGAGTTTGCTTTTGCAGATCCTCTCGCAAAATAGTGCTGTATCCTGCACGTTTTTGCGCACAGCTACAAAATCATGACTCTAAAAATGCATGCAATTGATAGTTTTGTGTATAATGTTAATTCAAAGTAATTGACATTAAGGCGCTGCACAAAGTCGACACTTTCAGTTACCAGTTATCAACATCGAAGACTTTTTAATAGTCAGTCAAACAAAAGACACTCAGTTTTTTGTCCGTAACTGGACACAAAAGAAATATACGTAGAGAGTAGATGATTTCATACTGGTTCTATCTAAAGTATCGGTAGCTTGTATCTAAATCTAACACAGGACACAAAAGCCTCCATATTTCCCTCCTGCCTTAGGGACGGTACTTCTATAACTTCTACTTATTCTATTAGATAATGGAGAAAATAAAATCCGGTAGTTACAACTCCGGAGTACACTCCCCAAAGTCAAGTTAACGTAAAACAACGAAACAAACCACTTTCGATGTTCAAGACTCTTTCTTAAATTTAGAGCAGCTCTAATTGGCACGTATAAAGTTCGGTTACTCCGCGTAATGTATCAACGAAACTGCCAAAAATACTTTCTCCGTGGAACAAAGTGAAAGTGACAATTGGCCAATGTTTGCGCTAAAATATAATTAAATGCGCCGTCGCCGCATCGCAATAAACATCAGAAGTGGGGCGAGACCGGGCGGCGGGCTCGGTCGGCGATATTCCGAGAGCTGGTGGCAAGGGCTAGTATCTGAGGCAAGCTGAAAACTTGACACAAAGTTCTTCTATTACATCCCTACAAGGAGGTGCCGACTTCAGGTTAATACTTCTTGCGTTGAAATGTTATCTATTCTATGGCTGAAGTTCGACTTCTTAGCATGAGATTAAAAACATAAAGTATCCGCTTCTTGAGTGCGTACATAATATTGGTGGACAATTCACACACAACACCATCTGATCCCAAACTAAGCAGAGCTTGTACTATGGCGACCAGATAGCTGATATAATACATGTATAGTTTTAAACACATACTTATTATAAATAGAAACACCCAGAAATTCATCACACAAATGTTTGCACTGGGTGGGAATCGAACCCTCGGGTTCGCAGGCAGAGATCCCACTAAGCCACGAGGCCAGTCAGGCCATAAGTGCAAAGTATACCAGGCACTTGGCATAAGCAGTCCATTGAATCTTCCCATTGTTGGGCCTCCACCCCAAAGCTGCGTTGTCTACCCTCCAACATCGCATGTTCGCCGCGGGCCCGCCTCAGTAACCTCATTTGGCCCAGCGTTCACACACCACGCAACCTACATGGCCGCGTCGTCGTCGGCTTGGAGGACTTAGACGAGCGGCTCCACCTCAAGTTCCTTTTAACTTCACCGTGGTCAAGTCCTCGGCTACTGAGGCTACGGCCACCTCGACACTGCGGGAACCCCTCCAGGGTGGTGCAAATACTACCTACCAACCATGGACGTATCAAAAAGTCGGACGTAGTCGCGCTAAAACAAAAACTGTGTCCATCGAGTCGGCCACATAATATGCACGTGTGCGCTATCACATATAGGCTGACACGCACACATCAGTGGGTCATTACACGCGCTACTTATGTATATGTGTCAGCCTATCAGTGACAACCTGACAACGCACACGTGCAACTGTGGCCGACTCTAGTGACACAGTTTTTGTTTTAGCGAGACTACGTCCGACTTATACGTCCATGCTACCAACACCAAAGTTATTGTTACATTCCTAGATTATACGTACGTATTTTACCAGCTTTGCAAGTACGAGTACGTCCGTCCATCAGGATAATTCTAAACTATTTTAATTAGCGCAACATATTATATTAGTTTACATGACACTGGTAAACAAAATGATTTGTATATTTGTATTTAATCCAATTACGAAGAGTAAATATAACAAGTGGGTCGAGGATTATGTGACAGATTCATGGACATACGACTAGGATTAGGTGGTGCAATTTGCAATTCAGGCCAGAGCAATTCGTTAACGCTAATGGCTTAGATTTGACGTAAATGTGTCCGGTGAGACAAACCTCCTCTTTCGCGGACATAAGTCACGGCGAGGCCGCTAAATTGTTTATCAACATGCAGTCTGACGAAAATACAGTAGTACTTAGTGGCCAAGTAGTGAGAAGGTCCGAAATTACAATCGTGAGTTCGAATTTGTTTTTAAAGTGACGAGGCGAGCAGTATACGTGCCTGATATTAAGCAACACGCCTGCCCATAACAACACACTGTCACGCAGCTACTGGAACATGAAGAGCCCTTATCCTTACCTAGCACTGCGCTCCTCACCCAGAGATATAAAATGTTTTATCTGTGATTTCTCTGGAAACATTACCTTTCAAACCCAGCTCTGCACTGCACTCGTCACCCAAAGACGTTTTATCTCTATGCCCTGTAATTTCACTGAAAACATTGCATCTCATCTCATGATGTGTACACATTACTGCTTGGCGGTAGAATGACTGATAAAGGTGTGGTACTTCCCCAGGCGGACTCTGAGAGTCCTACCACTACGAAAGTCAAATCCCGCTTGTCACTCCAAATATCGTTCAAACAACACATTTTCCATCACTACTGGCTTTATAGGAGAAAGAAAACCTCCCCTATATTCAAAGAAAGACATATTTCGAGGACATGCCACGGACGACAGTTTTTCCCGATGGATAAAATCTCAGTGTCTTCAAGACTCTGTTTCTTCTAGATATGCATGCTCCATCGTCGGCCGCATCGTTTAACATCAGGCGTGATGGCGGTTCGGTGCAGAACCCTTTGCGTTACCCGCTAGCCCGTATGTACTTGACGAGCGTGATGGATGACTCTCTCTCTTTGTGAGCGAAGGCACCGAGTCCCAGCGGTGGGCATGGGAAAATAACTAGATTTCTTATGATCTACAATCTGAAACAGTAATCTGGACATCGAGATCAGTTTTTATTTGATCTAGAACTTAGCCAGACGTGGTCCCAGCCTCGAATTTTGGAGGGGGTCATCAGTACGCGACCTCAAAGGGCACCAGTAGAAATACAATAAATCGAGTAAAAATACTTTCCCAGTAGCGCCCCACGATTTTAACCGCGTAGTTCCCGTTTCAGTTGTTTTCCCGCGTTAAAAAATAGCCTTTGCCCTATTAGATATTCTTAGATATTCTTAACTTTTTTAGATATTTAGTTTAACGTATACGATTTTGGGGAGCCATCTCCCCTGTGACCCCCCCCCCCTCCCCTTCGGACCGCGCATGAACTTAGCTGTCAGTACGAGTAATGATGACTCTTCAATGATCGAAGGTTAATTTGATTCGGGGGTCAAATAGTAGTAGGAGCGAGTTCATTATTCAACATGCGCTTCGACCTCCTAACTAAGCAATGCAATGCAATCCAAAACGACAACAATTTAGTTATGGTAGAGATCTGTTATCGGTTCAGTTGACCGCTATCTCGCATACGGTCTACGATATGAAGTTCTAAGTATAATTATTGTAATTTTTATTCTCTATGTTGTGGGTTTATAATCTAAATACCAATACGTGAAGCAAAAAGTCTGTAGGTAGATAGAAAGAAAACTCTTAAAAGTAACACAAAAAAAATTATTACAGTGTAACACTTATAAACTTCTTTTGCCAAAATTGCGCGGACGGAGGATTGTTTTTTTTTACTACGCATAAAAATAGATGAATATCAATACAAAAACATTACACACACTACCATGTGTATTTAACACACACGCATAAATCGGTAAAGTCTGTGGTCAGATTGAAAATAGATTAATATTTTTTTATGAATATTCGAAAAAGCGACTTCGTTTCATGGTTGATGTTCCAAAGATTTGACTCTACTTTTGTTTTAAGAACGTTTAGGCTGTGGATGGTTAACAATATTTTTCTTTGTGCCTTCAAATCGAGAGTGCATCGGTTTTTTCTAGGTAAACACGCTCCATCGTGTAGCATCGTAGCATCCAAGTGTAAGCCTATATAAGGTAAAAAAAAAAGTAAAAGTATACAAAACAAATTGGTCCAATTTGGAAATTTCGTAAAGAGTTACTCTAAAAAAGAAATAAATTAGCAGCCCAGTAAATGTTCCCACTGCTGGGACCCGGGGCTTTCTTTTGCAAGGAGATAGGCAAAGTTTACTCGTATAATCCAGCACGCTGGCCCAGTGCGGGTTGGCGAATGACACATGACTTCGAAAGATTTTAGGAAGATGTGCATTACGCAAATGACTTCGAAAAGACAGTGGTGCGCGTGGGCCTCGGACCGGGGGCTCCGGTAGTCGCCGATGCTATTTATTATCGCCTTCGAATTTGTATCAAAAATCTGAACAGCAAAGTTGCGAAAGCGAGCAATATGAATGAGTTGAGCAACGTCGCCAACAAATCAGCGCCGCTAATAATAGCCCGCGTATATTTAGCTCGTTTTATATCGCCGGCTTGCAGATCGCTCGCGGAATTAAAGATTTCGTTTCCTCCACGTGCACAGTCCGCGGTGATCTGATGGTTCTCACATGTTACATCACGGTCTTGCTGCATCAGCAGCTGGATAGTATTTCTCTATTTATTACTCTTCATACGTGACAGGGTCGGACTGACCCGGTGGCTCTATGGTGATCACAAGCCAGGGCCCGAGGGCTTAGGGTCGGACTGGGCCGAAAGGGCCCGAGTGGCTCCATGGTGATCACAAGCCGGGGGCCCGAGACCTTATCCTGCCGACTGCCATCGACTGCCCTCGTGGCTTAGTGGGTAGTAACTCTGCCTGCGAAGCCGAGGGTCGTGGGTTCGATTCCCACCCAGTGCAAATATTTGTGTGATGAATTCAAATGTTTGCACTGTGTCTGGGTGTTTCTATTTATAATAAGTATGTATTTAAAACTATTTATGTATTATATCAGCTATCTGGCTTCCATAGTACAAGCTTTGCTTAGTTTGGGATCAGATGGTGTTATGTGTGAATTGTCCACCAATATTTATTTATTTTATTTATCCTACGGTTGCCGCATGCCCCGCAAGCTAGGCCGCTAGGTAGTGGAGGGCCCGCGCAGGCTGGGGGCCCGGCTGGCAACCTCGACTATATGGCCAGTCCGACGCTACGTGACGAGCACAGTGCAGTGTCAGTTCTTGAGTATGTTAATGACTGTGCTGTTGATATAGACAGGCATGTTGCTTACAAACGATCATACTTATTCTATACTAGGTATAAAAAAAAACATATTTTGGAAAGTTACTAGATAATCAATCCATTAGTATTATCCATTGGGGAATATCGATCGTGGTTAAATGTTGGAACGGATGTATTCTGAAATTCTGATTCAGTTTCATGGACCATATTCACGGGGAAAATTTAGCTGCTTACTCTGTTTCTCAGTCAATTGAGGCGAATATTACTCTCCATTCTCCACAAAGACTCACTGTATCACAGCATTTATTTTATTTATACTACTACCATACCCACAACACCATCTGACACTAAACTAAGCAAAGCTGGGAGCCCGAGAGCTGATATAATACATATATAGATGTAAATACTTACTTATACAAATAGAGACACCCAGAAACAGCACAAATATTTGTATCATCAAACAAATATTTACACTGGGTAGAAATCGAACCCACGACCCTCGGCTTCGCAGCCAGACTTACTACCAACTGAGCCACGAGGCTAGTTAATCATTTCAAAGGTCATCGAGTCTAACAGTGTTATAAGACTCCAACGGCGCTGGACGCTGGCTGGCTATCCTAGCTAGAAGACTTAACAGCCAGTGGAGTATCCATTAAAACCGGTAACTATTCGGTTTTAATGGATCGAATTTTGGTGAATCGCAGAAAATCGTACTGTTGAGGCGAACCAACCCCTTAGCTTCCACTCGACACCACCAAAACGACACCATCCGTGGTGTATGAAAAATCTAGTCCATTCGACACCACCCTAGTGATGTGCTGTTCCGCCATTAGTTTTTATGAATTTTATGTCGTCAGTATTAGTATCCATGTCCATTGTGAAAAATTAAAATATTCGGACGGAAAGACAATAATATGCAAATTACACTTAACAATGTCAAGATGACCATTTGAGTGACAGATAAATATAAACTTTATTATATGACATATAGTTCCGCCATTAGTTTTTATGAATTTTATGTCGTCAGTATTAGTATCCATGTCCATTGTGAAAAATTTAAATATTCGGACGGAATAATATGCAAATTACAGTTAACAATGTCAAGATGACCATTTGAGTGACAGATAAATATAAACTTTATTAAATGACATATACCTCATTAATGAAACTGCTTGAACTTAATTGGAGTTTTCATATCAACAACTTTGTATGTAGTAACCTCACTATTAGTCGGTGGTGTCGTATGGACTAGTGATTCCATACGACACCACCGATGGTGTCGTTTTGGAGGTGTCGAGTGGAAGGAAGGAACCAACCAACAGAAAAGGTCGATGTCAATCGTTCTGAGTTGGCGACACCAGACATACCATAGGGTGGGCATAGATAACTTCAAAACCGAGGCACAAAAAAGTGGAAACCAATACTATTAAAACGAGGTACTATCGGCAACTGCCCATCGGAATTGAAAAAAAAACACTTTGCATCAAGGAATAAATCTTCTAAAAAAGTGCTAATGACCATCCCAACCGTTATCTGTTCAATATATTTTTAATTTTGAGACAGAGATAGCAATGAAGTATCAATTTTGGGACAATTGATTTGTTAGAAACCTCAGGGTTTAAAGGTCAGCTCCACTATTGAAGTTGTTTACTATGATGATGAGAAGTCATATGAAAGACAAGGCGCAACAATCACTATTTCGATAAGAGACATCGGACATTTGTACGAGATCTATGAACCCGATAAGATAAACGGCATCCCAGATTAAAGCGATCAAAATGTAAATACAACAAAAACATCTGTAAGTCGTGTTACGGCATGACAAATGGTTTTTATACATACATACATACAAACTTTCATATTTATAACATTAGCTTGATAAATACGAGCGCAACAGAAAATTTTCTGTGAAATCAAAAAAAGCGTCCAATGTTTGTCCAATTCTACAACTGTTAGTACAAATGTTTGCAGAATGGCATGGTGTTCATAGCAAAAGATGGGTCAAACGTTTGGTCAAAGCGTCGCAGGAGATGGCTTGACGCCAAAACCGATTCGCGCGATTACTGTCCGCGCCGAGTTACACGCAACGTATCGCGTTCTATACGGAGCACCCGTTTCGTGCGGTATCAAATTAGACGTGGGAAAACTGAGACGGTTAGCTGTTTAAGGGTAACATTATAACTGAGATGTAGAACGAAACATCTCAGGTGTCAATCGGATTGTGATACCTAAACCTGACAATCCTTTTAGTTTTACATTTATTTACAGACATGTCTCTCTCTATGTATGTATGTGTGCGTGTTTGTGTGGTTTGCGAGGGTGAGGGTGTATGTGTTAGTGAGTGAGTGAGAGGATAAGGGTGCGTGCGTGTGGGTGTGTGTGTCGCGGACCCCGGAGTCTGTGGATTGGCAAAATTAAAAAAAAAAGGAGCACTGGTTTAGAAATCTGCTAGTTGTAAACAGTTGTGTTCCGTTTTGTTGATCTACTATGACCGTCTTTGTCTGATTATTGGGCTACAAACAGTGCCACTTCACACACCCTTGTGAACGTAACTATCGAGATCCCGCTAATTGAGCACACGTATCTACTTCAAATTCTCGTCTTAAATGATTCATTCAAAGATTTTCGTATTTTTTATCGTATAGCGTGGACGGGACGAGTAGTACATGTGCCTGACGGTAAGCACACGCCTGCCCATAACAGCACATTGTCACGCTGCTATCGACGATTGCATTGTCACGACTTGATGTCAACATGAATTTGTGAATAGCACAAATCATTACCTAGCACTGCACTGCGACCTGCGTCCGTCCGTAAGCCAGATATACAATAAAATGATTTATCTCTATGCCCTGTAATTTTACTATAAGCATTACCTTTCAAACCGGATCACAGCGATGTTGGCACATTACTGCTTGACGGTAGAATAACCGGCAAACGTGTAGTACTTTCCCAGGCGAACTCTGCAAAGAGTTCTATTAAGTGCTACAATAATGGCTGCAATTTTGCAAATTTGTTGAAATAACTGAAGGGCACTATGCTGTTACGGCCAGGGGTGCTGCTTCATTATAATATTTATAATCATCGTAATCTAAAATGGAGCACAATTGGAGCACATTACTGTTCGGTGGTGGAGTAAGTAGTCGAGTTGTGATGTGTGCAGGCAGTAGTGGACACTACGAATAATTAATTACTCTATCTTTTTATAGACACGTTTCTACATAGTCATCTAAATGTTGCTAATAAATCTGACAAAAGACGAGTGCAGAAAGCCCAGAACTACTTAAACATTTCGGAAAATATACCAGAACCGAAAAAGGTTAATTTCCCAAAAGGTCACAATTTATTTCGCCGTTTTAGGAAACTAGCAATTTGATTGATATCAGAAGTTTTAGGACCGTTAATAAAATTGCCTCATTTATAACTCAACTCGTAAAGGCTTCAGAACGATTTATGGTCGAAATAGGTGAGTGACGGAATGGCCAAATTATCTTCAAAATTTATTGAACTACGATATTCCGTGGGAAATTTTATGTTTTATTCATAAACTTCGATTGTGGCGTCCCCGATTCTGTGCAGTACGGTTATGGAGTTAGCGAAAAACTTGCCCAGGCCAACGCTTCCGTATCGGAAGCCAGCCGGTTTCTCCTCCGAAATTAGAGAAGACTGATGTTTAAGACCTGTTCAGATAAGCGCTTGCGGTTTCGCTGCTTAGTCTGTCGAAGCTACATAATTCTGATAAGTGATGCGATAGTAATTTCAATGGTAACGAACCTAGCAGTCCATGAATACTGAATTTACGTTCTCATGTTTTTACAGTTCCATCCCACCCCGGAACTTATACACATAGTGCTCAAACATCAGGGGCGAAGAGCACCTATAAAAGCTATCACCACGGCGGAGATTAGCTATCAGTCAACGAGATCCCACCGAGGAAAGTTGTTGACTGATCCCCAGCGTGCACAACGAGGAGGTTTCCGAGCCGCGCATACAACTTTCATCCTCTATTTCTACCTCTTACAGCCCTTTTCTTTTACGCTTTGCATTAAAAAGGACTTCAATCCCCTTTCCCAAAAGCACTAAATTATTTTTGGACCAAATTTCATTTATATCGATTTCGTAAAAGACAGACACTTATTTTCGCACTTACAATATTACTAGGATGGCCAAGAAGCATCGTATATAAATATGAATAGGTCCTAACACTGCATAAGTTGCAAATAATTCGTCTTTCTTCTTCCCATGAAAAACTAAAATGAAACGGAATGAGACGCCAACAACCTCCGCACGCGTGACATGCAGACGAGTGACTAATGTGGCTCAACACTTTCTGCGAAGCCAATCTGTATTTTTTGTTATTTGTGTCTTCTCTCGGGAGTTTGTTGATCCGAGCCTGAGACAATGATGTAATTGTCAGTATTTTGGCTGCAAAAAGTGGCATAGTTCGACTGTTTTGGGATGAACTTTGTTATTAAAATCATCTGTTTAGTTCGCAATATATAAAATGTAAACGGTCCTACTGTGGCCTATACTGTGCGTTTGTTTTCATGGACTAACATAAATGCTATGCTATTTCTTGAGGATTCAATGTCTTTGATTTTTTTTTGATTTAATTAAACTGTGTGTTTAACAGTTAATCAGACTAACCAAGGCTTGAATCGGAACTCATCTTTGTTTTTGAAATATCGTGACTTCGCAGTATTCAGCTTTCAAGCAACTGTCTCCATCAGGTAGTTTTGACACACCACGCAATGATTCTTATTAAGTAGTTATTTTATTAATTCATGTTGGATTCATTACTTTTTCGAAATTGAACAAAATCGCGGTTTGACGACATGCGTTGTTTATTACCAGACAGTTCGCGGAATAAGCTCAGAAGTTGTAATTGTTGTAAGAAATTTAGAGCCACCAGAAGAATTTAAGCAACTTCAGTATTCAGTATCTCTGGGGCGATGAGTAGGTTTTTAACGAATTCAATACGCTCCATCGTAGACCTTATTGTCGCTTGCATTTGCGAGTTGGTGGTCAAGTGCAAAGCCTATTGTCATCATCGATTAAAAAACAAATTTGCGGTGGTTCGAAAAGGAACACAACATCATCTTTTCTTGGGCATGACATAATCAAGCTGTTCCAATCCTTGAGATGACACAAGTTGGTAGGAAAAAGAAAACCGGTTGCGGAAGAAAGTCCTGATTGCGGAACGGCCGAGAATGGGCCGGGATTGGGAGTGCCACCGTACTCTTTCGCCTTGTCCAGGACCGCATTACCTATGCCGAACTGTCAGTCAACCTCCTCTAGTTGACAACTCCTCCAACTTTGAGGCCCCTTGCACGCGCAATTTATGAGATATGCTCGTCGACTTTGTAGGGACTATTCTCAGTCTGTAAATACGTAAATTTTGATGAATATTTCAAGTGAAAACTTTTTTAACCCTGTTTAGACTTTTAGGAGAAGCACCCAAAGATAAAGTAGTTTCTTGCATTTTCTACGTATGTCTGTAAGAATAGTTAGTAAGCTTTAGTCAGTCAAGCCCTGCGTCTTTTGCGCTAGCCCAAAATTCGGTATCTTCTAAGGGCAACTTTCATATCTCGCTAAAAAAAAAAGTCTCCGAAAACCTGAGATTGTACGACAAAAACAAAACACTACCTTACCTACCTGTCAACAGCTACAAAAAATCGCAACATAATTATGTATTTTCACATTTTCAGTGGTCAGTATCGTTCGAGACCGCTACATTTACGATTGCCGGTTTTAATGGCGCCTCCATAAAACTACAAAGCCGCGACCACTCGGCCACTCTCGTCTCCCGGGAGTAATGACTACTCATTATCACTGCTAATTGTTTGAGTTACAGGCCGAGTGAAAACGATGGATGGACTCGGCACTAGGGTGACTACGATTATGTCCAAAACTTACCCTATAAAAAACTGACTGACAGGTAGATTATAATGATATTTTTCTAGTGTAGCTACGTTTAGAATGATACACTATCCCTGAGTAACAGAATCTAGGTACATTGTTAAATATTATTTCGTGTGTGAAGCTGGGACGCTAACCTAAACTAACATTATAAAGATTTGAACTTTAGTTTGTTATCTTTCACGCAATGACTACTCGACCGATTATAGAATTTCTTTCAGCATTATAAAGATATACTAGTACTACATATACGGAGTGTTATAGGCAACCTTTGTAAAAAAAATATAGGGATTCCCGCCTAAAATGGTATAATACTCGTAGAACCTAAGGTATCAAAATTAATCCTTGTCTATTTAAATGGTATGATAACTAAGGTTGATTAATTATATACTTATATGTAAATTTCACTTTAATTTATTCGGATAGAATTTTTAGTTTAGAAGTAACTAAACAGAATAATGCAATAATTATGATTTTTCATTTGTTTTAGAAAACATTTAGAAAAATCTAGCTACATATTTTACCGAGTGTTACAGTCCGATATAAAATTCCATCAAATGGTTATGATGTGGTGACCCTACTCACGACTATTTCGGCTAATGAGTGTTCACAGACGTGTCTTCATTCCGCAGAGATTGCGGGGGTCTGGAGCAGTCTCCTGGCCTAGTTATGGACGTTGCCCCAATATTAAATTCATTTTTAGCCGCTCACAATAGCAAATTTACAATGATTTGTTTGCTTTTGACCGTCATATCGCCTGATGTTAAGCGACGATTTCATTAAAATTAGTGACCTACGTGCGATTAATTTCAAAATTGAAGTTGGTTGCTTTGTTTTTGATGTCGGTTAAAAAGGGGGAAGGCAGATCAGATACACACTCTGCGAAATGCATCCGATATAAATCGATAAGCTAGCCACTCTGCGGCGATGTATAAGACGTCTTTTTCGAATGAGGGTGTCGTAGCCTATGTACTCTACCAATATTATCAACGCGAAATTAAGCATGTAATATAATATACGAGTATTTTCTTTGTTACTCTTTCACGCAAAAACTACTAAGGGGATTTGGATGAAATTTGGTACACACATAGATAATGGTCTGGAATAACACATAGGGTATTTTTTATCCCGAGAAAATAAAGGGATCGGGAACTATGCGAACGAAACCGCGAGTGCTGCTAGTTTTTTTTTAAAATTAATTTTAGCCACTCCACAGACTTCGGGGTCCGTGACCTTTATCATTACAATTATTTATACATTTTTTTACATATTTCTTGGATTAGGAGAGAAGGGGACAACAGGGGGGTGTTGTGAACATTTTGAACAGTATTTTATTTATATTTGTGCCCGTTCTTCAGATCCGTGTTAGATGTTTTAATTCTTATTCTATATTTCGGAATTGGATTCCAATGAGAGCCAATTGCAGACTGAATTCCTCGAGTATTGTTTGTACGATATCGTGGCCTAGTTACGGTCAAGAATATTTATTATAATTTCAATTGAATTACATTTACATTTTAGTAGCGGTAGGACTCTTGGCGGAGTCCGCCTGAGGAAGTGCCACACCTTTGCCAGTTATCCTACCGCTAAGCAGTAATGTGCAAACATTACTGATGTGATTATGAGTGTGGGTGGTCCCATGCACAATAAGTATGTAATTACAACTAAATAAGTATTTTATGATGGCTGGTGGCTGTTGGAAACGTAAGACCGAGGATCGTGATGAGTAGCGTATTATAGGAGTGGCCTATGTCCAGCAGTGGACGAACACAGGCTGATGATGACGGAGAAGAATTTTATCAGCTATTTGGATCCCATAGTAAAAGCGTGTCTAGTTTCGAGCTAGATAGTGGCGTATGAAAAGTCCACCAACATTTATTTATTTATCAAAGTGAATAGTAATCGTATACCACAACCCACAGTTCGTTACGCCGTAGTATCCCCCCCCTGGAGTGTTCCATCTCCCAGCATCGAGCGGGTAGCAACGAGCAACGCTGCACACGTTGCGCGTTTTCGAGCCCGCGTGGGCGAGCGGCCGAGCCCTCGGTTCCGTGCGAATTACCCAATGTCCACCGAAATAGAACATTTGTCAATAATAATCGGGATAAATATAGAGGCCACGACTAATACGAGTGTTTTATACAAAACGTTTGTCTAAAGATTCTAAAGCGACGCCTGTAATGGAAGCGGATGAAATTTGAAACGCGTCGAGCCATACTAGGCTAAGATATTCTTGATGATGAGTGGTTTAAAACTGAATCTTGCAATCTTGGAGCCGTCAAATAGAGAATGAATCGGTTTTATGTAAGCGGACTCCATCGTGAACGGCATTGTCACCGAACATCAGGCGAGATGGCGGTCGAGTTGAAAAAATATTTAATGATAGCCCTTTCCATGCGTTCTTGAGTGAAGACCGCGCATTGGTACCTAAATGTATGTATGTATGTTCTGAGTTTAGATGGAGTGACGATAAACGAACGACAGCATGATTTGGGTGGCAATGTAAACCTCACGATCAGTCAGAGTAGTGAGTAGTGAACCATGGGAGACGTCTATGTCCAGTAATATACTACAGTAGGCTGATGTTGATTGGTTCTTCAAACTCGTAGTAGAATTGCCACCATTCACAGCTAGCTAGCTTTCTAGATACAGTAGTATATTTATACAGATTTTATTTTATCACCCATAGGTCTGCGTTTGATCAACAACTGGCCTAATGGTAAGCGCCGGTGTGGTCGAAAATGACGCACGCTGACCTAGAAAGTACCTATTCACTCTGACCTTGAAAAGTTCTAGATTTTATCTCTCAGGGAACACGGAGGCCGGCAACTTATTCCACTCCAAAGCTGTACGTATGAGGAAAGTGGATTCAAACAGTTTTGTACGATTTTTGGGAATATCCTGTGTATGGGTGGTAGTGGGCCGTTTTACAACTTGATACTGTAGTTGAAAGAAGGAAGAAAATAATAGGTCATGGAAATCCGCTGCACACTCTCCGTATTATGTTCTACTGCTGGGTCTTTGAACCTTCTCATAATTATCAGAAGAGACAAAACTCCATAGTCCGTTATGCTGCTCAAATATATTTGGATTGTATATGTTGACAGACCTCATAGCTCAATTGGTGATGAGTCTGCTCACAGAGCCGTGGGTAGTTGGTTCAATTCCCATTCAGGACAAATACTGTCTTATTCCGGGTTTCTATGTAATATAAATAATTTTATTATTGTTTTTACAGTAATGCAACGAGAATTAAACGAGCAAATCCTCGGGGCACTGCTAGGATTTTTAAAATCGTCGACTCATAGTCGAACTAATCAGTCAAGTTGATATGTATTTCCTTGCCTATTACTCACAAACATGTCGAAATACGACGTTATATATCGTTGTTCTTTATTAGCCTCCAAACAAAGGATATTCGATGTGAAATTGCTAGACATGCTTTATCAATGTACTATAGTACACATGAAGAATTGCCACACTAAAGATATGATGAAGGTCTTTAGTTTCCTCGACAAATAAATGAAACAGGGACGGAATTACAATTTTAACAAAACTCGGGAAAATTACAGCGATTATAAACTTACAGCCGTGTCACAAGTCTCGGGATCTACTCGGGATTTCTCTCTCTGCCACACGATGGACCCGGCACCCGCACGGTGAAGAATCCATGGAATGCTAAGAAGATCGTCTCGTCTCTTCTATCTCTCTAAGAAGTTCGTCGTAAGATATTAAGTTATTGTTTAAGTAATTGTTATTTACTGGTGTGCATAATAAAGAGTTTCTCTCTGTGTCTGTCTGTCGTCTCTAGATTTCTATTGAAGTAAAGATAACTACGTACTACGTACTAATAAATTTATAGGGATTGGATATTTTGATGTTTGCTGTTCAATCACGTCGCAACATCTGAACGGAACTGGTTTAATTATTTTTTTTACTTTTATAGGTTTACACTTGATCGCCATCTCGCCTGATGTTAAGCGACGATGCGGTCTACGATGGAGCGTGTTACGTACCTAGAAGAAACCGATTCACTCTCGATTTGAAGACAGATTATAGTCTAGAAGAACACATAGTTACTTTTATCGAGTAAAATCGCAGGGGGGCTGCTAGTGTATTTATATATTTAGATCATGGGCTAGTCGTGGCCACCACGGCACAATTACAAACTTGCTGTAACCATGGAATGGAGTGACGGTTTATGAAAGGCAGCTGGTGGCGACTGGAATCGTAAAGCCGAGGATCGGACCGAGTGGTGTATTACTAAAGAGGCCTATGTCCAGCTGCGGACGGAATATGAGGACATATAGGATATGAGGATACCATGCCAAGTGTTAGGTAATTCAATAGTCGAGCTATAATGATTTTGAGCCCGGAGAAAACAATCCGCCAGTCTATCGTTCATGCTTCTTTAGACTTCTGGTTCGATTAGATAGCTGGAATTGAGAGGCCACTTTGAATTCGCTGACATTTTAGCTCAAGATACAGTGGGGTTCGAACCAAGGCCAGAGTTGCCGTTCTCCTGACTTGACCAGCCACAACTTGTAACCACACAAGAAGATCGGAAGCAGTCGGGATTGGCAACTTTCCTCCGCGGATCTACTACAAGCTACAAGGTTATTAATAGTAGCGCGTCATAAATTACGGAGCTATTACTGGCTTATTACGTGTGATTCAGTTTTACACTCGTGCTCATCTACACCGGGTTACGCAGGTTAGGACCAGTTCTAGTAATAAAACTACTAGCAGTGCCGCGCGATTATACCCGCGTAGCGTAATATACGTACACCAGGAGGTTTCCTGGTATATATGTTTTAATCTATCTTTTGATATAGTTCTCACTCCTATCTTTGGATAGATCATATTTTCTATAAAATAAAAGTATCTTTAAAAAATCAGAATAGCCCTCTTTCTGAGCTTCACGCGATTAATGGATGACCCCGTCCCCTTTGACGGGCAGCGACTGATCAAGAGTTCTCACCGCCCTGGACTAGTCGTGAGATGCACCCCCGCTTACAAATGTTAAAAACAGGGCCTCCTAAGCGTTCTCGGTTCACAGCGCATTTAATTTTAGTGTTTTGCCTTGGTCTAGTTGAAATATTATGTAGGGCAGATGCAATGATGCTAGATTAATAGTGCATAAGAAGCCACGGTTTTAGCGCGCCTCCCTGATCCTCGCGCCCCATTAGGCTGCAGCCTAATTAGCCGCCTAATGCCCGAGCGACACGAGGCTAGTTTTTCAAGCTAGGATTGCAAGCTAGTACTAGTAAGGCAGTACTTCTAGCTTCGTGTAGACAAAACTAGCGTTGTCTACACGAAGCTGAAAAAGAAAGGGAAAGGTCGAAGGCACCCGAGCGCGAGGTGGATCACCGATGAGGTAGACGGACCAGATTATGGTCGCGGTGGATGATCCTTTGCACGTGTGCACCAGGAAGGCCGTTGCTAGGAGCGAATGGCGACGAATTGTAAAGCGGGTCATTGACGAAGACAAATGACGACCACGACCACTGGCAAGTGTACCGACTAAGAAGAGCTTGCTATCCTAGCTTGAAAAACCAGCCTCATATAATGGTTAGTCAGGGCCTGTCCGAGACACAGACGCCGCGGCAGCAATGCCCATCGTTACAACCTCGAGACGTCGAGACACATTCTCAGCGTAACTCTTTATTGGAATGGCGTAGTGACTGCAGCCCGATAGCCAAATGGTCGCGTGTTATCGATTACTCACGCTCGCGTAATGTGTCATTGTTTCCCGCTAGGTATGTTAACGCTATGGCTTCGACAATGCAACGCACACCTTTACTCATACAATCTTGGTGACTTCAAGTCGAGAGTGAATCGGTTTCTTCTAAGTAAGCACGCTCCAGCGGTAAGTAGTCAGGCGAGATGGCGTCCAAGTCCAAACCTATCGTCACTGATTATAAAACTAGTGGTCTGTTCTGGCTTCTCAAATAATGCCGTTTATAATATCTTTATTTGCGAAAATGGGTACAAAAGGATATTAATAAGAAATGAGTATATAATACTACATACACTTCAAACTCATCGATTTAACGTATGAATGACTAAAATATACTCGAAATGTGGGCCCACCGTCTAGATCGTCATCCGACCGACCGACGATGTATTTCTGTTATATTCAGCAAGACGCTAATTCAATTAAAATATAATTTCTATGTAACATATTTATGTGTCACGAAACAGTCCAAAGCAGCAAATTGATTACAAGTATGACGCATGTGTCAGACATCGCTGTCCTCGACCATATTTGAGGGATAAGGGCAACCTCAAAAAGGCTCATAGGCAATGACACTCTTGTGCGAAAAAGACTACAAAGTCTTGAGCATCGCCGAAAAATCGCTAGCCTATCGGTTTTTTATCGGATACACTTCAGAGAGTGTGCAACTGATCTGCATGATCTAATACCACCTTGCCCTTTTTTCTATCTGAATGTTCGTAGCTCGAAAAAGCGACATCGTTTCATGGTTGATGTTCCAAAGACACGAACGAAGAGGTTTGACTCTACGTTTGTGATAAGAACGTCTAGGCTGTGGAATGCGTTGCCTGAGTGGGTTTTCTGCAATGGTTATAATCTTTGTGTCTTCAAATCGAGAGTGAATCGGTTTCTTCTAGGTAAACACGCTCCATCGTGGACCGCATCGTCGCTTAACATCAGGCGAGATGGCGGTCAAGTGTGAGCCTATAAAAGATAAAAAAAAAACCTACTTACTATGTTTCGGTTTAAGGTGCAATCGTTTAATGTTGCAAATGACCCTGGGGGGCTGTGGGAATATTTATCACAATATGTGTTTTAAACTAGGTACGTTCTCGTTATGTTCAACAATCTTGTTATTTCTTTCAGTAACATAGTAATGTCTGCCTTCATTAGCTACCACTGGGACTAGGAGTCTTATAAGCAGAGAGGCAAGTCCATAATCCACTACGCTGGTCTAGTACGGGTTGGCAGCTGACACAAACATGTCTTCGAAAATCTGTTTTTTTTTTTGGAAGTCATTCGTCACAATGCTTTTAATCTTATATATAGAAATGGATCTTCAAAATGGATGTACGCTCATAACTTATAAAGGCCTGCACCAAATTGGATGATTCTTCGTTTCACGTGTTCGTAATTGTCAAGACAATGTTTGTATACAAACAAACTGCCCTAGTGGCTTAGTTGGTAGTAGCTCTGCCTGCGAAGCCGAGGGTCGTGGGTTCGATCCCCATCCAGTGCAAATATTTGTGTGATGAATTCAAATGTTTGCACTGTGTCTGGGCGGCCATTCTATGTATAATAAGTATGTATTTAAAACTATATAAGTATTATCTCAGCTATCTGGCTGCCATCACACAAGCTTTGCTTAGTTTGGGGTCAGATAGTGTTGTTTGTGAATTGTCCACCAATACTTATTTATTTATTATTTAAAAATTATAAAATATGAAAGAAAAAAAAGGATGGCGGTACGAAGTTCGCCAGATCATCTACTTTATCATAATAACAACCAGTAGCGATGAAAAACCCGACTCATGCACGTACAGGAGAGATTCGAAACAACAAAGTTAACAAACGAAAACTAATGTTTGCCTTGAAACTATCTACAGCGTACTTTGCGAAAGGTCTTTCTTTGTCTGTTTTCATTACCCCAATTTCCAACCTTGCCTTGGTTCTATTTCGCGCCGGCACAGCGCGTCTGTGAATAGGCATATTTACTGGTTTTGGCGCGAACTTGACACGGTGGCCTTCCGCCGGGTGCCCTTGCGCTTTTCCTTGCAAGGTCTTTTGATCGTCGGATTTGGATAGCACTGCTAAGTAATAATTTAGTAAATCTTCGACGCAATAATTTCGAAAAAAGAAAAACTGACTTCAATGTATAACTCAACTCAGACACGCGACCAAATTTCATTAGAAGCTATCACTAAGTAATGAAGCCAACGTTAAATGAAATTAAATTTTATTTTTTTGTTCATATTTCAACAAGCACAAAATTAAAAATTTTGACTAACCCCTCGGAATTGTTATCTATACAACATTCTACTAGTCAAGCCCTTTCATTTGATACCCATATTAAGGGAGTTTTGTAAAAAGAAATGTATTTCGCCATTTTGGATTTGAAATTCGTCGTAGTGCAAAGTATTCTACTAGTTAACCCCTTTCGTTTGACACCCATATTGTGGTAGTAGTGAAAAAAATAATATTATTCGCCATTTTGTGGTGGCGGCCATCTTCGATTTGAAATTTGTTATAGTGTATAGTATTCTACTAGTTAAGTCCTTTCATTTGATACCCATATTGAGGAAGGTTGTGAAAAAATATTTTGTCCGCCATTTTGTAGAGGCGTCCATCTTGTATCGATATTAACCAAACATAGCTAAGAACATCCGCACGGATATTAACCTTCAAATAAAAAAAACTGCATCGAAAATCGGCCCATCCGTTTGAGCTCTACGGTGCCACAGACAGACATCGACGCATGCGCGGTCCCAGGGGGGGTCACAGGGAACATGACCCCCCCCCAAAATCGTATACGTTAAACAAAAAATCTAAGAAAATTATAAATTTCTAATAGTACATAGACTATTAGATAACGCGGGAAACAACTATAACGGGAACTACGCGGGTAAATCGTGGGGCGCTACTAGTGAAGTATTTTTGCTCGATTTATTGTATTTCTCCTTGTGACCCCCCCAAAACCTGAGGCTGCGTACTGGTGACCCCTCCAAAATTCGAGGCTGGGACCGCGCCTGCATCGACGTCAAACTTATAACACCACTTTTTTGGTCGGGGGTTAACCGCCACACTGATTTCGATAAAATTTATAAGGGACCACCTCTGTATTATGATCTACCAAACCAAAAAGAACCAACAAAATTGATTCATCATTGGCGGAGCTATCGCGTAGCATCCATACAAATAATACTACATCCTAATTGAGAACCTTGTCCTTTTTCGAAGTCTGTTAATCATAGAGTACACTCCGCGAGGAATAAACTGAGCTTTGCATTAGTGTGAGTGATCACCAATCAGGCAGGAGCTTGAAATTTTGTCCGCGAGGTATAGGCTGAGCTTTGCATTAGTGTGAGTGATCACCAATCAGGCAGGAGCGCGGCGAGACAGAATGGCGCCGCGCCTAAGGCCGGTTGTCACACCTACACTATCCATGTACACTCACACAAATTCAAAGCTCAGCTTATGCCTCGCGGAGTGTACCTGGTTGACCGAGCTTTGCTCGGCTTAAATGCGTTTATAAAGGGCTCTTAGTAAAAGATTTTCTCAGAAAAAAAAGATAAAACCCGAGTGTCTTCATCAGGATTCGAACCGAGGCCTGTTGACTCCGAGGGCGAGAATACTCCGTCTGAACCATTAAGACTTAAAGAACAGTGGCGAAATAAGTTATCGTATTCTAAAGACATTGTATGAGTTTTACATTGTCTAAAAACGCGCATAAAATTATGGTTTTAAAAAATAAAACCTAGCTAGACCGATTTATCGTCCCCGAAACGCCCTGTATACATAATTTCATGAAAATCATTCGAGCCGTTTCCGAGATTCAGATTCTATATATATATACCTACAAGAATTGGTCGTTTAAAGGTAATAAGAATACACTAATGTTATAATCGTGTAAAACTGTGAAGATGGGTGATGGGTGTGTATGTAGGTCGATGGTCAAAAATATGAAATGAGTATGTAATAACTCCATAACACATCAAACACATCGATTTAACGTATGAATAACTAAAATATACTCGAAATGTGGATCCACCGTCTCCACAAATGTGGATCAACAAAGTACCATACAGTTATTGCGTGAAAGACAAAGTACAGACATTTATTTGATCATCATCAATCAACAGCCCACTAAATGTTCCCACTGCTGAGACTCGGGCCTTCTCTCGCAGGGAGAGAGTTAAGGCCATAATCCACCACGCTGGCCCAGTGCGGGTTGGTCGATGACACAAGACTTCGAAAGATTCTAGGTACATGTCGGTTTCCTCACGATGTTTTCCTTCACCGTTTTAAGTTAGCGGCATTAAGCACACGACTTCGAAAAGACAGTGGTGCGTGTGGGGTTTGAACCCGGGGTCTCCGGATCGGCAGGCGCCGTTCTCCCGACTAGACCAGCCGTAACTTGATCCTTATTGGATCCGTCCATCTTTAATAACTATCTGGGGGTTAGCGCCTTACTAATATAGGTCTCGCTCTGACATTGCTTTATTTCCGCTTGATATTATAGAGAGAGCAATAACAAAACCATAGCCGTTTTTTGTGCGGTCGCAGAGGTTTTTATATTGGAACGAAGTTCCTTATCGCGCGTTGTGAAAGGGGGCTAGACAGAAAAAATTCTTACGAAAAGTTGTCACGACACTTTTTGCTATTGTAAGGTGTGCGGCGTCGCATGTTTCTTTGTCTGTCTCTCTCTCTCTTATAGAAAGCAAGCCAGATATTTTCATTTCTATTTCGCATTGAACAGTGTGGTGTCGCGACGATTATTTTTGTTGAGTGTATACGGGTTTTTAATAAATAATAAAAAAAAGGAATTCCTTCACTAATTAATCGAAAGGAACTTCGTTCCATCCGGGTGTCCCTTGACACCTCTCAAGTTTTTTTTTCACTCCTGTAGTTCCGAAGAAACGAGTTATTTCCCGTGACAATAAGTACTATTCCTTACTGTAATCTAATTGTGAATCAAGTTTTGGCGGTAGACCCGCGGGTCTTTTCTTTTTGCTTGAAATGATAGAGACAGCAATAACAAATCCATAGCCGATTTCATTAGGCGGTAGAGGGGCCGATCCGTTCAAACTTTCTGTCGTGATCGCCCGACAACCACATATTTTGCCATTTATAATACCTATTACTAGGAAAATGGTTAGATATAACTTAAGCTTCAATAAAATTAAAATAAGGCCTTTTTTCAGAAAGAGTAAAGATAGATAGATTTTTTTTATCTGGGCAGAGCCTTTATTAACAAAACTAAAATACAATGAGAACTACACTACACTACAAACCTACCTAACTAACTACTTAGACTAAGCACACCTGAATTATCCATAGACCACTGTAGGTCTACAGATAATCAAGATGTTCAAGCCCACTACCAATCGGAAGCGTACCCAGCATGCTGGCGGCATTACCACGCTGAATGGCAATGCTTATGCGTTGGGCCAAATAAACGCCAGCATTTTGGTCACGCGTCGCGTCGACCAAGCGATATATATAGATAGATTAACTCTTTATTGCACTTCACAAGTAATATAATACAAAGTTCCAAAAATATACAAAATCAAAAAAAAAATAAGTATTGGCGAAAAAGACGTTCAATAGATATCGCATAAAGTAGACACAGGAAAGAAATAATTTATGCAAACCCGTCTTTATTACGATTGTTGCTCGAAATCGTTTTCCGTTTCCCATCTGACGTGATAGAAGTAGCCTACGCGTTACTTTGACGTATAAATTACGTCACCGTAAAGACTAATCCGATTCCGCCTTACGATTTACATTTATAAAAAAAATATGATGACGGGATCCTCTATAGGCGTTTCTTTTCCGGTAGCCCAAACATTAAGAATTACTCACAAGTAAGTATGCCAAATAATTCTCACATAGCAATATTGTTTTTATCTTATCACAGACAATCAAACAAGATTGTAGCGATTAGTGATATAATTAAAAAGATTTTGTGAATTTTTTGACTTCTGAGTACTATAATATACCTAGCACATTACTCGGTATTCCGATAGAGCTTAGCTAAAATTATAAATTACTATTACTACATTATGTTCAGACTTTAGCGACTTGAGGCCCTATGAAACGATGCTGTGGCCTATAATTGACGGGCCTATAAATCATGTGTCGTGGTATTAAATAATACAAATTAGTGCACACTCTCTGAAGTGTATCCGATGAAACCCCGATAAGTTAGCAACTTTGCAGCAATGTTCAAGACTAAATTTGTATCGGATAAAACCGCGATAAGTTAGCAACTTTGCAGCAATGTTCAAGTTTTTTTACGAAAAAGCGTTGCCAAAAACCTTTGAGCCTTTTGGCACATCTCTGGCAGCTAATTCGACCCATACCAAAAGTGCGAGCAGTACTTCATACTAGAGCGAATCAATTAATTTTTAGCGTGGAGTGACGATACGAGCAGGACATGTGCCTGATGGTGCCTGGTGGCACATAACAGCACAGTACACGCAGCTATTGGAACATGAAAAGTCCAAATCCTTACCTAGCACTGCACTGCGCTTGTCACCCAGAGATCTAAGATATTTTATCTCTAAGCCCTGGAATTTCTCTGGAAACATTGCCCTTCAAACCGGTACACAGTCTCTATACTTGGTATAGCACTGTTCAGACCTCAGACTTGAAGTGCCTTCGCAACTTTAACTTACGATTTTTCAAGAATCGTCTCACTCCGGTACATACCAATCAAATCCTATACTCATATCAAGTATCGAAATGTATGTAAAAGATAATAAATAATAAGATAATAATAGTAATTAACCAAACCAAAATGTATGCCTTTTGTTTTTTTTTACATTTGTAGTGACGAGACGAACAGGATACATTGTTATGACACAACCAAGTGCCTATGCTTAGTTTGGGCATATATCTATATCGTATCTATATTATCTATTCTATGGTTTGGGTCTCGTTAGTATAGTGTGAGGAGTGTCCACCGATATTGATTTAACACTAGTAGCGCCCCGCGGCTTTACCCACGTAGTACCCGGGACAAAAAGTAGCCTATATGTTCGTACAGACTACAATCTAACTGTAGGTACCAAATCTTAATCCTATCCGTTCATACATTCTGATGTGATAAAGCAACAAACATCCAAATATATCTAGAATCTAGATATCAGCTATCTATCCAGCTCCCGTAAAACAAGTTTTGTTTAGTTTCGGAACGCTCGTAGCTCGAAAAAGCGACATCGTTTCATGGTTGATGTTCCAAAGACACGAACAAAAAGATTTGACTCTACTTTAGTGAACGTCAAGGCTATGGAATACGTTGCCTGCGTGGGCTTTTCCCGATGGTTACAATCTTTGTGCCTTCAAATCGAGAGTTAATCGGTTACTTCTAGGTAAACACGTTCCATCGTAGACCGGATGATAATTCAATGTTAAAATTTTTCAAACAAATTTTCGCCACGTTATTTTGTCTTTAGATTATGGCATACCTCATCTTCGTTTCTTTAATTATATCGATGCCTGGGGGAGAAAAATTACTCTCATATTTTCTAAGCGCTCCAAAAGAAGAATATTCAAAATTCGAAAAAATCACGAAGACTTCTATTGTTCTCGTGACCACGGCGGTTGTAACGCTGCGGAAACGTCGATGTAATTAAACAATAATTTGTATAGTGACCAAGTCATGTACATATCGTGTTTACATTATGTGTTCAAATTGCGAAAGCTTAAAAACAATAATCATGAAAATATTGTTCAATGCATGCTCGAAACACGAAACCTATAAGATCGTTTCGAGTTGGAAAGCGCTCCAGTTACTTATATTTTGAGCCGGTGCGTTACACCGCGACGTGTTAAATCGTTAAAATATAAAATAGTTGTACGTAAATGATGTCCAGTAACATTCCCGCGTATCCCGACCGGCGCACGCGCATTCCAACCTCGTGTGTCATTCGGGCTTTTTGTCGCCACGGGAATCGCTAATGAATCCTCGCTTACGCTTGCGCATATACCTATAACATTACCTTTGATGTATGTTAAATATGTCGGTGGACATTCCTCACACAACAGTAACTACTAGCCCCAATTTTTTTTAACTTTTATAGGTTTACACTTGACCGCCATCTCGCCTGATGTTAAACGACGATGCGGTCTACGATGGAGCGTGTTTACCTAGAAAAACCGATTCACTCTCGATTTGAAGACACCAAGATTATAACTATCGGGGAAAACCCACTCAGGCAACTCATTCCACAGCCTAGATGTTCTTATCACAAACGTAGAGTCAAACCTCTTCGTCCGTGTCTTTGGAATATCCACCATGAAACGGTGCCGCTTCTTTGAGTTACGAGAAAAACGATAGAAAAAAGGGCAAGGAGGTATTAGATCATGCAGATCAGTTGCACACTCTCCGAAGTGTATCCGATAAAAAACCGATAAGCTAGCTAGCTTGCGGCGATGTTCAAGACTATGAAGTCTTTTTTGCGCTAGAGTGTCTTTGCCTATGAGCCTTTTGGCACGCCTCTCAATCGATTCCAGAGCCTAAAGCTGATACTTAGCCGATCCATCCCAAAGGTGCGAACAGTACTCCATACAAGAACGAATCTGTGCTTTGTATAATAAAAGTAATTGTTCAGATTTGAAGTACTTTCGCACCTTTGAGAGGATACCTAGTTTTTTGGCAGCTAATTTAGCCTTGGACTCGATGTACGAGCCAAAGTTGAGCGTAGAAGTCAAGGTAACGCCCAAAAGCTCAAGATGATCAGTAACCGGCACAGATACACCGTACCGTTCAATTGCTTGGCCGTACCGTTCAATGTTTGGCGATCGTCCTCTTCTTGTGTGGCCCGGGCCTTACCACCGGAGTCGGAGTTCGCGTCGCGCTCGCCTTCGAGTCATTGTTCCCCGTATCGGCCGCGCGACCGATATGCGATCTACGCTTTGTTACATTGATAACTCACGATATCTTCGTTGGTTAGTCGGTAGTTAGGTAATTGACGAGCGTGCCGACCTTCGGTAAGTATGATAGGTATACTAGCAGGACCCCGTGGTTTCACACGCCATACGCGGGGTAAATAGCCTATGTGTTCTTCCCGACTGTAATTTAACCGTGTTCCAAATTTCAACCCGATACCTTCAAACTTTACGACGTGGTTAAGCAACAAACATCCAAAATTTTTACATTTATAGTATTAATATAGAGGTACCTATACATATACTTATGCTCTACGAAGATCCGTATATCCGCAGGTAATTACCGTTGCTTAGGAAGTTACTGCAGGTCTAGAAGGAGAACGCCAACTGCCGATCCAGAGCCCTAGTTCGAATCTCACGCGCACCATGTCTTTCCAAAGTCATATGCGTAATTCCGCATTTTTTTTTAAAGGGGTCTACCCCTTTATATGCTCTGGCCTTTATTAACAAAACTATAACACAATAAGAACTACACAACGCTACATAATTTCGCTAAACGCTAATTATCCATAGACCAATGAAGGTCCACAGATAATCAAGATGTTCAAGCCCACTACCAATCGGAAGCGTACCCAGTATTCTGGCGGCATTACCACGCTGAATGGCAATGCTTATGCGTTGGGCCATTTAAACGGCAGCATTTTCATTGATAAACGCCATTCCGCTAACTTAAAAACAGTGAAGGATAACATTGTGAGGAAACCGAAAGAATATTTCGAGGTTGTGCGTCATCAATCAACAGGCACTGGACTTGCGTGATAAACATATATTAATGGACATTTCACACTATCTGACCCCAAACTCAGCAAAGCTTGTTACTATGGCGGCCGGAACCAGATAGCGGATATCATACTTTTTATGAAGTTGTAAATACATATAGAAAATAATAAATAATCTTAGCATTCATGACTATTCTATGGAAACCTCCGTAAATGAATCATTCCCAAAATGGTACTCCTTACCTTAACTATTGTGTGGGAACATGTTCTGATAACCACATCCGTCATGTTTACTAATACTGTGCCATAATTATTTACATATTTTTTTCTATTGTAATAATATAAGGCATGGGTCAAATTAAATAACACTGCCATTTTAATGGGCAGAAATGTTCATTAAAAAAATAGATATTCTACTAAGTACTTACTTAATATTATAAAAATGCTAAAGTTTGGATGTTTGGATAGTTACTGCTCAATCACGTCGTAACGTATGAACAGATCGGGCTGAAATTTGAAATTCAGATAGATTATAGTCTGGAAGAAAATACTTTTTATCCCGACATAATAACGGGAACTACATGGGTAACACTGCAGGGTGCTGCTATCAAATATTATAAATGCTAAAATTATTAAATACTAGCTTTTACCCGCGACTTCGTCCGCGCCACATATTTATTAAAGTAATTGAGGCAGTACCTACTCGTATGTCTACTACCATACAAATTCACGTTTCCTAATCAAAATCGGTCTAAGTCAACGTTTTATATCTATACTTATAATAAAACTGTAACGGGTCGAATTCTGTACATTGAAGATATTTTGAAAAAAATTTTTTTGGTGCGCTCCATAGTCGATACTGATGGCGAAACTGCATTTTTTTTCTTTCATGTCTGTCTGTCTGTCTGTCTGTCTGTCTTTCTGTATAGGGATCACGCATCACGCCGAAACTACTGATTCAATTCAGCTGAAACTTGGCATGATTTTAGTTTATACTAAGGACATTGCTGTAGGCTACTTTTGATCCCCAAATTCTGATCGGTTTTCTTGCGGGAGGGGGTGAAAGTCAGAATGTGTATTTGGTTGTAACTCATGTTTGCGTTGTTTAATTTCATTTATTCTTTTTTTGTTAGAAAGAACACATTTTTTTTTATTGTCCCGTCAAAATTTGAACAATATCGGTCTGTTGGTTCGGAAATTACACAAACATTAAATAATAACGACACGCGCGGCGCGTTCGGTACATACTAACTTCTAAGTATTCTGTGTATCACAGACGATCCACAGAATATCTAGATTCTAGATTCTAGAAAGTGCCCACGTGATCGCGTCGTGTCGTCTTGGATGACAAAATAATTGTCAAAAATATATTTTGTGTGGAAAACAAACATCATTCGGTTATAATCACAGACTAAGTAGAGAGATACACTGTTATAATCGACTTCAAACATGAAGGATGTTCTCAATCGGGTTGCATGTTTTTTTATTTGGTTTTATTTTACGCGATAACTCCGCTAATTGTTAGTTGATTTTGATAATTCCTTTTTTGTTTGGTAGAAAATACTTCAAAGGTGATCTTAGATATCGAAAACAGGGAGGTAGTTTTTCAAATATCAACAAAAAACTAAAATCAGCTTAGATTTATCTGTACGACATAGTTAATAAAATTTAGCCGAATGACAGAATTAAATTACCTGTCATTGAAGTAGATTTATGTTATTTTGGAGAAAACATATCAGCATAATAAGTAGCAGCATAATGTTCCCACTGCTGGGCGTCGGGGCCTTCTCTCGCAAGGAGAGAGACAAGGCTATAATCCACCACGCTGGCCCAGTGTCGGTTGGTGGATGATATATGACTTAGAACTTAGATTATAGGTAGATTTCGGTTTCTTCACGGTGTTTTCCTTCACCGTTTTAATTACCGGCATTACGAACATGACTCTGAAAAGATAGTGGTGCGCGTGGTTTCCCTGAGTCTCCGGATCGACAGTCGCCATTCTCCCATGTGCACCCATACAACAAACTTGATTTTTTACCGTTTCTTGCTCGATACTAATAATAACGTACCCGTCACAGGTAGACGCTTTAACTATTCACTTACGTTGGAACGGCTGAATGTATCGAGTTAAAATTAAAGACACATTCTTGGTTTAGCTTAAGTAATACATAGAGTACTTATATATAGGCAATGTTTAGCCTATGTGTTCTTCCAGACTGTAATCTAATTCTATTTCAAATTTCAACCCGATCACTTGATACGTTCCGCCATGATTAAGTAACAAACATCCAAACAGTGACATTCATAATATTTACAGGACAACGTTGGAACGGCTGAACATATTTGGATGGAATTCAAAACACACGTAGTTTGAACTCAGAAATAGCAAATCGGTTACTTATAGGTTACTGTGACGTAGGAAAAACTAAGCAAATTTGGCAGAAAATTGAAACAGAGATAACTCATAGTCTGAAATACCACATTTATGTATTTATTACCGATCAACCTGAAAAGAAGCATTGGCCCTAAAGAAACAAATATTAACTATCACGTCAAAACGGCACAACGATATGGGTTGACATACGAAACACATAGTTTAGAGTCTAAAATTTCACATGGGCCAATAAGTCTACATTTTCATTTAACTCCATATTAATATAAGCATATATTTTCGTAAGGAACTTGATGTGATGATAAGGTAAAACCCAAAAATGAAAAATATATGCACCCGTTTTGGCGTAGATAATATAGGTGATTTGCGTTCACAATCAAAATAACAAGAAACATAATATTCTCATTAGACGGCGCTAATGCCAGTTTAAATCTAAAAGCACTAAAGGCCATTTAAATCGATGTTTTGCTATTGTGGTATGTATTTTTTCTTTCATCACTAGGTGGCGTTACTGGTATTCTAAATTGTACTAATAAGTTTTTGCTGCTAAAAGGATTATGATGCCGAATTTGGATTCTTTCGTTTTGATTTTTTTCTGTGTTACCTACAATTAAATTCATACATTAACATTTCATTTCACTAGGACTTGGCTTAGATTTACGGGTTCAACTTGCTTGAATATCATTAAAACTCAAAATTTTAATTATTTTGATTCCACACAGGCTTCGTTCAAAATGTTACGCCGGCGAAGTCGCGGGTAACAGCTAGAAAACAGCTTGCGGATAAAAAGAAATAGGTAAGTAGGTATCAGATCATGCACATTAGCTTCAGACTTTTCATAATGTAGGTATCCTATAAAAATCCTACAAACTTAACACTTGCGGCTATGTTCGATACTATGAAACCTTACTAAGTATGTTTGATTTTGTTTAAAAAAAGAAAATTAAAAATGATAAAATTAAATAATTTTTTGTGTGGAAAAACAAATTCACTCAAACTCAAAGGTTTTTCAATGACTACTTATCCAAATATTTGACGTACGATACTTCCAATTAATGTATAAGTCAGTAACATCTGCTTACGCGAACGAAGTAGCGGGTTCAGCTAGTTTATTAATAAATGTACAATTTACACGACAAATTAAAAAAAAACTATGTTCTCAAAAAATTAATCAAAAACAGACTTTAATTTAAAATCATATTGGGACGGTCCACCAAATTTTATAAGAGTCTATTAGTAGATATTAGTAGATATATCGTCTGATTACATGAACGCAAGTTTTAGTTTGTTGTTCATATTTCAAAAACCGCCGCACTGATTTCGATAAACTTTATATGACCACCTCTGAACTATAATCTACCAACCAAAAAAATAACCATCTAAATTGATTCACAATTGGAAATACAACTGGATTGATAACCTCCTCCTTTTAGAAGTCGGTTAAAATAGCATACAAAGAGTGCAAAGATCCTTCCATGCACACTTTTACTCCTCATTCCCACTTTTTCAACTCTTTTCTGTGATAAAAAGTCGCCGTTGTCCTTTCCTAAGTCTAGTCTATCTGTGCACCAAATTGTAACAAACTCTTTAAGTGGCTTAAGCGTTAGACGGTAACGGACAGAGAGTTACTTTCATATATATAATTTCATATTAGAATTGAAAACAGGTGTTCCTGATCATTTTATAGGAGGCAGTTGTAAAGATTACCGAAAAGTAATACGTTTACTCCTCCAAAAACTCATTTTCGCAGTTCTTAATTTGCCTTAATCGAGCGTCCATCATGCATAACATTTGATAAGACACCATGGAAATCTCGTCGACTATCAAAATTCTGTCTGATACGCCATTTAGTGGCTGCGCCCATCTTAAATATTGAGGTTGTATAGTGCACTGTATTCTTCTTCTTGTCAAGCCCTTTTATTTGATACCCTTGTTGATGGGATTGATAAAACCTAAGTTATCCGCCATTGTGTAGAGGCCGCCATCTTGGATTTTAATTTTATATAGTACATTGTATTCTACTGGTTGAGCACTTTCATTTGATACCCATATTGATGGGATTGATAAAACCTACGTTATCCGCCATTTTGTAGCGGCCGCCATATTGGATTTCAATTTTTATAGTATATTGTATTCTGCTTGTTGAGCCCTTTCATTTGATACCCATGTTGATGGGATTGATAAAACTTACGTTATCCGCCATTTTGTAGCGGCCGCCATCTTGGATTTCAATTTTTATAGTATATTGTATTCTCCTTGTTGAGCCCTTTCATTTGATACCCATATTGATGGGATTAATAAAACATAAATTATCCGCCATTTTGTAGCGGCGGCCATCTTGAATTTATTTAAGTACATTAATTATAAATAAATGATACCGCTAGAAGCGTCGGGAAACGCTCTTGAGAGTAAATGGCTCAAACGGGTAAAAGTAAGGCGGCACTTCATATGCCGAAACATAAACACCGCACTTATGTAACCTGACACCCGTTTTCCCGCCAAATTTGTAAAACGCGAAAAGCGGCCAGTGTATCAAGCGGTTAAATAAGTATCCCCGTATAGTTAGAAATTATAAAATTGCTGGAACAAACGTTTATCGACTCCATTTCAAGTGTCTAGATACAAAGTTTCATGGTTTTATCTTCAATAATATTGAACTTCCAGACTTTCACCCCAATTCCACCCCGTAGGTACTACAGTTCGAAACTACAAAACTGCTAAAACATACATTTTATGGTTTCGTGTTAAATATCTAGACGTAAAGTTTCATAATTCTTCAACAATGACGAAGTTTTCCATATAAACTTTCATCCCTTATTTTAACCCTTTCAACCCTTTTTTCGGAACAAAAAGTAGCCTATGTCCTTTCTCGGGATCTATTCTATCTATGTATCAAATTTCATCAAAATCTGTTGGTTGGTTTAGGCGGTAAAGACGGACAGACAGACAGACAGACAGACAGACAGACAGACAGACAGACAGAGTTACTTTCGCATTTATAATATTAGTATGGATGTATGGTATGTGGTATGTATGTATGTATGGTATTGTTAATCTTTCACACAAAAACCACTTAAGGGATCTGGATGAAATTTGGTGCATAAATAGGTAATGGCCTTGAATAATACATCTATTGGCTATTTTTTATCGCAGAAAAAAAAAACAGGGTGAAACACAAGGTGGATAAACATGGGTGAAACCGTGGGGCACTGCTAACTTCAAATGAAAATAAAGAATGAGCAATAGGAATGCCATAACTATCGTAGATGGTGAAAGGGCCTGTCCTGTATTCACAACAAGCCAAAGCCAAGAGTAATATGAAAACTTCAGCCTTACAATGGCTAAGACACGGTGACAAAATACTTTTTCATAAATATTTTGTGGAAGCTGGTAGAGTAGAGATAGTAGAGCTACTGGAGTAAAGATAAAAGTTTACAATGGTATCTAAAGTTTACCATTGTAAACAAGTTAACCATTGTAAACTTTAGATACCTATTAGAAAGTAAGTTCAAGTTTTCCTTTTTGAAATTTTCAAATACCTAATATAATTATTTTATAATTTAAATAAATAGTATTTTAGAGTTGAAGAAATAAACAACTATTGGTGGACATTTCACCCCATCTCATCATCATCTAACCCCAAACTAAGCAAAGCTTGTATTATGGGAGCCAGATAGCTGACATAATGATATTAATACTTATGTAATTGTAAACACATATACATATTACTTATTATTGATAGCTATACCCAGGCACAGAACAAATACTTGTATTCATTGCACAAATATTTACGCTGGGTAGGAATCGAACCCACTACCTACAGCTTCTGTCCTACACTTGTATGTGATTAAATTTAGCAAAATAATGTAATAATATAATACTAGTCCGTAATTTATAATGTTGTTATGAATTATTAATTTTAAAATATCCTTCCTTGTTGGTCATGCAATCTGAATTTGTGCTTCATGCATATTCTTCAACCTGTATTTTGCAACATTTAATTGTCCTTCTTGTAGAACAATTCTTCGCAATATCTTGAAAGAAAATTGTTGCTGGATCATGATTGAATTCCTCCTGTTTAATATAGGTGAGACAGACAGCCCTCTATGCAGGGGATCCATGGAGGAGGAAGAAACGCCACAGCATGTGATTGTGGAATGCAGAAGCGTGGCAGATCAACGGTCAGAATTCCTCCACTCCACTCCCCAACAGCAATTCCATAGGCTTTCAACAACCTGAATAGGTTGCTTGCCTTCTGGGATAGCCTGGGATGGTTGGAGTAGAAGGGAAATATGAGTCACATACAATGGCCCAATTGAGAGGCTAAGTGCAGAAAAGGTCTAACTAACATGCTAGAATCCCTGAACTAAATAAAATTTGGTACACATATAGTCCAGAAGACATAGGCTACTTTTTATTTCAAGAAAATAATGGAAACAAGAACTATGTGGGTGACAACACGGGTCGCTAATAGCCTGTGGCAATTTATGGAGTCATAGCCTCCTATCAGTATTTATTTATTTATTTAGGAAAGGCAACAGGCACAAAGTCATGTCATAAACTTAAAATAGTTATATAAAACAGCTTTTTAAACTTCATGGCCAATATCAGCCATACTCTACTTATATATGTAAGTTGAATGTTAATTTAATTGCAATGAATGTGATATGCACCATGTTTTTCTCTTTCTATTTACTTACTAGGGGCCAGTTGCAGCTTCGCTCGGATATTGTCATATAAAGACTATTAATTAAAATAAAAACTATCCTATCTTTTAAGTTGGCTCAAACTGCACAAGGTGTGCAAATTTGATTAAAATCGGTTAAGTAGTTTAGGAGTCCATTGCGGACAAACAATGTGACGCATAATTTATATCTATTAAGATAAGAAAATTATTTGAAGTAATTTTTGACAGCAGATTTAAAACTTCTCACACTATTAGCAAATACATCAATAGGATCAGCCAGATTATCATAGGTGAGGCAGATTCTGTATAACTTAAATGGTTAAATTCAATATACTACATAGAAGCAATTCTGGATAATATTCTCTTAAACTTTTTTATATCCCGCAAGAGGTAACTTGAGACCTGAGCCCAGTAATTAGTGCATAACTGCCTCTAACCCTCTACCAATGCCCCTATTTTTTTTCTGGGTCTCTTACCCTTTAGGCCTGCAGCACCAACTAGGGGGCGTTTTCGTCCACTTTGAGAAAGGCTGCTCAAGATCATCATAACAAATAATTGATTGACCAGTAAAAGGAAAGCAACAACAAATATAATAGCTGACCTGATGGCACTTGGTATTTTAATCTTTTAATTTAATAGATAGCTGTGAATTTACTTATCATATGGGATTGTTTTAATTTACCAAATGTAGGTGATTTAGCATTAAAATTAAAAAGTTTTCTGTCAGAGAAATAGTACCAAAGTTTATTAAAAATGTAATAATAGCTATGATTAAGTATTAGCCAAGTTGTTTTGAGATAATTAATCATTATTAAAATTATTTATCTACCAGGTAAATTTCAAACAGGCAATTTTAATAAAGATGATAATTTTGATTTGTACCATGGAAAGACAGTACTTAAATATTTAATTAACAAAATTGAGTATTCTACATGCAGTGATAGCATTACTTTTTAAAATTATGCTTTCTATAAACAAAGGTCTTAAACGTCAGATCTTATGGCTTAAATAAATTTTACTCATATTAAATCAACTTTACTACTTTCCTGAATATCTGACTGAAAGATAAAATAACAGGAAAAAATTGACTTACCTTATTATGTGGGAGGACGATGAAGGCGCCACCGCCCGCAGACTCGACGATTATAGCCAGGAACTTGGGGTTCACCGCACAGAACGTAGAGTCCCAAGAACTCTTAGACACTCTGATGTTATCATAACACTGCTCCCTCTTCAGGGCCTGCCCGTATACATGGCGGAACTTTGAACTACGGACCACTCTAAACGACATCTGCAAGTCCAAACACCACACACTTCAATAATAATAACAAACAAACTTTATTCTAACAATTTCACTCAGCAACATAACCTATAAGCTCCACTATGACCTATATTTTGACACAACTATTTAAAATCAAATTAACTCACGTTTAATTATAAATTGATCTATTGTTTAATAAATTAATAAATATTATGAAAACATTTGAATAATATAACTTAATTTGAAAATAAAAAACTGAGAGCTACTAAGGATCGAAGGGAGGACGGTTGGGAAAACGAGCAAACTCCATATTTGGTAATGCCTGTAGTGTCTACTAAAACTTGTTGATATCTTTTGATTGGCTAAATTAAATAAACAAAATAACACAATAAATGATTGCAGTTGAGCTAAGGCTCGTTATAAAAATAATACACGATTTTAATAACGAAAGAAAAAGGAAATGGATATTCCTTTTAAGATTTTTTTATTAATTATTTTGAACGCGTCGCTATAGTTGTCAAATTAATGTCAAACTGACGTAAAATAACTTGTTTTTTTTTTTAATTACATTATTAGACTGCGTTCGGTCGCAAATCATTTCCAGTTCATAAAAGATCTACATAAAATGTGGGTAGGTCAGACAAGTAATGTACATAACTTTTCGATGACTTACCGTCCTTCACGACGGCTTGCTTATCCATGAAGTGTACCAAGTCAAAGTGATGCATTGGTAATAAAATAAACTTAGCTACGATGATCTTAAATCACATAAAATCTGTATAGGTACTGTCACTTAAATAATAAAAAAATACTTACTTTTGGCTCATTTAAACGTAATCTCGACGTCTGAGGAGATTGAGCATGATAACTGTGACACCGTTCTCGTCCCACACGATTTTCATTGGAATTTCGATTGGAAGTTCGAACTCTCTTGACATCTCGGGGAGAAGTAAAACTGTTGTGCCTTCTATTTTGCTGTAAATTATAAATGAATTAAAATTGTATCAAAATTCATTTAGGTTAATATTAAAATAATATCTTACATCGTCTTTGTCCATAACTGAAGTTTATTATAATTTGAAGTTGCACTTGAACCTGCGCGTTGAAATTTAAAGAACATTAATGTTATTTACAAAGTAAAATGGACTGAAAATAAACTTTTAGATCGTACATACAGTCACACGCAAATTATAATAACTTTTGTTTTTAAGCATTCGGCAAATAAAAAAATATCGGGTAGTGTTACATTTTTAATGACCATAGTCAAAGATTATTTGTATGGCCATTTTTCTATTTTATTTATGGAAGTTCTTCGTTTATTTTAAACCCAACGATTTCATTTGTTTTTACCTTAATTACTGTGTAAGATTTTAATCTTTAATTATGGTTCTCACTCATTTTAATTTTTATACCTCTAATACATACATAGTTATACGTTCATCAGTCTTCGTATTTACACTCTAGTCAAATATCTCAATTGCCTAATTTATATTGTGCATATTTTAACAAATTTTAACGTAATTCATATTTAAATAAGTAAATAACGTAAACACTTTACAGGACTTATTCACGGTCAACACCAAGGGCGTAGCTACCGCCGTTCAAGCCATGTGAATTATAAGGGGCTCTCAAGTCACAAGGGCCCCCGACGTGCGTAAGCAAAATTAATAAAAACTAAACAAATAAAAAAAACAAATACCGAAAAACACAAAAAATACCAAAGAACTTCGATGGGAACATGTACGCCTGTCAGACCTGTCACTATTGCCCATAGAGGCAGAAATTTTAGAAAAACTAACAAAGTCATCATCAGAAATAAAAGATTTAATAAAGCAGTTTGCAAAAAAAAATCAAGGGTAGTATAATCTTATTTGTATTATATGTAAAAAGTGACAGATAAATATGATTTTGAATAAATATGCAGAGTGATGGGGAGAGAGGTCCAAAGCTTGAAAGAGACTAGCATAGACCATTTAGATCCTTTAGGGCCATGATTGTCTAAGACGAATTGTGGCTAAGTTTTGTTTTTATTTGTTTAAGATTTCTTGCTAAAATCCCCGAAAGTTTACCTTTAATTACTGATAGTGGGCAGTTTGAACAATAAGTGTTTCTTTTTACCCATTATTTAATTAAACCAGTATAAAAACAATTTAACAAAACACGTGTTGAAGTTGTGTTTCATCAGACATTTTTTTTACAGTCATTTGAAGTTCCCAAAAATCAAATAATGAAGAAAATTGGTCAATGATGGTGTTTAAAAAAATATTAACCAAGTTTAACTTTTTTTAAACTTGCTTGGTTATTGCTCTTACTTTTGAGATATCATTCACACCGATATCTTAAAATACTAAAATTAAAACGTAGAAACCAAAGTAAGAAAGAAAATTCAAATTTTTAGACAGAATATACATTTTCGTGTGGCCCGGAGTAATTGGCAGTACTTTGGTTGGGCCCCACTTTCTACAAGATACTTTAAATGGGGACAAAATTAATATGAAATCTTTCTCAATTTGGTTCTTTCGTTATAATTTCAGCAATGTTGAAGCTATCAGGGTAAATCATATCTAAAAAGTGAATAAATAAGCACGTTTTAAAAGAAACGCCATCACAGAACAGTTTTCTTCATTATTTTAACATTTTTAGAAACTTTAATGACTGTATAAAATATCTGATGACAAACAAGCACAGTACGTGTTTTGTTAGATTGCTTTAACATTAGTTAATAAAATTCGGAAATAATTTAATAAAGCAAAGTAAATTCTTAAATATTCATTTTTTGTTTCAAGATTTGTTTGGTTTGTATGTTGCCGATAGATTCTTAAAATATTCAACCAATTTTGATGAATATTTCATTTACTACAATAATTAATTAAAAACTTCCTAGGTATTTGATGTTGACAAAAATAAAGCAGAACGGTAAACATTAGGAGGAAAATAATAAACATTGTTTAATTGTGTAAGATACTAATCAACAAATTATGATAACTTCATGACTACGACTAAAGTGAAAAAAAAAACTGTAAATAAACCTGGGAGATAAAACTAGTCTCAAATGAATGCTCCTTTTAGGGAAAATGAAAAATGGAATAAAGCTCTTAGTAAAAAAAAGTAATGGAGCATGCATGGAACTGTCAAACTGTAATGTTTGGTTTGTAGTTTGTACTGTCAACGTCAATGTCAACGAAAAAGTTATTTCGTGAAAAAGTTGTCGGATTTGTTTGTATGAGAAAATTATTTAAATAAAATATATTACTACTAGATTGCGTAAAATATTATGTGTTAAATAAATTGTTTAGACAGTGACGACAATCATACAACAACATGTGGCTGACAGAGCTTCACTCCCAGAGGGTAAGCATAAAGGTCTTGAAAGGAAGTCGACTCATTGCGTTATTTTATTCGCATTCAAATGTACTCTGTTTTACATTCGTCATCCTCGTTCTTAAATAATAATTGAGTAGGAACTGGTTTCAGCTAAGCCACTCAAGTATCATCACCATTTAGTTGTCCTTCATTACATAAACAAGGCTTTTTTTCAGGGTGTTCTGTTTTCCAGGATCGGCACATGTTATGAGACACAGCTTGAAAAAACCCATAATTTTTAAAACGTCCGAATTTTTTATTTTTGCATTACTATTCTTGTAAAAATTTACTGTAACTAAATGAAACATAAAATTCACTTATGACATGTGTTAATTATAAAATCTGGAAATGCAAGATATGGGTTATATGAAATTTCACTTATTTTATTTATATATTCCAAATAGAATTTTTTGAGTCTTAGGATTATGTTTAGGGTGCTGTGTTTGCGTTCAAATTTGATTTGTATCCTTTAATGATTCCTTACTTGGGCTTAGTTTATTACTGTATTTTCATTTTATATTATTTTTAACGAAACATTTAATGTGTTATTCCAGACTATTCTGTTCCAAATATAATTCAGGCTTTTTCAGCAGTGTTTGGATGTAAATTTTGTTGACTTTCAGTATGTCTTACTAGGTAGTACTCTGTAGTCTAAATGTTGTTTTTTTATGTTATAACATTAATCTATATTATAAATATACTAACTGCACCCCACAGTGTCACCTGTAGCCTGCCTAGACTATTGAATGTCGTTTATATTTATTTTGTATTTGCTGAACTTTTTTGAAAATAAAAGCTATCGAAGTAGTACTCCTTGTAATATCTACCTATGAATGTCTTTAAAAATTGGTCAGAGATTAGCCAAACAAACCGAGAGACAGAGAAAAAGTTTAAAAAATGTTATTTTTTGTATGTTCTGTACTTATTATGTAAAATCTTAAACATAAAGATATACCTTCCAAACATTTGTAAGCTCGTAAATTTTGAACATTTTGTGCACCAATTTGGATGATTCTTTGTTTTGTGTTTGTAATTGTCAGGACAAGGGAGCTACAGATAGGTGGTACAGAAAAGGGTGGAGGAGGCCTATGTGTCAGCAGGACACGCTGATAGTGTGGTTAATTGATGTGATGTGATTGTTAAATTTCGGAAAATTGTAATCAGCTATAAAGGCGTTTGTATTGGTATTTGTATAATTGTCAGGACGAGGTTGGTATATAAGGTAATTTAGAAAATATTAACAAAAAATAAATGGCAGTACTAGCTAATACTGCCAGCTAGTTTGCTACTACCAGACATATATGGATTTAGTGAAAACCTGTTATTTTGGGCTGAAACTACTTATACATGGTGTGGCTATGGCTTAGCTGTCTGACAGTTTCAATAAAATGATCGAGTTTTGGGATAGATTATTTTCTTAGATTATTATAGGTATCTTTATTTATAATTTGGAAACTAACCTCCATATTTGGATTCCATCGGACCGGATTAAAACTTTAAAAAATTATCATCTAATTATGTTCTTACCTTGCTTTCATAAGTAAAATTGTTAAAGTATTCTATGTCTTAACATTTACAGTGCTAAGCTGGTATTTGTTTATAGAATCTGATCAAAGTGAATCACTGGACATTCAGGTGTGATAATTGTTTACAATGAGTCGGCCATCTGGAGAGTATCTCAGGCTTGTACTGCGTGAGTGCCTCAAGGTTTTGTCTGAGAATTCAGATTTACCTAACAATTTTGGGAAATAGTTATTAAGAAACTATGTAACTACATAATATACTAATGTAATGTTATGTAATGTAACTTGTAATGTTATTTCAAATGTTTGGATACATGAATTTTTGCTTGTTGCTAATGTTTAGATGTTTGTTGCTCAACCATGTCGTAATGGCATAATTGATTGGTTTGAGATTTAGAACACGGATAGATTAAAGTCTGGAATAGTATAGTGGCCGGCAAACAAGTTGACCCAAAAGTGTCATGGAAGGGGAAAGTTCATGTATGTGCACTTCCACCAAAAAGACCTTAAAAACGTTTCTACGCAGTTATGAGGAGCTAACTTCATCGGGTCAACTTGTTTGCCAGCAAGTACACAGTTTTATTATAATTATACAGGGTTAGATTTTATCGCAACAAAATAACTTAATAACGGTAGTTGATAAATTAAAGTGGTTTGTCTACTTCTTATCCTGGAATTTCACTGAGGCAGGTGATATTGTCAGGTGCAGCTGAAGAAGAAACAATATATATGACAAAGATATGTCTATTCTTCTTCAGTGTAGAATTTGGCGAGCCTATTTTGGTAGTCCAGTTTGAAGTCAGAGTGTAGGTCCTGGGTGGGCGATTTAAAGTGGCTTATCTGGAGTGGCCAGATTAAGGTGGCAGTATGGAGCACCTTGTTTGAGGTGGGTAACCTGATTTTTTTTATTGTGCATAGGTCTGCGTTTTAACACCAACTTCCCTGATGGTACACGACAGTGTGGAGTGTGGACCTAGACTATACTATTCACTTATAATAATATACTAATAATAGACTATTCACTTTTCAAAACCATTGAAAAGTTCTCGATTTCATCTCTCAGGAACCAAAGAAGCCGGCAACTTATTCCGCTCTAAGGGGTCGTTCAAGCATTATTTAATGCAATGTTTGAAGATTTTAGACTCTAACTCCTTGTAAAGCACAGTAAAGTTTTTCTGCACTCACTGTCCATAGTATTACCTACCACAGTATAAAAAAAGAGTACCAGTAGTTCATCACATTTGATCTTGGGAGAAACGCCGATGTCTACACGGGTAGGGTTGTCGCAAACAAAAGTGCTTATTAAAATATTTTAAATTAAAACATACGGAAGACGTCAGCTCTTAAAGCCTCTTAAAGGCGAAACTCGATGAGGCCGAAGCAGCCATTTACAATAATGTCACTTCCCGGGTCATCAAGGGAACCATGACAGGACAGTATATGGCAGCTTACAGTGCAGAAAATGGCTTCGTGACACTGAACGAGAAAGAGACAGAGCGCGCGGGAATGCCTGTTTACAAGTATGCGATACCGCCAAACGACCCTATTGTAGTTACCGCCCGATGCACCAAAATTATGCTGGACGACAAGATCCTAGAGATGGCCAAGATTATCGAAGGGAACTCAAGTGTCACAGCGGGTTGGGAAAATTGGGAGGTACCGAGAATACAATGGGTCAATGGAGTTCCAGGATGTGGAAAGACAACATGGGTGATTAGGTACTTCGACGTGGACAAGGACGCTATCATCACCACAACAACTGAGGCAGCAAAAGATCTAAGAGAAAAGCTATCGCACCGTATCGGAAACCTTGTCAAAACCAGGGTGCGAACCATGGCTTCTGCTCTGGTAAATGGTTTCGGAAAAGAGAGTTTCAGTCGCCTCATGGTGGATGAAGCCCTCATGAACCATTTTGGAGCCATTGTAATGGTCTCACGGCTGTCTGGTGTTGGCGAAATTGTCCTCATCGGAGATGTCAATCAATTGCCTTATATCGATAGGGAAAATCTCTTCGAAATGAGGTATCACCGCCCGAACCTGGTAGCAAAGATCAGCCAGGAGTTGCTCTGCACACATCGAAACCCAATGGACGTCGCATATGCGCTGAGGAAATATACTCCGGTATGTACTCCTCGGTGCCCCGTGTAAAGTCCCTAGAGCAGAGAAGGTATAAGGGAGCGCAAATACCAACACCCAACCAAACACCCTCTTTTAGTTCACACTCAAGAGGAGAAGGACACCCTGATAAACCAGGGTTATGGGTCAGGCACCGGGTCACGCATCCTTACCATCCATGAAGCTCAGGGACTGACATACGAGTCGGTAATCGTAATCAAAACTAAGGCAAACATGAAGCTGCACGAGAGCGTGCCCCATGCGGTCGTCGCAATCTCACGGCACACAAGGACTTCACGTACTACGCTGACGACACCGACGACGCCATCGATCGGTTCGTCCGGCGAGCATTGGCTGCAAGACTGAAGACCATCCGAGAGTTCAATTTGGAGATGGCCATCAAAGACAGAAATGCAGTCGTGGTGGAGGCGCTGAGCCGGGAGGAGGCGGCTTAGAAAATAAAATAGGCCTAGAATTAGAATGAAAATGTTCCCTACTCCCCCCTATTTCCTTTTCTTCCTAATCCAAGATTCATGTAAAAAAAAAGAAAACAAATGACAAAGGTCACGGACCCCGGAGTCTGTGGAGTTGCTAAATTATATAAAAAATAAATAAAAAAAAGACGTCATCCCTTAGCCGCGCTCCTGCAATACTAACATTGTAATGTAGGCAATGCGTGCTTCCAGCGTCTCACCCCGCACGCCCCGCACGATTGCCCCGTCTAGACGGCTTCGAACGATAGTATGATTTAATAAACTGTGGTATTACTGAACGTTACGTAACATCAAAGTGACCACTTTTACTACAAAAGTCATTGCACCAGTTGTCAACTTGGGAGATACGAATTTCCTAGTTTTCTTTAAATAAAAAAAAATTGTAATATCCCCCTACACCTGACTGGCCTTGTGGCTTAATGGGTAGTAACTCTGCCTGCGAAGCCGAGGGTCGTGGGTTCGATCCCCACCCAGTGCAAATATTTGTGTGATGAATTCAAATGTTTGTACTGTGTCTGGGTGTTTCTATGTATAATAAGTATGTATTTACAACTATATAAGTATTATGTCAGCTATCTGGCCACCATATTACAAGCTTTGCTTAGTTTGGGTTCAGATGGTGCTGTGTGTGAATTGTCCACCAATATTTATATTTATTTATTATTTTACCTACCTATCTATAACACTACATAGCGTTTTACAACAGACCCTTCGCCCCAAATTGCGTGACGTAATACTTCAACGCCCCCTATTGTCATGCCCCTCTTTTCGCACCACGCCTGCCCCTAAGGCTGTACGTATGAGGAAAGTCCCAAACCCCATTAACGATGCGTGCTGTGTGAAGATAACCATTCTTGACGTGAACACACGGGTTACTGTAAATGTTTGTTCCAGCAAAAGCACTTCCGCTCGGTGCTGACGATGCTGTCAGTTCTGAACGTGGCCTCCCTGGCCACGGCGGTCAACCTGGTGCTCGTACTCTACCCGGAGGACAGGTCAGTCTCACCAGTCACCAGCTCACTGACTCATCACACAGATCCTTTTCCTACCATCTTTAAGCCAAATTGGTGCTTGAGCTCTATCTAGAGGACAGGACAGCCTCACCAGTTACAAGGTCACCGACTCACAACACTCATACACTCTCAATACTCAAATCTTTATTGCGTCATATGTAGGTACAGTATATTGATGTGTTGTAATTAGTTATTGTAATGGTTACGTACTCTACTCGGAAAACAAATCAGTCTCACCAGTCACCATCTCATCACGCACATACCCCCTTCTTACCATCTTTAAGATAAGTACCCTGATTCACATCACAAATGGATTGATCTCGATACGGGATCAAACCTCTCGGTCTAAGGCTAAGAACTCATGGAGTGATTTTCAGCCGCGCCTGCCGCGGTTGCGGGCCCGCAGCGTCTGTAGAATGCAGATATGTGTGTAAAATTTTAAAGCTAGACAACTCAACTCAGAAACAAAATCAACTCACGATGCGTTTTACGCCTGCGCCCGCGGCGCGTACGACTGTCACGGCACCGGCGCCGTCGCCGCCCGTTCGTCTCCTGTTACATTCAATCGAAACCGCGAAAATCAGCGGTTTCGTGAGTATTGAAATAAAACCGGCGTCCGCCGCAGTTCCGGAACCGCAGCGGGCGCGAGTGAAAATCGTTCCATGAGGTCTTAGCCCATGTCTTATCTATTTAGAAAAGCAGAGACAAGATTTGTCATTCTGAATTTGAGTCGTTCAGATGACGTTCAGAATCAGTACCCAGAAAACTCTTTACTTTAAAGGAACTTAAGAACATTACCATCGTCATCATCCACAGCCTTGAAGAATATAAGCTAGATGTTTTAATTGACGGCGTTATCGCTTGGAGCGATCTCTTACAGGCAGCCGTGCATCTTTCTTTTTTAACAGACTTAAAAAAAGCAGAAGGTTCTCCATGATGCTTGTGAAACGATTTTGATGGAATGTTTTTGTTTGGTAGGTACTTCAGAAGAAATATAATTTTAAAAACCTTTTTTTAAGTCTCTTAAAAATATAAAATAAACAGCAGTAGTCTGGTTTCCACATTTCTCGTTAGCTTCATTAAGGCGGCGTACAATGGCTCGAGCTGCTAAATGAGCCTCCACTGATTACGATAGCGGAGTCTGATAACAGACGCCTCATCTAATTACAGCTCGGCACATTCCTACATAGTTACCTACGTATTTACTTTCGTTTAGGTACAAAACGGACAAGTATGGCGCAGTTATGTTCTTATTGTTAAACATAAAATAAATATTTACCATAAAATACTACCAACACAGGTGGCATAAATTTTGTAGTTACTCTTTGCAGAATCCGCCTGGGGAAGTATCACATCTTTTTCAGTTGTTCTACCGCCAAGCAGTAATGAGTAAACTTTACTGTGCTCCGGTTTGAAGGGCAATGTTTACAGAGAAATTACAGAGCATAGAGATAAAACATCGATAATGATTTGGACTCGTCGTGTTCCTATACCTGCGTGTCACTGTGCTGTTATAGACAGGCATGTTGCCTCTCATCAGGCACATGTCCTGCTCGTTTCGGCACTCTAACAAAAAAACACTTTATTATAAAACAAAACAATACAGAGAAATAGTGTTAAACCTAAAATTGAAAACATTTTGGGCAGAAAGCGATCTTATCGCAAATTTCGATCTAGCCATCTATACCAATCGAAGTTTGTTCTATGGAAGCCAGATACGTTAGTAGCTCATATTATAAATGTGACAATTTGTTCAGGGTAGTGTGTTAGGAGGTATAGGTACTATTCTTAATAATTAACAATAGCTTTTCAAATATCATAAAAACTCGTTGGATGATATTTGCTAATGATATATTTATACATATTACTCATATGTAAATGCCTTTTAGAAACCACAGCACTTGAACAAATACCTACCGGAAATATACTCCCACGCTAGCGTATATAGGAAATACTCTAAATTTAAAAGAAATACAGACACTTACACTACTAGACGTAAATCTAGACACCCACATAAATTGGCAGAATCAAGTAAAGAAAATCAGGAATTAAATATCACAGTTAATATTGATAAATATTAACTGTGATATTTAATTTTCTTAAAGAAAAACATAAACACCAAATATGAATATTATGCTTATACCCACTAAACTACTATAAGGTATTATAGTTTGGGGGAATAGCACCGACTCAATGCGCAATTCGTTAGGATTCGTTTACCCCATTACTCACCAGCCAGGTTTGCAGCTCCGTGTTGGGGGCTGGGGTATAATAGAAGAGCTATGTGACAAGTTCTCAGCTTGCCTCAACCTACCTAAAAATTGGTGACAGCTCTCTGAATAGGTACCTATGACGAATCGAGTCTGACATAACCCGGTCGTCCTCTTTAGGTGGAGGTATATGCCTAAATACATTTCGTCCACTTAAAATAAAGGTATAATGTGATAAATATATTGTAATAGAACACGTCAAGAAATCGTAAACTTTATTAAGATTTTATTAATGATCTGGTACGGTGCATGCCATGTACGCGCACAGTACCGCTTCTAGCAGATATAGTTTGCCCGGTTTGAGTACTCTCATTACTTTGGCTGTCCATCTGGAGAACTGACCTGAACAGCCTCGGTCAGTCGTCAGTCCCTTTTGAGCTCTAGCTACTGAAAGGCTCATGGCTTCACGTATGATTTCAAGTACTCTGTCATGGCGCCGTGAGTAATGACCCCTATTAAGGAGCACCTTGCATCCCACCAATATGTGCCTTGCTGTACATATCGCCTCTACACAAGCATAGCAACATTTTTCAGAGGCTTTTCCCCACCTCACCAAGTTACTCTGGCCAGGGAGTCATTTGGATTGCATTTAGATAAAATTTTAATAATGCAGGAGACCAGTCATAGATCAAGGTGCGCCACTTTAGAGCTAATGGGATACATAACTCACCTATGGTTAACCACTCACTTTGCATTTCTAAATTCATAGCGTGCACTTTGTAACCGTCATTTTCGTCTTGTTGTAGAAAGGTTTTTACCATGTTTCGGTCTTCCCTTTTCTTTCTCGCACCCAACCCAGCAGTATTTACTTGTGCACCTGCCATAAATTGTTTATGGAATTGAAGTCTAGATTCCAGGTCTGAAACACTTTTGTCTTTTGGGAGAGATGTAATTAATTCGTCTTGCGACTTTCCCAAAACATGCATTTTTGTAACTCTTAGGTGTTTGTAAAGTTCAGACGGTTTCTTTAGTTTCAACCCAAAACTATTGTGATCCCTAAAAAGAGTAGAGGGATCAGCCGGATGTGCCAATCCGAACCATGATTTCAATATCTTTATGACATTGGCATCTAGCTTTGCCAGGAGAGTTTTACCGATGTCATATACTAGGAAAGGCCAAGTGAGACGTGATGTGAGGTAGTTGTCATATATCCATGCTTTTTTGATATTGCTGATAGACTGCTGGTCTACCTTATTGAGGTTGTTCATGAAATTTTCAACAACCACCTCTAATGATGGTGTACGTCCTTTGTGATCTATGATCTATGTCAAATAATTTAATAATGACCGTAAAGAGTGGGCAAATAGCGTATATTGTTGACCTCGTGGCTTAGTGGGTCGTAACTCTGCCCGCGAAGCCGAGGGTCGTGGGTTCGATTCCAACCCAGTGCAAATATTTGTGTGATGAATTCAAATATTTGCACTGTGTCTGGTGGTTTCTATGTATAATAAGTATGTATTTACAACTATATAAGTATTATATCAGCAATCTGGCCGCCATCTTACAAGCTTTGCTTAGTTTGGGGTCAGACGGTGTTGTGTGTAAATTGTCCACCAATATTTATTTATTTATGTAGGTACTGAAGTGCCGGTAAAATAAAAACGATAATCTTACAGTGACTGTAAAATGTTGATATGTAATTGTTAATTTTGTATGACATGTTTCATTGTAATTCCCGAGATAAGCTCTTATAAAATATTAGCGTAAAATTGTAAATACTGGTGGTTTAAATTAATAAATTCTGATGAAATTAGATTATAAGCTAACCTCTCGTAGGTTTACAATCCCAGGCGTTTTGTTATAAACTATCGGTCCGCCCCGGCTTCGCCCGTGTTATAAATATAACCTGTAGGACTCAGGGATCACCTACATATCCATCAGTGAAATAATTTTTGAAATCGGTCCACTAGTTGCAGAGAATAGTGCACTTAAACGAGAGAAACCTCTTTAGCTTTATAATATTAGTATTTTAGTACATATAGAGGTAGATTGTTGGTAGAAATTACGGCTGGTCTAGTCGGGAGAATGGCGCCTGCCGATCCGTACACCCCGGCTTCAAACCCACACGTACCACAATCTTTTTGAAGTCATGTGCGTAAGATGTGGTGAGGGAAAACATCTTGAGATAACCGACATGTACCTAGAATCTTTCGGAGTCATGTGTCATCCATCAACCCGCACTGGGGCAGCGTGGTGGGTTATGGCCACAACTCCCTCCTTGCGAGAGGTCAAACCCCAGCAGTGGGAACATTTAGTGGGCTGTTGAAGAGGTTGAGAGGTAGATTGATGATGTTGACTATTTCGCGATGACAAATACATACAAATGTACATTGCAAAATAGTTTCAGTAATTAGTATAATTTACAATTTCCGAACAGTTCCACTTACTGATACTGTTGTGGTTAATATTCCAGTAAAGACTCGTCATGCTCTGTGCGCCCGGTACGTTAATATAGGGCCGTATACGCGTCAGCTTACCGTAGTCGGCGAAATGTGGGAACTAAACATTCTACGGTTGTTTTTTTCGATAAATTAAATTGTGGTGATATTATTCAACACTTCGAGATTGATGCTACGTTCGAAAATAATAACGTCCAATGAAAATATCATAGATGTAGTCTTTTTAAGTGGTTTGATATTGATCAATATCAAACAATTGCTGCTTTTTTTGTTTTTAAGGTTCCGTACAGAGAGGGTAAAAACGAGACCCTATTACTGAGACTTCACTGTCGTTTTTTAAATGTGACGTCACAAAATTTGAGTCTCCTCCCCGCCCCTTGTCACACAATGACACACTTCATCGACCCCCTCCTTCCCCATTGACGTGTGATGTAATTTATGGATGCCTCTTTAGAGAGACCTCGCGAGGCCTCTTGAAATGCTATGCCACTAGACTTTAATGCCCTGTTTAATTTTTAGCTTTACTTGCTTATTCTATCAACATTTTCGCAACTTTTTTTTATCAAACGTAAATGTATGTATTTCCACTGAGCGTGAAACATTGCTAACATCGTGAGATTCGTGAGGACCCGAGATGTGTTCTATGAAATAATAGCTTTTGATTAATGTCAAACAAGCCATGCGTATTCGTCCAGCGTGTTGATCTTCTTAACTTTAGTTTGTTTGTTTATATTTTGTTTATCAGAGAGATAACAGCTCTCTGGTTTGTCGTTTGGATCAACGAGATAAGCTGCACAGGGTTACATACAACATGTATACTAATAAGGAAGTTTCCAATTACATGAAATCAAAAAATAATTACGTAGATTTAAAGATAATAGAAAAAATATACATACTGAAAAAATTACCTAAATACCTCAATAAATGACGAATCTGTGAACATTTAAATAATACTTCTGACGTCATCGCGGCGTTTGGCCGGCCGCACGTTATATATTTTAAAATGGGAAGGAAAAGCTTCATAACTTCGTCATTTGTTGAGATATTTAAAAAGTAAAAACACTGGGTTTCATTGTAGCTTTAGTGTGCTTATTTAAAAATAAAACTAAAAAATTTAAACTTCCTTATTGGAAACCGCTCTACACGTCCATGTAATGGCTGATGACTTGTACTCTAATCAAGCGGGGTCCTTTTTCGCAGGGAAATTTCTTTACGAATTCTACCGTCCCCGTGGACTGTGAATATTTGGTAATTAATTAAAGAAGCGTACACTCCGCGAGGTATAAGCTGAGCTTTGCATTAGTGTGAGTGATCACCAATCAGGCAGGAGCTTGAAATTTTGTCCGCGAGGTATAGGCTGAGCTTTGCATTAGTGTGAGTGATCACCAATCAGGCAGGAGCGCGGCGAGACAGAATGGCGCCGCGCCTAAGGCCGGTTGTCACACCTACACTATCCATGTACACTCACACAAATGCAAAGCTCAGCTTATGCCTCGCGGAGTGTACACAGAGTTGATTGTTTCGTACAATCACAGTCTATTAGATCATACAGTCGTTCGACGAAGCCGTCTAGACGGGGCAATCGTGCGGGGTGAGACGCGAGAAGCGCGCTCATGCATTGCCTACATTACAATGTTAGTATTGCAGGAACGCGTCTCAGGGCTGACGTCTTCAGTATGTTTTAATTTTATTTTGGTAATAATAATTTTTGTTTGCGACCCTACCCATGTCTAAACAACATGTATAACACTCTTCCTAAAATACTTAAATCAGCACCGAGTTCGGGTAGCTTCAAAAACCGATTAAAAAGCTGGCTTATCGATCAAACTTTTTATAGTTACAGCGAGTTTTTATATAATGATAGCAAACTCACAATAAAATTGTAAAAAATTGACATTGTTCATTACAATTGTAATCTATACTTATAATAAAACTGTAACGGGTCGAATTCTGTACATTGAAGATATTTTGAAAAAAAAATTTTTGGGGCACTCCATAGTCGATACTGATGGCGAAACTGCATTTTTTTTCTTTCATGTCTGTCTGTCTGTCTGTCTGTCTGTCTGTCTGTCTGTCTTTCTGTATAGGGATCACGCATCACGCCGAAACTACTGATTCAATTCAGCTGAAACTTGGCATGATTTTAGTTTATACTAAGGACATTGCTGTAGGCTACTTTTGATCCCCAAATTCTGATCCGTTTTCTTGCGGGAGGGGGTGAAAGTCAGAATGTGTATTTGGTTATAACTCATGTTTGCGTTGTTTAATTTCATTAATTCTTTTTTTGTTAGAAAGAACACATTTTTTATATTGCCCCGTGAAAATTTTAACAATATCGGTTTGTTGGTTCGGAAATTACACAAACATTAAATAATAACGACACGCGCGGCGCGTTCGGTACATACTAACTTCTAAGTATTCTGTGTATCACAGACCATCCACAGAATATCTAGATTCTAGAAAGTGCCCACGTGATCGCGTCTTGGATGACAAAATAATTGTCAAAAATATATTTTTGTGTGGAAAAACAAACATCATTCGGTTATAATCGAGTTCAAACAAGGAGGATGTTCTCAATCGGGTTGCATGTTTTTTTATTTGGTTTTATTTTACGCGATAACTCCGCTAATTGTAAGTTGATTTTGATAATTCCTTTTTTGTTTGGTAGAAAATACTTCAGAGGTGATCTTAGATATCGAAAACAGGGAGATAGTTTTTCAAATATCAACAAAAAACTAAAATGAGCTTAGATTTATCTGTACGACATACCTTCTTATAAAATTTAGTCGAATGACAGAATTAAATTACCTGTCATTGAAGTAGATTTTTGTATTTTGGAGAAAACATATCAGCATAATAAGTAGCAGCATATACAACCCATTAAATGTTCCCACTGCTGGGCGTCGGGGCCTTCTCTCGCAAGGAGAGAGACAAGGCTATAATCCACCACGCAGGCCCAGTGTCGGTTGGTGGATGACATATGACTTAGAACTTAGATTATAGCTAGATTTCGGTTTCTTCACGGTGTTTTCCTTCACCGTTTTAATTACCGGCATTACGAACATGACTCTGAAAAGATAGTGGTGCGCGTGGTTTTGAACCCTGGGTCTCCGGATCGACAGTCGCCGTTCTCCCGACTAGGTCAGCTGTAACTTACTAGACCACCCGTAACTTATTAGAAAACGTATTATTTCAATCCAAATACTGCTTCAAATTTAAAGGTAGTGTTCAACAAGCTTCGATGACCGAAGCAGACCGTTGTTAGGGTTCCGTACACAAAGGGCAAAAAGAGACCCTATTACTGAGACTTCGCTATCCGTCCGTCCGTCCGTCTGTCACCAGGCTGTATCTCAAGAACGGTGATAGCTAGACAGTTGAAATTTTCGCAGATGATGTATTTCTATTGCCGCTTTAATCATGGCGGAACGTATCAAGTGATCGGGTTGAAATTTGAAATAGAATTAGATTACAGTCTGGAAGAACACATAGGCTAAACATTGCCTATGTATAAGTACTCTATGTATTACGTAACAAACATCCAAACAGTGACATTCATAATATTTACAGGACAACGTTGGAACGGCTGAACATATTTGGATGGAATTCAAAACACACGTAGTTTGAACTCAGAAATAGCAAATCGGTTACTTATAGGTTACTGTGACGTAGGAAAGACTAAGCAAATTTGGTAGAAAATTGAAACAAATAACTCATAGTCAGAAATACCACATTTATGTATATATTACCTATCAACCTGAAAAGAAGCATGGGCCCTAAGGAAACAAATATTAATTATCACGTCAAAACGGCACAACGATAAGAGTTGACATACGAAACACATGTTTAGAGTCTAAAATTTCACATGGGCTAATAAGTCTACATTTTCATTTAACTCCATATTAATACCTATAAACATATATTTTCGTTAGGAACTTGATGTGATGGTAAGGTAAAAGCCAAAATGAAAAATATATGCACCCGTTTTGGCGTAGATAATATAGGTGATTTGCGTTCACAATCAAAATAACAAGCAACATAATATTCTCATTAGAGGGCGCTAATGCCAGTTTAAATCTAAAAGCACTAAAGGCCATTTAAATCGATGTTTTGCTATTGTGGTATGTATTTTTCTTTCATCACTAGGTGGCGTTACTGGTATTCTAAATTGTACTAATAAGTTTTTGCTGCTAAAAGGATTATGATGCCAAATTTGGATTCTTTCGTTCTTGATTTCTTTCTGTGTTACCTACAATTAAATTCATACATTAACATTTCACTAGGACCTGTCTTAGATTTACGGGTTCAACTTGCTTGAATATCATTAAAACTCAAAATTTTAAATATTTTGATTCCACACAGGCTTAGTTCAAAATTTTACGCCGGCGAAGTCGCGGGTAACAGCTAGAAAACAGCTTGCGGATAAAAAGAAATAGGTAAGTAGGTATCAGATCATGCACATTAGCTTCAGACTTTTCATAATGTATCCTATAAAATCCTACAAACTTAACACTTGCGGCTATGTTCGATACTACGAAACCTTACCAAGTGTTTTTGATTTTGTTTAAAAAAAGAAAAATAAAGATGATAAAATTAAATAATTTTTTATGTCGAAAAACAAATTCACTCAAACTCAAAGGTTTTCAATTACTACTTATCCAAATATTTGACGTACGATACTTCCAATTAATGTATATGTCAGTAACATCTGCTTACGCGAACGAAGTAGCGGGTTCAGCTAGTAAGTACATATATTTTAATTTTTGACACTTATTTGTACGATACCTATTATCGTACAATATAAAGTTCAATTTAAACTTTAAAAATGTATACTCTTTGTATGATCTTATTTTGTTTTTTTTTTTTATAAAATTGACGTGTAAATTGTCCATTTATCAATAAAGAACTTTGACTTTAGACATTATCTGCGTTTTCTCCTAAGATCGAAGGCGATTACTGGTAGTATTTCTTTATACTGTAGTACAATTGTGCATTATGATATTGTACGCTTCTCTCTCGATTTGCATAGGCCAGTATATCTCCGTAAACTGAATAAAAAGATAACTAAACAATTTGTAGCCTTCAAACCGGGCATCCGTCAGCGAGCCGTGTGTTTGTGCGGCGACGTCAGCGCGGGTTATCCTCTGATAACGGCATCATTGTAACCTTGGCACAAGTCCGTGGATTCAGAATTTTGTGTCTCTATATTACTACGTACTGGTTTTAAACCCTTGTGATGTAAATTAAGGAATCAGTTTGTTTGTATAGTATTAGCAGCGACCCGCGGCTTTACTCGTAAACCGTTACGCGTTACCCGGAGCCATTCTTTTCTTTTTTTTTTTATCTTTTATAGGTTTGCACTTGGCCGCCATCTTGCCTGATGTTAAGCGACGATGCGGTCTACCATGGAGCGTGTTTACCTAGAAAAAACGATTCACTCTCGATTTGAAGACACAAAGATTGTAACCAATAGGGAAAACCCACTCAGGCAACGTATTCCACAGCCTAGACGTTCTTATCACAAAAGTAGAGTCAAATCTCTTCGTTCGTGTCTTTGGAACATCAACCATGAAACGATGTCGCTTTTTCGAGCTACGAGCATTCTGATAGAAAAAGGGCAAGGTGGTTAGATCATGTAAATCAGTCGCATACTCTCCGAAGTGTACCCGATAAAAAACCGATAGGCTAGCAATTTTTCGGCGATGTTCAAGACTTTGAAGTCTTTTTCGCACAAGAGTGTCGTTGCCTATGAGCCTTTTGGCACGTCTCTCGATCGTTTCCAAAGTCTCTAGCTGATACTTAGCCGAACCATCTCAAAGATGCGAACAGTACTCCATACATTATTTTCCAGGATAAAGAATAGCCAATGTGTTCTTCCAGATTATATTCCATCTTTGTGTCAAATTTCAACCTGATCCGTATTTATCTTACGACGTGATCGAGCAACAAATATCAAAACTTTTGCGGTTATAATATCAGTAGTAGGGATGTTAGGGATATGAACTGTCAGATCAGGATGCGGATATGGATATAGGAATAAAATTATAACGGTTTCGGATATGTAATTATTTCAGATTATACGTTAGTTTCGGTTACGGATATTAGATTGAAGTAAAATATAAAGACGAGCTAGCGGTTAAACTAAAACCTGTCGTAACATATCGTTTTATTTAGACTCCACCGTTATCCGAAACTTGTGAAACGAATACGGTTACGGATATATTTTTAATTAGGATATTTCAGGTTACGGTTGAGGAGCTCCATAACATCCCTGATTAGTACGATTGTTTAGTTTGTTAAAATATTAATGAGTGATTAACATGCACTAATTCGTTAACATACTAACTGTTCGTTAAATAGGTAATCGCTGGTTAATTGGTTTTGTTTTAATTTGCAATGTTAATTTGTCTGGCAATACTTTTTTTTTATGGTGGTTCTTTCCGTCTCATGCCCTGCTCGTCCCGTTCCTCAATATTATAAAACTATGTATTCAACAAGGTTTTCTACAGTTGTAGAGATTATTGTTATTAATGGGAATTTTGGGATGTCTGTTGTCTGTTGGTAAATTTTGTTAAAAGAACAGAAATTTCGAAATAGTCTGGAAGCTCATAAGATACTTATATGCTATATAAATCAATGGATGTGCCCTCTCAAACTTCAGGCGCACGGAATTATGTTATCGTTAGGAAGAGTGAGCTCACTCTTTCCGTTCTAGTCTGTTGTAGGAAGCTGTGAACGCCGAATGTTTTTACCTATCACTATTCGTTGTCAACAACCAAAATAAGTAGAACCACAACACACCTCGCCGCTAGCCATTCTAGGGGTCAAGTAGATTGGTGGTTGTAAAACCACTCACGCTACACACACAAACGCAGTTTGTTAACAATTTTAAGGTGTCCAGGGCACATCTTTTGATTTATATCGATGTTTTTATGCCGAAAAATAAAGACTACCTAAAGGAAATAAATTTTCTAAACTCTAACGACTAAAGTCGCGGGAATGTGCTAGTCGGCATACATATTTCTTTAAATATTTTAAAATATGATGTTTGTCCAGTGATGTGAATTTCCAAAGGTTCGAATAAATGAATGGAATTGAAATAATATTCATTCAGTTGGCGTTTAAAAGTTTAAACAATTATTATAATTGGTGTTTAAACAAATGCAGTCATTTCTTTGTTTTACAAAATTTATAAGGCACACATTATTTTATCTGGTACATAAATCAGTGAAATAGGTATGATTTGGTAAATATAGTGTTACGTACAAAAAATGGTTCCTTGTTTAAGTTTTGGCTTGTCTGTCTGTCCAAGTTATTAAGGGCTAAAGTTAATTAGGCACTTTAGAACTTTGTAAATGTAAACCTGAACCCAAAATACGCCGTGGCCACCTTGGGAACATAGTAAGTGGGTGTCATATGCCTCCGTGTCCGGCCCCAGGTAGTGTTCCGTCGCCTACCACTTTTCATCTGCAGAGAATAGGGAGAGCGGCGCACCGCAATACCGGCACACTTCATCCCTTGCAGGCTCGCCGCGTTCGCCATCACACGTTGGCGACCACGCAAGGCCGCGGCGGGCAGGGAGAACGGCGCACCGTAATACCGGTACTTCTCTCCCTCCGCGGTCTCTCCATTACTGCCACGATGCACATCGCTAAGCATCTAGGCCCGTCTCAGTCGCGCCGGTGCCGTCTCCTGGCCCCATCACTGTTAGCTTGTGGCCCAAAGCCCTGGCGAACGGCCTTACCACTGGTTGCTTTTAGCTTCACCGTGGTGACCAGGCCATGGCTACTGACTCCCTCCTTCTTGTCAATGCTGAAACCCTGAGGAAACTTTTCAATCCCCTATAACCCTCTTTTCGCATTACAAACCAGTCTATCCTTCGATCTCTGTACTATCTCGGTGCCAAATTAAATTTAAATCAGTTCAGTAGTTTAGGCGTGAAGGTTTAGCAGACACGAGAGAGTTTTTTTGCATTTAAAATATTAGTAAAGCCGGGGATACACATGCCCGTAAATCGGGAAAGTAGCTGGCATGAAAGGTACTGGCATGTACGAGTAACTGGCAGACTGCGGATACATTTGCAAGTAATACTGGCATGCATATTGTGCCCTTGCATGCCAATATTACCATCGCGTATACACAGGACAGTTCGTGAGAGTATTTTGTACCTACATATTGCGCGCTAAACATGAATAACAATCGGAGTGAATTAAACAAAATCGTCTTGTTACTAGCAATTGAATGTGTAGCTAAATTAATGAGAAATAAAAAGAAAAAACGAAGACTGGTTTGGGTAAGAGATTGGATTAGTAGAAGGGAAGATTTTGGAGCAAGTAGTTGTCTGCTTAAATAAATGTGTGAAGAAGATCATGAAGGTTACAGAAACCATTTGAGAGTTGAGAGTGCTCCCAGAGAATGCTCCCTCCCCTGCTGCCCGTAGCTGTCGCGTCTGTTCACACGTGCCAGGTTAGCAGCCCCCACGTCCCCTCCTTCAACGGGCATGCAAAAAAATCAAATATTGTGCTAGCTACTTGCAACTAGCTAGCTTCCAGTTAGAGATTTACTACGATAACATGACCCGCCCCTCCAGAATTCAAAACGTTTGAAAGTATTTGTGAAAGCATATACAACGCACCACCACGCATGTGTGCGTACTGCTACTGCAGACGAATAATTACAACTACATACAAACTCTTTCGTAAGGATGTGACTACACACATTAAAACAGTAATTTGGAGGGGCGGGCCATGTTATTGTAGTAAATCTCTACATGCATGCCAGTTAGTGAATACACATGACTGTAGCTGGTACTTGCAAAGAGCTGGTATGCTAGTGTGCAAGCTACGGGCATGTGTATCCCCAGCTTAAGAATCGAACGTTCTAGAAACCAAACCATTTATACAAAAGGGTGGACGAGTAGTTTCTATACTAAAAATGTACATTATCTCCAATAATTTATAAGTCCTCAACCCTTGGCCGCGATAACCCCGAGATAACCTGAGTGCGCTTGCACTGGGTACAGTACAGGGGGCCTACTCACTGTCTACACGGAGTTACGCAAGAAGTCTGTACGAAACGGGATTTTTTTAAGCGAAAACTACTGTCTTGTAGAATTTGCGTAATGCCGCTAACTTTATAAGGAATAATAGAATACTGTCTTGTAGAATTTGCGTAATGCCGCTAACTTTAAATTGTGAAGGAAAATATCGTGACGAAACCGACATATTCCTAGAATCTGTCGAGGTCAAATGTCATCTACCAACCCGCACTGGGCCAGCGTGGTGGATTATGGCTTTAACTTTCTCCGTGCAAGAGAAGGCCCAAAGTTCCAGCATCAGCAGTAGCAACTTTTAGGGGGCTGCTTACGCTGCTTTATGCTTAAAAAAAAATTGGTTGCCTGTAAAGTCGGTATACGGGCGAAAGTTTTACGTGACAACGACTTTGAGTGGTAAAATAATTTTACGGAAGGGACGCGTGCCTTTCACTTTTTATGTCTGTCTCTCTCGCTCTTAGGCGGGCTAACCATGCCCGAGTAGAAGGGACGCGTGCCTCTCACTCGCTCTCGTTGTGAGCGCATAACGTGAGCGGAGCGTAACGCAGTTTCTTGAAGTGTCACCCGGCAAACCAATTTATAAGACGTTGTCACGTCAAAAAAAAAATCTCTGTGTCATTCTAGATCTGATTAACACATTCGCTGCTAGACAGTTTTTAAATAATAAGGCGTTTTTACTGAAATAACACGCCAGTCGCGGCTAGCCGTACTCGCGTTGCAACGTGCAACGCGAGTACGGAAAACACGCAAGGAGTGTTTCACGCTAGGCGCGAGTAGCCGCACTGCTGTTCAGACGAGCGACGCCAGTGCGGACAAACACACCTGATGTGAAACACGCCGTATGCGTGAAGCAGCACTGGTGAAACGACAATACAATTTTAATTAAAAAAACGGTTTACAAGACTACAGCGGGCCTAATAATGATATACGTAATCTATCGTAGGTCGCTCCATCAGGTAAATTAATTTGAATCATTATATATAAGCATTATTTTATTGTGAATGGCTACAATAACCAGAAACTGAAATCTAGTAGTGGTTTATCTTTTTTTAAATTGCCGAAACAAGAAGCAAGGTTTTTGTTTTTATTCATTTATTATTGAGCAAAACTTTGGTTGGGTTTAATTGCACTTAATAATATAGAAACAGTTCTGTGTAAATATGTATGTCTATTTAGAATAGTTACAGTAGAGAATATGCATACCATTTATTTTGTCTGAAATACCCTTTTCTCTCATCTTTATTATGTCTCATTATATTTAAATTGTTTTTTTGGGATACATACTTCTTTAAATACCGAATGAGACTAATTTATTCATTTATAAAACGGTATAAAAACTACTTGAAACTATCAACATTGTAAAATTCAAATTATCATCATTATCAACTCAGTATCAATTATGTACGTATTAATACGTACCTAAAAAAGATATAGATTTTTACCGATTTCAAAGAAAGAAGAGGTTCTGGACTGATTTTTTCGTATGTAAGTTTCGCGATTGTTCTAATTGAAAATAAATTTTGATGGTTGTTTTACTTTAGAGTACTTTTCTGTTCTTATTTTTTACAAAATTATGTTAATTGAGTGATTTATTTCAGTATTGATTAGTAGATAGACTTGATCCCAAAACCTGTTACATTAAATCCTAAATAAATAAATTGTAAGTTCAATGTAACCAAAACAAAATGCGGTTTAGTTTTCTTTCACCTAATCATATTTCGTACAACCCTAGCACATTTGGCCAGTGACGTAAACAGACGAAAAGGCACGCGGTGCGCACGGCATTCACAACTCTTCGTGCGTGTGCAAAGGTGTATTTTTGCTTGCTGTACTATCGTGCACATGCACTTTTATTCGAGAGTGATGCATCTGTTGCGAAAAGAATCTCGTACTTCTCATCAGTCTGTCGGCTTCTTTTATGTCCTTTGTTTGGATTTCGTCGTCACACATGTTGTTTAAAAAAAATCTAAACAATGATTTTGTTCCTTTTTATTGTATATTTGTTTGAGTTCTTTGTAAACTAATGTACTTACCTATTCAAAAATATTGCAAATTGTGACTCCAAATTCTTTGTTGTTACCGCCGAGCCAATAACTGATATCTCTTTTCTTAGAATCTATTGTGTTTGTTATTCGTTAGGTACTTTTCAAAAATAAATTACTTTAACTTGACCATAGGGCAGTCTGGGTAAATGTTGCTTTTCTGGCGATAGTTACTACTTTTTAACACTATTTTATTAGTTTGGTATGTTTTAATCTATGTAATAGAACTTTTGAACAAGATTTTTGCTTAAAACGACGAATAGATTTGAAACTGCACACTTATCAAGGAACGATAATAACTGACTGTTTACTGATGGGCTACCTTATATAGCAATCAGTCGTGGAAGGTATCTAGACGCCATTCGAATAGTAGAACATTGCTCATCTACCTAATACCTGTAAACGAGCAATTCTTGTATGTCAGATTATAATCTAACAACGCTATTTTATGAACTAATCTAACCGTGAGATTATAATCTCGTGCATTATAATGCACGAGATTATAATCTCACGGTCTACGAATCAAATATTGACACTTTTATTTGAAGAGTGCCTTTAATAAACGTAATTTATTCGATTTTGTGGCTTTAAAGTTTCCAAACAAAATCACTTCAAAAAATAATATACTTATGTTGGTATTAGGTAGGTACTTGAAAATATAATTAGTCGGTATTAGAGGCATTGTCTCGTACTAATTACCTCTGTAGCATATTTTTTTTTTTATTAAAAAACGAACAAATACTCTTCGCATATATTTCCGCTCTAGCGTTACGTTATTGTAAAAAAATCTGACATCAGAGGTAAGTATTGTTTCGTATCAATTACTATCAGGAGAACACCAAGCATGACTTGTTTTATTTTTTAATAAAAAAAAACGATAAAACACGCCTCGTATGTGCGTCCGCACTGGCGTTTCGTCTTTTGAAACACACACGTTTGTGTGGCGCCGCACCGGTGCATAGCAATGCAGCTTTACACGACAGGCGTGTTTAGCCCGCATACGCGTTGCACTAAATAAAACACAACGTACGTGTTTTCAGCAGCCAATGTGTTAAGTTCACAAATTCGCGCAAAATTATATTCCGCGTTCAAAGCGTAACCTCGTATTTTAATCAGGGGTCGAGACTTATCTAGGGTTATCGACGCCTTTATTTATTCAACAAGTAGTTCTCAATTCTCCAAAATACAGGCGATAAGAATTTGTAAACTCTGAACTTTCATGTATTCTTACACGACTGCATATAACAGACTAGCAGCAACCTGCGGTTTCACCCGCGTGGTTACCGATCCTGTTATTTTTTGGGGATAAAAAAATTGGCAATCATAGGTACTGCCGTGAAAACTTATAACTCAGAATTTGATAGTTTACTTTAGAAACTGTGGATGAAACCGGAGGGCGTGGCCATGAGAATGGCCATCTAGATATGCGTCAGCCAATGGCCATGGTACCGACTTTATCCGAAGATTTCTTATCATTCCCGAGCGTGACGCTAGAATTCAATTCACAGCCAACGAAAAATCTGAATAAGACGCACCAAAAAAAGATTTTCACTTAAAAATAGCCTGTGTTCTTCCAGACTGTAATCTAACTGTGTTCCAAAATTCAACCAGATCCGTTCAGAAGTTCCTACGTGATTGAGCAACAAGCATCAAAACATTGTCCTTTATAATATTAATATGTTAGTAGGATAATGTTACAAGGTTACCACATACCATGGTATCAAATACCTTGTGCCCTAGCAACTAGGATGTCCAATCTGTGAGGTTATAGGTTCAAAGCTCGTCTCCATTTCTTGAGTGTTTTTAAAGTGCAGATGTACAAGTTTGTCATTACCACTAGCTTTAACGGGGAAGTTAAGCGTCGTGAAGAAACAGGCATATTCCAAGGAAGAATTATTTCGAGAATATACGTCATACGCCAAGCCGCTCTTTCCAGCAGTGTGGTCGAACATTCATAAAGAATAAGCAGCCCACTAAATGTTCCCACTGCTGGGACTCGGGACCTTCTCTCGCATGGAGAGAGTCGAGGCCATAATCCTCGCAAAAGCCAGCATGGTGCTGGTCCAGTACGGGTTGGTGGATGACACGTTCTCGAAATATATCTTGGAATATGCCTGTTTTTCATGATGTTTTCGATGTTCTCACTCTCCCTCAAAGTTCCTAAACATCCAATTGACCATTTTTACCTAAAAGTCACCACACGAGTTGCCAACCTGGGAGATTTTAATTACCATATTTTCAGGAAAAAAAATTACCTCTATGACGCACCGTAACGTTTTATAAGACACCCCTCCCTCCCAAATAGCGTTAGAGATTTACTACGATAACATGGTCCGCCCCTCCAAATTACTGTTTTAATGTGTGTAGTCACATCCTTACGAAAGAGTTTGTATGTACATAGTTGTAATTATTCGCCGGCAGTAGCATTACGCACACATGCGTGGTGGTGCGTTGTATATACTTTTACAAATACTTTCAAACGTTTTGAATTCTGGAGGGGCGGGTCATGTTATCGTAGTAAATCTCTACATAAAACTTAAATGCCCCCTTAAATAGTTTAAAGAGCTGTTTATCTACGTGTTGTGAGCAAAGAATCTCCAGTCCAAGTTGAGTTCGTACGTTTGAACATGCGCCGGGATAAATTGGTGTCCATTAGCAGGCGTCGTCACGAACACGACCCCGCGTCCTATAGCCTCCGAGCACGCGAACTGACACCTTCGGGGGTCGATACAGACATGTACGTAGGTATCCACGGGGTTAGGCAGAACTGATGTAGTAAGCCCAAAGGCATCATGCTAATATTAACAAATACGAAAGTTTGGACATTTGGATGTTTGTTGGTCAATCACGTCGGAACGCCTAAACAGGTCGAGTTGAAATTTTAAAACATAGATTATAGTCTGGAGTAACAAAGTAATCAAGACAATGCTGTCGTGGGGGAAGCACTGAGCCGGGAGCAGGCGACTTAGAAAATAAAAGAGATGAAAATTTTCCCCACTGCCCTCTATTTCTTTTTTTCTCCTAATCCTAATCTAGTTGTCTCCTGTACTGACGCGCCTGTTTAGGCTCTCTCTCCATTCTGGGCAAGTACCGAAATCATGGAAGCTTGCTAACGTGCAACCTGTGCCCAAGAAAGGTAGTCGTGCTGACCCTGTCAACTACAGGCCCATCTCGGTCACGTCCAACTCTGCAAGACTATGGAACGTGTCCTAAACCACAGGCTCCTGATGTACCTAGAATCTAATGACCTCCTCAGTGACCGGCAATACGGGTTTCGCCGAAACCGGTCCACTGGGGATATTCTAGCGTATGTCACCCACATCTGGAGTGAAGCTATCGAGAAACATGGGGAAGCACTTGCAGTCTCCCTGGATATCTCGAAGGCTTTCGACAGGGTTTGGCATGATGGCCTTATTAGCAAGCTGTCCAGTTATGGTTTGTCTTCAGGGTTTATTGCGTGGATATCGGACTTCTTGAGGGATCGATCCATACGAGTTGTCATTGATGGCTGCTCGTCGGATCGAATGGCTATCAATGCCGGAGTCCCTCAAGGGTCGGTACTCTCTGCGACGCTTTTTCTGCTACATATCAACGATCTGTTGAAGCCCGGTATCTTTGGGTACGCAGATGATAGCACCGTTGTAGAGAGTTACATATCTAGCGCGAGCCAGTGGACAGCATACTAAGGTACTGAGAGAGTATGATCGATCGTTTGAACATGGCCCTTGAGGAAGTCTCTGAATGGGGCGAAACCAATCTGGCCAAGTTTAACGAGGGAAAGACGCAGGCGTGTCTGTTCTCCGCAAAAAGGAGTCAATTTGAACTGACTCCTACTTTTCGAGGTGTATCCGTGCCGGTTACTGATCATCTTGAGCTTTTGGGTGTTACCTTAACTTCTACGCTCAACTTTGGCTCGTATATCGAGTCCAAGGCTAAATTAGCTGCCAAAAAACTAGGTGTCCTCTCAAAGGTGCGAAAGTACTTCAAATCTGAACAATTACTTTTCAATTCAATTCAATTCAATTCATTTATTCATACCATAAATTCATAAGAACACTTGGTAACGTCATTTACAAAAAGGCAAAGAATCTGTGTACATAATATGATAAAATAACAACGTCAAAAAGAATAAAGCAGCTGTAAAGGGGCCTAGTCAATTACATGCAGCTGTAAAAAGGCTTTGTCGAAGACAATATAACAAATAATCAATACACACAGTATACAGATACTACATTAGTACAAACAATGTAACATCAAAAGTCTTAAAAATCTATTATTTTACCTTATTACAAGATTCTAATTTCGACACATTTCTCTTCCATACGTTACTATCTTTAACAAAGTCGTCTATATTATAATATGCCTTGCTCAATAGGTAGCTTTTTATTTCATTTTTAAACTTGGTTTCATTGAGGCCTTCCACTTGTACAGGGATTGCATTATAGAAGCGAATACCATTACATTTGAAAGAGTTATTTGTTTTCTGAAGTCTGCACTTAGGAAATACAATTTTGTGTTTATGGTGCGCTTTTGGATTCAGATCAGTTAATTTCTGCAGACGACTTCGATTTTTTCTTACATACATTATACATTCATAAATATACAATGAAGGGACTGTTAATATGTTAATAGTTTTGAACATCTCCTGTACTGATTCTCTAGGTGATAAATTATATAGACCACGGATTGCTCTTTTTGCAATACGAAAACAGAGTTTCTGTCCGCAGCCGAACCCCATAATAAGATCCCGTAGGACATAATACTGTGAAAGTAGCCAAAATAAACAAGCCTAGCTGTTGCAACGTCTGATATTTTTTAATTTGACGAACTGCGTGGGCAGCTGAACTGAGTCGATCAGCTAGTCTCTCTATGTGAGGACCCCATTGAAGCTTTGAATCTACTGAAATACCCAGAAAACAAGTAGATTGTACAGGTTCGATAAGTTCATCCTTCAGTCTTATATCAAGTTTACCGCACATTATATTGCAGAGTGTGAACTTTATACATTTCGTTTTAGTTGGATTAAGTACTAGATTGTTTGCATCAAACCATTTGTACGCAATGTCCAAAAGTACGTTTATTTCAGTGAAATCGTTTATTCCTCTCTTAATTTTGAATAGAAGTGATGTATCATCGGCGAACATAACTATTTCTATATTTTTATGTTTCTTTATCATAAAAGGTAGATCATTAACGTATATAAGAAACAAGAAAGGTCCAAGTATGGAACCTTGTGGTACACCCATTCTTATAGGCGACTCATTTGATTGCACACCGTCAACATCGACTATTTGTACACGGTCTTTAAGATATGAAGAAATGAAATTTAGAGCTGGTTTCGAAACCCCATAAAACTGCAGTTTCTTTAAAAGAGTGTCATGATGAACACAGTCGAAAGCTTTTGATAAGTCACAAAATACTCCCAGAACGTCATGATGATCTTCCCAGGCTTTCAATATATAATTAGTTAGTTCAATACCTGCATCGGTAGTGGAACGTCCTTTGTGAATCCAAATTGGTTACTATGTAATAGATTATTAATATTAAAGTAAGATAAAAGTTGCTGGAGAACAAGTTTCTCGAATATTTTGCTGATGCAAGGCAAAACCGAGATGGGTCTGTAGTTTCCAAGTTCGTTTTGTCTCCAGATTTAAACAAAGGTATCACTTTACTATATTTCATCATGTCAGGAAATGTACCATTTTTATACATTCGTTAAATAATTCTGCTAAATATGGGGCAATGTTATTAATAATCCCCTCAAGTACCTTAACAGATAATCCCCATAAGTCCTCTGTATTCTTAACTTTAATATCTTTGAACGTTTTAGTATTGCAGTGGCAGTAACATGATGAAATTCAAATGTAGATGAAGGACAATCAACATTTTCTGTCAACAATTTTTGTGCAAGAGAGGAGACGAAGTTAGATGTTTAGTTGTCTCTAATGGAATATCAGCAAAATAAACCTTGAAGGCATCTACTATGTCCGATTTTTTTCGTAGTGACTTTTTCGCCAATCCGAAGTGCGCTCATCATTTCACGACTTTTAATTTTTCCAGACTCATTGTTTATTATCTTCCACGTGCTTTTTATCATATTATTGGAGTTTTTAATTTGATCCCGTATAAATATTGCTTTTGCTCGAATACATACATTTCTAAAAATACTTGAATATCTCTTAACATATAGTTTTGTGGCATCATCGTTGCAGTATGTCTTTAGTTTGTATAAATTGTAAAGATTGCTTCGACTTTTAATAAGACCTGGTGTTGCCCATTCGGCAAACTTCGGTTTTGCGTTAATATTAACAAATTTGGTATGGAAAATATTATTAAATTGTGTACTCAGCATTTTAAAAAACTCAGAATAATTATGATTAGGATCATCAATTGTCATAATGCAAAATTTGTTGGAAAAATGATTAGTTATCGCGGTATTTAAAGCTGACATGCGGGACAATGTAATGGGTCTAACAAGAACTTTCTCTTCCGCCCTTTTCATACAGGCAGGAAGAGAAATGCTCAAGCCCCTATGGTCCGAACGCAAACAATTTTGTTATACAAAGCACAGATTCGCTCTTGTATGGAGTACTGTTCGCACCTTTGGGATGGATGGGCTAAGTATCAGCTTGAGGCTCTGGAATCGATCGAGCGGCGTGCCAAAAGGCTCATAGGCAAAGACATTCTAGCGCGAAAAAGACTTCAAAGTCTTGAACATCGCCGCAAGATTGCTAGCTTATCGGTTTTTTATCGGATACACTTCGGAGAGTGTGCAACTGATCTGCATGATCTAATACCTCCTTGCCCTTTTTTCTATCGTACTTCTCGGAACTCAAAGAAGCGGCACCGTTTCATGGTGGATATTCCAAAGACACGGACGAAGAGGTTTGACTCTACGTTTGTGATAAGAACATCTAAGCTGTGGAATGAGTTGCCTGAGTGGGTTTTCCCCGATAGTTATAATCTTGGTGTCTTCAAATCGAGAGTGAATCGGTTTCTTCTAGGTAAACACGCTCCATCGTAGACCGCATCGTCGCTTAACATCAGGCGAGATGGCGGTCAAGTGTAAACCTATAAAAGTTAAAAAAAAAAATCCAAGATTCATGTAAAAAAAAACAAACGACAAAGGTCACTACGGACCCCGGAGTCTGTGGAGTTGCTAAATTCAAATAAAAATAAAAGTGGTCAAGTGCGAGTCGGGCTCGCCCATGAAGGCTTCCGTAGCAGCAAGTAACATAGCATAAAAGTTCTTGTAGGTACTTCGTTTTTACTTTAATCAGCGTTTTAACAATAGTCAATTTATGACGTATTAAAATAAAACTAATTACTAGATCTCATTTAAACCAATTTTCGTTGATAGTTTACATGGTATAGTACATCACACACTTTTTTAATTTTTGTCATTCTCTTATTTTAGAAGTTACAGGGGGGGACACTTTTTACCACTTTGGAAGAGTCCCTCGTGCAAACTATTCAGTTTAGAAAAAAAAATGTTTCGAACCTCAATATCATATTTGATGACCTATCAATAGATACCCCACACGTATGGTTATGATACAAAAAAAAAAAATGTGTTTCAGTTTCAAGTATGGGACACCCCTAAAGCTTTTTGTTTTTTTTTTCTATTTTTGTATCAATATTTTAATGAGGTTTACAGATAACATCTACTTACCAAGCTTCAATAGTATAGCTGTTATAGTTTCGGAGAAAAATAGCTGTGAGTTACGGACGGACAGACAGACTATAAGGGTCCCGTATTTTGCCATTTGGCTACGGAACCCTAAAAAGTAACGCATAGTTCACTTTTTTAGGGAAAATAACAGCAACGGGATCTGCCCGGGTGGAACCCCAGGGCGTTGCTAGTCAATTAAAATGTATTTAAATAAAACCAAGACTGATCGTATTGCAGGATATCCGTCCGGCGCGGCGGCGCGCTCACCGCGCTCGGGCTGGTCTACTTCATGACGCTGTTCGAGCTGCTCACCCAGCTCGCCATGTACACCGGCGCGGGCGCGCGCTTCCGCCGCAAGTACGCGCTCAGCGGCGGCGAGATACTCGACATCATCAACAAGTGAGCTCCCCTTGTGTGTAACCCTCCCAGCATGAATCGACGTCTCCTAAGCTGCGAGATACTGGACTCATCAACAAGTGAGCTCCAATTGTGTGTAACCCTCCTTATTTGACTAGTCGACGTCCTCTAAGCTGCGAGACACTCGAAACAAACTCCTCTACAAGCAACCCCCTCTCTGTGTAACCCTCCCAGCATGAATCGACGTCTCCTAAGCTTCGAGATACTAGGCGTCATCAACAAGTGTCCTTATGTGTAACCCCTATCGGACTCTAAGCTGCGAGATACTGTGCTCTAAGCTCTGAAATACTCTGTATCATCTACAAGCAACCCATCTGTGTGTAACCATCCCAGCATGAATCGACGTCTCCTAAGCTTGGAGATACTGGACGTCATCAGCACGTGAACTCCCCGTGTGTGTAACCCTCCCTATATGACTAGTCGACATCCTCTAAGCTGCAACACTCGTAACAAACAAAACCCTCCACAAGCAACTTCCTCTGTGTGTAACCCCCCTACCATGAATCGACGTTTCGTAAGCTGCGAGATACTGGACTCATCAACAAGTGAGCTCCCAAACAATAACAATTGTGTAAACCTCCTTATTTGACTAGTCGACGTTTTCAAAGTCCGAGAATACTCATAATTAAACTCTCTAAATCGTAACCACCTCTCGATACCTATAACCCTGTAGCATGAGATCGTTCCTCTTTAGCTTGTATGAGTAGTACTGTGGCGTCACCATCAAGCACTGATGTAACGAAACATTTTAACAATTGTCTATGGTCACTAGACTAAATCTGAGATCTATTTGATATAACTCTTTTTGTAAACAACCCATCTGTGTTTAACTCAACAAGATCCCAATAGTGGAAATTATATTGACAATCTATCATAAGCTGCGAGATACTGGTGTATCTATCATGACAAGTCAGCTCCCCAACTGTAGTAAATTGATCAACCATTCTTATTTTCCGGTGACTAGTCGAATTTCAGCTCAATTGATTAAATATATCTCCTTCAAAGTTGAGCATTGCCACCTCGTAAAACATAAATATAGAGGTACATACCTACTACCTATATAACTACAAACAAATAAAAACTATAATAATTATATTAGATGTTTTTAGATTAACCTTTTTTTTACTTGCTCAAAGTAACGATTTTAGATGATACTGTAAGTCTGTGAAACAATTTAAGTAGCATGTGCAGGTGCCTCCTATATACATATGTTACAATTGCTGCTCACTAGTTTAGCTACAACTGGGGGAATCAGATGTCGCCTAAGAGGATGCCATTAGCATGCCATTTAGCCGTATATTTAGATGGATTAAAGGAAAATAACGTAAATGGAATAAACGCCTTTCACAGATGAAGAAGTGAGGAACCAATTACAGATATTAGATACTAGAATGTTATTAATAATTTACAATACACGTTACATTAATGATATTAGGTACTCCATTGTAAATCCCTACGTCAATGATTATTTTATTTCAGAATAGATAACTTGTATGTACCTACAGTCCTACACACTGTGTGTACATTTAAAAGTTATTTTACAGAGTAAAACGCTTTTTGTTTATAACATGAGCTTTAATCTGATTGTAAAATAATTGTCTGAGGGTACATCTTTTATACACTCAGGTAGGCGGTTGTACAAAGTTACATCCTACAAAGTTAAGTCCTACGTAAGCTGAATTCGCTGATTTAGCTATAACTATTAGGTGTTATCACGTTATCAGTCTGCCCCTGTGTCTATTAAACTGTTTTCCAATTTTTTGTGTCAGAATCTGATTGAACTGTAATGAGGAGGTTACTATTAAGTTTCGTTTAAACTTCTTCAGTTTCTTGTGGCTTCCATTTACACCTATACCCGTCTGCCCGTCTCATCATCAAATGGCGTGAAAAAAAGAAACCTAATGTTTCAGCCTCGTCGAGCGTAGTTCCTGGGAATCGTGCAAAAAACAAACATTATAACAGAGTTTCTTTTTTCAAAAAATCTTAGTTACCTATGATCGTACTAAACGTATCTGGATAGTGATATAGATAAGGTTTTTTATGATTGATAAGATTTAAAATCATACGAATATTTCCAACACAAAAGGTTGAATAATGTTGTAGTTGAACACATCGATATAAAACAATGGATGCCCTGAGTAACTTGAAATTGGTAATAAACTGAGTCTCTATGTGTGTCGTAAGTAGTTTACACATAACTAATCTACTTCCCTAAAATCTTAGCGGCGCGATATGCTGTGGTTCTACTTATTTTGGTTGTTGACACGCCTGGCGTGTTCGAGACGGTTGGTTGGTTGGATAGCATTGAATGATTAAGCAGGGGTTCAAAATTTTTAATAGATACGATGCAGTTTCAACCCCATGTAACGAATACTTACTATGAATTGATCCAGTGATAATCGATAAACCGTCTAATTTTTAGGTATCCCTCTTAACGTGGAATTTTTCGATTCACAGACTAAGTACACCTAGAACTCTTTTGAATTTTACAAAGTGTGACGTTGGCATGAAATCAAATTGTGACTACTGAAGTAAAGTCTACTTAGTCTGTGAAAAAGCGAGGGGAGCAGAAGTGTCAGATTTGTTAAGCTGGACGTCAAACTCGACGACATAACGAAAAAAAAGAAAATGACATCAGATTTGTATGAGGTTTACCCTTACCCCGTGGAGTGCTCTAAGCTCTGAGATGCTCTGTATCATCTACAAGTAACCCCCTCTGTGTGTAACCCTTCATGCCTGATTATCCAATGACCCCACAATTCGAATGAATGGATTAAATGTGAAACAACCACGTTAGAGTTCATACTAACAAGTGGGATCAAACTATGTAACAATTTCCTCGCGTTTATAACCCATCCTGCGCGACTGTCGTGAAGGGGCTGACTGACAATGTTTCCGTAAATTGCATAACATCCGCTGCCGACGCGTCGTCGCTAGGAGCAACAATAGGGATGAGGGAAAAATATGAGACACGTAATCTAGAGTGGGGTTGTGACGTCACTTGTGGGTAAAAATCGTACCGACATGTGACGTCAATGAAAACTTCTAAGCGCTGTATCTTTGTAATTGTTTGTTTGTGTAACAAAAGAAATAAACATAATTTAAATATTTTAAAAACCAAAAAAATATTTAGCACGCACTAAAAATTATATTCCCATTCCCATTCTGCAAATCCTTTCATTTAATACCCCATATCATAGAGGTGCATTTCAAATAGCCTGTCCGCCATCTTGGACGTCCGTCATATTAGATTTAAGTCACGTGACTATTTTTTTCGTATCCCATTCAGCAAACCCTTTCATTTAATACGCATATCGTGCGGGTGTATTTCAAACAGGCAGTCCGCCATCTTGGGGAGGCCGCCATATTGGATTTGTAATGACGTTTCTTAGCTAGTCATAGATTGTCATCATGAACTCAGAGCGTGTGCAAAATTTCATGTAATCGAAGACAGGGAAGTGGGTCAAATTAAGATTCCAAGATTTTCTTACATACTTAGTTACATGCAGTCTAACTGACGTACTAATTCGTTTTTTTTAGGATAATAGCCTATTGACAGTGTAACTGTGTCAAACGTAATTTCGAACTCATCAGTCTAGCTAAAGACAAACAACAGATGAAATGCAGCAAAAATTGTTAGGTATTTGAAATTCCCCGGCTACGCTCCCTTAGAAAATCTTTGTAAGCCAGTGTATCAAAAGGTATCACTCACTTACGGTACCCCGGACTTACCAGTAAATAAAAAAGACGTAGCTAAATGTCCGGTTCCTAGCTATAAAAGTGCCTTAGCGTCAAGGCACTTCAACGATATAGCACCAGTACTGTATAATCAAATAAACAAAAATAAAAACTTAAATGCGATGACTAATTATAAGATTAAAAAATATATGGTAGACTGGCTAAACCAGTTGGACTACGACGCGGTGGAACATCTATTGTTAAAAGTAGAGTAATCCTATCTGCAAACTCTGACTCTATAAAGGACTTGTGTACTGCAGAGAGGACAACCACACATTCACAGACACACCCCCTCACACACACACACCCTCGTACATTCATACACACATATATGCCTACATGCATACGAACATAATATACATACACACATACACCCTCACTCACATACATACACACGTACATAAATTGGTTAAATATCTTACTCGTTAGTAATAAATAAGTTAAATAGATATTTGTTTTGTTCCTCAAATCGTCTCTCTCTTGTTTCGCAGAGTAGTGTCAGCCGTCCAGGCCGCGTTTTCGTGTGTGACGGGCGCAGTGGTGTGCCTGTGGTCGTGCACACGCGACTTCATGCGTTCGTCGCACTACATGTCGGAAGCGTACGCCTGGTTCGGCGCCGCTTACTTCTTCTATGACATTTGGTCCATGTATCTGGTAACTATAATACATATATATGTAATTACAATTTTTTTTGCAATTATCTCTATTTGTGACTTGACTTAGTTCTTATGTACCTAATATAATTTCTAATTTATAAATTGCTTTTTGCCATTAAATTTGTGCGCCGGAAACGACACGAATATTTTTTTGTTAAATAGTAACATGTGATGGGACGAGCAATTCATGCGTCTGGCGGTAAGCAACACGCCTGCCCATGACAACACAGTGTCACACAGCTAATTACTTGCCAGTCTAATGCCAATTCATGATATGCTTAGCTTTAGCAGAGTCCCGTCTAACACCCGTCAAAAAAACTTTAGAAAACACAGATTATTATCATACCACAGTCTATTGAATCATACAGTCGGTCGACGAATCCGTCTAGACGGGGCAATCGTGCGGGGTGAGACGCGGGAAGCGCGCTCCTGCATTGCCTACATTACAATGTTAGTATTGCAGGAGCGCGGCTGAGGGCTGACGTCTTCAAATGCTTGGCAGTTTTCTGTACAATAATTATTATAATATCTATAAAATATAATACAATTTGTATGCAAAAATTGTATAAAAATGTATACAATTTGTATGCTCTATCTTTTGTTTTCTATTTTTTATTAATTCACGTGTAAATTGTACATTTACACGTGAATAAAGCGCTTTGACGTTGATTTAGTAGTAAACTACTTTTTACTTAACTTCCAGGTTCATTTAGAAATGAACGCTAAAGACAACATGAGCTACATAAAGAGCAAGATCCAGAAAGCCAAGAACGGCGCACCCGCGGTGACTGCCAGCGACGCGAAGAAACCCGTCGGCACCTCGTTCCTTGAGTACTGCAGGCACGAACCTGTTATACTGTTCCACCACCTCTTCATTGGGGGATTCGGTTTTCTGGTCATCGTGGTGAGTATCTTGTAACTAGCAGAATTTATTTATAGTTATTATTTGTGACCCTACAAATTGTTGTGGACTGTATAAGTGAAACGCCTTGTTCGTTGTCCAAAGGGGAATGAATTTTATTTTCAGATACAACTTATATTTATACTAAAGTTACGCGGTGCGCCGCGCGCCGCACGAGTCTAGTAGCCGAGCGGGCGGCCGGCCAATCACAGCGCCGCTCGCACGGCCTCCGCGCAGTTGGTTTCGGCTCGGGGCTCGGTGTCCGCAACACAAATATTGATGATATTTCTGTATTTTCCTTCAATGATTTAGGTTTGACCGCCATTTCGCCTGATGTTAAATGACTATACGGTCTACGATGGAGCGTGCTTGCTTACCTAGAAGGAATCGATTCACTCTCGAAGGCATCAAGATTTTTTTTTTTTAAATAATGTTATTTTAGTCTAAATTATTTTTTAGCTTTTAGTACATTTATCTGCAAAATTACCATGACTGTTTACAATAAAACCTTAAAACATTTTTTAACTCTTTTATTTGTCTCAGTTTGAGAACTTATTAACAAATATTTTCTCAACATCGTATTCCAGTATTTACGCGGCGACCTCGGCGACTGCACATTCGGATTCGTGTACCTGATGGAGCTGTCCACTCCGTTCGTGTCGCTCCGCGGCATCCTAGCGCGGCTGCGGCTGAAGGCGGCGCGCGTTTATCTGGCCAACGGTCTCCTCATGCTGGCCACCTTCTTCCTCTGCCGCGTGGCCAGCCTGCCCTACGTGTGTCTGCTGTACAGCCGCGTCACCGGAATGTCTTACATAGAGGTTGGTGACTGACTGGCCGTGTATTTGATTCCCACCCAGGACTAGCATTTGTGTGATGGATGCTCATTGTGAGATGGTAGGTGTTTTATTCCTACTAATATCTCTCTCAAAAAAAAGTCGCCCAGCGAGCTATGGAAAGAGCTATGCTTGGAGTTTCTCTGAGGGATTGCATTCGCAATGAAGTAATTCGTCAGAGAACTAAAGTGACCGACATAGCTCACCGTATTAGTAAGCTGAAGTGGCAATGGGCCGGACACATCTGTCGCAGACCTGATAACCGTTGGGGTAAACGGGTTCTGGAGTGGAGACCGCGAATCGGTAAACGTAGTGTAGGACGCCCTGAGACTAGATGGAGTGACGATATTCGAAAGGCAGCTGGTGGCGGTTGGAGACGGAAGACCGAAGATCGGGCTGAGTGGCGTATCTTGGGAGAGGCCTATGTCCAGCAGTGGACAAGTATAGGCTGATGATGATGAATATCTCTCTATGTATAAAAATGTTATGTTGGTTTGTGTACGCTTCAAAAACTCAAAAAGTTCTGCACCGATTGAGCTGAAATTTTAGAATGATACATAATCCGCATCAAGGATTGTTTTTATCTAATTTTTGCATTACATGTGCCACAGCGAAACGTGGCAGGGTTACTGCTAGTTAATTATAATTACGGAAGTTTTGTGTGTATGTTTGGATGGACGGATGAACCTTCATGAAATTACCTTCTTATCACATAAGTAGAGTGAAACTACCTCGTTCGAGGCTTTGGGACGTCTATTATGAAATTACGTTGATGAAAGTAGTAAATGTACGTTATAGTGAAGCTGTATCATTTCAGGCCGTGAAGTCCCTTCCGACCGGCTGCAAGATCTCCATCAGCATCCTGATGATGCCGCAACTGTACTGGTTCTACCTGATGTCCGCGGGCGCTCTCAAGCTGTTCCTGGCCAAGCCCGCCAAGCCCGCGGCGGCCGGCGAGCAGGCCGCGAGCGCGGCCGCCGACAAGCTCGTCGCCCTCTCGGCCGGGGACGCCGACAAGCGCAGCTGATGCCGCCGCCGCCGCGGCAGGCGACACCACGGCACTATACCAAAGTCCTAGACCTCCAGCTGCGGAAAACTGACGTAACTATACTGTAGACAGATGTAGGCACCATGCGGCAGACGGAGATAGTCTTCGTACAGTTACATCAAGTTTTGACTGTCAACGGGGTATATATATAGATGTGTGTATATTATGAATACAGGACATTGATAATGAAACTGCGTGGATTGTTGTATGAATTTACGCACAGATATATTAGATATTTTGTATGGTATTCTGTCATAATTTTACTCATGTTAATAACCAGTTTGACTGGACTTTTGGACTCATTTCGCGCTTCCGGTCTGACCTTCCAAACTAATTTCCAAATTTCGTTGGGACTGAATTCTGAGATACAGTTTATATTTAGTTCCTATTTTCTTTTTGTTAATTGAGAGTTCCTTTTGAGTCAAGATTATCTCGTTGTTTGGTTTTTAAATTTACTGAGAAAAAAATGGTCCTTCGAGCTGGTGTGAAAGGATGATTTTAGTCCTTTCGAGCTAGCAAATTCAATGTTTTGGCCTAATCTAAATGTTGTGATCAAAAAACCAATATTTATCGTATAAAATCTAAAAAAAATGTCGTGTAATTGTTCGTAAAATGTTGTTCTCTTTCATAATAGTATATTTTGTCTTTAAGGTGTCGTATTCTACGTCTCTTTTCCACTTATGTGGAGTTTATAAGCGCGTCTCGCTCTTAGAGTGGACGGGTGTCGGGCTACGGTGCTTATGCGAAGGAAACAGGTTCAAAGTAAAAATTACTCTATGCGTATGTATTTATATGTTATTATTAATTATTTATTGTTGTCGATTTTGAAGGTTTACTTGATAGTAGTTTTGTATTTCGCTAAAACAGTAATTAAGCTGTCGGTCGAAATTGTTGTACTGTCGCGTATCTCTCAAAATCGATATTTATGTCCCGGGCTAGAAAAAGACGGTTATGGGGAAAAAATCAAGGAAGGCAAGATTCACGACTATAAGAAGAATAAAAAATACGTCTTCCGACTCCAACTTGCGCAATCGTAAGTCTTTTCATCAACAATGACTTTAACTTTTGAGAAAAACAAGTTGCATATTCCAAGAAATTACATATCCCAAATTGCAATTAGCCAGCGTGGTATATTATGGCCACGAATCTCCGCTTGTAATAGAAAGCCCTGACTCCCAACGGGAAAGTCCGTCTCTCTCTAGCCCGTGTAGTTGGTAATTACTAGTCGCTTATTCGTTATGAAAAGTTGGAATCGGGTAAAAGCAGTCAGTGTCGTTGATAGATAAATATATAATTACTAATTATTAGATACCTAAATCCTACTGATACAAGCGAGTGCGCTTTCAGTAAAGGTCTAATCAGATTAGCATTATTATTAGCTACACATTTTGTTGTATCTTATTTGGTTTTATAATTTCAAATTTAATAACAAAATAACCAAATTGGAGTTCAAATTTAATTTTGAAATCTAGCTTAATTTTTTTACATTAATTTGACGCATTTTTTTCTCAAATGATTTGTGAGATTTATTTCTAATTGCACATTCTAAAGTTATAGTTACGATGTTACTCTCCCTTTTTGTTTCGAAAAATAAATAAAATGGCAACGATTTTATAATTTTAAATTTTGGAATATGAAAATCGAATCCGTTGGCCCTATTCCGCGATCATCGTCATCGGCAATCTGAATAGACCTTTATGTCAAAGTAATTTTATACCGTGATGTAAATAATATGAGCTATATAAAATAATGTTTTGATTCCGATATCTCTATGTAACTAGATTTTGTATAACAGAAATGTACCTATATGAGTAAGTAGAATTTCGGAAAATGGGGATTATAAAACATAGGAAGTAAATGATAGACAACATAAATGCGGTAAGGTCAAAAATACAAATACGAATACAAAAATCTTTATTGCTGTTTGCAGGTATATAAGATGATACAAAACTTTTAAATGGGTCAACACCCATACAAACTGGCCTCTTCTTCTAGAGGCATGCAATATGTCTGGCAACGCAGTTTCCATTGGTCTGAATTTATACAATGATAATAATAGTCAGCTGATAAAGTCTTCTTCTTCTTTTTTCATTTTTAACTTTTAATCAGTTGTATCATATATCATATGTCATCTGATTCATCGTCTATTAATTTCTGGCTTCTATCCCGTTGTGTTATGTTAGTGTGATATGTTTGATGAGTACAATTACGCCAACGTCTTGTGCTTCAGATAAGATGCGGTCAGATGATACGAGCCAAAGGCGTCGCCATATTGGCTTTTAGCTACCGAACGCATTTACTGACGCCGTGACGGTACTTTAAAAAATACGTCTCTAAATCAAATATGGCGGAGTGCCCAAGATGGCGCACTGCGCAAGATGGCGAACTGCGCAAGATGGCGGACTGGATATTTATTTTTAACCATCTATAACTGAATAATTTTTTGTTTGGGTTTTTCTTACAATAGGTTACGGTAGCACTGGTTTTTGTTCTTCAACTACTTATTTGGTCTGGTTTTCTTTGTGTAAGCACTTCGCTCTAACATTACGTTCGCTTTTCGAGATGCTTTGTGCACTTACCTCGTGATTGTATAGTCGGGGGGAATTGCGATCGAGAATATCGATCGGCAAACGTTACAATATGAGAGAGAGGGAGATAGAGAGAATAACTCTCTCGCTTACGGTGGGTAATATAGAACACTCGTAGTCTTGTACTAAGCGAAAAAGGACACAAGCTCGCTAAAGGATTTTAGACGTGGCTAAATTTAGACGACTGATATTAGTCGCTACTGATATCTGAGAAGTGTAATAGTATTCAGTAAGGTAGCGTCTAAATTCAGAAGCGAAGCTTACTGTTATCTTGCTTCTGAATTCAGTCGACTAAATTTAGCCAAGTGTAATAAACCTTTAAGTGTAACTGTACCGACCATTACCTAGTGACTAACACTAGAACATTTGCTACTATTCCATCCGACTATTCCAAAGCGAGGTTATGTTATTCCTAAGTATACCTTAACCGATTATAGCCAGCTTTATTTATTTTAACAGATTTGTTGGTATCGCTGACTTTTCATTTAGATTTAGCGTTATTTAAACTTATAGAAACGAAGTTTCGCGCGTTACACGTGCTGTGTGGATGGAAGGAAGCTAAGCCGAAGAAAGTTAATGTAAATGTTCTGCTCGTCACGTCACTCTATGCTATTAAAAAAACGTGTACTCGTAATAAAACTTCTTTTCCATAGTTAAAGCCAGGTATTTTTTGTCACTTTTTTTGGGGCAAGCTGATTTTCACAAGTTGTAAGCCCATAGATTAAAAAAAATTTTTTTTCAAACTAAAATCCAGTTTTAAAATATTTTTTTTTTTCGAAATATTTTCTTTAATTTCTTTTAGTTTTTTAAATATTTTTGAAGTTTCCTCTAGAGACATGGCGTGCCCCCACAAAAAAACCCTGGTTTCAGCCTAGTATGTACTTCATTCTGTCCAGAGATCCATAGCTCTTGACACCATTTTATTTTATTTGTGTCCATATCTACGTTTACGCTACTGAGAGCAGTTTTTGAATATTTTTTTCGTATGTAATTTTTTATAGATTTAATATATTAATCGATAATATGATACATAAGTTATTTAGAACACATGGACTAAGTAATAGAACTCGTTTGCCAAACTCGAATTGTCACTATTTTTGTGTGATACAAAGTAGTCTGTGATATACTAACAAAACTCGATAAGAACGATCACTATTTTAAACACGTTTTTATTACCTTCACTTGTAACTATGTGTAAGAAAATCTTGTAATCGTAATTCTAACCGAAGAAGATTCTTAACAGTGTGGAAGTCGCGACCCACTTCAGGTCTTCGGTTAGGATGAAATTTTGCACACGCTCTGAGTTCTGATGACATTACATGACTAGCTAAGAAACGTCATTACAAATCCAATATGGCGGCCTGCCCAAGTGGGGACTGGTTATTTGACATCCACCCCCATGATATGGGTATCAAATAGTCACGTGGCTTAAAGTTTTAGTGCGTGCTAAACCCGTGTTTTTTAAACTATTTTAATAATTATTCCATGATACAACGTCTGTGTGTCCCTCGAATGTGTTATGGTCATGACTAAGATAGATCAAACATTGTTTTCCTTCATCGCTAAAGCCAGTGGTTAATTAGGCGATGGAAGGAATGGACTAGTTAGTCTTTATTTACATACTTAGTTATAGCTACTTAACACACTGATAGTAAAGCCGTAACCGTATAAATAAAATAAATAAATATTGGTGGACAATTCACACACAACACCATCTGACCCCAAACTAAGCAAAGCTTGTAATAAGGGGGGCAGATAGCTGATATAATACTTATATAGTTGTAAATACATACTTATTATACATAGAAACATATGTCAAGGAATTGATTTTAAAAACATTTATTATACTGGATCCCAGTGGAGGGAGGGAGCAAATGAGTATAATAAATGTTTTTCGTCTACCTACATCCACGGATACCTTTATCTCCTCTTAAATCCACCGGTGGATCCAGGGATATTTCAAATAAATATTTCATTTTTTAACTAATTGAAAAAAGTGGCAATGAAATGGGAAAATAGGGACTGTCGATAGTAGTGAAAACTTAAAACTTACATTTTAGTATGAAACAGCCCTAATGTCGCAGTTGTACAATACGTCACCTCTGTAGCTGATACTACTGTTGCACATGTAGGTAACTTAAATCAACATTTTACCCATCTACCAACTGGCTGGCTTAGTTGGTAGTAGGTCGGCCTGCGAAGCCGTGGGTCGTGGGTTCGATCCCCACCCAGTGCAAATGTTTGTGTGAGGAATTCAAATATTTGAAATATGCCTGGGTGTTTTCTGTATAATAAGTATGTATTTAAAAATATTTAAGTATTATATATCAGCTATCTGGCTTCCATAGTACAAGCTTTGCTTAGTTTGGGGTCAGATGGTGTTGTGTGTGAAATGTCCACCAATATTTATTTATTTATCTAAAAATACTAATAACGCGCACGCTCCTTAAACCTTCACCAATATTCCTAAAAACGTAGTACATAGTTTTGTTTCACATATTTAATATCACATAGTTGCGTTCGATATCTGCTCTCCGTACGAATGTATGTATGGACGCAACACCATCCGAAATATTTAGATCTTTTAGGAATCTCTTCAAAATTATAGAGAAATTGTTATTGTTTGTTGAAAGTTTTACATTTATTGTTTTGGCATTTGTGTATTTATCGAAATGAGATCGTTATTGTCGGTAAAGGTGATATGAGCTTAGTAAGTAGTTTACATGTAAATAATAAATATACATATACTCTCCAGCATTAAAGTTCGATAAATAAAAGTACGAATACGAGCGTTACGTTTTTAAACGCTAGATAATAATTGATAATTGTACGATGTTCAAAATTTTGTTTCGGTAAACGCTTTAAACCCAAGGAAACTTTTCCTTAAGTTTATTGGGGTTACCTGTCAGACTAGTATTATTATTATACCGGATATTTACCGTGTGTATAAGAAAGATACGGTGGACCGAGGATTCCCCGATATTTCGATGTACTTTCTTGCACCATATTCACGGGTCTCTTAAACTCTAGTATACTAGTGAGCGTAGTATCGGGAACTGGCTCCGCCATTTCCCGATAGTTCGATGCTTTTCATGCGCCATGTTCACGAGATAACTGTGTTTACCCGTGCCCGTATGTTTACTTGGTGCATGAAACTGCACTGAGATACCGGGAACTTGCTACAACATACAACCACGTTCAATGTCCCGCAAACAATAAAACTAGCGTAGTGAACAGAGGTGATAATTTATAACGAAGTGATTGGAACAGGAACGCTCGAATTCGTTCTCCACTGCTGTTAACAGCAATCTCTGAAACTTACATAGCTCTTAAACTTCCAATATTTAAGGTTCAATTTTTCTTTGTAATTTGCACAAATTATACTGTACATGTAATTACTCTGCATTTAACGCTTCCATAGAGATTTTAAGTTAATAAATACAAGTTGTATTCTGTGCTCGTACAGCCGAGAAGGCGATGAAACAGTTGTAGCTTCCATTTTGGACAAAAAACGAAATTTTGAAATACGTGAAATCGCTAAAGCCCCAAAATCATATATTTACTATAAATAGAAGTAAAATTGTAAAATAGGGTGTCACAAAGCGAACGAAAATAGATTTTCACTAGCATTAGTGAAGAGGGTTATGTTTGATAAATGTGTATTAAATGTGAGTTAAGGTTTGACTTATACTTATTATAGAAGACGAGGTTGTAAGGTTGGCTTGGAAAAAACTGTTAGTATTTTCGCTGCCGTTCCCGCAGTTATTTGATATGCATGGTGACTGAAACACTAATTAGCCCGTCAATAAAATTATATAAAAAATATTGTAACCGCATCTTTTTTTTCGTCTCACAAACAAAAAAAAATCGCAGTCATAGGAACTGCCGATAGAAGTGAAAACTTATAACTCAGAATTTGATAGCTTACTTTGGAAACTACGCGGGTGAAACCGGAGGGCATGGCCATGAGTATGGAGCCAATGGGAAATGCCAACGCATTTCTAGATGGCCAATGACCATGGTTCCGAGTTTACCCGAATAATTCTTATCATTCTAGCTGGACTTGTGACGCTGGAATTCAATGCACATCCCACAAAAAATCTGTACGTGGCGCGCCATACGAAGTTTTCACTTCAAAAATATTTTTACGTATTTTTTTCTTTCGTCTCACAAACATAAAATTACGAAGATATTGTGGTTTGATGTTTGAAATTTCGAGAGACGTCATGTCTATGTAGTATGTACTATGTGTATGTAGAAGTGACGTCGCAACCCCCCACTCCGGGAGTTTGATGGTCTGTATCTTCGATTTTTTATAATTTGATAAAACAAAAAATACGTGCCCCATAACTTTTCATAATCGATTTGACGAACTAATTAGAATGGTATATATATATTTGACCCACTTATCATCTCTATTTTTAACTGCACGGAACGATTTCGATAGATTTTGATTCTAAAATCTGCGTACGTTTTGACCAGGCCTTCCACTGTTTAACTGCAATGGTTATTATGGCTTTGATATTGTGTTCTCTTTTAATAGCTTAAAATATAAAAATACAGTGTCATGTTTGTTCCCAGAGAACAAACACTTCACCAATTCAACCTATATTCACGAAACTTGGCATTTATGTTTAGTTTGGTCCACCATGAGAGATAAGATTTGGATGGAAGAGTTTTTATTTCGATGAATTTCTACATATTTATTTCTACATTACATATTCACTTTAAAAAACTACTCGTACAAAACAGCTATAAAGGAGTATCTATAAAAAAAAAACAAGTATCTATCTATAATATCAATAGAGATTTATCAAAGCCAAGACCATTTATGTTAGACGGTAGACCCTCAGGTGTGTATTTATGTGAAACGAAGGTGCCATCGTACTCCGAGTGTTTGTATAAGTGTGCCTATCGGAGGCCCTGTTGTTTCTTGTTGTTATATGTATATTGTAGATGTAAATAGGTGTAACTGTTAACTTCTCGATGTTAGATGTACTGTCCTCTTCTCACTATTGAGAGATGTCAACGAGTTGAAGCGAGACGAAGTAAGAAGACGGGTTTTATACTGTGAGCTGTTATAACGATGTTGATGGGTCAATTGACGATCAGTATTTCGTGTACCGCTAGTCTTATCGACGAGCGACGGGATAAGGTTTAGAGTCACGAGGAAAGAAATGCTGTACGTCAATTGAATAAAAAAAAACTTGCTTCTGAATTTATAATTCTCGTCTCATTAATTTCCAGCCAAATTATTCAGAGAGAAAGAGAGGGAGATAGCAAAAACAGAGCCGATTCAGCGAGAGCGATACACTCATTGTCTTATCTACATTTATGAAGACGAAAGTCGTCTTGTAATGTTAACATTTAATAAGACGACCTTCGTCTTATTATGTCTTTAATCTCGTGTATCATTTACTATATTGTATTAAACCTGAAAAGTTTTTTATTTGTAGGCGTTGTTCTCTGAAACTACCAAGTAGGATTTGAAAAACTAATGAATTCGTCATTCATTTGTTAGTTCAGTTCTTAAGCTATTTAAAATCACGCCTCGTTGATTGTTTTTAAATTAAACGAAGTGTAAAAGCAGGACATAATATTAATACTTAGTACAGTTTTCACAGTTATATTGAGGTTCAGTTACTACAGATTTGGGTAATTCTACACTAGACGAACACGGGTACCTTTAGCACAATGTTTGAATGATTAGTGGTATTTCATGTATTTACATTAGTCGTTAAATACTCTGTATACATACTTCTCATAAATGTGTAACAAACTTATGTGTCATATCCTGTTTGTAAAACCATTAACTTCTGTTTCAAGTAGTCTATAAAATATTAATAGCTGTTTTACATAGATGTTTTACAATAACCAACCCCGTACGGTTCCGTACAGATTTATAAAAATCATAAATTATTATCGACGGACAAATATACTACAGAACAATAAATACAAACAAAGAATCTCAAAAAAATAAAGTAATTTTAGATGATCAATACACCGTTTTCAACCCGAATCACGAACCTTTAAGATCTACAAAATTTTCCCACTGATAAGGTCTATTTCCCCTGAATTATTTTAAATTTACGGAGTAAATTTTGTAAACAGTTTACTATATCCACACAGACGAAATTAGACTTTACAACACTTAAATTAAACTTTTTTAAACTTATGTAATTGCACCGCGTTGACGATGTCTTTGTTTAATTTTAAACGCTCTATAACAATTCTGTAGTAATTTGTTCGTAGTAAATTATTATAATTTAAACGGTTTTATTTAGTTTCACTTGTTTGTTGACCAAAAGGTTATCTGGACGAGACCTCTATCAGCGATATGGTCGCCTTTTGTGCCCAAAATGTTTTAATTTTAAGTTGAATCACTATTTTTCTTTATTGTTTTTGTGATATAAAAAGTGTTTTATATTGTACTGGTCAAAATTTAGTACTTAATTAAAAATTAAACCCTCTCGTAATTATTGGTTGATCTGAAATTTGGCAGATAGCTTAGATCTGATGGAAATACATTTGTATGCTTTTAATTAATATCTACGACATTATTGTTGTTCTTTCTGTTCTATCTCAGTAAAACCGTTTAAGTTAAAAAATACCTTTCATGTACTTTATTGTTTTTTTGTGTTATACGGATAACTGGTAGCTAACTCAAACTCTTCCTTACGTTATCTTCCGTTGTAATAAATCTGCGACTGATGATGATGTATATGTTTCCTTACCGCCGTATCACAAAATTTCCATTAAAACTCAAATTTTACTAGTTTTAATTAATTGTTTCGTCACACTTTCGTTTGACGCGAAAAAACGTCGACAATTTCTTTACGGATTTGATTATTAAAATCATCGAATTAAAATACTTCACATTTTTTGCTCCTGTAACTAAAGACTAAAGCTTTGAGAAATATTTGTGTTACGGTGGCAAGCCTTATCTTATTTGTCATTTCGCTCCTGATGTAACCAGTGTTATGTTATGGCCTAATGTTAGATGTAGGATATTTTTTTAACTTTTGAGATTATATTTTTTCGAAATGAGCTTGTACGAAATAAAATATTATTATTTAAAAAAGTATTTGTCATAAATCGCAGCTTTATAAAGGCAGGTTTGTAAAAACGAACCAACATTGTTACCTATTTGGTTAATTACCAATGGTTCATACTTAGCATAAACAGAGCGAACGAGAAACTTAACAAAAAATATTGGTGTCTCTCTTGCAGAGCAAGAATGAGACATTTTGTGTAAAAAAAGGTTCCTCGCCACGTATTAGATGGCGGTAGTTAGCTTTTAAACACTCCACACGAGTCCTATAATCAGAGGTTATGACGTAAAAGTAGTGGGGCGGAGCCTACAACACACCATAAATCACCAATCATATCCTACCACCATATAATTGGTTAATCATATCGATATGATTGGTGATTTATGGTGCGATGTAGTCTCCCCACTACTTTTACGTCATAACCTCTGATTTTAGGACTCGTGTGTGGAGCGTTTTAGTACTACTTTGCCATCTCCAATGTTTGCTTAATTTGTCAGTGTGTTACGATATTTTGTTTCTGAAGTGATATTTTTCGATGTGTGCGGTGGAAGTTGCACATAGTGGTCGTTACCGGTGTATTTGTTACTGTGTAGTTATTTATATTTAGGCTTGTGTGTCGGATGCGGGGCTTCAGGCGTGCCACTCTCTCACTCACTCATATCAACGTTTCTGAGTTAAATCGACTGACACGTTGTCTTGAGGACTCATAATACGAGTGAACACGAGTTGAAATGAGTAAAGGGTAAAACAAAAGACGAGTTTTAAGCTATTACGTCTGATATCATAACACTATAAAATAAATTACGGAATATTTACGGATCCAGTAAATTAAAGAAAAATTCATCATTACTTATAAGGTCTACATTTACGGATTATTCTTGACATTAAAATTCGATTTCAACTGCCAATCGTAATCTTGCTAAAAGAGCGAGAATGAAGGTAGTTCGATATGTCGCGATAATCCCTCCATTAGACAATTTTGCTTTTTATCAATTTACCTGCGAAAATTTTAGGTTAATCTTGTAAATGGTAATTGAAATAAGGCGGATTCGTTCCCTCACGGTAAAAAATCAATAATTGATAAATCCACTGAGTACGCATAAAAAGATTGTTGTTTTTGATATTGATCCCTAAAACTCATTTTCTACTTGTTACGCGCTTTAATTGCGGGTAGGTCGGTAGGTACTCGTGTTTTTCTGCTAGAAATAAAAAGAATAGCTTCGCTTTGTTATTGCTCTGTCTTTTTCCCGCTTGAAAAAAAGAGAAAGCATTAACAAAGACAACTGTTTAAGTTATGCGATCAATAAGATGTACACTATAGCGTCACTGAGTGTGTGACAGGCGCGGTCCCAGCCTAAAATTTTGAAGGGGGTCACCAGTCCGCAGCCTCAGATTTGGGGGGACAACCCGTAGAAATATAATAAATCGAGTAAAAAATACTTTACTAGTAACGCCCCATGGTTTTACCCGCGTAATACCCATTCCAGTTGTTTTCCCGGGTTAAAAAATAGTCTATGTATTATGTATTGGATTTCTAATGTAACGTATACAATTTGGGGGGGTCATGTCCCCTGTAACCCCTCCCTTCGGACTGCGCATGGTGTGTGAGTGAGTGAGTGAAGCCGCCGCGCCGCCTGCGCCCCGCCCCCGCCGCGGTGCAGGTAGATGTGATATGCTGACTATGACTACGTGTAGGTGTTGCACTGAGTGTTTTATAAATGTATCCAATACTGAACTCATGAGTTTTATTTATATTTAGTCTATACCAACCAGAGCCGGATTTAGGGGAGGGCAACCGGGGCATATGCCCCGAGGAGCCTTCACAAACGGAGGGCCTCCACAATAGACTTAACCTGGGGGTGTATTTCAACGTAAAGGTTAAAAGACAAGATTATTAGCCCTCGGGCCTTCGCACCTCTAAATCCGACCCTGATACTAACCCCTAGGAAACTGGGAATGAGCTGACTTATACATAGTGTTTTTTTTTAAATAAAGAGGGACGAGACGAGCAGAACATGTGCCTGATGGTAAGCAGTATGCCTGCCACATAACAGCACAGTGACACGCAGCTATTGGAACATGACGAGTCCAAGTCATTACCTAGCACTGCACTGCGCTCATCACCCAGAGATCTAAGATGTTATATCTCGTTGCCCTGTAATTTCTTTGGAAAAAATGTTTCCCCATAGATTTAGGGTGGATGATGAATTAAATTATGATTTGCGTAGCGATAAAAATCCTAAATCTATGTTATTCCCAATTTTCCAGTCTTACCTCATTTGTAGGGAAAAAGTAATGAATAATGTTTTCAGAATACAATGAATTAGCCAGCAAGGTTTTCATTTGTGGGTGTAATGTTTAATTTTGTAATAGAAATTAAATGAGTATACGTCAATTTTAATAATAAATAAATATATATTTAACCCATTTCTGAGAGATAAAATATAACCAAAGTTGTATATTCTTTTAGTTAAAGATGGCTTGGATGGAAGGCTTGCTCTTGACCACCATGATGTGTCATCATGTGTGAGTCAGAGATGGGGCTGAGGAGAAACCAAACTCGATTTCAAAGTACTAAACCACGGTAATATTATGTAAGAAAAGCAGGAACGCTCTCGTATCCTTCCGAGAAAATGTAGACGTGACTAAAATAACTTAGTTTTTTTTTAATAATGACTTACGAGACGAGCAGGACATGTGCCTGATGGTAAGCAACATGCCTGCCACATAACAGCACAGTGACATGCAGCTATTGGAACATGAAGAGTCAAAATCATACCAAAGTCAAACCTAGCACTGCACTGCGCTCGTCACCCAGAGATCTAAGATGTTATATCTCTAAGCCCTGTAATTTCTCTGGAAACATTGCCCCTCAAACCGGTACACAGTAATGTTTGCACATTACTAAGTCATTCAAATCACTATTCCATTCACAGATCACGATACCATTCTCAACATTGATAAACATCAGCAGTAATTTTCCTTGATTTAGTAGATAATTGTTATTTACAAAAAACTAGAAACTAAATCTAATCTAACTGATAGAGATCTGTTATATTGCTTATCAAAAACGTGAGTAATTTCGAATTAGTGACGTCAAGATAATTCCCAGATATTATAGTAAATACTAGTGACGTATTACCTAGGTACCAAAGCCTACGCTCCAATTTACATACTACAAAATCAGTAGGGTCGATTTGACAGCTGTAGCGCTAGTTTTTTCATTGATGCCTTTGGTCTAGATATCTATATTTGTCTTGATATGAACCACAGAACAGATATCAGGATTCTCCCTGATATATGTTCTGTGATGTGAACAATAAAGAGTATCTCTATATATAAAAATGTTATGTTGGTTTGTGTACGCTTCAAAAACTCAAAAAGTTCTGCACCGATCGAGCTGAAAATTTACAATGATATATACCTAATCCGCATCAAGGATTGTTTTTTATCTAATTTTTGCATCATAATGTGCCACAGCGAAGCGTGGGAGGGTGGGTACAGCTAGTCTATCTATAAATACCGGTCTACGTGGTCTAAGCTGCCAGCTAAGTGTAGACCCGGGGGCCAATTCTGAAGGCACGTGAATAAGTCAGCTGTTCCACATATTTTGTGGAATCCAAAGTGTTATTTTTATTAAACTGTTATTGGTTGCACTTGACCGCCATCTCGGCTGATGTAAAGCGATGATGCGGTCTGCGATCAAACGTGCTTACCTAGGAGAAAGAGATTCACTCTTGATTTGAAGACGCCAAGATTGTAACCATCGGGGAAAACCCACTTAGGCAACGCATTCCACAGCCAAGACGTTCTTATCACAAAAGTAGAGTCATACCTCTTCGTTCGTGTCTTTCGAAAATCAACCATGAAACGATGTCGCTTTTTCGAGCTACGAGCAGTCCGATAGAAAAAGGCAAGGTGGTATTAGATCATGCAGATCAGTTGCACACTCTCCGAGGTATATCCGATAAGCTAGCAATATTGCGGCGATGATCAATGCTTTGAAGTTTTTTTCTAACTATGAAACGATCAAGCGATTGTGATGAAACATAGCTAAGCACAAATAAAATCGTCTTTTTCACTTAAAATCTTGATGTCTTCAAATGAAGGACGATTCTGTTTTCTAAGTAGGTAGGTACTGTATACTGCACCATCGCTCAACATTAGGCGAAATGGTGGTCAAGCAATATATACTTGGGATGATTGATAAGTGGGTAGGTAATGGTTGTTGGTTGTTGTAGGTAATCTTAGATTAAAAACTCATTAAAATTTTAGAAAAATACGTCGGTCGTATAAATTTGTCAATAAACTATTGGTATCTACAGTTTGGCTGTTTTGGGATGAATCTTCTGAAGCTGGCTCTCCAAACTACGGCCCATATGCAGATGGTATTTTGTTGTAAAATGGTGTTTTAGAACGCCAAGATTTCAATTTCGCCAAAGGCGGTGTCAGGTACCAACTCTATGATTTAGAGTAAGTATCGCACTTACCATTACCTATACTTTTTTCATTCTTTGTAACTTTTTTAGAAAGGGCAAATTCGGGAACACTCTCCAAAAGGAGTCCCAGAGTATATTCAGATAAGATTAGCAAATTAAGATCCATTTAGATAAGCTACGTTTTTTCCTACATTTATTGAATTAATCTCCACCTGTACGGTCCTCAATCATAATAATAATATCATTATTATCTACTAATATATAATTATGTGTGTGCGGAAGTTTATTTGCGTAGCTAGAGGCAAGCGTGTTCAAAAAGAGAGGAGACTGTCTCAGTGCGGTAGAGTGTTGGATGAAATAAGACGCTAGTTTCTTTAAGTAGAAGTACTTGCCAAGAGTAGAAAATTTGGAAAATAACTTAAAAAGAGAAAATAATGCATCCAACCTAACTAAAACCTCCATGGGGTTCCACTGTTGCCGCAGCAACAACGCGGTAATGCTCTCGCATTCGAACGCGAACCTGTCGCGGCTCACCCGACTCCGGGCCCTGATCTGGGTCATAGTCTTGTCACTGGCGTTCTGAACTGAAAGCACGCTGTGGACATACTTGGTCCCCCGCGACGATTTTGGTTTGTTTTCCGCCTACCAGGGTTAGACTGGGCCGACAGGGCCAGAAGCCAGGCCCGTTGGGCGGCTGGCAAATGCCACTTCGATTAGATGACCAATCCGTCGCTGCCGTGGTAGGCGGCAGCTCGGCTACACCGGACAAGGGAGAGCGGTGCACCCAAAGAGTTTACATATACTACGTATAGAGTTGAAACAAACGCCTCGGCCTTCTTGTTCTGCCTCGTTCCCGTTGGGTTGGGAGTCCGGTCTCGAGGTGACCCTTCTTGCCGGGGATGGACTCGGGGATACACTGATCCCCGGGACTTTGCGAGCCCGCCCTTTCGCGGGGCAGGCCTCTTCGGCCCTCTCGCGCGCATGCGCGCGTTCGGGCTGTTGGTCTAGATGTTGAGTGTGTGTCCGCTATCCGTACAACTTGTGTAGGACCGCGGACATTGCCCTCGCCGCCGCGAGTTCCGGGTGCATTCCGGCTACGACGGCATCGCAAGCGCTCCTCAGGGACTCCCAGATGATAAAGCTAGGGGCGTCCCGAGTAAGCCGGCTGCAGGAGTCCCCGCCGGTGAGCAGGGGAAGCGGGGTGTGAAGTGTAGCCCTTCTGTGAGAGGGCCGAACCCTGGTGGTGGTGATGTTGGTGGCGGGCCGTCTGGCCGCGGTCCCGGGCGCGCAGTGCGCTGCTCGTGTTGCGGCGCCGGCTCGGCGCTTGGTAGTGGTGCGGCCCCCCCGCGTCCCGCTTCCCAGCTCGAGTCGTAGCTTGGGTGTCGGGTACGGTCGGGGGCCCTGTTATAGATGCGGGTGAGGTTGCGCAAGGAGGGGGGCGGTTGTGCGCCCCGGTTGGGGTTGGACCGAATGATCCCCAACCTCCTCGACCTGCGCCTGTTGATCGCGCGCTGCGGTGCGGATGTCTCTGGGGTGGGCGCTGGCCGCACCCCGCGGACCCGGTGTCATCGGGGTTTGAGGTGGTCCCGGATTCGGGGCTATGCGTGAGGCCTCTTCACACTGGGGTAGCGGCGTGGAGACCGCCCCCCGGGAGGCTATTCGTTTGGCGTGTTTCTTCTTCCTTCGCTTGCGACCTCCCTGGCCTGGAAGATTGGCCGGGGGCGCAAGCGTGGTTGGTGAGGTAGTTATAGGAGAGCCCACCGTGCGCCAGGCCCCATATAGTGGCGGCGTGGTGACGGTTCTGGTACGCGGGGGCTTGACGCCCCGCTTCGGAGAGGGGGGTCCTGGGGTGGCCTCTCGGCCGCGAGGCTGGGGCCGCCGGGGACCCGAGGTTCGGTTTCTGTGCCTGTGTCGCAGCTGGGAGAGGAGGGCGCTCGCCAGGAATAGGGATTTTCCTGCGGCGCGCCTCCTGTCTGAAGAAATGGCATTGGCAGCTGTTGGCCGCATGGTGTCCCCTGCAGTTAGCGCAGCTCAGGGATGCTTCCGCGGCGCGGGGCAGTCCGCGCCGGCGTGGGGTCCGCCACACTTGACACACCGCGGCGCACGGTAGGCAGTTGGCGGACGCGTGGCCGAACCTGTGGCACTGCGGCACGATGGTCCGGCCCCTCCATGCCTCAATCGTGACTTGAGGCATGTTGAAGAGCTCCGTGACGTAGTACAGGGCTTCCAGCTTGTCCCGCGGCATCTGCTTGGAATAATTTCCGACGTGCGTTAGGTCTTCTTGGCAACGGGCGGCAGTATGTAGCTGGGAAGTCCAGGTCCCTTAGCGCTCTCAGGACCTGGTCTGGCTCCATTGCGTCGGGTAGCCCGCACAGGGCCACCTTGATGGGGGTGTTCTTGTTTTTAATATCGAGAGCGTAACAGTAGAACTCGATTTCTGGGTTCTTTGTTCACCCTCAATTAGGTATTTATATTATTTTTCACCGCCCGAAACTCGGTGTCCGTATTCGGTGCGGAAGCGTAGGGCCTTTGTCTCGCCGCGCTCCTGCCTGAGATAAGGCCTAACATTATTAGGTGCGTGACCTAATATGGCCTTAATCGCGCCGATGGTGGGCCTCCCAGTTGTCTAAGCGGTCCACTATAATCGGCGGGGTCTTGTTCGCCGCTCGGCCTCAATTAGGTAACGTCCCGGCGGGTGCGCGGGATGCTGCGGGGCAGGGCGCGGGGAGATGGTGTCGCCCGTCCTCGGGGGGCTGCGGGGGCAGAGGCGGGGAGATGGTATCGGGGAGGACACCATCTCTGAGTATGATGGTGTCAGTGATGGTGTTGGCGATGGCGGTGGCGAGACATCCTCAGCAGTCGTCGACCTGGCGGTTGTCCTAGTGTTGCTCAGCTCGGCATGTGCCGTGACCTCCTTGGGGGTCACAGCACGGTTAGGGGTCGTGGTGTCTGCGGGTGACGCCAGCGTTTCGACTACCCTGAGCGGTGGTAGTCCCAGGAGCTTCCTCCATGTAGGGTCTACGAGGAATTCTAGGTGAAACGGTTCTGGGAGTGTATGCGTCCCGGACGGGGTGATCACCTGCACGGGCTCTGTGCATGTCAGGAACGTGCTTCGGGCGGGCCGCTCGCTGGTGCCGTTTCTGCACGAAACGGGTTCAGCAGAGCGGAGACGCCGGATGTGCGGTGCACGATGCGTGGGTCCGTCCGGGCAAGCTACTACGCGCGCCGCGGAGCTCCCGGTACGGACGATGCGCAGGAGTGTGTCGAATGAGGCGCGCGCGCTCTGCGGCGGAGAGTCAACTCCCGCGGGGGAGGACTCGACCCAGGCCGACAGAGGTACGAGGGGCAGACGACTGTAGTCCTCGAACGTGTGAGCGTGACGAACGTGTCGGTGACGCGAAAGCACACGGAGGACCAAACAAACGCTTTACACCAAAAGCACGGGTCTGATCGCTCTTGTCTTGTCGCTCTTATGGAAGTGTCATACTTTTGTCGCGGCACATCACTGTGTTGCCATAGCAAACATATATCTCATCAGCTTTGGTTGGCAACGATTGGTACAAAGGAAAAGTGCGGGAAAACCAAATTAGTTTACTTATTCTTTATCTAAGGATGCACCGTGTTTCCGGCACTCCTCTTCCTCTGCACCCACCGCGTTCATATCTTCGTAAATTCAAGAATTGCATGTAAAACCGCAGGCAAGTATACTATCATTTACAAGAATTACGTATGTATAAATCACTGCAAAACGTTATCGATAATAATCAGATCATCTAATTAGCCGTATCAGTGATTAGCGCGTTCTTCTGTTCGCTACCGCACCGCCATCAGATCTAGATAACTGATACGAACCTGGGGTGATAACCGGTGGAGCCAGGGTGATAAGTGTCCGGGGCTCCAACTCCTGTCAAAGATGTTTTGGACAGCGGCCCTTGTACTCGTGGCCCTGGCATTCGGCCAGGTAAGCGATTTTTATAAATTTGCTTTGTTAAAAACAGTGTTGTAACAACAGTGATTGTTCAAGCTTGGAGTGACGCATATGAGCTAGGAAGCTTGAAATATCACAGGAAATTTCGGGCATTTTGGTATTTTCTTGAGAAAATCATAAATGGAACATCAAGTAATCCGATTATTGCAGGAATCTTTTCGTAGGCACCTACTATAAAAGTAGTAGCCATACATACTACATGAAATTAAAAAAAATCACAGATATTATTATTTATTAATAATACGGAATTATTTCTCATGGTTCCATTATAACTCCATAGTAGGGGAAGTTGAACTAAATATGCAAAATACGATTAGTTTAATGCGACTTAAGATTAAAAAGTAGGTAAGTACGTCTGCTAAATGTATTAATGTAGAGGTACTATGAGTAATTTTAGAACAGAGGTGGCAGAAAGATTGGTCTATTGGTAATGCTATCTTTTGCTGCTTTTGGTACTTAATGATGTTATTTAGCAATTCGAGTTTCTGCCAAAATGTACGCTCCAACTCGCGCTTCGGTCGCGCTTCATCGTAGACCGCATCGTCGATTAACACCAAGTGAAAAGGCGGTCCAGGAAACAATAACACTGCAAAAATATTTTTCATCCCACCAGCTCGGAAAGAGTACTTTTGCTCCTCGATATCAGGGCGCAAAAGTCGTTTTTACCCTCTAGAGGTTAACTGTGGATTGACTGTGAGCCAAAGATACATTTACTACGTGTTAGAATTATTTCCATCTGCATATCTTTTCAATTCATTAAATTTTCGTATCGACTCAAAAGCTTATTTTGCGGAAACGAAACACTGGAAAGATATAAGTATATGTCCTTATATATAATTATGTAGATGGTCAGGTTACCGCCAGATATTTAGTGAAAATACGCTTGTAAAAAGAGTTAATTAATCTTTACCTTAAATTGCGTAACAAATTGTGGTGTGACGTCATCAAGTGTCTTTGTCTGCATATGGTTGATATTTCACTGAAGAAATCATATAACGATATGGAAGTACCTACCTATATTTTGGATAAAGATGACACTAATCTGGACTTCCTCTGATTGGTAGAGCACGAGTATAATATTAAATTTACTTTGGTTTGAAAATTAATCAACATTAGTGGAAATTTGTGAGCTATCCTAGTGATTAGAACGCTCAATTTCACAATCTGGAGGTCATGGTTCGAATCCCGTCTATAGCTCTGATATTTTTTCAAGTTTCACTATCACTATCTTGAACTGTGAAGGAAACCAACATGTTTAAAATAGACCTCGCAAGAGGACATGTGTTTTCCACCAACTCGCATTTAACCAGGTTGGTGTATTAAGGTCTTTATTTTCTCCTTCTTAGAGAAGGCTTCTAGTCCGGGAACATAAAGGAGGTTGCTCATGCATCATGCATTGTGCTAATTATATTTTTCATGGAGATAATATGCAAACCGTTTTAAGATGTAACGATAATGTGTTTTTTAAAGATAAGCATTTAACTTTCTTGTTTTCAGTATGACGAAACCATTACATCTTTATCTAAGCTTGTCCTAACGATGTCGATGGCCAAAAGATATGCTGAGTATTTCAAGAGCTGGCGTCTCTTTCCGGGCAGGTGTTTGAGGCAAGCTGAAAACTTTAATAAAGCTTTCTTTTCGTTCTCCTATTATTCCCCAAAATGGAGTTACAGACCTGGCCAGGCAAAACCAGTCACGTTTACACCGCCGTGTTGGGGTAGTTATAATGGGAGAAGTATGAGAAAAGTTTTCGGCCTACCTCAAATACCCGTTTATTCCCACTTGTTCTGTTAAATAGTTCTGTTGACAGAACTAATAGGATTTTTTCCCATTTGCTCTGTGACTTGGAAGACTATACTTTACACCGGACTTGGCGTCTCTACTATTTCTGTACTTACGAAAAACTTGGTTCCAGCCTGCCAACCTCCTGAGTATGTGTTTGCCCACAAGGCACTTTATTCTGCGCAATCGCAAATTAATCTGTTGGACGGCTTTTATTTACCTACCACTGTATCAGTATACTTACCTATTGATTTTTTAATTAAATTTTCAGGTCCCAGCGGAACTCGCCGAGCCTATTTTCATTGAAGATGCGATCGCTAAAGCCGGTAAGCCTACATTTGCTTGATAATATAAGGCTTTGCAAAACGAAAAAATATAAGTAAGAAAACTCTTGGTTGTTGGGGCTGTTAGAGGTTCTCTCTGTAACTCTCTATTTCCTGCGCAGGTGCTGCCGTGAGCAGTCGCATCTTGTCGGGCTGGGAGGCGGTCCCCGGGCAGCACCCGCACCAGGTGTCGCAGCGGCAGGTGGCCCCCGACGGCGGCGTCACCGGCTGCGGCGGCTCCGTGGTCTCTCGCAACTGGGTCGTCACCGCCGCTCACTGCACCGCCGGGTGAGCATGCTTGCTTTTCAGTACCACGACGGTCCAATAAAACCAGTGCCGCGCATTAAAAAAAATTGACAGGCATAGGAACTGCCGACAGAAGTAAAAACTTATAAACTGAAAACTCAGAATTTGATAGCTTACTTTGGAAAATCGAGCATGACGCTAGAATTCAATTCATAATCAAACACTATTACATATTTTTTAGTATATCGTATACGATTGTGGGGGTCGTCATGCCCCCTGGAGCCTCCCCCCCCTCGGACCGCGCATGTAACAACAACAACAGACGTAATCAAAAATATTATTAAAACTAATGAACCTATTATTATTTAGTTAAAATTGAAATGAGGAGATTATGTAGATACCTACCTAGATTATGACGTTATCGCACTTAATTTTAAAATAAACAACATAATGCACAAAACTTTAACAAAATAATGTACGCGACTTTGTCATTCTGAACGACCCCTTCAAAATATTAGAGATGATATACATATTTTTTTTAAAACAACATGCCTGACACATAACAGCACAGTGACACGCAGCTATTGGAACATGAAGAGTCCAAATCATTGCCTAGCTATGCACTGCGCTCGTCACCCAGAGATCTAAGATCTTATATCTCTAAGCCCTGTAATTTCTCTGGAAACATTGCCCTTCAAACCGGAACACAGTAATGTTTGCACAGTACTGCATAATATCAACAAACATGTTAAATGAAACAAAACAATACATCTTACCTGGACGACGTACTCACCACCTCGCTGTTGTATTGGAACACTAGCAGAGGCCCGCGGTTTTACCTGCGTAGTTCCCGATATTTTCTCAGGACAAAAGTAGGCTATGTATCCTTCCAGACTAATAAATAAATCTATGCGTGTTCATCAAACATTTACTTTTATAAGTAATATTAATAGGATCTTTTGGTTAATTTCACAAACAATAAATAATAAAAGTGGTCAAGTGCGAGTCGGACTCGCCCATGAAGGCTTCCGTAGCAGCAAGTAACATACTTAATATAAAAGTTCTTGTAGTTCGTCGTTACTTAAATCAGTGTTTTAACAATAGTCAATATATGACGTATTAAAAAAAAAACTACTTACTAGATCTCATTCAAACCAATTTTCGTCGATAGTTTACATGGTAACGTACATCATACATTTTTTTTATTTTTGTCAGTCTCTTATTTTAGAAGTTACAGGGGGGGGGGGCACTTTTTACCACTTTGGAAGAGTCCATCGCGCAAATTATTCAGTTTAGAAAGAAAATTATATTGAAACCTCAATATCATTTTTGATGACCTATCCATAGATTCACACGTACACCACACGTAGGGGTTTGTTAAAAAAATATTTGAGTTTCAGTTCTAAGTATGGGACACCCCTAAAATTTTTTTTTTCTTCTATTTTTTGTATCAAAATCTTGATGCGGTTCACAGATTACATCTACTTACCAAGTTTCAGTAGTATAGCTCTTATAGTTTCGTAAGTGGCAGTGAGAAAAGTGGCTGTGACATACGGACGGACAGACAGACAGACAGACATGACGAATCTATAAGGGTCCCGTATTTTGCTACAGAACCCTAAAAATATGAAAATTAATCGAGATACTTAGAGTTATATACTTAGTTAGAGTTAGAGATACTTTATATTTAGAGTTTTATATTAAATTGACGTCGGTTTTTTATTGTTTTTCACAGTAAATTAAATGATTGTTATTACGTTACGTGTGTACCTACAGCCGCATCACCGTGGTGGTCCGCGCGGGGGTGACCAGCCTCACCCGGCCGGAGTACATCTTCGAGACCACCGAGTGGTGGAACCACCCCAGCTACAACGACGCCCTGCCCGGCGTCGTGCAGCCCAACGACATCTCCATCCTGAAGCTGCAGCGCCCTGTCACCTACTCCAGTGAGTGGACATGGTCACCGTATTTTTCATAGATTTTGGATGTAAAAAAAAAATTGGCTGTCATAGGAACTGCCGATAGAAGTGGAAACTTATAACTCAGACTTTGATAGCTTACTTTAGAAACTACGCGGGGGAAACGGGGCGGGGCGTGCCCAAATATAGCATAGCCAAATGGCCATCTAGAAATGCGTCAGCCAATGGGAAATGTTGACGCATTTCTAGATGGCCGATAGCCGCATGGCTATCGGCCATCAAGAGTTTACCCGAAGATTTCTTATCATTCCCGAGCGTGACGCTACAAATTCACAGCCCTCGAAAAATCTGTCTGCGACGCGCCAAAACGAAGTTTTCACTTCAAAATAATGTTTTTGTGTAGCAAAAAAATCTAAATCTATGATATTTTTGTATAAGTTTGCATCTCTAAAAGGTTTTTGTCGCCAATTTAAGACTTTTCATCAACAACTAAGTACATTAAATTAACTTTATTTTTTCTGTGGAGAGTTATAATAGTAAATGAACATTGTATTTTTGTAAATAAAGTTTTGAGTTTTTATTAAATTGTTTGTTCTGTTTCCAGACCTCCTGCAGCGTATTCGTATCCAGCCGTCGACCGAAGCTTTCGCCAACTACGACAACGAGGTGGTGGTAGCCAGCGGTTGGGGTCGCCTCTGGACAGAAGGTACCTTCCTACATTTCCTGTCTTTTTTTTATGTGTTGGAAACGAGTCTACACATACTTATAAAAGACATACGTATCCCCGTTGCGTCCTTTTCGAAGAAAAAATAAGATTTATCTACCTATAGATTTACTACGTAGTAGGAAATAGCTGCTTCTAAAGAACGTTCTAGATTTGTGAGCTATTTAGTACTATAGTACTACATCGCTTCAGCAACTACATACGTACATGCTCATTTCGTTTTATGCAATCACCAGCATCAGGGACTCGGGGCTTTTTCACACAAGGAAAGCGTCAACGCTGGCTTTGCCTTCACGCTGGAAGATGGCATATGTCCACGATAAATATCTTTCTTAGAAGACGCTGGTTTCCTCACGATGTTTATCATTAAAGGTAGCGGCGATGATAAAAGTATTTCTGCACTTGTAAAACAGAGGGGCAGGCAGAATATGAACCTACGGCCTCACACTCTTTGACATACTTGCCACTGGGCAATCACAGCTTTAACGTACCTACTTGCCACTGGGCAATCATAGCTTTAACGTACTTGTCAATGGGCAATCAGAGCTTTGACCTAGGTGCAATCATAGCTTTTTTGGTAACTTAGCAGAGGTTGTAAGCATCTGTTCATTCCTTGCTGTTCAGGTGTACAGCCTGAAGTCCTGAACTGGGTGTACCTCCGCGCCGTCTCCAACCTGCAGTGCGCGCAGACCTTCGGCACTGCCCTCATCAACAACAACGCCATCTGCGCGAGGTGGTACAACGTCACCTCGCAGTCCACCTGCCAGGTCAGTGCTTACCCATTCATATAATTCTTCACTTCTCATATACTGCTGGATTGACATTGTTTATGAGCGTAGGTTACGGTAAGTTCATCGATGTTTCAATTTCAATTTCAATTTATTTATTTTTTCGAACCATTATCAAAAGAACACTTGGTAACGTCACTTACAATAAAATTATATAGTACATAAATAATCTGTGTACATAATAAAATATTACTAAAGAATAATGTCAATTAAAAAATAATCAGCTGTAAAGGGGCCTTGTCATTTAGGTGCAGCTGTAAAAAGGCTTTGTCATGGTGAAAAAACAAATTATCCAAATAATGAATACATACAGTACTTAAACAAATTTACATTAATGTTTAGTATTAGGTATTCTACTTTACTCGATAGTTCTAATTTTGACATATTCCTTTTCCAAATATTGCTGTCCTTTACAAAATCATCTACAGTGTAATATGCTTTGCTCATTAGGTAGTTTTTTATTTCGGTTTTAAACCTAGTTTCATTGAGACCTTCCACTTGTGCAGGTATTAGATTATAGAAGCGAATACCCATTACATTTGAAAGAGTTAATGGTTTTCTGTAGTCTGCATTTAGGAAATACAATTTTATGTTTATGATGTGCTTTTGGATTCAAATCAGACATTTTCTTCAGTCGAGTACGGTTTTTTCTCACATACATTATACTTTCATAAATGTATAACGATGGGACCGTTAGTATATTTATAGTTTTAAACATCTCCCGTAATGATTTTCTAGCAGACAGATTGTACAGAGCACGGATTGCTCTCTTTTGCAATATAAAATGGAATTTCTATCCGCGGCCGATCCCATAATAGAATCCTGTAGGACATAATACTATGAAAGTATCCAAAATAAACAAGTCTAGCTGTTTCCACGTCAGATATTTTCTTAATTTGACAAACTGCATGGGCAGCTGAACTAAGTCTCTCAGCTAGTCTCTCTATGTGAGGACCCCACTGTAGCTTTGAATCCACTGAAATGCCCAGAAAAAGAGTAGATTGTACGGGTTCGATCACTTTATCTTTCAGTCTAATATCAAGTTTACAGCCCAGTACATTGCATAGCGTAAACTTTATACATTTAGTTTTATTTGGATTTAGAACTAGATTATTAGCATCAAACCATTTGAATGTGATGTCTAAAATTGCGTTTATTTCTGTGAAATCATTTATTCCTCCTTTAACCTTAAAAAGACAACCCCATGCGGTTGTTGCAATCTCACGGCACACGGGGACCTTCACATACTACGCTGACGACACCGACGACGCCATCGGTCGGTTCGTGCGGCGAGCGTGGGCTGCATCACCAAAGACCATCCGAGATTTCAACCTACAGATGGCCATCAGGGACAGAAATGCGGCCGTTGTGGAGGCTCTGGGCCGGGAGGAGACAGCTTAGGCAAATGGCAAAAGGCAATTAGGCAAACACTCGATGTCGAGTCGATTACTAGCGGAATCCCAGCCGGTAGTGATCGGCTCTACAGACGAGCACTAGAATTAGATTTTAAATGTACCCAACTCCCTCCTATTTTCCTCTTCTTCTCCTTATCCAAAATATGTGTAAAAAATAATAATATATAATTGTAATGACAAAGATCACGGACCCCGGAGTCTGTGGAGTAGCTAATTTAAATAAAAAAAAAACCTTAAAAATAAGTGACGTATCATCAGCGAATATAATTATTTCTACGTTCTTATGGGTTTTTATCATAAACGGTAAATCATTAACGTATATAAGAAACAATAAGGGTCCAAGGATGGAACCTTGAGGTACACCCATTTTTAAAGGGGACTCATTTGATTGCACACCGTCAATTTCAACTATCTGTACACGATATTTACAGTGACAGTGGCGTTTTGTGACAGGCATAGCCAGTTACCCGGTGTTTACGTATGTTACAAACAAAGAAGTTGGGTTACAAACATCAATATAGAGTTCGATGGTTGCAAACGATAATCGTTATCAGTTTGGGAGTTTGGTTGAAGTATAAATTATTCTTTATTGAGTCTTAACGTGATATTGTAACAAAATGAAACACATTAATGTAATAATAATAATAAAATAAAATTCGGTCCCCAGGCCCGCGATAAAAGCTATGCAATAGCTTAAAAACACAAAAAAAATTTGCCACCTCGTCAAGGGAGTTACTTCTTATGCAACCGCAGCATGTGAAATGTTATTGATATCTTGTAGTTATTCATTGTGATACTTCCTAAATAACTGTTTTATGTGACTAAATAACTGTGAATAAATAACCTAAATAACTGTTTTATTTCCAGGGCGACAGTGGAGGCCCGTTGGTGCACGTGAACGATGACGGAGAACCCGTGCTTGTGGGAGTAGCGTCCTTCGTCGCGGGCGGCCAGTGGGGCTGCCACTCCGGCTTTCCGGCGGGTACGTCTCTTGCCAACTTACCCTTCCTCCTATATCCCTACCTCCTTTCGTGTTTTCAATGAAATTACAGAGTATAGAGATACCTTTATTTTCCTTAAACTTTTCTTAAATTGGACCAAATCGAGTCCAAATTAGATAGATAGATACTCTTTCTTGACACATCAAAAAAAGATACATAGCAAAAAAAACCGTCTAGTATTGCACTACGCTCGTCACTCATAGGTTTTTGAATCATAATTTCGCCTGAAGTTAAGGGACGATGAGTGCTGATTATTTAAAATCATCTTGATCCATAATAAAGCACGTTCTATCGCAGACCGCATCGTCCCTCTCCAGGGAAAATCTCGATCCATTTAATGTTCATAAAAAGTTTTGGTGACAAATTCAGGCACAGGGTTTTGGACTGTGTACATGTTTTTCTTACAGTAAATTCTTGTATTATATAATAGTTTTGGGAATTTGTATCTACAGTGAGATTCGATGTATCATCATGAATCATCCATCAACCCGCATTGGGTCAGAGTGATGGATTAAGACCTTAACTCTCTCCTTGCGAGAGAAGCCTCGGAACCCCAGTGGTGGGAACATTTTGTGGGCTGTTTATGCAATATAAAATATAACAAACTTTGCTGTTCGCCAGTTCTATTAGCTTGAACTTAGCTGGAAATGCTACAGCGTGTATTGATTGAGCGCATCAGTAATACGGTATTTGACTAAATTATTAAAACCGTTTAAATAATTTATGATTACATAATATACATACCACATGAATATTTCCGCAAGAACCACTGTTTTTACATTAAAAATAAATGTTTAAAGTATAGAGTTCGAAAAGCCCTCCAAAAACGCTGTGTCTGATCATGTGACGCGCGTGACGTCACATGCCAGTAAATAAATCACTGTTCTCAAAGAAACCGTTTGCTATAGATGGCATATTTACTGGCGTGTGATGTCAACAGCGTTGCCATCCTTAACAGTGCGTTTACGTCGAAGATAAAAATTCTGTATTTTTTCAATTTTCATTGGCGTATTTCACAAAAAAATACACACTATATCTCCGAAAATAGAGTGCAATATGTTTATTTAATGTGTTATCTAATAAGATTATCATAATTTATGCTATATTTTCAACATTGTCAAATACCGTATTGGTGTTCCTAATAATAAATATTAAGTTTGTACAAAAAATAACAACAATTTTATTTCAGGTTTCATTCGTCCCGGACCTTTCCTATCATGGTTCACTGAAGTAACCGGTGTCGACTTCGAGAACCTTGTTGAAGAGGATGAAGTAACCGAGGCTCCCACTGAAGCTCCCACCACGCTGGCTCCCCCCACTCTAGCTCCCACCACCACTCCAGCTCCTTCACCAACACCGGAACCAGAAGAGGAAGAAGAGTCTGACTCCGACGAATCAGATGAGTCTGAGGAGGATCCCGAACTTTCTGAGCTCCTCAAGAAACTGATTGTTAAAGTCAAGGTCAAGGTCAAGATCAATAACAATGTTAAGAGGAAAGTTAAGGTCAAGTGCGTTGATAAATTCTAATCGTTCATTTCAGTAACTACAAAGATGTAACTTTCGCGTGTAATAATATTATCACTTTGTTGTAAAATAAACATCAGAAAATAAATAATACAAGTGGTTTTATTTTCTTAGTTCCTACCATTTACTACCAAATATTTATCATAGTGGTAACATTAAAGTTAGATGTCATAGAATGACGTAATTTACTTAAATAGGGATGGGACTTCAAAGGTCGATAAACAATTTTTCTCATGCTGGTATTTGCAGATGGCATTCACGGGCTACGAAACAAGCTGTGTGCGGTGTGCGGTGCGCCAAAAGAAGTTTTCACTTCTAAAACACTTGCTTCAGTGTGTGTGTCAGTGTCCACGTGTATTGTAAAAAGTTACCCTGAAAAAAAAAACAGTTTACTTTACTTTTGGTGTGATCGCTTCGCTAAAAATTTATTCGCATTATATTTCCAAGTAAGTTATATTATATGAAAAATATAACTTGGAAAAAAACTACATCAAGACATCATTGCATAATGAAAATTCGAATATAAGTTAAACGAAGGGACACAATAACTGCATACGTTAATGACATCATTTTGCATGATAATGAAAATTAACAGGACCTTTACTCTCTTTCTACAAAAAACGTAATTACGAAATAAGGTTTCCTAAGCTTCGTTTCATCCGATCAAACATTTTTTGACGTTTTAATGTTCTAAGTCTACTCTGAGAGTAGACTTAGAACGTTTATACGGACGAACTGACGGATCGAAGTAGAACCGGAATAGGAAAGTCGCAAATTTATTTTGGAATAACATTTTTCGTAAAAGACACCTGTATTGTGTTAAACAATCGACTATCGATGGTTAAGTTAAGCTTTTGATTTATTTTTCCCAACTCTAGTAGTTTATCAAAAGTCGCAGAAAACGAAAATGTAATTTTTATGTTTTTTCAATAAATAATTTATAGAAAGCACAATAATACTGAAATGAAATGGAGGAAGCAAATAATAAAGGTACGGATATACTGTTTAATCTAGCCTGTCCGTAGTTTACGAAATTCTCAGAAGTTTTAGTTAAATATTGAGCGCTTATTTGTCATTGATATTTTGTGTGGGCGCTATTCATGTTTCATAAAGTGAATAAATCTTTTGTTTGTTCGAGCCTCGCCTATTGTTTGATAAAGCACGACTTTTTGAACTTACATCTCCATAGAACTTAACTAATAAACTCTGCATGGTAAAGTCAATGCCCTTATTAGCTCTTAGTAAAAAGTACCTAAAATTTATATAATATTTTTTACTTCCGCGTCTAAATCAAATCAATGTTGAAGGTTTTTAACAAATTAAATCAGTTACTGTTGTGCAATAACTAGATGACTTTGAATACCCAAAAACTAAGTAAGTTTTGTCAGATTTTATTTTATAACTACTTAGTTGTGTCCATTATGTTAGATTTCATTCAATATCCAATGCAAAAATGTTTTTATGTGTGCACTTGATGGTAAGCAACTATGAAACATTACACACAGTCTGTCAGGCAGAGGCAGTGAGTATATGCTTCCTCAACGGGTACAATCTGCAAATCTTTTATTAAATCTAATGTAAATGGGAAATAAGGTAAGCATGCTCCATACTAGACTATATTATTGCATATCATCCGTCAATTAGTGCCATTTATTGAATAAAAAATGCAATACTGCAGCATATAACATATTTCATCATGAAAAGGTTGAATCCTGGAGAATTTAATCGAATTCTAGAGAACATTCAAATTTATGAACTTTTTAGTTTTAAATAATAGTATATATCACCATTCTACATTCATATTACAACTATTTTTATTTACGTTAATCACTAAGCAACAGTGGAAGTTAGTTATTTCAATATTTTATCAGCTTGTGATGTAACTTTCGCTGCAAATTATAAGTTATTTTAAGTGTGAGCAAGCGTGGTGAAGGAAACAAGTCTCTTTGAAAGTTTTCATAGATAGGTACTGCTTCATTTGTCTAAGGCATTGTATGGACGAGTAAAAAATAAAAATTCTAATAAATATTCATACACAAAGGACTTAAAAATATTCTACTATGTACTTTTAATACTTAGAATTACTGAATACAAGAAGAAAAAATGGTTTTTTAATAAGATTTTTTTTGTTCTATGTCTAAATGTGTCTATGCATCACAAGTATGTGTGTACAATTGTATAAGAATTAGATTAGCTGTCTGGATGTCATAGTACAAGGTTTTTTTGATCTAGATGGTTTGTGAGAAATGTCCACAAAATATCACCAACTGTTAGGTGATTATAACATATTTTTTTAAATAAACATTATTAATATTTTTATAATGTAAATATTTTTTACTAACTGTTAGGGAATCAGATAATGATTTAAAGTTGTATTTTTACAGAGAACATTAAATGTGCTGGCTGCCTGAATGATATCGGCGACGATGACTACATCACTGCCCTACAACAAGACTGGCATAAAGACTGCTTTAGGTAAGTTAAATGTGACTCTAACAAACATTATTTTTCTCTGAAAAACAAAACAACTTACTTCAATTGAAAATCATTTTTTCTATTTTGGTTGGTATTACAAAAACTGATTATGATAAAATGTATATGGGACCATTCAGGAATACTACCCTTTTAGTAGGAGGGTAGAGTAAATGGGTTTCCTCCACAGGGCCAACACCCAACAGGTCTCAGAGTAAATATACTCATATAACAAGATATTTTTGATAATTTAGATAGTGCAAAAACCTGTGAAAAATATTTCTCCATTGTGCTACTACAGATGGTGTTAATTAATGTCACATATTTTTACTCAACTGTCATACAAAAGCCTAGGTAATTGTGAAAAGTTGCATATGGTGGATCAAGAGCATCCTAATAATTATAAATGTCAATGTATGGATGTTGCTCAATCACGTCGTGTATGAACGGATCGAGCTGACATTTGGATTTATACACAGTTAGATTATATAGCCTGAAAGAACACATAGGCTACTTTTATTCCGGGAAAAACGGAAACGAAGGAAACTACGCGGGTAGACCCGCGTGGCGCTGTTAGACGAGCGTGGCACTGGTAGACCCGCGTGGCGCTGCTAGACCCGCGTGGCGCTGCTAGACTCCCGTGGCGCTGCTAGACTCCCGTGGCGCTGCTAGACCCGCGTGGCGCTGCTAGACCCGCGTGGCGCTGCTAGACCCGCGTGGCGCTGCTAGACCCGCGTGGCGCTGCTAGACTCGCGTGGCGCTGCTAGACTTCCGTGGCGCTGCTAGACCCGCGTGGCGCTGCTAGAGCCGCGTGGCGCTGCTAGACCCGCGTGGCGCTGCTAGACCCGCGTGGCGCTGCTAGACCCTAGTGGCGCTGCTAGACTCGCGTGGCGCTGCTAGACCCTAGTGGCGCTGCTAGACCCACGTGGCGCTGATAGACCCACGTGGTACTGTTAGAATCACGTGGCGCTGCTAGACCCGCGTGGCGCTGCTAGACCCGCGTGGCGCTGCTAGACCCGCGTGGCGCTGCTAAACCCGCGTGGCGCTGCTAGACCCGCGTGGCGCTGCTAGACCCGCGTGGCGCTGCTAGACCCTAGTGGCGCTGCTAGACCCGCGTGGCGCTGCTTAGACCCTGCGTGACGCTGCTAGACCCTAGTGACGCTGCTAGACTCGCGTGGCGCTGCTAGACTCGCGTGGCGCTGCTAGACCCGCGTGGCGCTGCTAGACTCGCGTGGCGCTGCTAGACCCTAGTGGCGCTGCTAGACCCGCGTGGAGCTGCTAGACTCGCGTGGCGCTGCTGACCCGCGTGGCGCTGCTAGACCCACGTGGCGCTGCTAGACCCTAGTGACGCTGCTAGACTCGCGTGGCGCTGCTAGACCCTAGTGGCGCTGCTAGACCCGCGTGGCGCTGCTAGACCCGCGTGGCGCTGCTAGACCCGCGTGGCGCTGCTAGACCCTAGTGGCGCTGCTAGACTCGCGTGGCGCTGCTAGACCCTAGTGGCGCTGCTAGACCCTGGTGGCGCTGCTAGACCCTGGTGGCGCTGCTAGACCCTGGTGGCGCTACTAGACCCTGGTGGCGCTGCTGAGACCCTAGTGGCGCTACTAGACTCGCGTGGCGCTGCTAGACCCCTGGTGGCGCTGCTGAGACTCGCGTGGCGCTGCAGACCCGCGTGGCGCTGCTAGACCCGCGTGGCGCTGCTGAGACCCGCGTGGCGCTGCTGAGACCCGCGTGGCGTTGCTAGACCCTGTGTGACGAGACTCGCGTGGCGCTGCTAGACCCTAGTGGCCCCAGTGGCGCTGCTAGACTCGCGTGGCGCTGCTAGACTCTAGTGGCGCTGCTAGACCCGCGTGGCGCTGCTAGACTCGCGTGGCGCTGCTAGACTCGCGTGGCGCTGCTAGACTCGCGTGGCGCTGCTAGACCCGCGTGGCGCTGCTAGACCCGCGTGGCGCTGCTAGACCCGCGTGGCGCTGGTTTCATCCGCGTTTTAAGGGTTTTCTTCTTTTCGTGGAACCTTAATTTACTCGTGGAACGTGGTACGTGGAAGTACCACACCTTTTCCAGTTATTCGCATACCGCCAAACAGTAATGTGCAAACGTCACTGTATTCCGGTTTGAAGAGCAATGTTTCCATATAAATTTCTGCGCTCAGTGATGTAACGTCTTATATCTCTGGGTGACGAGCGCAGTGCAGACTGCGAATAATTTGGACTCTTCCAATAGGTGCGTGAAACTGTGCTGTTATATGGGCACATGGGCAGGTGTGTTGCTTACCATCACGTTGCAACTATTCTTCTTGTCCTACTCTACTATAAAAAAGTGCAAATCTACTTATTATATGTAAAAAGACCGGCCAAGTGCGAGTGGGACTCGCGCGCGAATGGTTCCGTACCATTCGCAAAAAACGCGAAAACCTCTTTTATTGTATTGGGAGCCCCCTTAATTAATTATTTAGTTTATTTTAATTATATTTAAAGAGAACAAAGTTTGTTGTATGGGACGCCCCCTTAAATATCTATTTTATTTTTATTATCGTCTTTGGCAATTTTAACTGTCTAGCTATCACTGTTCTTGCGATACAATACAGCCTTTTGACAGATGGACGGACGGACGGACAGCGACGTCCCAGTAATAGGGTCCCGTTTTTACCCTTTGGGTATGGAACCCTAAAAACGAATGCCCAGTCAAACTCACTAGGTGCACTATCAATTACGGAATTTTATGTTCATCGCTCGAATGAGATTGTTTTAGAAGTATCAAGAAAACATTTTAAAACGTAGAATGAAATCGGTAAAGCCGTTCTCAAGTTATACAAAATCGTGGCCAGGAAAAATAGTGATTTCAGTTTTATAAATCTATACTAATATTATAAAGCTGAAGAGTTTGTTTGTTTGTTTGAACGCTAGGATCTCGGGAAGTACTGGTCCGAATTGAAAGATTATTTTTCTATTGGATAGTCCATTTATCGAGGAAGGCTTTAGGCTATAGAAAATAACTCTACTATTAATTGAAGCGGAGCATGAAACAAGAATGTAACAAAATCGGGAAAAAATATTCCCCTTTTGAGAGTTTTCGTACGTTTCGTGCTTTGACATGACACATGACAGCATGTGTCAAAGATTGCGTCATTGAATTTCAGTAATCTGTGCATTGAATATAAACCTTTGCTAAATTTTTTTTTCTAAATCTGAGTTGGTACGACCAATTTCCGACAGGTGGCGTAGCAGGTAGCTGAAGAGGTTTTTTGTTTGAAATCGATATTCTCAGGAATGAGTGAAGTCATTCTTTCACCGTTGGATTTGTACGGGATCCCGATGAGTGCTATATAATATACCACGGGCGAAGCCGGGGCGGGCATCTAGTAATAATATATGTAGATTGCCATCATACCATTATGTACCTGAATGCTCATTTCACTTTATTTAAAATTCTCTTCATTCCATTTTTAGACGTTGTTATGAAATTCTTTTGATTCAATACTTTCGAGGCTTTGGAGCGTTAACTATGCAGCAAGGGCGAGGTCGCTTTTACGAGCTTGCTCTCGGGTAATCTGTTGTATACTACAATCGTATACCACATATATCGTACCACACCTTTGCCAGTTATTCACCGCCAAGCAGTAATGTGCAAACATTACTGAGTGTTCCGGTTTGAAGGACAATGTTTCCAGAAAAATTACAGGGCTTAGAGATATAACATCTTAGATATCTGGGTGAGAGCGCAGTGCAGTGCTAGGTGTGTAATGATTTGGACTCTTCATGTTTCAATAGCTGCGTGGCACTGTGCTGTTCTGTGGCAGGCATGGTGCTTACCATCAGGCACATGCCCTGCTCGTCTCGTCACGCTTTATTTAAAAAACAAAAAAAAAATCATATTATAACGCTACGTATTTGAACGTATGGGACGACGAATACAAAGAATTTTGTCTTTTGTTTTGTCCCATCTCATCTCCATCGTACTGACTCCCTTGTAACCGGCTACAAGTCAGGAGGCGCTAAATCCTGCCGGCTAAATGGCGAAGCGCTCCTTTTTGTGGTACGAGATCATTCCTTGATTTTCCCTACCACGATACTACCGCCTAACTAAATCTGCTTTGGATTTGCTATTCCTGTCTCTGTCATTTTAAAAGAAAAGAAATGAGAGAGCATTATCAAAGCTAAGGCTACATATTTAGGTGTAGACCCTCCGGTGGCAGTCAAAGCCATGGTCGTACCGTCTTAAAAGTACAAGTTTGCGCGGAGACCGCGACAGGAGACCGAGACACGTGTCGCGAGACATGTGTCGCGGTGTCGGCGCGAACTGGCGTCCATACAATTCTATAGAGTCAAGTGCCTGTCGCGGTCTCCTGTCGCGGTCTCAGCGCGAACTTGTACCTTTAGGTGTCGTAGGGCTAGTCGTTGTACGAGATGTAGTCCTCCTTGACTACGGTAAGTGGATATGGTAAGAATATGAAAAGGTTCAAGTTATCTTCTACGTAGGTGCGTAAACTGCGTAAGTCTGCACTTCGGAGAATGTGCAACTGCTCTGCATGATCTAATACCACATTGCCCTTTCTTCTATCGGACGTCTCGTATCTTGAAAAAGTGACATCGTTTTGTTCCAAAGACACGAACGACGAGATTTAACTTCACGTTTGTAATAAGAACATCTAGGCTGTGGAATGCGTTGCCAGAATGGGTTTTCTCCTTTAGTTACAATCTTCGTGTCTTCAAATCGAGAGTGAATCGGTTTCTTCTAGGTAAGCATGCTCCATCGTAGATCGCATCGTCGCTTAACATCAGGCGAGATGGTGGTCATGTGCGAACCATCTATAAGAAAAAAAAGTTTATTTTATTAGTAAGATTCGTTTTAAAGCTTTGCGCCTTCTGCACCAGCCCAAAGTAGGTAGTACAGATCACTTGAGACTAACTAGAATTGGTATCTTTCTTAAAAAACTACGATGTAAATCACAGTGTTTAATAGGACCTAATATTAATACAATTTAATGTCTAACAAGCTTATCGCCTCCGTGGCGCCGTTTTATTAAACTGTTTCCTGTTAATTTGCATAATGTTTTATCAACGCAGATCTCAGGTATAAATAATATTGTAAAGCCGATGACTCAATTTTTCTTAGTAAAGATTAAATTAGGACTTTTGAATGTAGATTTGTAGGTTTTTTCTTGTGGGATCTGTTGAGTCCGTCTGGAGAAGTACTTACCACACCTTTGCCGGCTATGCCAGTTATTCTGCTACCGAACAGCAATATGCAAAATTTATTGTGTTTGGGTTGGAAGAGTAAAGTATCAAGAGAAATTACAGTTCAAAGAGATACAAAAAACCTTTACTATTCCTGCTTAAATTATCCTACTGATATTAAAACTGTCAAAGTTTAGATGTTTGCTGGTCAATCGCATCGGAACGGCTGAACGAATAGGGTTGAAATTTGGAACACAGATTACCGTCTGGAACAGAACGCATCGAAACTTTCGCATAAATATCAATTCAGTAAAAATCACGACACATTTCTGTACCGCGATTGGGAATTTCCGACTAGAACTTCAAAAGTTCTTCCAATCAAGTAATGCCTTTTGGATTGAATTGGATAGACCAAAGAGTTTACATATACTACGTATAGAGTTAGAACAAACGCTTTACACCTATAATACGGGTCTGATCGCTCTTGTATTCTCGCTCTTGTGGAAGTGTCATACTTTTGTCGCGGCACATCACTCATCTCACTCACTCATCATACATCTCATCTGCTTACGATACAAAGGTACGATTTGGTACAAAGGAACCGTGCGGAAAACCCTGGTCTATTTACTTATTTCTTTATCCAAGGCCCTATCAATTTCAGTAGCTTTCCACTTGGTCTTATTTCTTCAGGAGACGTTGATGAACGACTATCAAAAGCTCGCTGAAAATTTTAGTAAATATCCCCTGGATTTTGTCCGTCCATTACTCCAACTATGGACACACTCTAGCAAATTGGCGTTTGTCCAAATTGTCCATACTGTTTGGAGCTCGCCCTTACTGATATTACGGCAACATACACGTGTGACATTAATATCATAAAACGCTGAGTCGAGTCAGCATCTCGATCACTAAATTGTTTATGTTATAATAATTTTACTAACCTTTCACATTTTATTTACATTTCCACTAACAATTATACCACATAAGCTATTTTACCCTTCTAAACATCATATTATTTTGTATATAAAAAGCGTTAATTTATTAAAAAAAACATTCATCACTCAACCTGTGTTTGAATCACTACAACTCCATCTCCGAGAAGACAGGCTAACCAGGCAGCCTCGGGACTGGCAGTAGCAGTACCAGTCCCTCATCACCACCAGCGGCAGGTCAACTTGGCGACCGCCAGCCGTAACTTCCCTGGTACTTGGGAACCGGCACCTCCGCCCGTGGTGAGTCAACTCGGCGACCTCCACCCCGAACGCCCCGTACTGGACGTTCGGCTCACAATCGCGGTCGGTCAACCTGGGGACCACCGCTCGGACGCTCCCATACTGGAGACGTCCTCTTACCATCGTGCATCACGGGTCCGGTCGGACTAGCACCGGACTCTGCACACCACCACACCCAGAGCAGGCCATCAAGAGGAGGCCTGCCAAACAACGGACTCTGTACATAACATTACAAGTTGTACATTTGGTCCTTCGAGAATTTTGAACCCGCGGGAAACGCAGTCTATCCGCCATACCTACTACGTAACTAAAAATTGACGAACATACAACGGATCGGGGCCCGGCATCCTGGAATCAGGAATCACCGGGTACTGAAGAAGTCGCACATGTGTACTGTGCCTTGACGACCATAAAGAAGATAGAAGCAAGAAGAGAGAAGAGAAGCCGAGAAGTTTCAGACAAACAATACTCCAGAGAAAAAAAAGATACCATGGAAATACCACGTATTGAACTACTACAAACAGAACTCTACACCATGCAATATGATGCCTTACAAGCGCAGTACTCTCCAAAGGTAGCAGCTCAAATCACAGAGATTGAAACGTTGAAAACGATGTTACAAGAAGCAGCAGAAGCGATGCACTCAGGAAACATAATAGATAAGCGGTATATCGAGTACTTAAATTCAAGCATCCAAAATGCATGGAAAAACGTACAAAACGGCCATGCTAGACTAATACAACAGGAAACAGATTTTCAGAATGAGTACTTTCAACAGAAAGATTTTCAACAGAAATTCAACAAAATTAATAGAAGATGAGGAAGAAGAAGACTTTAATCAGCTGACTATTATTTAATTAATTTTTTATTTATAAATTACTAACAAATTGTCTTGCCAGACATATTGCATGCCTCTCGCAGAGGCCAGTTTGTATGGGGCAACTTTTAAAATGTTTTGTATCATCTTATCTCACCTACAAACAGCAATAAAGATTTTTGTATTTGTATTTGTATTTGTCAACAAAATATGTTTCGTAAAACTTATACAGAAATGTGTAAGACTATAAAAACACTTTGTGAGGTAATAAATGGTGGAAATACACAACGACCCGGCCAACTAACCGAAAGGTTGAGTTGCCACATAGTATTCCCCTATATACATACGAGTTACCAGTACGCCATACAATACTTCCAAGGTCAACCAGTGCCTTACCGACAAATAACATTCCTGAAGTAGAAACAGACATTCCAGAAATACGTGAAAAGATAAAAGCACTACCGACAAATAACGTTCCAGATGAAGATTTGGCAGACACCACTTCGGTTATACAAGCTCCAGTAGATACGATGCTTGGAGCTCAAGAATTGAGCTCATTTATAACGTCAAAATGCAGGAAATTTAATGAAAGAAGAGTGGCACAAGAAACAGAACTATCGGGAATTATTACTAGTAACATCAGACCCATAAAAGTAATAAGTGTGTCAACAACTGCAACTGCACTTCCAGCCGACGTCATATTCAGAAGATGTAATGCACATAAACGTGAACTAAAGATTTGGTTGAAAGGTCCGGAATGGCTAAAACGTAAAACTATGCCTACAACCAAAGACATCCCAGAAATACGTGGACAGAGAAAACGGTCATTTCACATTAACGTTACACCAAAATATCACAATGAGCTAATAGACAAAATTGCAAGCCTTCGTAAGATGCAATTATGGTTAAAATTTAAATATAAAACCAAATGAACACGACTTCCTGGGAGGTGTGAAGAACATGCAATTACATAAAAATTGCATTGTTTATCTACTTTTTTACTAACTGCAAAACAAAACGGAACACGAACCAGGACTACGTCGTTATACAGCCCGCAACAACGCAGAATCACTGACCGTCATTTACTAGAATCCAAGCTCTAACAATCGAAATGCTGACAACGTGGTTGCCTTAACAGTAAGAGCAAGACATTTGAATATCGCAACTGTAGACAACCTGGAGTTATGGCAACTAAATAACTCCTATTGATCATTTTTTCAGGTGGCAAAATGTCCAAATTGTCCATACTGTTTGGAGCTCGCCCTTACTGATATTACGGCAACATACACGTGTGACATCAATATCATAAAACGCTGAGTCGAGTCAGCATCTCGATCACTAAATTGTTTATGTTATAATAATTTTACTAACCTTTCACATTTTATTTACATTTCCACTAACAATTATACCACATAAGCTATTTTACCCTTCTAAACATCATATTATTTTGTATATAAAAAGCGTTAATTTATTAAAAAAAAACATTCATCACTCAACCTGTGTTTGAATCACTCCAACTCCATCTCCGAGAAGACAGGCTAACCAGGCAGCCTCGGGACTGGCAGCAACAGTACCCGTCCCTCATCACCACCAGCGGCAGGTCAACTTGGCGACCGCCAGCCGTAACTTCCTGGTACTTGGGAACCGGCACCTCCGCCCGTGGTGAGTCAACTCGGCGACCTCCACCCGAACGCCCCGTACTGACGTTCGGCTCACAATCGCGGTCGGTCAACCTGACCACCGCTCGGACGCTCCCATACTGAGACGTCCTCTTACCATCGTGCATCACGGGTCCGGTCGGACTAGCACCGGCTCGCACCACCTCTACCCCGAACGCCCCGTACTGGACGTTCGGTCACAATCGCGGTCGGTCAACCTGGGGACCACCGCTCGGACGCTCCCATACTGAAGACGTCCTCTTACCATCGTGCATCACGGGTCCGGTCGGACTAGCACCGGACTCCGCACCACCTCCACCCCGAACGCCCCGTACTGGACGTTCGGCTTACACTCGCGGTCGGTCAACCTGGGGACCACCGCTCGGAGTCTCCGTACTGGAGACGTCCTCTTACTGTCGTGCAGCACGGGTCCGGTCGGACTAGCACCGGACTCCGCCACCACATCCAGAGCAGGCCATCAAGAGGAGGCCTGCCACCTGACATCACCCTCGTTGAGCATTGTCCAGCACACTTCCGCTGGACAGGCTGTATTCACACCTTCCTCCCACGGCGGCCAAGACACCTTGAGCCTAGCCTTCTGCGACCCTGACGTGAGCCTGCGTTGGGGGGCTGTGGGAAAATCATACCTACACGCATTGCACGACGCGTGTATCCTTATTCCTGCCTTGTCCGCCTGTCGTCTTAGGTCTCTTGGCGACAGGTATCCTGCCCCATTTATATACGTATTTATTACACTTATATGGTTAGGGTAGGATACACACAATCACACAAGTAGGGATAACTAGGTTACGTTCGATACCAAGTCAGGCAAGCGTTGAACAATACGTTGTTAGGCGCTTGCACTGACTTCTCTGGCAATTGTTAGTTTATCGACGATTCGATAGGCTAGCATCTGTTCAGCGTTAGTAGATCTTTTCATAACAAAATTACAACATGTGGGATCATTCTGAAAATTGGTGACCACCTCCTTAAAGTAGTTTAAAATACGAGACTTTTTTTAAATCAATTGTACGGTTAATGTTGGCAGATGTTCAGCTTGCGACGTGGCTCTGTCGACGTGGTACTTCGAGCGCGGAGGTTTGCTGTTCTGCCGCGAGGACTACTGGGCGCGGTACGGCGACAGCTGCCACCAATGTGCACAGGTAACGTGGAAACTAATCAGCGAACGATCATGCAGCATAGTCAATTCTAAGTGCATATGTATAAGTTTATCATCACTGGCTAACGGCAAAGGTAAATATCATGGGTAAACCGATTGCTTAAAAAATGTTTCGAGGTCGTGTGATTCGCCACACCAGGCCAGTGTGATGGATTTCTGGCCTTGTCTCTCTTGTGAGAGAAGGTGGCAGTCTCATTTTTGGCATTGGCACTAGAGGCATTCTCTCCTGCTGAGAGAATGCGTCTAGTGCCAGCTATGGGAATATTTCGTGGGCTGCTTAGGCTAGTCATTATCGAATTGACGTAGAAGAATAGCCAATAGCTACACTAGCTATGACAGATGTTATCAGCCGGTCTACCGCCTAACTAATACTGTCTTAGCTTTGCTGTTTCTCTCTTCAAAGCCCAATCCGATTTAGCTAGGCGGTAGAGGGGCAGGTTTTAAAATCGTCGTGACAGTTTGTGACTACGTACTTGAGACGTTGAATGGTTGCGTGTGCGCAGGTGATGACGGGCCCGGTGATGTCGGCGGGCCGGCACCGGTTCCACCCGGAGTGCTTCGCGTGCGCGGCGTGCGGGGCGCACGTCGAGGACGGGGAGCCCTACGCGCTGCTCGAGCGATCCACGCTCTACTGGTGAGATTTTTAAGAAAACTTTTGTCGCACTTCGCACATATTTTTCGTGAGCTGTGAATTGAGTTCCAGCGTCTTCTTCATAAATGAAAGAAATCTTCGGATGAACTCGGGAGCATGTCCATCTAGAAATGCGTTAGCATTAACTATATTTAGAAACATGACCATCTAGAATATCTAGATGGTCATGCTTAGAAGACTTATTTAGACGATAGGTAATACTTTGAAGATCTGTTCCTGACTAGCAGCGCCCTCCGGTTTCACCCGCATAGTTTCCAAAGTGAGCTATACTCGTATATAGTTATATGTTTTCTCTTTTATCGGCAGTCCCTATGACTGATTTTTTTATTTAATTTATTTTGTATAGTATAGTATGACGAGACGAGCATGCCATGTGCTAAGTAACACGCCTGCCCGTAAGGCCACCGTGGCTCCACTCACAATCAGTTGGGAATGGTCTAAATTTAATATTTTCCTTTTTACTACACTTATTTATTACACATTTTAAATTAATTAATGGGTAATTAACGTGTCAGTCCAGTCCCAGTTAAGTCAGCCATATCTGGCGGCCTTTTTCAAGAAGAGAGCGCGCGCGACTACTGTCCGTTCGGCACTGCGGGCGGCGGCGCGACGCGGACGCTAGCTCAGCGGCTGGTCGGCTTTTGCCGGTTATTTTAACGTCAAGCAGTAATGTCCAAACATTACTGTGTTCCGGTTTGAAGCGCAATGTTTCCAGAGAAATTACAGGGCTTAGAGATATGCGACTTGTCAAGCGACATAGTCCCCTAGCGAATACATGGGTTTAAGTGTGTTTTGTGTGAACAGCGGCGGGTGCTATAAGGGCGAAGGCAGCGGCGGCGCGCACTCCATCCGCGTGGTGCGCGTGCCCCCCGACGCCATCAAGCTGGCCGCCGCGCCCGGCGAGCCCGCCGCGCTCACCATCAACGAGTGAGTCTGCTCTACTATTCTGTCTTACACTGCCACGATTCTTCACCACACAATCGTCTTTAAATGAATAAGAGAGGCGCGCAGCTCTTAAATAATAAGGTTTGGGCCACAACGCAGTGCTTTGGCCCCACCCACCCTTATTGTTACTTATTATTTCTAGATGGCCATGGCTAGTGGCGTCGCAACGTAAAATTGACGACGCCTTCTACGTCGCGACTGCGACGCGACCACACGAGCGTAGTTAGTGTACATACTTTGAATGGAATGTGCGCTTTTAATTGAGATGGTGGATGGCAATATCGTTTACTGATATCCTTAGTTCAGCGTCCCGTTTTTTTTTCGAAACTGTTTTCAGTTTCCAAATGATAAATATCAGGACAGTTCACACACAACACCATCAGACCCCAAACTAAGCAAGGCTTGTAATAGGGTTGCTAGATGGTTACGTTATTTCTTGCGACGCCGTCATCGGTGAAATTTTTGCGATGCGGCGTCGTTTTGTAGAAACGACAATTACACATTTATTTACACTTTGGGAACGCACCCTTTTTATAAGGGGCGTTTTACATTTGGCCTCTACTGCCCAACGAACTTTGAGCTAGAGTTATACTGACCTAAACTTTTGACAATACCTTCGCAAAACCTCAAAACATTCTCATCGAGAGAGAACACCAACATCTGAAGTGACACGTGCTTGATACGTCTGTCCCTAATGGTAAATGCCCGATGACGCGCCAAACAGTAAAGCGTAGAGATATACAGAGCGTAGATGGCATCGAAACTTACGATCCAGTTACATCTAGTGTTTTGCGATGTACAACTGATGCTTATCAAGTTTTTAATCATTTATTTTGAGAGTCGAAAGTGAACTCACTAGGTTAAACAAAATTAATATATTGTGTTGACACTAGTCAGATTCTATTGAAACCCAGTTTTCGAGTCACTAAGAGGCCATTTACGTAATTAATGAAAGTCGATTAGTCAAAAATCGTCAAAATCATCCTTACATAATTACTGTATGGTCCGTAACTGCTCCTTTACCGATTACCTAGGTTCTATAAAAATCTGTTTTCCAGTTATGAACATAGAGCCTTTTTAATAGTTGGTTTTTGTGCGCATGCTCCTACTTCCGCTGTCTCTCGAACACTTTACAAATAAATAGGCAGTACATAATTCATATCTACCACTTTTTTCATCATTTTGTTTACAAGTAGCGTGCTAAATCCAGATTACTACGCCAAGAAGCGTCAATCGGATCACGTGACCACAATAAAACGGGATATTAGCAAAGTTCAGAAGCATTCTCTTTTGAGAGCCCCTTAATCATCTCACTAGGTTCTAAAAAAATGTGCTATATACTAGAGATATCCAGTGCAATTCCGGGTTGGAGGCCGCAAATTGATCCAACAAAATTTTGTAAAATATATCTTTCGAACAAACTACTAACTTTTCGATCCAGGGTCTACGAAAAACGAGTGCTCATCTTATCAATCAAACTATTAAACTGAAAATGAACCGTAGGAGTATTTACATAAGGATGATTGTGTCAGCTCGTGCGGCGGCGCGATGGTGAGCGCAGCGCGAGCGCTTCTCCGGGCCGCCATTGCGCTGTGCATACATCTCACCTGTCATAGGTACTAACTGAGTAGTGAACTCGTAAATGTAGACGCTTCTATCTTAGTACTTAGTACTTAGACTTTGGCGTTTTGTATATGTGTGCACGTAAATTTGTTTTAGTGTGTGTTGTAAAGCTATAATTTTTTTTGATTTCAAAAATTGTTTTCTCCTTGAAACCAAACAATCGACTTCAATTTAAAAACAATGTCACAGGTTTTGATAAAATTTTAATGGTACTATTTGGGGAGGTACCGTTTGGAACAAAAAAGGAATCATCATAATTGGTTCACCCAGTCAAAACTTCTGAAGTAACAAACATAAAAAAAAAAAATCTTTTTTTTTTAATAAAGATTGACGAGACGATCAGGACATGTGCCTTATGGTAAGCAACATGCCTGACACATAACAGCACAGTGACACGCAGCTATTGGAACATGAAGAGTACAACTCATTACCTAGCACTGCACTGCGCTCGTCACACAGAGATCCAAGATGTTATATCTCTAAGCCCTGTAATTTCTCTGGAAACATTGCCCTTCAAACCGGAACACAGTAATGTTTGCACATTACTACTTGGCGGTAGAATAACTGGCAAAGATGTGGTACTTCCCCCAGGCGGACTCTGCCAAGAGTCCTACCACTACAATACAAATTACAGTGAGAATTGAGAACCTATTTCTTTTTGAAGTCGCTTGAAAAAGCTAATGTAGATGTTTTGTTAGGTGTAGATCGATAGTTAGTGCTAATAGCTTTGTGTACTCGTAGCAATGTAGTGTTATGTTGAGGTACTTATGTAGTATGTGTCCTATCGCAGTTACTGTAATAGTGAAGTATGTATATGTGAAATTCTACAGTTATATCCTCTTGATAAGATACTGCACATTACTATTCGTACTACAAAACAATCAACGTCAAGCTACATAATATATAAGCGCTCATAGGCTTCGCTCATGGACACGACACGATATCTCGGAACGGTTAGGAACATAGCGAAACCGACAGATATGACAGACATGTCTCTCACATGCCTTCGTGCATGTCTGGCGTGTCTTTTGTGCATAGATGGAGCAATGCAAAATAATTAATTGTACTAACGTATTTATTTCACTTTCAAATATATCAATCGTATATCTCGCGGATGTCGATAGATTTTATATGACTTTGTAATAGATACGACAATTATATAGAGACATTTCGCGGGGATAGTGATCAGGAGTTAGTAGTAATGTAGCCTCACGGAGTGCGTCGCGAAAATGGGAAGACAAATGGTCGCTATATAATAATTTGTTCTGTCTTCTTTTTGTACTATAGTCCGTTCCACGAAGAGGTGTAGAAAATGTAAACAAATCAATGTCACTCTCAATATGACAGACCAGCATTTCTCAACCTTTGTTTTTAAGAAGATAGTTCGTTGTAAACGTCTCTGTTTGCCCTTTTAGATTTTCGTCACATAACAAGGTTAAATATATTCCAATAAGGCCGTTTCCAATCTTTTGTCTTATTTCTAATATTTTATAATTATACGTTTATTAAATATGTGGTGCGCATAAGTTTAAAACATTAATACAAAAATAACTTGGGTGGTTGGTTCGTGGAACACAATAGTAACATATAAACAGTTTTTATTAATATTAATTATTAAGTACAGCTTTGTTTTGTTATGTAGCACTTAAATTCCTTTTTTTTCATTATGTATGTGAAATGACTGACTTTTTAGTAAACTTAAATTTAATGAGCTATATATATATATATGAGACATGAGACGATCTTCTTAGTATTCCATGGATTCACCGTGCGGGTGCTGGGTCCATCATGTGGCAGAGAGAGAGATAAATCCCGAGTAGATCCCGAGACTTGTGACTCGGGCGTAGGTTTAAGTTTTCTGACGTACATCAACACTCACCTTCACTGCTCGTTTTTCTCTCCCTGCCCAGCCAAATCTGATATGAGCCTATTAGCGCAGCTTTAGATACTCGTATATATATCCACATTCAGATCCGTATCTGTGGATGTACTTTTTTCACAATCCAGCACATCACTAGTGTAGTTGTTACTACCTGTGTAGCTGCCGTTGCTATTATTTTGTCTTAATAAAAAGTGGTGTACCTATATAAGTGGTAACCTATATACTATTCCTTGCTATATATTGATCTACGTTTTATATTTGAACTAAAAAAAGCAATCCAGTCTGAGTATAAAGCTAAAGTGGCCCTTATACTTGATTCCGTAATCCATAACAAACAAATAAGGTAAGTAAAATGACAAAACAAATGGTGGCACATAAAAGATATTGGTGGCAGGCACTATTCCTACCCATTCTGAGAAGATTCAAATAGTTTTAATATTAAGTGCCCCATTGGATATTTTTTTAACAAGAGTGATAGGTGTACTTTATTCAAAAATTAAATTAATGTCTACTGCGTTAGATGTTGTTGTAATTAATTTTAAAACGTATCGAATACTGGGTAGTGTTTACATCTATCCTAATATAAGATTTTACATCCAAACAAATTTGTTAATGAGCGTTCTGTTTTTAAACTCAGTTGTTTTTACATTTATTATTTTAACATTAAGTTATTGCTCGGCTCGGGTGGTCTTGTCACGCCAATACGCAGATGCAAAGCCTGGTTCTAATCTCACGCCCACCTCTGTCTTTTCGAATTCATGAGCGTAATGCTGCTAACGGTAAAAAAAACATCTTGAGCAAACTATGCCAGTTTAATTTCCTAAAAATTTTCGAGAGAGAAAGTGTCAGAGAGGTTTGTCATCCACCACCAACACGGAATAATTATAGCCCCAGCAAGGAACTTTTAGTGGGTTGCTTATGTGAGCAGCGTCCCGCAAATTTACCCGCTTAGATACCTTTTCCGTAATTTTCCCTCCATAAAAATAAACTTATCCCTATGCGTTCCAGATCATAATCTAACCGTGTTCCGCGTTTAAACCTGAGCCGTTTAGCTGTTGCAACTTGATTGAGCAACGTACATCCAAACTTTTGCACTTATAATAAATATTAGTAGGTTTTCTTGCGAATAAATAGACCTTATTTGGTGGTTCATTAGGTAAACGTCTTATAATTTACGTGCAAAAAGTAATGGTATCTCATCAGAAACATGCGTAAACTTGAGTGAAGTGAGATCAAAGTTCAGTATTATGATATTATATGCCTTGTTTATTGACTTCAAGGACTAAATAATAGAGATCTAAATGGTCTTAAATGGTCAGTTCTAAAATCTATTTATAATAACATAGACTAGTTTTAAACACTTAAAATATGATTTGTTTTTATAAAACGTATGATGATTATTAAAAGCAGTCTGACTTGGCTGGTTTTAATATCATATTCATATCATATAATATTGAATTTGTCTTTTACTTCACATTTATGTTTCGATGAGATTCGCAGTTTGAGAAACATAGATAAAATTGCCACTGTTTAAAACAGTATCTACCACATTCTACTATTACTATTGATAACTTTCAAGATAAGTTAATAAATAATAATTTGATCAATAAAAATCCAAGTATGTTGTATTTAAGATACACAGTAAAGTCGTATCATATTTGTGAAAAATATTTTAAGACAGTTTTAGAAAACTACTCAGGTTAAACGATTTTTATGTTATGGTAGCACCTTTGTTTACATTTTCTGCACCTCTCCGTGGAACGGACTATAACAATAGTTTATTAAGTATCTATCATTCTATTAACTCAATGGATCATGTTATCGAAAAAAAAAAGATTTGATTTAAATTTGATAATTGTGGTTATTTATAGTTCCTGTTTTATTCTTAAGAGTAAATTTTTGATTTGCTGAGTTGCTTTAACTGAGTGGGTGTTTTCTGATGGATTTTACGTGTCCTCAGGTTTAGAGTAAATCGGTTACTTCTAAGTTAGCGCGGTCCAACACGGACCACATCGTTGTTTAACACCATGCGAGGTGGCGGACAAGTACAAACCTATTTTCGATAGAAAATCTTCTTTAAACGATTGCCACTACCTTGTGTTGTCTTTGTCTTTTTTGCTATAACCCTAGCGCGAGCGTTGAGTGTAGGTATGAAGAGAGCTACACGCATGTGCTTGATTTTTGTACATCTGTGTTCGTTGTTTTTTTTTGTGTATTATTAACGTGTTAGTAGTAAGACCCTTTGCTGATTTCTCCTGGATAAGTATCACAGCAAATTTGAGGTACTTTCCCCGTTTAGCAACTTATTCTACAACCAAGCATTGATTTGCAAACATTTCTAGAGAATATATAGGACAATAAAATAAATCGTCTTAAATCTCTGGATGACGAGCGCAGTGCAGTGCTAGGCAATGATCTGGACTCTGTTAGTTCGAATAGCTGTGTGGTACTATGCTGTTCATAAAAGTTTCCAAACTTCGGCGTAATATAAATTTATGTACCTACTACTATTGTAACAGCATTAAATCGTATCAAAACAACATTGAAAACTAAATAAAATATTCAGAGTATTCACATTGAGATGGTTTTACGCATTGGGAACATAAATATGTATCTATAAACAGCGGGTAACCTTATTTGGGCAGAAAATTTAACAAACATATTCAAAATAGTTGTTGACCATTTTAATGACCAAATACTAACTTTATAGCTTCATTAAAAATGTAAAAACGGAAAATAAAACGTAATTCAACTGATTAACGATTAAAGAATCCAGGTGCGATCGAATGCGAGCTTAGAATCGAGTGATATTGGAGACCTTTGCCTCGCTGGTGTGTTATGGTTAAGTTCATTATAAAACCGTTTAAATCATTTATGCCAAAAAATATCGCTATTGTTCGATATACCTTAATTTTGTACGTCGAGCTTTAACGCATACTCACACATACCTGGGCGAGTTGACCGAGTTATGTCGAACTCGACGATATGGACCGACTAAAACCTCCACGGGGTTCTACTTTTGCCGGCTTAGGGCGGGAACGCGAGACCTCTTTCGCAATCTTCAGCGAATCTGCCGCGGCTTGACCGTCTCGGTCTGGGCTCTCCTTTGGAGCACACCCCAAACAAATGGACCATATGATAACTTCATTGGATCAACTTGTTTGGGAGTAGAACCCCGAGGAGGTTTTAGTCGGTCAACTCGCCCAGGCAGTTATAATGTAATATAACAAGGGTATGCGTAAAAGCTCGACGTACAAAATTAAGGAATATCCTACAATGGCGATATTTTTTGGCATATATGATTAAACGGCGCAGAAACGTTTTTAAGGTCTCTTTGGTGGAAGTGCACATGCGCGAACTTTCCCCTTCCAAGTCACTTGTTTGCCGGCCACCATAGCTAAACAGAAGAGACTGTGTGATCACTTAGGGGACCAACCAGTTAGTGGGTGCCAGTCTAGACACTCGTAAACTCTTTCATGATCCGAACAACGAAAATGTGGAACTAATGCGCAAGAGTGTTTCCGACTCTTATACAATCTGGGATCTTTTAAACGAAGAGTGAATAGATATGTTCTGGGCAAACATGCTGTACCTTAGACCTTGTCTATAGGTACTCTGTGTTACTTGAAAAGACGAGGTCAAACCTAAGTTCATTAAATATAAATAAAAACATAACTATTCGTTTCGGAGTTGTGCAATGATCGAATTATACAAGAAATATTATAAAATGCAAATTGTAACAAGGACAAAGGATAATTATAATGAAGTAATTGACGGACGGGGATACGTGACCGGGCGACCGCGCGTGACTCATGCGCGGGCGCACTTTCGGTGTAGAATACTGCGCTCGTACTATTACTTATTCATTGATGAGTAGGTGACAGAGATCTGGAAATCGGTAATACATAATTTATTATCTCCGCAAAAAACCAAAAACCGACTACTCACAGTTTAAAACTTAATTCAAACACCCGACCATATTTCATAAGCAGCCATCACTAATGCCCGAGCTACACGAGGCTAGTTTTTCAAGCTAGGATAACAAGCTAATGTCTACACGAAGCTAATGTCTGATCTGCATGATCTAATACCACCTTGCCATTTCTATCGGACTTCTCGTTCCACAAAAGGGCGACATCGTTTCTTGGTTGATGTTCCAAAAACGTGAACGAAGAGATTTTACTCCACGTTTGTGATAAGAACGTCTAGGTTGTGGAATGCGTTGCCTGAGTGGGTTTTCCCTGATGGTGAATCTTCTTGTCGTCTTCAAATCGAGAGTGAATCGGTTTTTTCTAGGTAAGCACGATCCATCGTAGATCTCATCATCGCTTAACATCAGGCGAGATGGTGGTCAAGTGCAAACCTATTATAGTTAAAAAAAGGCTAGAAGTACTTGCTACCTTACTAATACTCTAGCTTGAAAAGTTAACCTCGTGTAGCTCGGGCAAAAGTCATCGAGGTTTATGAAAGTTAATTTAGTTTTTGAAAACAAGCTTTACATATTGAACAATGCACATATTTACGTATGGGCTACCTACTAGCAGCGCCCTCATCATCATCATCAGCCGCAAGACGCCCACTGCTCAACATAGGCCTCCCCCCTAGATTTCCACAACGAACGGCCCTACGCAACCTTCAACCAGCGGTTTCCAGCGACCTTTGTGAGGTCATCTGTCCATCTAGTGGGAGGCCGTCCAACACTGCGTCTCCCGGTTCGTGGTCGCCACTCGAGAACCTTTCTTCCCCATCGGTTGTCAGTTCTGCGAGCGACGTGGCCTGCCCATTGCCGCTTCATTAGCAGCGCCCTATTGTAGCTCAAAATTGTTCAGGAAGTGGCAGATTGCGCGAGCGGTCCCGCTTTCTCGCCGCAGAGATGAAGTTTTTAGTTCGCCCCGTAACGGGTTTAGTTGGTAGGGACACCATGTTCATTCATGGAGCTGAGTCGGTCATAAACCGGCCGTCTCTCCCAGACTCCCTTCCTGACATGCCTGGGGGAGACAGCCGGGCTATGCCCACGCATCGCATGCATTTCCTCCACGTACAAAGACATAAAATGATTTATAACCACTTTCATAGGACAACAAAACCACTGTTGACTAGCATAATATTAGAATAGAATAGAATATTATTTATTTCGTAGATAACACATACATACTTTTTAACAAAATGGTTGTATGGTACTCTACGAAAACGTCAAATTAAAATACAACCTTTTATACAATTATTGATACATTATTACAATAAATTATAATAACTTATACAAAATTACAATAAATATTCCAATTTAAATTTTCATATATCATTATCTAAACTTGAAAATAACAATGGTATAATACATTTGACCATTTTTAAAGTTAAAAATGCTGTAAAGGGGCATTATATTCAATTAACTAGTTTAATTATTTCAATAAATACATATATGTTAATGCATATACTTAAATAACATTTCTGATTTAATAAATTATTAGGTATGTCAGGCATTAGTCGAATTGTAGCTGGTGTAGTCAGTGGGATTATTAGTCACTAGGCCATCACAGCTTCTTTACGGAAGACCAGGCAGGATTGCATAAATCGACGACTGTACGATTTTTTGGAGGAAAACACCGTAAGAACAATAAAAGACGTTGTGTCGCCACGTGACCGCGTCTTGTTTCCCTGTTTACAAGCCGCGGGTTTTGCTCGTGTGTCAAAGCAAACAACAAATTTCGTGTGCTCGTCTTGGAATACGCGTAACCTGCGGTATGTGAAGTTCGTTTAACCAGTATGGGTTATCCGTACTAAACTCGCCTTTTTTCTAAGTTTCTCATAAGGTAGGCTTCCTCTTGATCCTGATTTTATTTTGTAGTAAGAATATCCATGAAAACTTGGGGTATATTGACAATTTGATGACACTAAATGCCAATTAGACTCGGGAAAACGTATGGGACTGTTGCATTGTTTTGATATTTTAGATGAAATTGTTAAATTTGTTTTGTTGTGCTAGGACTCCTTGCGTAGTCCTTTGGTATTTTTGCCAGTTTTTCTACCGACAGGTAGAACTGTAAAAACATTATTAAGTGTTATGGTTTGTTTGTTCTAAAAGAATTACAACGCAAAGAGAAAATATATCTTACTAGATGCCCGCCCCGGTTTCGCCCGTGGTATATTATATAGCACTCATCGGGATCCCGTACAAATCCAACGGTGAAAGAATGGCTGAAATCGGTCAACTCATTCCTGAGAATATCGATTTCAAACAAAAAAAACCTCTTCAGCTACCTGCTACGCCACCTGTCGGAAATTGTTCGTACCAACTCAGATTTAGAAAAAAAAATAGCAATGGTTTATATTCAATGCACAGATTACTGAAATTCAATGACGCAATCTTTGACACATGCTGTCATGTGTCATGTCAAAGCACGAAATGTACGAAAACTCTCAAAAGGGGAATATTTTTTCCCGATTTTGTTACATTCTTGTTTCATGCTCCGCTTCAATTAATAGTAGAGTTATTTTCTATAGCCTAAAGTCTTCCTCAATAAATGGGCTATCCAATAGAAAAATAATCTTTCAATTCGGACAAGTACTTCCCGAGATCCTAGCGTTCAAACAAACAAACTCTTCAGCTTTATAATATTAGTATAGATACCTTTGCGTGTCGCGCTCGTCACCTAGCTTTCGTCAGCTGCCATAGCCCACTGCTCAATCAGTGCTAGGTAGTGTTTTGAACTCTTCGTGTTCAAATAGATGTATGACAAAAAACAAAACAAAATAAGTAGGATTAGGTATTTCGTACAGGTGTAAGTTTGAAACTTTCTATTAGTATTATTTTTAATTGGGTTATAATTTGTGTTTAGCTATATATTTATTCTCGTCTTAATTCACTTTACAAGTATTTTACAATATGTTTAGATTTTTTATATGTTTAGCAGCTAAAAAAGCTAAACTTTAGCTCATTCCACATTGGAATGATCGAAAAAAACTTAAAAACTTGAATGTTGCCAGCAGTGGAGCAGGGCCCAAATTACTGGTGGTTAGGGCTGCAGAGGGCGGAACCTCCTGACGAAGCGCGCTGTGTCGACAATGTCGACAGCCTGTATCAGACCCTTGACCCAACCAGAATTTGTATCATCTTTAAGTTATTTAATGTTTGCATGTCTTAAGTTATGTTATATTACAGTCTATATTCCGTGTTCCAACTTTCAACCCGATCTGTGCTGTCGTTCCGACGTGATTGGGCAACAAACATCCAGACATCTAAACATGCAAACTTACGCATTTATATTAGTAGGATTGTCCATACTGTGGTCGACGCACGTGTAGTACAGTGCAACGATGCTGTCTTTCCGGCGTGTGTGATTCACTAACGCTGAGAGTGCGCGCACTAAATATCTCTGTCGCGACATTTCTATGGCCCGGACCATACAAATTAAAGTGAAATTATAATCATTTATTTACAAAAATATATTGTATATTAAATAATATACGCACCTTACTCATACTTTAGCGGTAGGCTCTTGTTGCGTCAAAAAATATCTTCAACAGTTTTCTCACTTAGTCAGTAACGAAATTCTTACCCTTTACCTGTTTCGTCGAAAGAAAACATTGTATTACGAGTATTTATTTGAAGAGTAAAATAATTCGGTGTAAATTTATTGACACTGTGTTTGTACGGTTCGGATTGCAGTCGAGATTAGTTGTGATTGTGAAGTGCTCTTGTGATACTTCAATGCTACTTTTATTCGTCTGTGAAACTAGGTTTTGCAAAATTGTGTTGTTGTGTCAGAGACCAGAGAAACGTTCGCTAGTTTCCACCACAGTTTGGTATACAGACATTTCGTATGTCAGTTTTTGTGATATGCGTTTGGTTTGGATTGTTATTTGATTGTGCTTCTTATAACCTGGAGTAATGCTGAGTGCTAGATGTACTGTTTAAGTGATATAAACATTAAAGTACCTGGTTGACCGAGCTCTGCTCGGTTTAAATGCGTTTATAAAGTGCTCTAAGTAAAAGATTTTCTCAGAAAAAAGAACAAAAGAAAAGACCCGAGTGTAACCATCAGGATTCGAACCGGTGCCTGCTGCCTAGGGCGAGCATATTCCGTGTGAGCCATTTAGACTTAAAGAACAGTGGCGAAATAAGTTATCGTATTCTAATGACATTATAGGAGTTTTTCGTTGTCTAAAAACGCGCATAAAATTATGTTTCTAAAAATAAAACCTAGCTAGATCGATTTATCGTCCCCGAAACCCCTTGTTTACATAATTTCATGAAAATCGTTCGAGCCGTTTCCGAGATTCAGATTCTATAAATATATACCTATATACCTACAAGAATTGGTCGTTTAAAGGTATAAGATAAGATTACCGTGTTGTTTCGTGGTTCACATTCCATTGTCTCGAAACAATAATTTTTACTCGACTTACAAAAGTACATGCTTTCGTAATTTTCGTGTAGTGATTGTGGGAAAGTACCACACTTCTGTCAGTCTACCGTCAAGCAGTGATGTGCAAACATTACTGTGTTCTGGTTTGAAGGGCAAAGTTTCCAGAGAAATTACAGGGCTTGGAGATATAACATCTTAGGGGTGACGAGCGCAGTGCAGTGCTAGGTAATGATTTTTACTCTTCATGTTCCAATAGCTGCGTGTCACTGTGCTGTTATGTGGCAGGCATGTTGCTTACCATCAGGCACATGTCCTGCTCGTCTCTTCACTGTGTATTCAAAAAAAAATCTAGACGTTAAAGTGCGTTGCCTGAGTGAGGCTTTCATGATGGATACAAAATTATGTTGTCTTCAAAACGAGAGTGAATCGCTTTTTTCTTTGTTAGCTCCGTCATAGGCCGCATCGTTGCTTCACATCAGGCGAGGTCAAGTAGAATCATAGTCTGAGTGTTTCTATGTCTATCTATCTTATCTATCATAAGTATTTTTTTCATATTATATTCTATCATATTATATTCTATCATAAGTATTTTTTTATTGTTTATGACAGCACCCTGTGATTTCAATGAAAACATTGCCCTTCAAACCGGAACACCATTATCGCTTGGCGGTAGAATAACTGACAAAGGTCGTACTCCACAGCCTAGACGTTCTTATCACAAAAGTGGAGTCAAACCTCGTCCGTGTCTTTGGAACATCGTCTTAGATCACAGCATCGTTTTCCATCAAGCGAATAGCGGTCATATGCTATAAAAAAGTTCTTGTAGTAGGAGATCCCGCTATACAACGACCTTCACCGAGCTGTTTATTGGATGAAAAGTGTTTTATATGTAATTTAATATGTCAACAAATATATTATAACAAATAAGTTGCCTAAAAAAATTCAGTCCAGAATAAATAACATTTAAAAATTATTTTTTTAAATATTTCATTAGAATCGATTAAATTTTAGAAAAAACTGTATTACAAAACTTATTATTTTGGCTTTATTACTCAATGCTTACGAAATCTCATTACGAATTCAACCCCTAAGGGTGGAAAAAACGGGATGGAAGTTAGTTGAGACATTTTATTCCTTCATTGTATTCGCATAAAATTTCGCACGAATTGAGCATGATCAAAATAATGAATTATGTATTACAGTATTTTTCAAAACTCAACCTCCAAAGGGGTGAAATAAGGGATGAAAGTTTATTTGAAACTTTTTATTGTTTAAAAATATTTGCATGAGATTCCGTAAGCACTGAGTATAACCAAAATAATAAGTTTTGTTATATAGTTTTTTCTAAAATTCAATCAATTTAAGTGAAATATTAAAAATAAATTTTTAATTGTTAATTAATCATATTCTGGACTGAAATTTTTTAGGCAACCCATTTGCAATATATTTGTTGACATATTAAATTACATATAAAACACTTTTCATCCAATAAACAGCTCGGTGAATGTCGTTGTAAAGCGGGATCTTAGACTATTGCATTATTTTCTGATAGTTATACGAAACGTCATAACTGCCGTTATTAGTTTCGTAAAGTTCTTCAGTAAGTCATTGCTGTGGTTTGAAAAGTACTTAAATAATACATAAATAGGTATTAGTTTTTCATAATTATCGCGTTTTTCCTGTTAAAATAACAGTTGACAGTCCTTTCCATTCCATCCACCGGCAATGATTTTGACTCACAACTTTTGCTCGTTAACCTTCATGAGTGTTAATATGCAATAACTTTTCATAATGATTTTTTAAAATCAGTCAGAACGGCATTTCGCCAATTACACTAACGGTAGATAAATTGAATTTTGTGACAGAACATTATAAATAAAATGAAAATTTTACAATTTATTTGACGATAAACACACAACTTAAGACACCTTAACGATACGAGGACGGAAACATGCGGGTAAAACCGCAGGGCGCTTATATAGTATATAATATCATCAGTAACATATTTATTCTTTAAGCATACATACAACAGTGATAACAACAAAAAAAAATGGCAGTCATAGGAACTGCCGATAGAAGTGAAAACTTATAACTCAGAATTTGATAACTTACTTTAGAAACTACGCGGGGAAACCGGAGGGCGTGGCCATGACCATGACCATTTTGAAATGATGACGCATTTCTAGATGGCCAATGTGTCCACGGTCCCGAGTTTATCGGAAAATTTCTTATCATTGCCGAACGCGACGCTAGAATTCAAATCTTATCCCACGAAAAATCAGTCTGTGGTGCGTCAAAAGAAGTTTTCATTTCAAAAAAATAATACTGAAATTAGTTCGAGGGTCAAAAGAAATCAAAACAAAATTAGTTTCGGAAAAAAACCAAGCAAGTCGTAAACATGAGTGACTGCTACTACGGAGTGGAAGACGTCATCACCGCGTGTGATGTGGCGTGCGCTGCATGGTGATGCTCCCGTCACTACTGTGTTACGTGTGACGTACAGTCGGCGACACAACTTCTTGTACTTCTTTTTTTTATTTCAAAATTATCTACGACACAGACTCCGGGGTCCATGATCTTTGTCATTTGAGTTATTTTTTTAAACATACCTTGGATTAAGAGAAGAAGAGGAAACAATTAGAAGTAGGGAACATTTTCAGACTAATTCTAGTGCTAGTCCCTAGTAAGGTGTGGATGTTTGTTTTGCTACTCAATCTCGTCCGAACGCTGCCAATGTGCCAATCGCCAATCGTTTGAAGTCCGCCTGTGGAAGTACCACACCTTTGCCGGTTATTCTACTGCAAAGCAGTAATGGACAAACATCACTGCACAAACATTCTGAAAAATACAGTAAAATAAAGTGAAAAAGTTATGTAAATCTAGTAAAAGGTATAATCACGAAGATTTGATCAGATTTAGAGTCTGAAACTGAATGAATTCCGTGAGTAGTTTTACTTTTACTCATATTGTACGAGTAAGTTCGTAGTTGCGTTTCTAAATGTTTCTCTTGTTGATTGTACCTCCATTGCACGTTGAGTTAAATTAGTAATGATTTGATATCACTGGTGGCGCTATTGTTAGTAATTAGTGAGACACCGAGGAGTGCAGATGTGTCATCTGCATGTACCCTTCACATTGATTTCGCAATGTAGTGAACTAAATATTGATATCAAGGCAGTCCTTTATAATATTGGTAAATACATACATTTTACATATTTTATGTTATAAATGATCAAGTGTGCACAATATTAATACAAAAAATTGTAAATAAATAACCTGGCCGCGTAGTTTGGAAAATTATATTTCCCTAAGGAACTTTTGCATTTTACAGTATAAAACGTTATTTAGGTATATGCTATTTTAGGCTAATTGCGTTCCAAATTCTAGCCTGATCCGTTCAAGTATTGCGACGTGATCGAGCAACAAACATCCAAACTTTCCCATATATGTGGATATTTTTCGCAGAACTCTAAATATAAATAGTCTCTAAACTAAGTTTAAATTGCGATGTGCGGCATTCGATAGTTTCACACGAGGAAGGTTTGTGAGTGTTATTAGATGCTTGGAAAACATCAACTAGCTTTTTAGTGAAGTTGCTATAGTGCTTGACTATAAATAAAGCGTTTCAAGACTTCTGAAACTTTTATTTATTTGATGAGACACCAACAGTATACATTTTACATAAATCATAGGTGAAAATACACTGGTGTGGTGTTTGTCAGTGCAATATCTGTAGTTACTCATGACTGAGCGTAAGTCACTGCCAGTATATTATAATATTTTAAAGCGTTGAATATTATTGCATGTGGTATCAGTAAAGCATTTGTCATTTTTAGCGTCGAGCATTTGTCACTGTGCGTAAGTTAGATCTGTATGTAGTTTTTATATGTGGTTACTATTTCTCATTTTGTTAGAATAGAGAACATGGTTTAATTTTGACGTGACAACGTCTTATAAATTGGTTTGCCGGGTGACACTTCAAGAAACTGCGTTACGCTCCGCTCACGTTATGCGCTCACAACGAGAGCGAGTGAGAGGCACGCGTCCCTTCCACTCGGGCATGGTTAGCCCGCCTAAGAGCGAGAGAGACAGACATAAAAAGTGAAAGGCACGCGTCCCTTCCGTAAAATTATTTTACCACTCAAAGTCGTTGTCACGTAAAACTTTCGCCCGTATACCGACTTTACAGGCAACCAATTTTTATAATATGTTAGAACCACGTTAGATTTCATATTAGATAGTAAGGCATTTACGGAAAACTACACGAGTGCAAAACCCTGTCAAAAATACCCAAATGCATGCAACGTCACATGAGTTACCGGGGCTACGTAGCGGGTGTTACGTCACGTCTACATAAAAATCTAATACATAGACGTGACGTCACTCGATACTTCTAATTGATATACACATTTTCGCCATTTTTGGTTTGTGAAACAAAAGAAAAATAACTTGTACAATTTTTTTTATAAAATGTAACTGACGGACTAATTATTTCTTTAGGGCCCGTTCACACAGTCCGGCTCGGAAAGGAGAGCAGATTCTAATCACATTGAAAATAGAGTTTTTAGTATTTGTAGTAAGGTTTATTTTTGCATGTGCACTGCTTTTGTCATTAAGAATGCTTGAACGCGCTTGGTGTGAAATAATAAGAGGAGCTGATTGACTCTGATGGCGTACTTTTTCTAGTTCGATTGCATGCTCTTTCTGGCTCGCTCGTTGGCTGCTCCGCTTCGAGCAACTCCAAGTGGATACGATTCGGTCTGTGTGAAAAGAATGGTCGCCAATGCTCTCCTAGCCGGTCTGTGTGAACGGACCCTTAGTCACTATGCCTATTACTTACGAGAAAAGGAAAAGAGTCCCCGTTGTGGGAACATTTAGTGAGATACTTATGCTTATATGCTAAGAAAAAAACAGTTAAAGATTGTGCCAAACATATTATGTAGGTGGCCACAAGTGAGTTACCTGTGGGTTGATTCAAATTGCTAGTACGAGGGTCAAACTGAAAGTTCTTAGAACTGGCCACTTATAAACAATATAATAAAAAAATAATTATATAATTTGAAAATAGAACTATTTGCCAATATTACTGAGTATATACTTCATTCATTTGTCATTTGTTTTACGATTTGGCGGCAAATTGAAAATTGTCTGTGTCACGTCAACATGAATTTACATATACTAACACGAGAAAATTTTCGTGCAATGATTTTTTATGACTTTCGATGTCATTTAAGTCAACAAGAAAGTTATGATAGACTACGATTGGCCTTTCACGATGAAGCCCCATCTTGTGCGACTGTTTACAACTGGTTTAATGAGTTTAAACGTGGTCGCACTAATCTCACTGATGATTTATGTGAGGGACGGCCTTCTACGGCGACGACTGAAGATAACATCTGTGTTGTGCGGCGTATGATAGAGACTGACAAAAGAGTGACCTATCAGCAGATTCGGACAAGCTTAGGCATCGGTATGAGTCAAGTGCACAAAATCCTACACGAACATTTAGCGGTCAGGAAGCTTTGCGCCCGGTGGATACCTCATAATTTGACTGAGGCTCAAAAACTCCATCGTGTGGATTGGTGCCGTAAAATGATTGAAAGATTTAACGGAGATGACTCAAATGCTGTGTTCGACATACTAACAGGTGACGAAAGCTGGATTTACTGTTATGATCCTGAAACCAAAAAACAATCTGCTCAGTGGGTGTTTCCTTTCGAGGAGTTGCCAACTAAAGTGAAGAGAGATCGAAGTGCGGGGAAAAAAATGGTGGCCTCGTTCTTTGGAAGGATAGGTCATTTCGCAACAATTGTGTTAGAGGATCAAAAACTGTTTCTGCAGAATGGTACACTACCAATTGTTTGCCACTTGTCTTGGAAAAGTTCGAGAGAAACGACTTCGCAGTAGGATCCTCCTTCACCACGACAACGCCTCATCGCACACCGCCAAGCGAACAATCGACTATTTGGCGACATCAAACGTTGAATTACTGGGTCACCCGCCGTATAGCCCCGACCTCGCGCCTTGTGATTTTTATTTATTTTCAAAAATTAAAGAAAAACTTAAAGGAAAGCGGTTTATGAATGCTGAAGATGCGGTGGCTGCGTATCGCGATGCCATTGAAGAGACCCCTAAGGACGAGTGGGCAAAGTGCTTTTCCCAGTGGTTCCATCGCATGCAGCGGTGTATTGACGTGAATGGACAATATTTTGAAAAGATATAATAAAACTAATAACTGGCTAATGTAATCAGTTTTTGATTTTCTAAGAACTTTCAGTTTGACCCTCGTACGTGTATGTATGTGTAATACACAAATTTACGGGTTGGTCTAAAGTAAAATAAGACAAAAAAAAATTGGATCACCCTAATGTGTATGTGTAGTGTATGCTGAGTGTAGTGTTACTTCCCAGGATTGACTCTGTGTGCGGCGCGGTGGCGCTCCACATCGGGGACCGCATCCTGGAGATCAACGGGGCGCCGGCGCGGGCGCGGGCGCTGCGGGACGCGCACCCTGCCAGCTTGGTGCAGGTCAGACTACTTCCTTGACTCATTCGGTGCCGCCATTATTTTCTAATAGTTCCCGGCGATACCGCCTAGTTGGGCATGCCTGGCGCATTCGCGGCATAAAATAAGTTGCCTTTTTTATTCACAAAAAAAAATCATTACATTCTGCGGGCTACTTCAAAAATCTTTAGCTTAAGGCAAATGATTTATGCTCTGCGATTTTGGCTAAAGAACGGAGTAATTTTTTTCATTTATTCATATAAATGAAAAAAATATAATTAATAATTAATCATATATTCTACACGTGCTGCACGAAGATTTGCTAGTCGCAGATCGACACTTCGGCCGCGTCGGTGCCGCCATGACACCCGCGATGGCCGTGCGGTGGCAGGCTAGCTCTGTGAAGTGTATTTATTCTGTGCGTGCCGTTGTGTGCTTTAATAAAATGTTGAGATAAAACCGGCATGGCGATTGACATTAATAAGTACATGCGAGGCGTGTCGATGGCATTCGATGAGTTAAACAACATGCAGGGTCGAGCAGTACGTGATACATGAATACAAACACAACTTTTAAATTTCAGCGATTTGAACTCATTAACGTTACAACAGTGCCCCGCGGTTTTATCCGTGTAGTTCCCGTTCCGGTTATTTTCCCGCGATGGAAAGCCTATGTTCCGAATTTCAGCGCGATCCGTTCAGGCGTTGCGACGTGATTGAGCAACGAACATTCAAACTTTTGCTTTTGTGAAATTAGTAGGATAAAAATCTGGTGTCACAATGTGTGTGTTCGTACTCCTTCGAACCAACTAGATGATAAAATTATGACATGTGCATTTGATAGGTATGAAGAGATAGATCGTTAAGTATTTTTCGCCTTCCTGCCTCCTGCCCCTATTCTTTATTTATCTTCCAGTCGCGCTATTGTTGTTACCGTCGCGTCGTTCGTTGGCGTGAAATCATTTACATGAAGTATCGCACTATTTTGACATTGGCTTGGGTAGGGATATATCATTTACATGGTAAAACAACATTTACGGGGTCAGCAAATGTTGTTCAATAATAGTGTTTTACAAGTTATCAACAGAAAGTCCAAGTGGCGAGCAAAAACAACATAAATTTTGTTCCAACTAACAAAACATTTCTCCCCGCAGTTAACAGTAGAACACGACCCGGAAATAACGCAAAACAACAATAACAACAGAATCATGTGCAATACAACAGACAAGACCGACCTATCCCCGTCCCGCAGACACGACATTTTACCTTCACAGCGACGAAACGTAGACGACAAGCACAAAAAGGAAGGAGACAAATTCAAAAGAGAGACTGAGAAAGTTGATTTACAAAGTGATAAGATAGAAAAAGACAATAAATATATAGAAACGAATAAAATACCAGAAACAGACAAAATAAGGACAGAATCGGATAATGCAAAGACAGAAACGGACAAAGCAAAGACAGAAAACGACAAAATAGAGATAGGTTGTGATAGAAATAAATCAGAGACTGAAGGTGACATTAGAATGAAGCGAGAGAATGATAATCTACAAAGAGTAGGATGCGTAGATGCTGTGCCAGAAAGAGAAGGACAGAAGGAGAGATTGTTCAAGAGGAAAGGAGAGGAGGGGAAAGGAAGAGTGATCAAAAAGAGACAGACGCCGACGTCGCCGCTGTTGGGAGACAAGGAGAGAAGTAGCAGCATGTCAAAGTTACTTGATGTGTGAGTGATTTTTCTTTAACTGGCTGATTATTTTGTTCTAAATTAATATAATTTAAGTATTTGCAAATCAAGCAGGTCCCAATCATCTATTCGCCGGCAATCGAATATTTAATCTATTTTGATGGTTATTTATTACTAGATGCCCGCCCCGGCTTCGCCCGTGGTATATTATATAGCACTCATCGGGATCCCGTACAAATCCAACGGTGAAAGAATGACTGAAATCGGTTCACTCATTCCTGAGAATATCGATTTCAAACAAAAACCTCTTCAGCTACCTGCTACGCCACCTGTCGGAAATTGGTCGTACCAACTCAGATTTAGAAAAAAAAATTAGCAAAGGTTTATATTCAATGCACAGATTACTGAAATTCAATAACGCAATCTTTGACACATGCTGTCATGTGTCATGTCAAAGCACGAAACGTACGAAAACTCTCAAAAGGGGAATATTTTTTCCCGATTTTGTTACATTCTTGTTTCATGCTCCACTTCAATTAATAGTAGAGTTATTTTCTATAGCCTAAAGCCTTCCTCGATAAATGGACTATCCAATAGAAAAAGAATCTTTCAATTCGGACCAGTACTTCCCGAGATCCTAGCGTTCAAGCAAACAAACAAACAAACAAACAAACAAACTCTTCAGCTTTATAATATTAGTATAGATTTGGTAGACTGTACTTCATCGTCATCTTAAATTTTATCGAAATCAGTTAGCGTTTTTGGAGAAATTAACAAAGTTTGAGTACAAAAAATGTTTTGGTTTGTGGTTTCATTCAGAATTTTTTTTAAGAAGAGTTCATAAAAAGTCGTTCTCAATTCGGCTTTCGGAACTGGATTGTTTGTTTTTTTGAAGAAATATAATTAGTTAATTACTGACGTCTGATGTTTGAGCCGCTTACATATTACTAGCAGTGTCTCGAGGTTTTACCCGCCTAGTTCCCGTTATTTACGCGGGATAAACAGTAGCCTTTGTGTTTCAGAGTGCCTTCCAGACTCACCGTGGTTCAAATTTCAACCAGACCAGTTACGTCGTGATTGAGCAACAGCCATCCAAATATCCAAACGTTGACATGAAAAATATCTGTAGGATAGATTTTTTTTCTGACCCTAAAGCCTTTTTAGAGTCTGTTGCTTTTGCCTCTTATTTATACGTTATGAAACGGTGTGTATGTTTGCAGCAACGCCGAGAACGGCGAGGAAGCGGTCGGCGTGCTGGGAGAGCTGGGCCGCGCGCGCTCGTTCCGCGCGCACCCGCACCTGCAGCCCAAGGTGTTCCGAGCGTGCGACCTGCAGCAGGTAACCGCGCCGCTCCGCTCCGGTTTGAAGGGAAATGTTCCCTAACAAACGTGGATCTTACCGGGGGGTAGAGATAAATCATCTTATATCGCTGGAAGACGAGCGAAGTGTTGATTATCATCAGGCAAATTGACTGTATCGAGTTTCCCGAAGATTTCTTATCATTTCTTAGCGTGACGCTAAAATTAAATTCACAGCCCACGTAAAATCTGTCTATAGCGCGCCAAAAGAAGTTTTCACTTCAAAAACTTTTTTTTTCAAGCTTTCGATTCGGCTCCATGTATTTATCAGTAGTTTATAAATGTGTTTTGAATCCTCTCGGTGTGTGGGTGACAGGGCGAGCTGCTCGGCTCGGGGTTCTTCGGCGAGGTGTACAAGGTGACGCACCGCGACACCAACGAGGTGATGGTGCTGAAGCAGCTCTACCGCGTCGACGACGACGCGCAGAGGAACTTCCTCAAGGAGGTACCGGACACCGACTTTCATATTTATTGAGTCAAACTTACGATCATAATATTATTATTAAAAGCCCATTGTGTCCCAGTGTTGAGTAAAGGCCTTCCTACCCTCCTTCCATTTTTGTCTGTCTTGATTCAAAGTAGTCCAGTCTTTGAGGTGTTTGTCAAGGTAGCCCCGCGTCGTCGTTTCCCATTTGTATTTAGATCATAATATTATCTAACTAAAAATGTATGTATATATTAAATTAATCAGGTTTGTAAGGAAATACAGGACGCGAGCCAGACTCGCACTTGGCTGATTTTTCTCCTATGTACTCACCTTTTAAACCAGCCTTAGACTGTCAAAATTAATTCAAAACCAAAGTTAGCCAAATTGGTCCAGCCGTTATCGAGTTTTAGCGAGACTAACGAAGAGCAATTGTTTTTTAATAATAGAAAATGTGATGTATTATGTTTATGAGTATATAGTAGTGTTTCCAGAGTAATTACAGGGCTTATAACATCTTAGATCTCTGGGTGACGAGAGTAGTGTTTCCAGAGTAATTACAGAGCTTATAACATCTTGGATCTCTGGGTGACGAGAGTAGTGTTTCCAGAGTAATTACAGAGCTTATAACATCTTAGATCTCTGGGTGACGAGAGTAGTGTTTCCAGAGTAATTACAGGGCTTATAACATCTTAGACCTCTGGGTGACGAGAGTAGTGTTTCCAGAGTAATTACAGAGCTTATAACATCTTGGATCTCTGGGTGACGAGAGTAGTGTTTCCAGAGTAATTACAGAGCTTATAACATCTTAGATCTCTGGGTGACGAGAGTAGTGTTTCCAGAGTAATTACAGGGCTTATAACATCTTAGACCTCTGGGTGACGAGAGTAGTGTTTGCAGAGTAATTACAGAGCTTATAACATCTTAGATCTCTGGGTGACGAGAGTAGTGTTTCCAGAGTAATTACAGGGCTTATAACATCTTAGATCTCTGGGTGACGAGTGCAGTGCTAGGTAATGATTTGTGCTGTTATGTGGCAGGCATGTTGCTTACCATCAGGCGCATGTCCTGCTCGTCTCGTCACTTTTTATTTAATATAAATAACGTAACGCGCCGGTGTGCGGGCAGGTGGCGGTGCTGCGGTCCCTGTCGCACCCGCACGTGCTGCGGTTCGTGGGCGTGCTGTACAAGGACAAGCGGCTGCACCTGGTCACCGAGTACGTGGCCGGCGGGACGCTCTACCAGCTCATACAGGTAACCTCCACGCGGCTGCACCTGGTCACCGAGTACGTGGCCGGCGGGACGCTCTACCAGCTCATACAGGTAACCTCCACGCGGCTGCACCTGGTCACCGAGTACGTGGCCGGCGGGACGCTCTACCAGCTCATACAGGTAACCTCCACGCGGCTGCACCTGGTCACCGAGTACGTGGCCGGCGGGACGCTCTACCAGCTCATACAGGTAACCTCCACGCGGCTGCACCTGGTCACCGAGTACGTGGCCGGCGGGACGCTCTACCAGCTCATACAGGTAACCTCCACGCGGCTGCACCTGGTCACCGAGGACGTGGCCGGCGGGACGCTCTACCAGCTCATACAGGTAACCTCCACGCGGCTGCACCTGGTCACCGAGTACGTGGCTGGCGGGACGCTCTACCAGCTCATACAGGTAACCTCCACGCGGCTGCACCTGGTCACCGAGTACGTGGCTGGCGGGACGCTCTACCAGCTCATACAGGTAACCTCCACGCGGCTGCACCTGGTCACCGAGTACGTGGCCGGCGGGACGCTCTACCAGCTCATACAGGTAACCTCCACGCGGCTGCACCTGGTCACCGAGGACGTGGCCGGCGGGACGCTTTACCAGCTCATACAGGTAACCTCCACGCGGCTGCACCTGGTCACCGAGTACGTGGCTGGCGGGACGCTCTACCAGCTCATACAGGTAACCTCCACGCGGCTGCACCTGGTCACCGAGTACGTGGCTGGCGGGACGCTCTACCAGCTCATACAGGTAACCTCCACGCGGCTGCACCTGGTCACCGAGTACGTGGCCGGCGGGACGCTCTACCAGCTCATACAGGTAACCTCCACGCGGCTGCACCTGGTCACCGAGTACGTGGCCGGCGGGACGCTCTACCAGCTCATACAGGTAACCTCCACGCGGCTGCACCTGGTCACCGAGTACGTGGCCGGCGGGACGCTCTACCAGCTCATACAGGTAACCTCCACGCGGCTGCACCTGGTCACCGAGGACGTGGCCGGCGGGACGCTCTACCAGCTCATACAGGTAACCTCCACGCGGCTGCACCTGGTCACCGAGTACGTGGCTGGCGGGACGCTCTACCAGCTCATACAGGTAACCTCCACGCGGCTGCACCTGGTCACCGAGTACGTGGCCGGCGGGACGCTCTACCAGCTCATACAGGTAACCTCCACGCGGCTGCACCTGGTCACCGAGTACGTGGCTGGCGGGACGCTCTACCAGCTCATACAGGTAACCTCCACGCGGCTGCACCTGGTCACCGAGTACGTGGCCGGCGGGACGCTCTACCAGCTCATACAGGTAACCTCCACGCGGCTGCACCTGGTCACCGAGTACGTGGCTGGCGGGACGCTCTACCAGCTCATACAGGTAACCTCCACGCGGCTGCACCTGGTCACCGAGTACGTGGCCGGCGGGACGCTCTACCAGCTCATACAGGTAACCTCCACGCGGCTGCACCTGGTCACCGAGGACGTGGCCGGCGGGACGCTCTACCAGCTCATACAGGTAACCTCCACGCGGCTGCACCTGGTCACCGAGTACGTGGCCGGCGGGACGCTCTACCAGCTCATACAGGTAACCTCCACGCGGCTGCACCTGGTCACCGAGTACGTGGCTGGCGGGACGCTCTACCAGCTCATACAGGTAACCTCCACGCGGCTGCACCTGGTCACCGAGTACGTGGCCGGCGGGACGCTCTACCAGCTCATACAGGTAACCTCCACGCGGCTGCACCTGGTCACCGAGTACGTGGCTGGCGGGACGCTCTACCAGCTCATACAGGTAACCTCCACGCGGCTGCACCTGGTCACCGAGTACGTGGCCGGCGGGACGCTCTACCAGCTCATACAGGTAACCTCCACGCGGCTGCACCTGGTCACCGAGGACGTGGCCGGCGGGACGCTCTACCAGCTCATACAGGTAACCTCCACGCGGCTGCACCTGGTCACCGAGTACGTGGCTGGCGGGACGCTCTACCAGCTCATACAGGTAACCTCCACGCGGCTGCACCTGGTCACCGAGGACGTGGCCGGCGGGACGCTCTACCAGCTCATACAGGTAACCTCCACGCGGCTGCACCTGGTCACCGAGTACGTGGCCGGCGGGACGCTCTACCAGCTCATACAGGTAACCTCCACGCGGCTGCACCTGGTCACCGAGTACGTGGCCGGCGGGACGCTCTACCAGCTCATACAGGTAACCTCCACGCGGCTGCACCTGGTCACCGAGTACGTGGCCGGCGGGACGCTCTACCAGCTCATACAGGTAACCTCCACGCGGCTGCACCTGGTCACCGAGTACGTGGCCGGCGGGACGCTCTACCAGCTCATACAGGTAACCTCCACGCGGCTGCACCTGGTCACCGAGTACGTGGCTGGCGGGACGCTCTACCAGCTCATACAGGTAACCTCCACGCGGCTGCACCTGGTCACCGAGTACGTGGCCGGCGGGACGCTCTACCAGCTCATACAGGTAACCTCCACGCGGCTGCACCTGGTCACCGAGGACGTGGCCGGCGGGACGCTCTACCAGCTCATACAGGTAACCTCCACGCGGCTGCACCTGGTCACCGAGTACGTGGCCGGCGGGACGCTCTACCAGCTCATACAGGTAACCTCCACGCGGCTGCACCTGGTCACCGAGTACGTGGCCGGCGGGACGCTCTACCAGCTCATACAGGTAACCTCCACGCGGCTGCACTTGGTCACCGAGTACGTGGCCGGCGGGACGCTCTACCAGCTCATACAGGTAACCTCCACGCGGCTGCACCTGGTCACCGAGTACGTGGCTGGCGGGACGCTCTACCAGCTCATACAGGTAACCTCCACCCGAGTACTGGCCTACCGCCAGTGTAAATATTTGTTTGATAAATTTAAATGTTTGTACTGTGTCTGGGTGTTTCTATGTATAATAAACTAGATGCCCGCCCCGGCTTCGCCCGTGGTATATTATATAGCACTCATCGGGATCCCGTACATATCCAACGGTGAAAGAATAACTGAAATCGGTCCACTCATTCCTGAGAATATCGATTTTAAACAAAAAACCTCTTCAGCAACCTGCTACGCCACCTGTCGGAAATTGGTCGTACCACCTCAGATTTAGAAAAAAAAATTAGCAAAGGTTTACATTCAAAGCACAGATTACTGAAATTCAATGACGCAATCTTTGACACATGCTGTCATGTGTCATGTCAAAGCACGAAACGTACGAAAACTCTCAAAAGGGGAATATTTTTTCCCGATTTTGTTACATTCTTGTTTCATGCTCCGCTTCAATTAATAGTAGAGTTATTTTCTATAGCCTAAAGCCTTCCTCGATAAATGGACTATCCAATAGAAAAATAATCTTTCAATTCGGACCAGTACTTCCCCGAGATCCTAGCGTTCAAGCAAACAAACAAACAAACAAACTCTTCAGCTTTATAATATTAGTATAGATATGTATTTACAATTATATAAGTATTATATCAGCTATCTGGCCGCCATATTACAAGTTTTGCTTAGTTTGGAGTCAGATGGTGCTGTGTGTGAATTGTCCACAATATATGTTTATTTAGTTTTTAACCCTCGACCAAAAAAAGGGGTGTTATAAGTTTGACGTCGATGTCTGTCTGTCTGTCTGTCTGTCTGTGTGTGTGTCTGTCTGTGGCACCGTAGAGCTCAAACGGTTGGGCAGATTTCGATGCGGTTTTTTTTTATTTGAAAGTTAATATCCGTGCGGGTGTTCTTAGCTATGTCTGGTTAATATCGATTCAAAATGGCCGCCTCCACAAAATGGCGGACAAAATATTTCTTCACAACCTACCTCAATATGGGTATCAAATGAAAGGGCTTAACTAGCAGAGTACTATACGCTATAACAAATTTGAAATCCAAGATGGCCGCCACCACAAAATGGCGAATTATATCATTTTTTTCACTACTACCGCAATATGGGTATCAAACGAAAGGGCTTGACTAGTAGAATGTTGTACAGATAACAAATCTAATGTAGTCGGGGGTTAATCAAAATTTTTAATTTTGTTCTTGTTATAGTGATCATACCTATTGGGTTCCCAGGATAGTTCGGTGCCTCTGTCCTGGGCGGAGCGGGCGCGGCTGGCGCGCGACGTGGCGGCCGGCGTGGGCTACCTGCACCGCCGGAACGTCATCCACCGCGACCTCAACTCGCACAACTGTCTCGTCAGAGAGGTGACCCTGCCTTACCCTCATCATCACCTCGAACTGCGTCCCGTCAGGTTTCAGCATTGGAGATACTGAGGAGTAGTAGAAGTTTGATTCGACCAAAGAGATTACATAAAATAGACTACGTATAGAGTTTGCACAAACGCTTTACACCAAAAGCACGGGTAGCATCTTTCTTGCCTTGTGACTCTTGTGGAAGTGTCATTCATACTTTTGTCGCGGCATATCACTCTTTTTTTTTTAAATAAAAAGTGACGCGACGAGCAGGACATGTGCCTGATAGTAAGCAACATGCCTGCCACATAACATCACAGTGACACGCAGCTATTGGAACATGAAGAGTCCAAATCATAACCTAGCACTGCACTGCGCTCATCACCCAGAGATCTAAGATGTTATATCCCTACGCCCTGTAATTTCTCTAGAAACATTGCCCTTCAAAACGGAACTCAGTAATGTTTTCACATTACTGCTTGCAGGTAGAATAACTGGCATAGGTGTAGTACTTCCCCAGGCAGTCTCTGTTGCCATAGAAAGTATTCAATTCATCTGCTTACGATTGACACAAAGGAACCATGCGGAAAATCCAACTCTATACATAGTAAATGTGAACTCTTTGGTTTCGACTGATTTAGCTAGGGACCAAAACGCTTTGCTGCCCACAGGGTATGAAGCTAGTTTGTTCTTTATTCGAATAATGTAGCCAAAATGACCCATCTGAAGAATCTTTTTGCATGTCTTGACAGACTTGTTAAACGCCTTCTTCTGGTGTATGTTCTTGCGCTGTTAAGCATCAACCCAGGCTATGTAGATCTCATGTTTAATTGCGTCACAGAAACGTCTGAACAAACAAACACACTCCAACACACCAACACACATTTTTGACTTCATAATATGCATCATCATCAGCCGCAAAACGTCCACTGCTGAACATAAACCTCCCCCTAGATTTCCACAACGAGCGGTCCCGCGCAACTTGCAACTGTTTCCAGCGACCTTTGTGAGGTCATCTGTCCATCTGTTCATAATATTAGTGTTATAAAATGCAGTTATTTTTACGTCCACCAGAGAAGCTGACGTAATACAAATAAAAATACGAGTGTGTTGTATTTTGTCAGGATAAAACGGTGATCGTGGCGGACTTCGGTCTGGCGCGCATCGTGCAGCGCACGGCGTCCTCCACGCTCGACCGCGGCCGCGACCCGCACCACACGCTGCGCAGGAAGAGATACACGGTACACAATATTTTGAGCAAAGTTGCTAAAACAAGCCTCGCAAGACCGCCACACTTTTCGAGAGATTGCCTCGACATTTTTGACATCACGCCACTTAAGTTATACGGAATCTTATACTTACTTACTTCTCTTAGAAAAATGAATAGAAGTATTACCTTCTTGGGTGCGTAATGTACAGACCCATTTTTAAAATAAAATATTTATGAAGTGAAAGCGTTTGGTGCACCACATACAGTTTTTCCGTGGGGTGTGAATTGAACTCAAGCGTCACGTTCAGAAATGAGAGAAATCTTCGGGTAAACTCGGATGATCTAGATGGTCATGGTCATGGCCACGCGTAGTTTCCAAAGTGAGCTATCAAATTCTGAGTTATTAGTTTTCACTTCTATCGGCAGTTCCTGTGACTGCCAATTTTTTTTCTATTTTGCTTTTTATGCTCCATTTTGGAACGAAATTCCTTACGGTTGGAGGAGATAGGGATTTTTGAGCGACCGAATTACAAATATGTGAGACTAAAACCGTAAGAAAAATATTATCACGGAAGTGACGTGTAAAAACTGCCAGTGACCGAAGTGTTGCCAACTTCATTTTCAGATAATTCTACCATAAACATCGAGCAACTCGATCTTCCGCGCAAGCACGGAAGGGAGTAGCCTTAGCTAAAAAATATTGTTCGAATCTTTCTGTCATTTCTTGCGGAAGGGGAAATTTGCACACTAGCGCAAATCCGCACTATTACATACAAAACATACCTGTACCGATCCATTGCCGATCATACTCACACAGCCAAATCACTAACACGTAAAAAATCAAGCCCAATTCACAAATCTAGCCCGCTCTCAGCCACAGAATATTATCAAACTCCATGGTCCACACGGACTTGTACTTTGACAGAGGGGAAACGCTGTGTATGCCTACTTCCTTCCGTGTTGCTCGCTGACCATAAATGATAAAATTAGGTTTTTTTGCAAATTCTATATTATCCGGAAGGAACTTCGTTTCCACCCGGTATACAATGACACATCTTTTCATTGTTTCTTAAACGTTGAATGTGTTGTGCAGGTGGTGGGGAACCCGTACTGGATGGCGCCGGAGATGATGAACGGGAACGTGTACGACGAGAAAGTCGACGTGTTCTCCTTCGGGATCATACTCTGTGAGGTAAAACTAACTTGTGATCTTCTAATCTCATAATTCTCAGAAGCTATGTAGAAGATGGAAGACTGAGCACCTGAATTAAGAACATAATATGACAAAGATACTCCCAACTCTCAAACGCTGGACATTGGCGAAATTACGGTGACATTACCGAATGGAAACCAAAAAAAAAAGTTGAAGTTGAATATGTTACAACGCCATTTTGACACTAATCAGCTGTTAATATAATAAAAGTCGGCCATATTTGCCTTAAAACAAACGCCGCTAAAATAGGGTTCTCGGCTCTATAACTTTATAGAAGGCTTATAGCACGTTTTAGCGCTAAATTGCTGTTATGAATACCATTTTTCCTAAGACGTACTATAGCAAGTCTTTAGACATGTTATAACTTTTAAGCTATTACATAGCTTTTATCGCGAGCTGGGTACCGAATTTTAGTGATCGTGCATCTCTTTCTTATGTTCACAAGAAAGAGGGATGGAAGACCGTAACGCGGTCCTCCCCACTCGGTCATTCGACTTTGAATCTTATTTGTATTAGCTTTACAGACTAAATGCTCTTAGCAGTGTTGCCAACTTAACGGAAATCCGTTATATTTTTTATGGTAAACAAATGTCACTTTTCAAAATAAAAGCAATTCCGAAAAATTGTTAACATCCCTATTGCTTATGTTGATAAAAATGCATGCAACATGCAATAGATTTACCGCGGCAGTCTCCGAGTGCCACACTTCTTTTTTATGAATAAGACCGTTAATGTTTACATTTATTTCGAATTATTATGGTTTATTGGAGCTTGATTAAAACACGATAAAAAAGCCTAATTGCCGTTTCGCACGAAATTCAAAAAGTTGTGTTCTCTTTTGATACCCATATTGAGGTAGATTATGAAGCCCACCATTTTGTGGTGGCGGTCATCTTGAATCGATATTAACCAAACATAGCTAAGAACCACCGGAAATGAACATTCAAATAAAAGAATAAATACTTGAAATTATACTATTAATCAGATTTTTGAAATGCAAGAATAATTTGCCGTAACCTAACGGGAACAACGAGCGTAACGAGACAATGAGTCATCCTTTTCGTGCATGCAGCCAGCGTTCATCGATTTATTAGACGTTGTCACGTCAAAACATATCATCTAAATTTTTAGAGCACTGCCGTTACGGCTCAAGATCGTTCTGTCCGCTAAACGCTCGAGCCGACTCGAACAGACACACGCTAACAATGTTTCAGTATTTTACCTAAACTCGAGCTCTGTCGTTTGGAAAAAGGGCTCTTAATAGATCAAGTCCAAATTTTTTCGTCGCTACTGCCGTTAAACGTGAAGGGAAACATGGAGAGGAAACCGACATGTTCTACAGAAAAAATATTTTGAGATTTCTCATCCGCTAACTTGCACTTTGTCAGCGTGTTGGATTATATATAGCCTTTACTATCGCCTCGTCCGAGAAGGCCCCGAATCCCTGGAGTGATCATTTAAACTTAAAAATTAAAAAAAAACAATTAATTAAAGGATGCTTTGTTGATGCAGACTGTTTAAAGACAGTGTTCCTATTATCTATACTAATATTATAAAGCTGAAGAGTTTGTTTGTTTGTTTGAACGCTAGGATCTCGGGAAGTGCTGGTCCGAATTGAAAGATTCTTTGTCTATTGGATAGTCTATTTATCGAGGAAGGCTATAGAAAATAACGCTACTATTACAAGAAGCGGAACATGAATCAAGAATGTAACAAAATCGGGAAAAATATTCCTTTTTGAGAGTTTTCGTACGTTTCGTGCTTTGACATGACACATGACAGCATGTGTCTAAGATTGCGTCATTGTATATCACAGATTACATACCTCTTGAATATAAAACCTTTTTGCTAATCTCTGAGTTGGTACGACCAATTTCCGACAGGTGGCGTAGCAGGTAGCTGAAGAGGTGTTTTGTTTGAAAGCGAAATTCTCAGGAATGACTGAACCGATTTCTAAAATTTTTTCACCGTTGGGTATGTGCGGGATCTCGATGAGTGCTATATATGTTCCACGGGCGAAGCCGGGGCGGACATCTAGTATAATATAATTTTTCCGTATTAATCATGGAACTGGATTAGTCATTATAATTCAATGTTCGCAATTCAAACTAGAAAAAAAGAATAAGTAAACTTTAACAAAATGGTACTTGAATTGCTAATAACTGAATGGCAAACTGAAGTGGCAAAAGGCCGGCCGTATCTGTCACAGAACCGATATAACCGTTGGAGTAGAGACGTATTGGAGGCCGCGAATCGGTAACGGTGTAACATCTAGACTAGATGGAGTGACGATATACGGAAGACAGTAGGCACTGGATGAAGCCGTGAAGCTGAGGATAGGGCTAAGTGGTGAGCCATGGGAGAAACATATGTCCAGCAATCGACTAAGACAGGCTGATGATGATATGAATTTCCAGATAATCGGTCGAGTGTCCGCGGACCCGGACTTCCTGCCGCGGCGGTCAGACTTCGGCCTGAACGAGTCGCTGTTCGTGGAGAAGTTCTGCCGGCGCGCCGGCTGCCCGGAGCCCTTCTACCGGGCGGCCTTCCGCGCCTGCCACCTCGACCCTGACGCCAGGTATACACCTCGACCCTGACGCCAGGTATACGCCTCGACCCTGACGCGAGGTATACACCTCGACCCTGACGCCAGGTATACGCCTCGACCCTGACGCGAGGTATACACCTCGACCCTGACGCCAGGTATACGCCTCGACCCTGACGCCAGGTATACGCCTCGACCCTGACGACAGGTATACACCTCGACCCTGACGCCAGGTATACACCTCGACCCTGACGCCAGGTATACGCCTCGACCCTGACGACAGGTATACACCTCGACCCTGACGACAGGTATACACCTCGACCCTGACGCCAGGTATACACCTCGACCCTGACGCCAGGTATACACCTCGACCCTGACGCCAGGTATACGCCTCGACCCTGACGACAGGTATACACCTCGACCCTGACGACAGGTATACACCTCGACCCTGACGACAGGTATACACCTCGACCCTGACGCCAGGTATACACCGTTTAGAATCGTCTGCCAACCTTGAAGGTTGCGGATACCAACCACCCATCTTTTTTATTTGTTAACATACACCCGCAGTGCAGTTTGCTGATACCAACTACCCATCTTTTTTATTTGTTAACATACACCCGCAGTGCAGTTTGCTGAAACCAACTACCCATCTTTTTTATTTGTTAAAATACTTCAATATAAGAGGAGGTTTTAAATTATGTTGTGTTCCTTTTTGTATGTATGTCGCTCGATAGCTCCGCCAAAAGAGAATTGATTGCTTGATGGTTCTTATTTTGTTTGGCAGACCATAGATCAGAGGTAGTGTCATAGAAATTTAATTAGTTTTATTTTTCAGAGAAAATAAATTATTCTATTTATTTAGCAACTCCACAGCAGACTGCGAAGTCCGTAACCTTTGTCATTTTCGGTTCTTTTTATTTAAATATATTTTGGATTAGGAGAAAGAAAACAAAATAAGGGGGAGTTGGGAACATTTCCAACTAAATTCTGGTGCTCTTTAGTACGATTTTGCTACTTTCTACGTCGCCTCCTCCGTGTGAATGTTAAATATGTGTATCGTGGTGTAGGCCGCCGTTCGAGGTGATGGAGATCTGGCTGGAGACGCTGGTGATGCACCTGGGACGCGGGCGCGCGGCGCCGGGCTCGCTGCTCGCCGACATCGTGCGCTACAGCCGTGCGCCCGCCTCCCCGCGCGGGCCCGACTGCGCGCACGCCGCCTGCAGCGCCGCCGCCTGCCTCTACAAGCGGAGCTGTAGCCAGGTCGGTACCCACTGCGGCCAGGTCGATACCCACTGCAGCCAGGTTGGTACCCACTGCAGCCAGGTCGATACCCACTGCAGCCAGGTTGGTACCCACTGCAGCCAGGTCGGTACCTACTGCAGTCAGGTCGGTACCTACTGCATCCAGCGTGGTACCTACTGCAGCCAGGTCGGTACCCACTGCAGCCAGGTTGGTACCCACTGCAGCCAGCTCGGTACCCACTGCAGCCAGCTCGGTACCTACTGCAGCCAGGTCGGTAGCCACTGTAACCAGGTCGGTAGCCACTGCAGACCAGGTCGGTAGCCACTGCAGCCAGGTTGATACCCACTGTAGCCAGGTGTACTCACTGCTGCCTCTACAAGCCCTCGATAAGGTCTCATTACTCCCTACCGTTTTCCCTGCTTCTACAAGCTAAGTTATGGCCAGTCTTAAGACGGGTATCTGGGAATTGGTACTTAGTAAGTGTTCATTCCTAGATCCTACGGTATTAATGTTATGTAATTTGTCAGTCAACCTTTGTGAACTCGGTGTTTCATGAAATAAACGTTTTTACATTATTATCTCATCTCAGGACAGCACCCAGAGCTACAAAGCGTACGAGGAGGGCGAGGAGCGGCGCAGCACGGGCGCATTGTCCCCAGGGAGCTGTCACAGCGGGCACGGCTGCCAGAGCGAGGGTTGCCCGGCGGAGCGGCGCTGTGCGTGCGCCGTGCGCCGCGTGCCCAGCACCGCGGGCAGCGAGGACCTGGCCGAGCCCGATACTGGCATCGTCAAGGTAAACTCTATCTTTATTTAACTTTATGATCATCTCATGTCTATCTCTCTATTTTTAATTTGTTAATAATGCGCAAAGCATTTAGTCATTTCCAAGCTGAGGTGGGATGAAAAGTCACATGTTGCACTCGAGTTTAAAGATTTTCACCTTGTGCTCTTTTGATTCCCTCGCTAACGATCAGGATTTTAATTTTTGCGTTTTCAATTCAATTTTAGAATCCTTTAAAAACCCACTTTGCACTCTTGTATAACATATAGCGATTGTTTGTGTTACAGTCTAAGTCGAACGCGACGATATCGGTGCGGTGCGGCGAGTGGGGCGGGGGGCGCGCGCTCGGCAAGTGCGTGTCGGCGTCACACATCCGGCCGCCAGCCACCGGGACCGTGACCGTCAGCCGCAGTCACGCCGCGCTCGCCAGCCCCGGGTTCATCCTGCGCGCCGTCGGGACCAGCATCAACATCACCAAGGTGGCGAGGGTGTGTGTGTGTGTGTGTGTGTGTGTGTGTGTGTGTGTGTGTGTGTGTGTGTGTGGGTGGGTGGGTGTGTGTGCGTGCGTGCGTGCGTGCTGGCGTACGTGCGTGCGAGGGTGCGTGCGTGCATGTGTGTGTGTGGCAGCGATTATGATCGCGACTGTGATCGTGGCCGCGTCCCTGACATATCGAACATGTATAACAATTTCATACAGTGATTTAACTGTTCCATTATTTTTAATATATATACATTGAGACAGTAATATTAATAAAGCTTAAAAGTTTGTTTGTTTTAACGGTAGGATCTCGAGAACTAGTCTGAATTGAAGAAATGTTTTTCTGTTGGATAGTCCGTTTATCGAGGATATTTATAGGCTATATAACATTAAGTTACTATCAATAAGAGCGCAGCATGAATGAAGAAACACAAACGGGGAAAATATTATTTTTGGCGAGCTTTCGTTGCGCGCGCTGACGTGCGCTGAAGTCCGCGACAGCACGTGTCTTCTGAGTTTCGTTTAAAATTGTGTTCAAGCGCATCACTAGTACCATCACTACGAAACTATGTCTTTATAAGCGCGTACAAATCGCACAGCGAATATACGAGAAGTATTATTACATATTAGATTTCATATTTTTCAAATTTCATTTATTTTATATCAAGTCGTACCCCATTTCGCCATTTCATACGAATTTATATAAACTGTTTGAATCGCAATAAACGTAAATTTTGTACGATTCATCATCATAAGAAGCATTTTCGTTTCTGCGAATCAAGAATCTATACATACGAAGTCCCCAACAAATTGCGTCATTGTAACCTAAGCTAATAGTCTAAGATCCCGCAATACAACGACCTTCACCGAGCTGTTTATTGGATGAAAAGAGTTTTATATGTAATTTAATATGTCAACAAATATATTGCAAATGGGTTGCCTAAAAATGTTCAGTCCAGAATATGATTAAATAACAATTAAAAATATTTTTTTTAATATTTCACTTAAATTCATTGAATTTTAGAAAAAACTGTATTTACATAACTTATTCTTTTGGCTTTACTCAGTGCTTACGAAATCTCATGCAAATATTTTCAAACAATAAAAAGTTTCATACAAACATTTATCCCTTATTTTACCCCTTTGGAGGTTGAGTTTTGAAAAATACTGTAATACATTATTCATTATTTTGATTATGCTCAATTCGTGCGAAATTTTATGCGAATATATTTAAGAAATAAAATGTTGCATGCAAACTTCCATTCCCTATTTCATACCCTTAGGGATTGAATTTCTTGCATAGCATTGATAGAATAGCATTGAGTAAAGCCAAAATAATAAGTTATGTAATACAGTTTTTCTAAAATTCAATCAATTTAAGTGAAATATTAAAAAAAAAAAATTATTGTTATTTATTCATATTCTAGACTGAAATTTTTTAGGCAACCCATTTGAAATATGTTTGTTGACATACTAAATTACATATTAAACACTTTTCATCCAATAAACAGCTCGGTGAAGGTCGGTGTATAGCGGGATCTCCTACTATAAACAAAAATGTGTTCTAAATCGAGTTGGTACGACCAATTTTCGATAGGTGGCGCACGATAACAACGCGCACAGGGTTCGGCTAGTTAATTTTATACATTGTGTGAGAACATTTTCAATACCACGGTTTGTTCGTCCCCGTCGCGCAGGTGGACGACATCTCGGAGTACCTGGAGCCGCCGGCGGCGCTGAAGCGCGCGCCCCCGGAGGCGCACCTCGACCGGCTGCCGGACAAGGCGCGCCGCGTGGCCGGCGCACGGTCTGTTGCTACCTATATATATCCAAATCCATAGATAAACTTTGTTGCACTTAATTAAAAAACTTAAAGAATGAAGTAGCAAGTTGCGACCTTGTCGCTTTTCCTGTTAATATTATAAATGTTTTTTATGTTATTATTGTTATTTGTATATTATGATTGTTTTGACGTGACAACGTCTTATAAATTGGTTTGCCGGGTGACACTTCAAGAACACAACGAGAGCGAGTGAGAGGCACGCGTCCCTTCCACTCGGGCATGGTTAGCCCGCCTAAGAGCGAGAGAGAGAGACATAAAAGTGAAAGGCACGCGTCCCTTCCGTAAAATTATTTTACCACTCAAAGTCGTTGTCACGTAAAACTTTCGCCCGTATACCGACTTTACAGGCAACCAATTTTTTTTTAGTATTAGACATGTTTGGATGTTTGTTTCTCAATCACGTCATACCATATTAAGATCGGGCTTAAATTTGGAACATACAATATTGTCTGGAAGAACACATAGGCTTTTTATCCCTGGAAAATAATGAAACTGCGTGGCGCTGCTTGTTAATAATATTAGCATAAACATGAAAATTATGTTGTGTCAAAAATGTATCACTAAAACTTATAGTACAGATATCTAAAAAAAATATTTATGCATCACATGGTTACTACCATGTATAAATGAATACAAAAATGTGTCTTCATTAAATCAGTTGTTTTTTTTTTCATATTTATTATTGTTTTATTCATTGGTGCAGGGACGAAGTCGACGGATGCCAAAGCCCCCAGTCGTTCGCAGCGGACAGCGACTCTTCAGACGACGACTTCGTCAGCCCCAACCCTCTCCGCTACGGACACTACAACACCGACAGAATGGACCTCGACAGAACACTCACCAACGACAAGGAAATATTAAAAAACTTGAAACAATCAGACGCCACCAATATATTACTCCGAAACGCAGAATGTGATTCTAAAAAGACGCTAGAGGAAGACAGAAGAAGGTTTAATTTAGATCAAGTCTCGAAAACCGCTGTGACGACGGAAAATATCAAACGTCTACCTAAAGCAGAGCCGAAGACCGAAAAGACGGGATTCTTTGCGAAGAAACTACTCTCGCCCGTTCAGCCGCTTGTTCAAACCGAACTCGGCCGAGGTGGTGCGGAACAAGACGGAGGATGACAAGGAAGAAAAGTCTAGAAGCAAGTTCTTCGTCCAAAGCCCGACGTCGCCCAACTCGCGGTCGACGTACCGAGTGCGCCCGGTCGACGAAATCGACAAGAAGCGGATGCCAAAAGGCCAGAACGAAGTCCTGAAAAGCGATCTAAAACTCGCCAGCATGGGGAAACCGATGACGCCCACCTTCCGACGGCATATCCCCGACAAGCCGGACTTCGCCGAAGGACGGTTCAGTTACCGGGACCGAAGGCTCGACCAGAAACAAGAGCCGAAGTTCATCGACATAGGACGGAACAGAATCAAGGCTCCCATCTCGTCGGTCGAGAAAAAAATCCGTTCCAAAAACGTACCTCTAACGCAGATCGAAGATAAACCCAAGAAACGCGAACCGGGCATCTCGAGGAGCAACTACGTGAGTTTGGCCAACTTGAAGATCAACAGCAAAAAGATTTGGATGTGAACAAGCCGATGGAGGATTTGAGTGACGGATCTCCAGTTGAACAAGTCATATGAAATGTGGTTAAAACAGTTTCCGTTTATTAGTTTCTGAAAGAGTTATGAAGTGTTAAAGTTAACGGGTTTGATTTGTTTTAAGGACAATACAGTTAGTGAGTTAACACTGCCTTTGGGACCTCCAAATCTTTGACCACGATCTAATAGCTTCCAATGAGGTAAAACTGCAATATATGAATATTAAAAAGAGGAGAAAAAAAATAGCTCACTTGTCTAATTTACAGATTCTTTTCATTAATATCTCACGAATTTCACTGTAATGGTGTATTGAAAATGTATGTCTATTTCTAGGCACCAAAATATGGGCGATTGCCTCCTCCGTTTGCTATAGCGTCCTGTCTTGTGGTGAGCAAATCCACGTTATTACGCCTGTGGCTAAAATAATAAGAAATATGTAAAAAAACTATTTTCTGCAGTTTAATTCTAACTAAAGTGTTACAAAATAATCATTGATCTTTTCTCAATTTCTGTCAAAAGTTTTATTGACAGTTTTCTCAAACATTGATTCATGGCACCATCATTATGCTATTAGTCGTAACTCGAAATCAAATTGCACAAAAGTGTAGTTTGCGTTTTTAACCACACGATAAATGATGGCGCGAAATTTATTAGCCGTACGATGTATACTCTTGCCATGTTAAACATGTAGTTATACAGTTGTTGATTGTTGTTCTAATGTACTAGGGACGGATTTAGGATAAGTATGGGGGCGATTAATATTGCCCCCAGTTTACAGCTTATAAATATTGTTTGAACTTTAAGCAGAAAATGTAAACATTAAACAGTTTTTATAAGTATTAAAAGTTAAATAGTGCTTATAAAAATGAGGTTACGTGTCAATTATTGGCGGTGGTCAATAATTTACTGTTTTTGCTGAGATTAATATTAATTTGCACGTTTTGTAACGAATAGTTTACAATAAGTAAATTGTGAAAAATAGTAAATCGACCAAACTTTTTTTAAATTTAATTCAAGTTTAACTCACGCGGTATACGGTCGATCTAAAAGAGCGATTGCGTGCGTACAATCTCCTTGAAAAAGACCGCTGGAAGCGGCTGAAACTTAGTTATGTCGGACTGGACCGACCATATCGCACGTGATTCAATTGAAATAATGTGGAATAACCACGTTAGTTTTTATACTGAGACCAAGTTAAGTTTTTTCATGTTTTTTTAATAACATTGTATGGTGCTTTAATATTATGTACAGTGCAATTGAGATACAGTCACGTTAATACTTCGCCTCTTCGTTGGAATTTATTGGTTGTTGTAGTTGTAAAACTCTTTTGTTTATTTGGAAACCCAATCCCCCAGGCTTGATATATGATCTCTCTAGTAACGAAAGTAGACCTACAACTGGGTAATCTGTAATCATTTATATTTGCTCTAAATACTGCGTAGTTGGCCCATTATTTGCTGTCAGGTCACCTACTTGCTCGTCTCCTTACTATGTTTCCTGTGAAATTAAAAGTACTGTGAGCATGAGTACGAATCTCTAGAAGTAATTAGGTGCAGTGTTAACGTGACTGTTAAATTCCAGCGTGTTTTTTTCCGAGGGAAGTGCCTTTTCAACAAGACTGGTACTCGGATTTGCGTCAATTGATGTAATCGTTTTTTTTATAATAACATTCCAGTATTAGTTATACAATGCGGCGTTTTCTGGATTCAATTTGACCTGGCGAAGGTAGTTCTGAATAGGCCCATAGGTGTCGCCAATGATTCAATTTCTTAGAATAATATTACGAAATGAAACATTGGAACCACATTTAGCAATATTTAAAACTATTATTATCAGATCTATTTGCAACCGGAAAATGACTCATTGTGTATTGTATTTAAAAGATATTATAGATATTCAAACTGTAGACCCTGAATTCGTAAGATAAATTTACCCCTAAAATAGTTTTCCTCAATTCAGCCCTGTATATGTATATGGCTGCTACAGGGAAATCAGTTAAACAGCATTTTTCAATAAAACTTTACAAAGGTTTATATTAACCAAGTTTATATGTATATTTATACAGTTTTGTGATCATAACCATTGATAATAGTTTTCTTAGACATAACCAATTTAGACAATTTTAAAGGCATATATCGAAGTTACTGTAATTATTATAAATATTTGTAGTTAAAATTATCTCATGTATTACCGTGCCATTTGTTGATAAAGTTATTGTACACATAGTTTACAGCTGTAGTATCAATTATACAAGAAAAATATTGAAACGAGATTTGTTTTTACAGAAATGTCATCACGTTTGCTTTTTTGAGCTTTTTTGCAAATTGATATGTTACTTTCGCTCTCTAATAAGTTAGTTACATTGATAAAAACATGTTTTGTCGCAAACAATGAAGCAATAAAGTAGAATTAGACATTAAAATATACTTTAACAAAATTAATTTATTAACATCGTCTAGAGTTTAAGATTTTTCTACTTAATTGTGCTAAGTTTTTAGATTTTGCGATTTTAAAGTCTGAAATCTCGATTTGTAATGCGGTGCCATTTTGTAAAGGATTTTTTTAGATGCATGTAATAATTAGAGACAGTTGTGCTCGGGATATTGTTTGTTCTCCTTATATTGTCTTTGCGTCTCTTGTGTACAAAAATACAGTCATACGATGGTAAAAACAATGAAGGCTTTTTGCATTCCAAACACAAATTTGTTTGTGTATAAAATGGATTTAGATTTTTTTAAATTGACGTTTTCTTTTTATATCATCTGTTGAACGCCTTCACTGGTTTGACAAAAAATCTTTCTTTGTACCGTATTGAGGTGCTTTCATAATTCAAAAATATTTGCTAATGTCAAATATAGTTCTCGTGTCATTACGTTCAGGGCCGGATTTAGGGGAACCGGGCCATATGGCCCGGGGCTTCCACCTCTAAATCCGGCCCTGATTATGGTAAAGAAATTTGACAAACATAATATGTCAAAATCAATAATATTATGGCAAAATTTTGACTCATTTACTACTCATAAATACAGTGTCATTTTGAAAACGCATCTTTATTATTACAAAATAATTGATTTGCGCAAATCTTGAAATTAATTGGTACAAGAGAAAATTAATACATTCCAAAATTGTATTTACCCATTCAATATTAATGAATCATTATGCTAAAGCTACGTTTCTTTGGCTCCGAAATAAATTAAGTTTGGTTAATGTTACCATTTCAAATGTAGAATCCTTTTTTGAATCTCTATTATTAGATCTGCTTCATTTGGCGTTAGACATTTATAATCGCTCATGTACATTATCTGTGATACATTGTTTGTATTATTATAGTCTTGATTTTGCAACGAGTCATTTCAAATTGTCGGCGCAAGAGGCGCCGGCCGCCGGCAATCTACAGACAGATCATTGAAAAATGACATATTTTGTACAAATAATGTTACTGTTGTAGATTGCGAGATATTATAGATACATTTAACACAAAACACTATAATGTCCAAAGCGACAGTCGCTATTATGTATGTAAGAGACGAAAAAATATTGAATATATTATTTTATCGTTTAATTAAGAATTTCGAAGCGCGATGTTTGAAATGACTCCATGAAATCAAGTTCTAAGTTTGCAATAACCAAGTATTATGGAAGCCCACTGCCTCGACTTACGCTGACCTGGTTCTAGAATTAACCAACTCTGTCTTATATAGTCCCAGTAATTTAACTCAACGGTGTGTGCACGTTTATCAATGAGTTGCAGACCGATGACAAAAACAGGATAACATTTACATTAACAACAACACCTCATACTCTGTGGCGTCGCATGGACTAATATTGACGTAGACAACGTCGCATCAGCGAGCCCCCCTTTCGTTCCCAAGACCTTCCAAATAGATAAATATCTATATCTTACTAAACTTGGGACCTCACGATGTCTTTTAAAGCGCCTGGCTGTAGGCCAGAGCCCACTTCGCTCACGCCTAGCGACGCCACTGTTCGCACTAAATTTTTCAGTGCGAATCATCAGGGATCAGTGGATACATGCCGGTTTGTTTCAGGAGACGTAAAACATTGATGCTCTCAAATCTAGATACACAGTGCCTTTTGGAATACGTCCTCCATCTTCGGCAATAACCTCGGCTTCTACCACGGGAGATGGTGGCCAAACGTAGAAACTATAAATTAATTATTTTTTGTGACATTTTTGCTTTCAAAATACAATATTTTTGTTATCTCAAACTCCAACCTAATGACACTCGATTAGAGTATTAGCATAGCATAAACAGCCCACAAAATGTTCCCCTCTTCTGGGACTCGGGGCCTTCTCTCGCAGAGAGAGAGTTGTAGATGAGGGTATTACTGCTTCACAACCCCTTGATCACAACGCAGTAGGATTGATGTCGACATGGAATCAAACCTCTCGGTCTCTGTCTTATCCGTTAATGACAGAGACGGGGATTGTTATTCAGAATTTAAGTCGTTCGGATTGCGGTCAGAATCAGTACCTACCCAGATGTTTAACTAAATGGCATATTGTTTCGATGGTTACACGCAATGAATTCAAACAGTAGGTATTAGTTTTAATGATAATTAACGTAATACAGTCTGCGTTGAGTCGAGGCGATGTGCTCTACCAAATCGAATATGGCTCTGAACCATAGTTTGGACCAAATAGAATAGAACCAACGGAAAGTTCTTCTCTTTCTTTCTTTCTTCTGCCTACTGAACCCAGTCGGATTGATCCGACACGGAATCTCATCTCTCGATCTTTGTCATATCTATTTAGAATGAGACAAAAAAAAACATTTCGGATTGCGTTTATAATCACTATATATTATTATGTTCTTATTACTGCAGTTTGGTATAATTTTTTTTTTCCAAAACTGTAAAATTTTCCGATGGTTCTATAAACTAGATGAAATAAGTATATTGTAACATATTAACCTCGGTAACAAAGAGATTCCGTCTCCAGTGAGCATTCCACGTGTTGGTTTCTGTAATTGTTTATGAGTACAAATATTATTGTAAACTACTGATTTTTATTTTCCTCTACACCGAGCGTAGCGATTCTGAACCCAGTCGGATTGATCACGATAAAGAATCAAACCTCTCGGTCTTTGTCTAAAAGTCGAAGATCCCAGAGCCGCCAGACGTCACGTATTTTCTGATGGATGAAATGTGGACGATTGAGTAGAGTTAGTACGTACTAAGAACACATGCGGGTATGCATGTGTTCTTAGTAGTTTTAACATGGTTAGACGGCCAATTTTGAGATATGGGGTCCAGAAGATACATTACTTCACGTATTTTCTGATAACTGAATTTCACGTATGTAATAGGCAATATCTTTAAAAATAAGGCCCTAATACTTCCAGACACTTTCCGTCGGCTTAAAACTCTATTTTTAGGAGTTTTAAAGCGTCAGTTATTACAAAATACGTGAAGTATCTTCTCGACCCCATATCTCAAAATTGGCCGTCTAAGTTAGCAGGTAAGCATGTGTTCTTAGTATATACTAGGTCTACTCAATCGTCCACATTTCACCCATCAGAAAATACGTGACGTCTGGCGGCCCTGGGATCTTACTCTATAATCCGTGTAGACTGACGTTTATTTGAGACGAAAGATGGTCATCCCGGAATTTGAGTCGGATTGTGTCCAGAATCAGTACCCTGGTAAGTAGCCAGTATAGATCATTACAAGGCTATGTCTCCTTGAGTAAAGCCGTAATCCGCCATGTTGGCCAAAGATATTCGGCGGGTGACCTCGAACTATTTTTGAAGTGAAAACTGCTTTTGGCGCACCACAGACAGATTTTTCGTGGGCTGTGAATTGAGCGCAAGCTCAGTCACATTGGTAAATGAAAGAAATCTCACGCCCTCTGGTTTAACCCGCGTAGTTTCCAAAGTGAGCTATCAAATTCTAAGTTATAAGATTTTGTTAGATCAATATCAGCAAAACTGGTATGACATAGCACTGTATAGAGACACATGGAAAGAGGGTAAGGGAAGCCTTTGCCCAACATCAGGACATATCGGGCTCATAACAATATAAAAGTCTCGACCAACATCTCAAGAGACTTTCGCTAGACGGTTGGGTTAGGGGCCAGATGCAGGGGGTGCGTGGCTCGGGAACCTCCACGTGGTGCACCCCTGGGCATCACACAACAACTTGCCTCGTTGGCATTTTGTTGTGTGATGGCGAATCCCGGCCGGCGCTGGGAACTTCTACACGCGCTCCTCACCCCCTTGAGCAGTGCGTGTAGAGGTTTGGGAGGGGGGCTGGAAGACTTGGGAAGGTTACTCGGCTCATATTTCGACCAAGTAAAATTCCTAAGTCTTCCAGATGAGGGTCCTCCACGAGCACTCTGATTAGCAGAGTGCTCAGTGGCAGGCCAAGGGCCGCGACGCGGCCATAGAGGCGGAACCGCGGCTATCCCTAGCCGCGGTGGTGAAACGGACCTCTCGCGCCGACCATCTTCGCCGTGATGCTTGACAGTGAGAGGTCGTGTGAGGTGGAGGAGCGCGACCCGAAAACCTCTCGCTCCTTCACTGAGGCGGAAGCGGACACGGGGGCGAGCCTGAAGGCACACTCAGGCTCCCACTCCGTCTCCACTGGAAGGCCTGGGGTGTCGGACGTTAAGGGCCGTCTGACACCCTACCTGGGATAGGCCCTTCCCGAGGAGGTGACGCGCTGGTGGTTTCCGGCGCGTCGCTGGATCCAAATGCGGGGGTGTGGATGCCCACCCCCCGCGAGGTGGGCCCGCAAGAGCGATGGCAGGTGGGTCAGGGTCGTTGATGGGAGTGCGAAAAGTGACCCCGCGACCCTGACCCTGGCCATGCCGGAGAAACCTGTGGGGGTTTTAGTCGGTAGGCACCATGTTGACTCCCATGGTGCCGAGCCCGACATACCCCACCATGTCCCTGCATGGTGGGAATATCTAAAAGTATTTCCCCCACATAAAAAAAAAAAAAAGGGGCCAGATGCAGAAGGCAGTCATCCTTGACACAGCTCGCCGCATCGTTAGGAGATTCCTCACTCTGCAGCCCTAACCACCGGTAGCTTGGGCCTTGCCCTGTCAATATTGTAAAAATGTTAACCTTAGGAAATTAGTGCATGACTGCTAATTTTTGAAGTGAATACCTCTTTTGGCGCATCTCATACAGATTTTCCGTAGACTGTGAATTGACGTTAAGCGTCACGTTCGTAATTTATTTCAGAGTTAATTGAACTCAACCGTCACGTCTCGGATGATCTAGACCACAGATATCGGATATCGAAAAAATGCTCTATCTATGACCTAGATGGCCATAGTCATGGCCACGCACTCTGGTTTACCCGCGTTGTTCTGCCGTGCACAGCGATCACCACGGAAGGGAGTAGGCACACAGCGTTTCCCCTCTATACTTTGACAGAGGGGAAACGCTATGTGTGCCACTACGCTAAGTTCGCGTGGACTTGATTCTTGTGTAGAGTTTGATAATATACTGTGGCGTGAGGGCGGGGCTAGATTTGTGAATGGTGTTTTATATTTGTGTTAGTGATTTGGCTGTTGAGTATGATCGGCAATGGATCGGTACAGCATGTTTTGTATGGAATAGTGCGGCTTTGCGCTAGTGTGCAACTTACCCAACTCGCAAAAAATGAAAGAAAAAAAAATTTGAACAATATTTTTAGCTAAGGCTACTTACTCCCTTCCGTGCTTGCGCGGAAGATCGAGTTGCTCGATGGCCGTGCCGTTAGTGGTTCCGCTATCAAATTCTAAGTTATTAGTTTTTCCTTCTATCGGTAGTCCCTATGACTACCATTTTTTTAACTCGCTGGTTCTCTCACAATGTTTTCCGGTTTTCCCTCGCCGTTAAGTCAGTGATGACGCTAAACTTGTACCTACACCTTCACTTTGAATAGTACTCAGAAGTGATTCCAAACTGTGATCTCATGATTGTGAAATCAAAAGTCAAATTACATTGGATTTTTTGACCCTGGTAGACGAATTCGTCAAAAACTATGAGTATGCTATTCCCAACAATAACCGGCGAAGGTGAGACAAATGACCTTCGTCTTGTCCCGAATATCCGTGGTCTTGTCTATATTCATCCTCAGAATTACCTGTTGGGATACTTTACTGAGGTCCCCGAGATCCTACGGCGACTCCGCCGCATTGACTATGTCGTAGTAGCCGCTTGATTACGTAGCACTGGCCGTTTTTCGCGTTTACAAATTTGGCGGGAAAACGGGTGTCAGGTTACATAAGTGCGGTGTTTATGCTTCGGCATATGAAGTGGCGCCTTACTTTTACCCGTTTGAGCCATTTACTCTCAAGAGCGTTTCAAGACGCTTCTAGCGGTATCATTTATTTATAATTAATGTACTTAAATTGTAAACTAACATTTTTAACACTTGAGCAAAAAATTTCGCGATTTCTCAAGTAGTCTTAACAACTATTACTTTAATAATTTATAAGGGGAGATAGTGGGTTTTATGGGTTAAATGGGTTGTATACGAAATAACAAACTTGAAACACCAAAAAAACTGTATTCGATTGCATAAATTATATTTTTTTCCATACGTCGGGACCATTTTCCCGTCAAATATTTTGATATTTGTTTTTTTTTTAATTTTACGATTTTTCTATGTAAATGAACTCTAATTTTAATGTGGGTTATATCAAAATAAAGACCGGTTCAAGTAGACGCCATTAAACATAAATTTATCGGTTTACTTACCTTCCTAAATAAAAACACGCGAAATTTTTTTTCCCGCCAAAACCCAAAACGCAAATATAAGTTTGTTTGTTGTCGTCATGAACCAAGTTTTTGGGTACTATATTACACGCCGGTGTATCAAGCGGGTAGTAGACCGAAGTACTGCCCAAGTCACCGTGGAATCGAAGGGTTTCTCATAGTCCACATACGCTATTCGTTGTGGCCGATTATAATCCTCGGTTTTTTGTATAATCTACCGAAGCGTATGGATGTAGTCTATGGTACTGTCGCATTTTTGGAAACCGGCTTGTTTGATTACCCTCGAAAACAACTTAGAAACGTTGCTGAGAAGTGATAAGAGTATCTAATTCTTCAACAGGCTGATGTCCGGTTTGTGAAGAAGTGCACCACCACACTTCTGCTCCACACTTCTGGCGTATTACCGTCAAGTATGATGGAGTCGAATAGATTCTGGAGGACTTTAAGTACCGGTTGTCAGCCTGCTCTCAGAAGCTCAGTCGTAATTCCGTCGTCGCCAGATCAGCCAGATGCCTTGTTGTTTTTAAGTTGTCTGAGGGCCATCATAGTCTCGTACAGGCTGACTTCCGGGATATCTTCGGTAAAGTGTCAGGTCAGCCCAGGTCTGGTCAGGTCAGGTTGTCGTTGCGTAGAGGTGTATACACCGAAACTCGAGATTTTGGAGGACATTGAGACTCAATGTCCTCCAAAATCTCGAGTTTCGACGGTACTACGTTACCACTATTAGTCTTCAGTTTGGTCAGTTGACTTTGCCCAAGAGACAGATTGTTTGCGAACACTTTCGAGCCTTTGTTCCGCTTGATCGCTTCTTCAATACTCGTAGTATTGCAGCAGCGTATGTCGCGTCGCACACAAGTAGAGATCTGTTTATTGAGCCGTTAGTAGACCGTCATAGCGACTGAAGACTGCAACTACATATTTACCTCGCCTAACAGCCATGAGATTTAGAATATGATCGGAGAGCTTTTGGGTTCTATTTTGGCATCGGCTCTTATAGGATTTTCTGCCAACTGCCATAACAGTTTCCACTAGCCTAGCCTAGCCTGTCGTTTATTTCGTCCGCTGTACGCACTCATCTAGGGATTCGAAGCGATTTTAAAGTTCGAGTTGAAAAGTATCGAGATTTTCGATTTGAGTATAATTTGGTCAGAGCGTGGACTTCATTAGACGTGATATTTCGAACTTAATGTTTAGTTTCAGCGTGCCTCTTACCATACGGTGATGGCTGCCGGTCTACGATAAATACGATAGTATCGGTATCCTACCTTACCCTAAACCAAAGCAAACCAAGGGCCCCTTGACAGAAATTACTACAGGCCCCGCGCTGCCGCTGGCTTAATCCGGCTCTGACGGAAATACTGAACTCACTTCCCAAACGATGACATAATTTCGTGCACCTGAAGCACAGACTAAGTAGTACACCTGAAGCACTGAAGTTTGGCATATCCGTGGTTTATATAGATAGTCTTCACATAAAAACGCTCAAACCATAGAGTTAAAATCTTGGGGCGCTACTAGTAAAGTATGTTTTGCTCGATTTATTGTATTTCTACTTGTGACCCCCCCCAAAACCTCAGGCTGCGTACTGGTGACCCCTCAAAATTCGAGGCTGGGACCGCGCCTGGTATGAGGTGGATGAGCGCTTCTTCACTGAGACGGAAGCGGACACGGGGGCGAGCCTGAAGGCTCAGGCTCGCACCCTATCCTATATCATTTCATCCTAAGGTTGCCTGGAAGAGATCGCTTTCAGCGATAAGGTCGCCCATTGTCGCACTACTGTTAAATGTATTGTTCTTTTTTTTTTGTTTTTAATTTTGTTTGGTGTGTCAATAAAGAGTATATCTATCAATCTATCTATCTATCTATCTCCAGTAGAGGACCTGGGGCAGTGGTCAGACACTCTACCTAGGGATACGACTTCCCAAGGAGGTGACGTGCCGCTAGCTGGCCGCTGTTTCCAAACGCGGGGGTGTGACACCCCCCGCAAGGTGGCCCTGCAAGGGTGGGGGCAGGGTGGGTCAGGGTCGTTGATGGTAGTGCGAAAAGTAACCATACCGTAGAAACCTGTGGAGGTTTTAATCGGTAGAGGCACTATGTCGACTCCCATGGTGTCGAGCCCGACATACCCACCATGTCCCTGCATGATCACATAAGTAAATGTATTTCCCCAACAAAAAAAAATTAGTTCGAAACATCAAAACTATCAACCCAACAGTATGTGTTTTGGTAGATTAGTAGGATTTAGTAGAATTTGTAAAAGTTATTCTGGTCTTCCGGAGTAACACTAGTAACTAGCCATGTGTCGTTACGGGTTTTTTCAGATAACGGAACGTAAACGTTACGCATATCCAAATAGATGGTATCAAAACTATTTATTTTTCATAACCATTTATTTTCGTATTTCATCGTAACGAGATATGATTCAGTTTTCAATAGCCGAACGCGTTAAATATATCTATGCGTCTTTCTTCCTCACACTTATACTACTACGTATATATCTCACTCGCTCTAACCGTTGCGATACAGTTATGGGCATAACTGCAAAATCACTACCGATTACGTTGCACGCAAAGAACTGTAGACTATGTTGCGCGATAAAGCAAGCAATGGTTGTCATGGAATTTTTAAAGTGCATAACGATACTTGAAATATAAATAGTTGTAAGATTTTGATATACCGTGTTTTCGTTATGAAGTCATATAAATAGTTATATAATGCTTTACGATATATAACGACCATAGCTACTAGTAACCCAAGAACCATAAAATTAAAAAAAAAAACAAACCAAAATACAATGGAAATTGTTCAAGAAAATTAAAAACTTACTTTCAAACTTCCAATCTTCCAAAATAACTATATTTCCGAATTATCTCATGTGATCTAGCTAGGTCTTTGTACCGGTAAAATCTACTCACGGCGATTCGGCAAGCTACTGGCTCCGGCGTTAGGTTATATGTTTATTTACATGTTTGAACCAAAGGTACCTATGTGACTGCAAAATGTATAATACTGGAAAAAGCTGATCCTCTTGGTGCTTTTCCTTCATACTCTCAGCACACAATTATAACAACTCACCAACTCAGAATCTGTTATATTGAATTTGCTTACAGGTATAGTTTATAAAACAGTTCAAAATTAGCACAATCTTACAAAGTCTCCATACACCATTCCGCCAACTTATTTATGTGACTTTTTTTATTGATAATAATGTTTGCATGATGCGGTTCAGAATGCGACACTACTACTTTTATGCAACTTTAACTTCTTAAAAGTAATGGTTATTAATTAACACTCTCAACAATACATCATTGATATGTATCAGGGATTACCCACCCAGATAGTGTTTCCCACAGTTTAGATGTTAATTGGAGTCAAACCCCTTTGTATTATTAGAAAGCTTATAAAAATATCAGGACTTCGTAGACATTCTTTAGTTACCTACGCCCAAGTCACAAGTCTCGGGATCTACTCGGGTTTTCTCTCTCTGCCACACGATGGACCCGGCACCCACATGGTGAATCCATGGAATGCTAAGAAGATCGTCTCAAAATAGACCACTGAACTTCTTCATTGCAGGCATGCCTCCGAAGCGGACCCATTCTGGTGTGACAGCGAGCCCAGTCAGCCGTAGACGTCAACGTGGAGAGGAGGTGGATGTAGAGCCACATAACCAAGGCTCCTCCAATGCAGCCCAATGTAAGTGATGTTTATTATTAACACTCAATAATATTTAATTTAAAATTGGTCAACATTTTTCACACAACACCATCTAGCCCTAAACTTGAACCTCATCTATTCAAAGCTTTTGCTTTTCAAGACTTAAGGCTCATTGAAGAGTTTGTAATTGTCTGGTCTTTCTGTAAATCTGTGTGTTAGTTTGTGCATTAGCCATACATATATGTATGTAGCTGCATGACATGTAAATTAATCTAATAATTTTACATGTTCAATATGATTGTTAACTACGAGTTATATAAAGTACTCAGTCAACAATTATGTTCATTTACTTACTATATGGACTATAAAGTATTAATTTACTTCTTCCAAGTGAAACATAAAAAGTCGGGCACCCCTGGATAAAAATAGCATATGTGCTATTCCAGACCATTCTCTATCTATGTACCAAATTTAATTTGAACCCCTTCTGTAGTTTTTGCGTGAAACAGTAACAAACATACATCTGTACATTCTTACAAAATTTTGCGTTTTAATAATATTAGTAGGATTAGCTTGTCATGTCTAAGGTTGAGCTGAGACCTCAAGCTGTCTTTCCCCCTGTGGTCAGTACTGACGTACTGAGGGTTGCTGTGTACCTATCATTATTGTAGGCATCTGTCCGTTTCGTTTTAGGTTTGGTTAGCTAATTAAGATGGCTGTCTTATTTTGTAATCCAGCTTAGCTTAGCAGGTAGCTTTTGCTCATACCTCTTCGACATATGACCGACTTGTTCTGCCCAATACAACATGGTAGCCTTCTGAGTCACAATATTTGGGCCTTGGAACACAGTAGTCATTATAAACAAATTCAACCAAAATTTACAGCTAGGCTGTGGACGGACATAGACAGAAACAATTCCGGCACGCAATCAGAATCCTTGTCTCTGTCATACTAAACGGATAAGACAAGGACTGACAGGTTTGACTCCGTGTCGAGATCAATCCAATTGCGTTATAAATGTACTGTACTGAAAAGATAAAAAAAAGTCACAAAACAAAAACTAGTGCTAAAATTAACGTGGTTGTTACACATATTTAATTGGATAACGGGACACTTACGTATATACGGTCGGTTAATCCGACTCGAGTTTCGGCCGCGTCCGGCGGCCTTTTTCAAGGAGAGTGCACGCGCGCGACGGCTGCCCGTTTGGCACTGCGGGCTGCCGCACGGCGCGCACGCAAGCTCAACGGCTGTTGCGGGGGTGCAGGTGAGGGGGTGCGAGAGGGTTGCGCAGGTATACACTCGAACTCTTCATCACTGGTGAGCTGCGAGTCGGGAACATTGCAGTGTACTGCAATGTTCCCGCCGTGCGGCAGCCCGCAGTGCCAAACGGGCAGTCCTTGAAAAAGGCCGCCGGAAGCGGCCGAAACTCGAGTCGGATTGACCGACCGTATATACGTGAGTGTCCCGTTATCCAATTAAATATGAATAACTAGTGCCATAAATGACTGCCTTATCGCTAGTAGAGTTTTCTTCTAGGCAACTAGAAAAAAAACCAGTGACGGTAAAGTGGGACACGTGAAGGTAGACGATATATTGTTAGTATTATTACAGTGCCACGGAGAGTGGCGACGAAGAGACCGCGCGGGCGGCGCGGTCGGCCTCGCGGGCGCTCGCGAGGCGCCCCGCGACCTACCCTCAGTATGCTATACGTGCTTCCGCTAAAATACGCGCAACTCTCGATTCACAGTAGAGAAATTTAACAAAATGAAACATTGGCGCCACCTTTGGCAAAATGAAGAACTGTCTTAGGCTGAGACTCCAACAAAGCGGAGAAGAGATGTTTTTTAACGACCAATAGAATTTCGTTATTCCCACATCTCGTCTCCGCTCAGCTCCAGTGGAGACCTCTAAGATGTATTTTAATATTTGTGTGGCGCGATGATAGCGGAGATGTAGCTCACGCATTCCTCGCCGACGCGCCGCGGAGACGAGCACTCAACGCCTCGCACACGCAACGCTAGCGTGTGACGTAACTTCACATCTCCTCACACGCTTGCGCGGCAGTACGCACCTCCGCACAGCTTCGGTGGAGTCACCAGAGTTCAAAAACGCATCTTCTAGTCTCCGCTTCAGACATCTCCGCACATCTCAGCTTTGGTGGAGTCTCAACCTAAACAGGAAGAATTTAACAGAAGGTATTAGTAGTATTTGCATTCTGAAAGGGCTTCATTTGTAAATATAACGTGGGTAATATTGTAATTAATACATTGGTAGTAGTAATAGTAATAGTTTAGTAGTAGAGTATTCATAGACTTGTATTATTTGTGAAAGCGAGCTCCTGTTTTTAACTGACTTCCAAAAAAGGAGGAGGTTATCAATTCGACCCTTGTTTTTTTTATGTATGTTACCTGATTTCTCGAGAACCCCTGCACCGATTTTAAAATTTATTTTTGTGTTCGGATGGATATGCTTCCCGAATGGTCCCATATAAACCTTATCGAAATCGGTAGGGTACCGATCATATTTGAAATATAAACCATAAACTAAAAATAATAATGATTTTAGTTTATTTTCGCTTTTGAGTGCCTATTTGTGGTTTTGAAGTCGGTTAAATTTTTTGTTTGAAATTAGTTTATAGCGGATAGCATTATGTATGTACGTAGATGTTTAATGTGACTAACATGTAGATATAGTTGGTAGACTACACCGCACGTAGTAGATAGCGGGTATGATAGTAGCTGGAGGTCATCAACCCCTATGTAGTAACACTAACTTTTTCGTGACGCAGGCTTAAATATATTTTAACATTTTGGAGAGTGATCGAAATTGAACTTTGAGTATGAAAACTAACGTGGTTATTATACTACATTTATCGTGCGTGCACTCTCCTTGAAAAAGCCAACCGGTGTATATTTTATTTTTAAGGTTTTTGTGTTTTCCTTGAAAATTTAATTATTAACGATAATTTTGGATGATACTTGACAGCCATCGCACCTGATGTTAGAAGTTAGTGTTAAAAAAACAGTTTTCGATGAGGTAAATAAAAACTGAGATATAATTTTTGCAATCTTAAACTTTTCTAGGTAAATCCTCTGTCATGGAGTCGGACACGGCCGCTCACGTGAGTCCGTTCTTACGCGACTCCAGCGACAGTGGGCCACTATGCATCGACCTGGAGCCCTCGGAGAGCTCCGACGGCGCGAGCACTTCCACCGGCGACGCGCGCCCGGGCCGCCTGGCGGAGATCGCCGACGAACTGAAGGCTGATGACGTGCCCAGCAATACGGATGACATGAGTATGTATGTCCTTTTAATCATCGTCATTGTAGGTAAATTTATTTAGTTCACTGCTAGGCTTAGCTGCTATCGCCACTGCGTTTGCGGGTCGACTGGCGGGGTACCAAACTCTCACTCTTGACTCTAGTGACGCGACGGAAACCAGCGGCGCGTCATATCCACGGGAAAGCCTCTCCTTATGGTTCCGGATGGCCCTAAACGTCCGACATCCCAGGCCCTCTGGCGACGAGTTGCGAGCCAGGATTGCCCCTCCGGGTTCGCTCCCGTTTCATCGCTTCTTCTCCGACTCACTCTGGTTCCTACTGTCGAGTATCTTATCTAGGCTAAGAAGATTGGCAGTGAGAAGCCTTAGCGACCGCAGCTAGATTGCAAGCCGCGTTCGTGAGGAAAGTCGCAGTTCTGCCCTCGTCCTTTGCTCACGGAGAACCCTCATTTAGAAGGCTGGAGAATTCAATTGCTGATGAGACCCGACTAGCCTTCCCAAGTCTTCCAGTCCCTTTTCCCCAAAAAGCCGCGCTGCTCCAAGAGCGAGGAACGCGAATGGAAGATTGCTTCAGAAGGTGATCTTGTCCAATGTGTATTTAAGTTTGAACCTATGTAGGTATGTAATATGTATTATTGTGGAATTAGCCTGGTATATTTCTTATGTCAAGTGCGTGCTTTGTAGTGTGTATCGTCATTCGCCGGTACCAGCGGAAGATCAGCGCCGGTTGGAAACAATTGTCATTATGCTGAGCTGGGGCCGGATTGTGACAAAAATGTGTAAATATAGATCTAATGTGACCCAGCTCTGAGGTCAACGTTCGGGATTGAGACTGGAAGTTACATTTATTATCTGTCAAAGTTCTTTATTGATAAACGTACAATTTACACGCCATTTAATCTATACTTAACATATAAAGCTGAAGAGTTTGTTTGTTTGAACGCTAGGATCTCGAGAAGTACTGGTCCGAATTGAAAGATTATTTTTCTATTAGATAGTCCATTTATCGAGGAAGGCTATAGAACATAACGCTACTATCAATAGAAGCGAAGCATGAATCAAGAACGTAACAAAATCGGGAAAAATTATTCCCAATAATATTATAAAAATATTTAAACATATAATTAGTGTTTTTCCAAAATTCACTGAAGTCTTTGTTACAATGATTAGAGCCAAGAATATCCATTTTTATCTGCTCTTGATGATTTTGACACCAGAATCACGAATTTAGACGTGTCTTAAAAATTCTCTTACACTCAATCATCTTTCTGTAGTTTTCTCCCGTTGTAGGACTCCCACAAGATAGCCATTCCTGAAGACTCGCCCTGGCCGCCCGGTGGCTGTCACTTATTTACTTATTCCAACCTACAACGCGTTCAGAGCAGAGTTTACTCTGCTTACGCTCACCTCTCCGACCCTCTACAGCTGCCTGTGACATAGCAACAACATTATCAGAGTACATCTTATCTATGACCAATCTATGAGACGCATCATCACAGTACCGATCAGCACAGTTCACAAAATTGGCAGGGAAATCTATCAATCTAAGACATTCAGTTCTATAAAATGATATCTCATCTATTGACCTCTCACCCCAACCCACTCTATCTTCAGATTTCCTAGGTGACAATATTTATAACCATGGCTTTTTGCCTAAAAATATCTAAAAGAGATGTTTCCGTCTCCTAGCAAGAGAATCTAGAACTGAGAATCCAACAATGGGCTGCTTGTGTTCGTGCACAAGTCATAAGTCCCAGGCAGGTGCCTCAGAGAAGCGACGAACAACCTAATGTGGGGCCGCTCGTCTAAGCTTTGCCTCCAAGCCGACGATGATGCAGCCGGTTGAGTATGGGCGGTGGTGCAACTGATGCGATATTGGGGGGGTAGGCATGGCGGACCATCGTGATACTGGCGGAAGAGGATCGCCGGTATTACGATGCGCCGCTCATGCTAAGCATCGCGGTCTTGACGGGGTCATATCGTAAGATAGCGAACGCGGTAAAGCTGCAGGGAAGAGAGCGCTGAGTTCTCTGCCCTCTGCGGACTGAAAGTGTTTGTGTTCCAGTGAACGTGCTGACGAGCGCCATGCCGGAGCTGCGCGGCTCGCTCGCGGAGCGCGCGCGCTCGCTGCTCGCGGCGGGGCGCACGCCGCTCGCAGCCATGCTGCGCTCGGTCGTGCGGTACACGGCGCGCAGCACCCCGCCGGTACGTAGCTATGTGTCTCGGAACGCGCGCGCTCGCTGCTCGCGTCGGGGCGCGCGCTGCTCGGAGCCATGCTGCGCTCTGTTACAACCTTAAAACTGCTGATCCTGCAGGAAGTCAATTCCTCGATGTCGATATTGGCGATTCTGCAGTATTTTGCTATATAAAGTCGAACTGTCGAATAAATCTCCCAGTCAGTTCTCGAAAGGTTACTGTGCCTCTCAGCCTACGGACCTGGTTCATGCCCGCCGGACCTGAGACCTCGGATACCCCTAGAGAAATGCCGCGCGCGTCCGTTTCTATTTCGGTTGGTCTAGGAAAGGCCCCTTACTAAATCCAAAAACTTGTAAAGTGTTTGTTTAAACTCAAATAAAAAGTGTAAAGTACAAATTGTTTTTTTATAGAATCAGTGAATTCCAATCTAACAGCTCGCTCGTGCGGTAAACCGCGCGCGGCACCTCGCCGGTACGTAGGTACAAATGTTCCTCGGAGCATAAATATTTAAATACACTTTTATTAAAACATCGATCAAAGTTACAACGAACTACAAGAACTTATGTATTATGTTACTTGCTGCTTCGGAACCCTTCATGGGCGTTTCCGACTCGCACGTGGCCGCTTTTCTTTTTTATTAGTTGTCATGTGACTGCAAACACCAATATGGCTTATTACGCTACTACCCGCAAAACAAACTGTCGAATACTGACTAGACTGTTCTATGCATTTTTATTATAGTTTGCGATCTTGGCGACGACGATTTTGATTGTTTGTATCAAGTAAAAATAAGAAAACACATGAACTGGACGTACAGTCATAAATCGCGACCAATGCTTTACGGTTAGTGATGTCTTGTCAGTAGTTAGTGTTTTAGCGGTATAATTTTAAATTACTTTATTGTTGTATATTTACTCATCGAAAATACAAATATTTTTCAATAAAATATATTGTTAATGGTAAACAAGCGTCAATCTTCAGTATAAAAACAATTCCGCAAAACTGTTATCATTAATATCTATCCTATTATTATAAAGCTGAAGAGTTTGTTTGTTTGTTTGAACGCTAGGATCTCGGGAAGTACTTACTGGTCCGAATTAAAAGATTCTTATTCTATTTGATAGTCCATTTATCGAGGAAGGCTATAGGCTATAGAACATAACGCTACTATCAATACAATCGGAGCATGAATCAAGAATGTAACAAAAACGGGAAAAAATATTTCTTTTTGAGAGTTTTCGTCGCGTGCTTCGACCATAGACTAAGTAGAGAGATACACTTGACATGACAGCATGACAGCGATTACGTCAACTTCAACTTCAAATTTTATTTTGGCTTCCATTCGATAATGTCACCGTAATTTCCCCAATGTCCAAGATTACGTCATTGAATATAAACCTTTACTAATCCAATTTGTTTCTAAATCTGAGTTGGTACGACCAATTTCCGACAGGTGGAGTAGCAGGTAACTGAAAAGGTTTTTTGTTTGAAAGCTATATTATCAGGAATGACTGAACCGATTTCAGTCATAGAATATAAGTAAATACATATGTATATTATCGTAACTCATCGATAGAAAACTTACATAAAAATATTGTGTTGTTTTTTGAAACCACGGTAAAAGTGAAACTTTTTTCACATTGTAGACATTTAACCAAACATTTTAGAAATAATATTCGATTTAAGTGATTTAACGAGTAACACCGCCATATTGGCCTCGGCTGCTCTGTCGAGGTCCTTCCTACTCTGCGGCCGACCGTCACGCGACATGCAATAGATGGACGAAAATGCTTGAGGCGATGTAATACAAGTTTCACTTTAATAAATAAACTTTACTGGAAATTTGTTATGGTTTCAGGGAAACCAAATCGCAGACAGATCAACGAGATCAGAAGACCCCTCGCAAAGCACCCTGAAAAAACCAGAGGAAAATCAACCTCCGGAACTTAGCTGTAAGTATAGCGCTGATGCTAAAAACAACATGGCGATGCCATTACACACTTCACATCTTTCGCAAAAGTAAATAATTTATTTTTCAACACACTTCTCATAAAGTGGCTCTAATTTCACCGCTATCAGGCATGTAATTACGCCTATAATCAAAATGGGACTTTACATTACAATAGTAATGAAAACCGTCCTCTGCTATCTTAAGACCCTCGCCAAGGCGCCTCAATAATCAATAGGCCAAGGTCTCAATAGCGCCTCAGTGGTAATCACCAACTTTACACACTTGCGTCATACTATTTCTCCCAATAAACAAACACCCGCGGATCTGTGCTCGCATTCGTGGACGTAACATGGTTTGATTGACGTGAGATAATGTCTTTTTACCCTGTGTTTAGCATCTTCGCCGCCGCCGCCGCCGATATGACGTCACGAGGTCAGGTGCACAGATATTGTGACCAGGTTGTAGTTGGGGTTTTAAAATTGCTAGGCGTGTTCAATATATCCCTCTCAATCTCCTAAACAGACAGATTATTTTGGTGGGCCTTTCTACCTCCCAGGTGATATAAATTGAAAGATATATTTTGCCCCGCTACTCACCAGCCAGGTCAGCCTCCGTGTTGGGATAAAATAGGAGAAGTATGGGACATCGGAGCTACCCATGAACATCACGCGCAACCCATTTAATGTACCACCAACAACCGATTCATTATTTTACCAAAAATGCTAGCCCCGGATCCGGTCGCCGGGTCGGGTAAATTGGTACCGGATCCGGTAAAAGGTTAATGATGCCGGATCCGTTTTTCCGGATTGCAATCCCTATTGACGGTAGAATAACTTTACTAGCAAATGCATGGTACTTCCCTGGCGAATGTTGGTAGTTTCAAATACTTGTTGTTATTCTTAGATAAGTTTGATAATTGTGTCAAATTTTTTCGTACAGAAAAGTCTTGAAATTTGATCTGTATCGTTCGATAAAAAAATCCAAGTCTGTTTGATCTTTCAATCCTTAAAATAAAATGACTATGAATTTGGAATGGCCCATAGCATTTCCATTTTTTTTTCAGATCTTTTGACACCTTCGCCGCGCTGTGAGCAATCCAATTCCAACTTGGGATTAGTATCGTTCACCACACTGCCTAATACGCCTGCCTCATCCAAATGCGACTCAGTCCCCGGTACAGATGTAAGATCCACCTCACCCAGCAAACTGCCAACTGAACAACAAGAAAACCCTGGATCACAGGGCAACAGAACAAAACAACAAAATACACTCCTTAATTATTTTGACTACGTTAAAAAGTATCAACATGTAGATTCAACAAACCAAACACAGACACCAAAAATAGACGGCAACCCAGCAAATGTCGAAAAAGAGTTTCTAAATCAAACAAATTGCCAATTAGAAGGTACAAAGAAAAACACGGAAACACAAAGCGAAGATACTGCAGATATAGAAAAAGCAAAGAATAAAGCAGATTTAAAGATGGAAATAGAAAAACACTCAGATGATAAACCAAACAAAGCGAATGACAATGGTACAGAGACGGAAATAGATGATGTACTTATTGTGAATGAGACACTACCAGATATAGTGGATCTAACAGCGTTAGACAGTCCGGAAGTTAACACGACACCAATGAAATTTGAACCAATCTCATCAGATAAGGATTCTACGATTGTAAACTTGACGATACAGGACGATGATGATGATGACTTGTTCCGTGAGTATACGTTCCTTTTCATGCATTGTTTTTACTATTTTAGGTTTACACTTGACCGCCATCTCGCCTGAAGCCAACTTAACGTTAATTCGGTGGATACGTGTTTCTGTAGTTTATTATATTTGATGTTTTTGAAGTGAAAATTTCTTTTGGTGCGCCACAGACAGATGTTTCGTGGGCTGTGAATTGAATTCTAGCGTCACGCTCGGGAATGACAAGAAATATACAGGTAAACTCGGGACCATGGACATTGGGCATCTAGGAATCCGTCAGCATTTCCCATTGGCTGACGCATTTCTATGCTATACTCATGGCCACGCCCTCCGAATTCACCAGCGTAGTTTCCAAAGTAAGCCATCCAATTCTGAGTTGTAGGTCACTTTTCACTTCTATCCGCAGTTCCTATGACTGCCAATTTTTGTTTTTGTTTTGCTGGTAGTACTTATTACTTATAATTACCTAGCACCACTACATTCGTCACCCAGAGATATAAGACGCTTTATCTTCATGCCCTGTAAACTCTCTGGAAATGAATAGGTACATTTTACCTTTTTGTTCAGGAACTGCGAGTGACGCCACGTCCGCCCACACGCAGACTCTGATCAACGACATGGATGAAATAGACGACTTGTTACGTGAGTGTGTACTGTTCCCAGGCCCAAGCCTTCCTTCCACTCGACACCACCAAAACGACACCATCCGTGGTGTCTTATGGAATCTCTAGTCCATACGACACCACCCTAGTGATGTGCTGTTCCGCCATTAGTTTTATGTATTTGATGTCGTCAGTATTAGTATCAGTGTCCATTGTGAAAAATTAAAATATTCGGGCGGAAAGACAATAATATGCCAATTGCAATGAACAATGTCAAGATGACCATTTGAGTGACAGATAAATATAAACTTTATCAAATGACATACCTCATTAATGAAATTTAATTGGAGTTTTCATATCAACAACTTTGTATGTAGGTAACCTCACTATTAGTCGGTGGTGTCGTATGGACTAGTGATTCCATACGACACCACCGATGATGTCGTTTTGGTGGTGTCAAGTGGAAGGAAGGGGCCCAAGCCGCCCACTTGTGGCCACAGCAGACTAGCTACTTTTACCATCGGCGATTGAAGATTTTGCGACTGCATCTATGCTGCATCGTGACTTAGCGACTGGCTGCGTTTGATCGCAGTAGCGTTCAGTCGCAGTGTCGCGCTTCCGAAAACCGACTCAGTGGCCGCGTTTGGCGTTGTTAAGTGTGCGGTGGGGATCATTTGAACGCCGTTTTTATTAGCTTTTAAAAGCGACTAGACGCCGATGGTAAAAGCAGCTAGTGTGCTGTGGCCCTTATCGATATATCTAGTAGTAAAAAGTCCACTACCACTACTTTTTAACCGACTTCAAAAAAGGAGGTTTCTCAATTCGACCGTATGTATGTTCCTTTTTTTTTTTTTTTGTGTGTTCGCGGATAACTTCGTCGTTTATGAACCGATTTTGATGATTCTTTTTTTGTTGTAAAGGAGATATTCCAAGGGTGGTACCATGATAAGGAAACCAGGATCTGATGATGGTATCCTTGAGAAATCGAGGATAACTTCCGAAAATTGTAAAGATGACTAGTGCGTTAGTTAAGTTTTGCTTGAGCATTTTAAAGCAGTATAGTTTAAAGATGGTCTGGAGTCGATCTGATGAGGAAACGGGAAGACGGTCGAGGAACTCCTCGACGGTACATAGTAGTTACCTTGTGTTTGGGCTCGATGAATTTGTATTGATGATAACTTTTTACATAGATGGGTTGTGACTGTCATTAGTGGTCTGATGATGAAGATAAAGGACAGTCAAGGGAATTTCTTAACGGTTTACAGGAACTACCCAGTGTTTGGGTTTAATTCATGTATTGAGATCTCAACACGAAATCATGTAAATGCATTAGTGAAAACTTGTTTAGCACTAAAAGGGTAAAATAAACTATTTTTACAAAAATTAAACCGACTTCAACACCACAAATAGACACTCAAAAGCGAAAAATAATTTAATATAGGTAATTATTATAACCTCTACTCACTCATCTATATGAAGTCGGTGCCAGCCAAATCTAACAGGTAGTAGATAGATACTACTTACCTATGCCTACTTACTTACTACCTCGTACATAGTATATCTGCTAACTTTTTAACTAGCCTGGCACCGACTTCATATGGATGAGTGAGTAGAGGTTATAATAATTACCTATATTAAATTATTTTTCGCTTTTGAGTATCTATTTGTGGTGTTGAAGTCGGTTTAATTTTTTGTAAAAAATAGTTTATCATTAGTAAATTTTTCTTATTTTTGCTAGTATTTGTTTAAAAGTTTTACTATTGGAACGAAGTTCCTTACAACATACTTGGAAGAAATAGGGATTTGCTGTGCAATGTGAGACTAAAGCCGTAAGAAAATTATATAACGGAAGTGACGCGTAAAAACTGCCCGTGCCCGTGCCAACTTGTACTCTAAATATGTTCGTACCATAAATAATAAAACTATGTTATATTTATTCTTGCAAACTTTGTAGCTTCTATTTTATCCGATGGAACTTCATTCCTACCTGGTGTCACATGACATCCCATCATCCTTAGGGTACCGTACCTTGAAAGAAACAAGAACAAAATTAAAAATTTTGATTAACCCCCGACTACCTCAGATTTGTTATCTGTACAACATTCTACTAGTCAAGCCCTTTCATTTGATACCCATATTAAGGGAGTTGTGAAAAAAGAAATGTATTTCGCCATTTTGTGGAAGCGGCCATCTTGGATTTGAAATTTGTCATATTGCAATGTATTCTACTAGTCAAGCCCTTTTGTTTGATACCCATATTGAGGTAGTAGTGAAAAAAAATAAAATAATTCGCCATTTTGTGGTGGCGGCCATCTCGGATTTGATTTTTTTTATAGTGTATAGTATTCTACTAGGTTGTGAAGAAATATTTTGTCCGCCATTTTGTGGCGGCGGCCATCTTGAATCGGTATTAACCAAACATAGCTAAGAACATCCGCACGGATATTAACTTTCAAATAAAAACACCCGCATCGAAATCGGCCCATCCGTTTGAGCTCTACGGTGCCACAGGCAGACACACACAGACAGACAGACAGTCATCGACGTCAAACTTATAACACCCCTGTTTTTGGTCGGGGGTTAAAAAACGGAACCCTTATTGCGTCACTTTGTTGTCCGGCCGTTCGTCTGTATGTCAAGACCGTTTCGCTCAGTAACGCGTGGAGGTAGCAAGCTGATATATATATCAAATACACCGGCCTACTCTCCCTTGGAGCTGTGACAATTTTTTTTTTTTTCTAACTTTTATAGGTTTACACTTGACCGCCATCACGCCTGATGTTAAGCGACGATGCGGTCTACGATGGAACTTCTAAGCTACCGCTATAAAAAGATACCGCCGTTTATGCTGCAAGTTTTCGACGCTCGCAAGGGAATTAAAACGTGGATAGTGGCCGGCAAACAAGTTGACCCAATGAAGTTCGCTGCGCAGAAACGATTTTAAGGTCTATTTGGTGGAAGTGCACATACGCGAACTTTCCCCTTGCTAATTTCATTTGGGTCAACTTGTTTGCCGGCAACTATACTTCTCGTGAACTCAGAATCTTGAAATTTGCTATAAAGCGTCTTATAGTGTAGATAAAAGAAAAATTGCGATAACCGTAAATTTTTTGTTACATCAAGTAATAAAAATATTTTTAATAATTTTAAACACCATACCTACAGGTTTGTATGGAACCCTCGGTGCGCGAGTGCGACTCGCACTTGGCTGGTTTGTTATTATTATTACCGCCATCTAAACTGTTGTTTAGAACTGTAGTTTCTTCTTATCTCCTCTTTCTAGCGTCTCATAATGTTATATTTCAGCTGCGGTGATCCTGCCTAAACCGATACCAATGAACTCCGTTCCCTTGAAGCAAGAGCCGATTCAAGCAGAACCGGCCGAAGCTAAACCGGGCGGATCAAACTCCCAGACGAGGTCAGCGCAGGCCGACAGGCGCGTGCGCAGGCGAGGCAGGCGCGGGCCGCGTGCACCTCGCGGACCTCGCGGACCCCGCACGTCCTCCGAGACCTCACGCCCGGGCTTCCAAGACATCGCTAATGACTTGTGTGAGTTACATCTGCATCTATCCTTCAATACTAATATGGTTTTTGGACTGGCCTTGTGGCTTAGTGTGTAGTAACTCTGCCTGCGACGCTTAGGGTCGTGGGTTCGATTCCACCCAGGGCAAATGTGATGAATTCAAATGTTTGCACATTTAAAACTATATGTGTATTATATCAGCTATCTGACCGCCATAGTACAAGCTTTGCTTAGTTTGGGGTCAGATGGTGTTGTGTGTGAATTGTCCACCAATGTTTATTTATTATTTTATTTCTCCTCATCGTTTTCGATGACGGCGACAGTAGGGTACTGTTTCCGAGCGTGTTCCCTGATGTGGCTTGCAAATGCAAACTTAGTTTTTAACCGACTTCAAGAAAGGAGGTTCTATGTTTGTTCAACTATAGGTATATATATATTTTTATGTATGTTCACATCTCCGAAATCTCCGTCAATATTGTAGACGGATTTTCATTTTTTTTTTTCTTTTTGCGGATATTTTTATTTTCGTATTTTATTTGCGGACTGCAGTCTGCACGTGCCTGTTCGCCACGATGACGCCTCCGATGCAAGGCTCGCCCACGATGTTGAGTTTATTCCACAGGCGAATTTAAAAGGCGAACAGGTTTATTCCTTATAGCGAAGGTGCTGCCCTCCTTTCTTACGCTTTCCCTCACCTATCTAGAGTACAAAACGGCATTAAGCTAGTTATTGTCCTTCATGCCCACACCATCTGAGCTGACGTTTCATCAAGATAGCTTCAATAAGATGGCTTCAAGGCATTGCAATTACCAACTCAGATTTAGAAAAAAAATTGTTAGCTTCAGCTTTGTAATATTAGTATAGATAGTTCAGACATAAAAGCAAATTGTATTAGATAGATAGATACTCTTTATTGTACACTCCAAAAACAAAGAAAAATCACGTATACAGGATAAGAAAAACAATAAAAACTAGTGTTACAATCGGCGGCCTTATCGCTAATAGCGATCTCTTATTATATTAGTATTAGCTTATTATATTAGGTGACGTTTCATCAAGATAGCTTCAAGGCCTTTTATTGAAGCTGACGGCGCGTCGATTATTTTAGAGTGGCGAGGAACGTAACTGACAGAGACAGCTGCGATGACAGTGGACGTTTCTCCACTCTGACACAACTACGGACGCTAATGGGCAACGTGCGGGAAGCAAACGAAGATGGTAGTTGCAGTTTAAGGCTTTTAGCTAGAAATCGGTTTGCATCGCGAGTGCGCATTACGTGTTCGGCGGAGTGTCGTTTGTATATCGTTTATTTAAGTATTGAGACTGCGTTTAAAGTGATATTTCGTATAAATACTGTAAAACAGTTGATTAGAGTGTGTTGTACTAAAATTGTGGTTTCTATTCCTCTCGCCCGATAATCCACGCCCGTGTATGAACATGGAGACTTCTGATAAAGACCCTGATATAGGCCAAGTGTCTTTATCAGAAGTGGGATACGCAGGGCTACGTTCAGAGGAGAATACACAAAGTAATGAAGCGCCTAACTCGTCCACGGCGCCTAACCTGTTACTTCATATGGAGACATTGCTGTCCAGAGTATTGGCAAGTACTCAGCCTCGATCCACGAGCAGGTCGACAACGCAGTTGATGCGATTTGATCCCGATGATGCCGAAGCTGACATTGAAGGTTGATACAAAGTCACCGAGATAACAGTTAACAGCAGAAATCTAGAAGGTGAGCCGAGTCGAGTTATTGTTGTTGCTGACGCATGCCCTTAAAGGACGAGCTGCTACCTGCTTAACAAAACTGCACGCTTCCCAGCTGACATGGCCTCAAATAAAAGAGCTGCTACTAGCGAAATTTGCCAAGCCTGTGTTAGCTCAAGACTATTTTGATGAAGTGTTGCGTTTTCAAATCGCTCCAAAAGAAACTACTTGCGAGGCGGCGATGCGTCTTTGGAGTATTATAGAGAGAATTCCACGTACGGAAATGGTCGAAGATATAGTAACAGGTTTTGTGGCTTCGGTATTGTGTCAAAAGGATGTTGTGATTCGAAGGGAGCTCCATTCGCATAACCCGACTACCAGATCTCAACTCATTCGAGTGCTCAATGGAATTTCCCTCAAGCGGAAGTACGAGGGTAATAAAATCACGAGTTTGATGTGAAAAGACCTCGCTACGGTGAATCTCGTTTTTTCTGGAACATGTCATCGCTGTGGTACACCGGGGCACAGAGACTTCGACTGCCGAAAGCGACGGGAAGAGCTTGCTGCTGTTGACAAGAATGTGAACCAAACGCAAAGGGTTATGGACAAAGCACGAACGATCACCTGTTTTGTGTGCGGACAACCGGGTCACCTTGCCTCAGCGTGTCCAGATCGGAAAGGAAGTGGTGCAGGTGGCGCAGCGGCGGTGAAAGAAGTTCATATCTGCGCAAAGCAACTAAGAGCACCTTGACTACATCATCTGGTGAGCTCGTTTCCTTTTTGTTTGATAGTGGATCAACCTGTTCGTTGTTGACGTGTAGCTTTGCCGAGAAGTTTCCGGGTACTTTGCATAATGATTTGGTATACCTTAATGGTATAGGTAGCGACAACGTGCAATGTGTTTCACAGGTTCTTAGCCCCATAAATGTACAAGGCATCTCTGTATCATTGTTTTTTTCATATAGTACCATCGCTGAGCCAGTACTCATAGGTAGAGACCTCTTATAAAGACCTTAGAAAATAAGATTGAATATTTTAAATATTTTCGTTGCAAAAAGAGGTAAATGTGGCTGAAAAACTGAATAACTTTGAGTTTACTGTCATTAACACTGACTTAGAAGGCGATGATAAAAGTGCTTTAATTAAGATATTACAAGAGTATAGTGACTTTTCATCGACGGTATACCGACACGACGTGTAACGAACGGTGTTCTGCGTATAGATCCCATTGATCCAAACAAAACCGTACAAAGGCGTCCTTATAGAATAGAATACAATGGAAAATCTTTATTGTCATATAAGTTACACTCTTAAACATTTAGGTACTTAAGATTAAACATTTAGAATGCTTCTGTATAGACTGGCTCCCGCGGAAAAAGAAATAGAGAAAAGGTAGAGTCATTGTTGCAGGCAGGTATTATTCGGGAAAGCACATCACCGTTTGCTAGTCCTATTCTGTTGGTCAAGAAAAAGGACGACACCGAGAGGATGTGTGTAAATTATAGGGAATTCAATGCTAACACACGACCCAAGCACTATCCTTTACCTATAATTGACGAACAGATAGACCGGCTTCATGGGGCGCATTACTTCTCGTCATTAGACATGGCTTCGGGCTATCACCAAATCTTAGTTGATCCGGATGGTGACAGTATTGCGAAAACGGCATTTGTGACTCCAGATGGCCAGTACGAGTATCTGGCCATGCCTTTCGGTTTAAGGAATACAGCGTCAGTATACCAAAGGTGCATTAACATTGCTCTAGGGCCGCTTAAAGACCAGGCATCACTGGCCTATATGACGATTTATTCTACTCCGATGACGTCACTCAAGGGCTACGACGTCTTGAAATGACCTTGAAAGCTCTCTCTGACGCTGGGTTTTCGTTTAACGTTAATAAATGTGCATTTATGAAAAGTGAAGTAGATTATCTGGGATACGTGATTAGGACAGGAGAAGTTATTCCAAATCCTAGGAAAGTACAAGCATTGGTAGATGCTCTATCTCCTAAAACGGCTACCAATGTTCGGCAATTCTTAGACCTTGCGTCCTATTTTAGGCGTTTTATACCAAACTTTACCCGTCTTGTAGGGCCGCTGTATCTACTTACCAAATTGAAAGGAAAATTTAGAGGTCCATTTATGATCATCCCAGTTTTAGATAACGATAGGTACGAGCACATTAGACACATTGAGAGACATTGATGGGTCTGATCGAACATACAAATATGCTCACGAAAATTTGCGTGCAGTACCCGGAGGCTATGATGGCTTAGTTGAAGCAGCCACTTGCTTAATAAACGACTCGGAGGAGGCCGAGACGGCGGTCCATAGTCAAGAGATTGAAGCGGTGCCATCTGATGATGATAGTGATAGTTTCGGTATCTAGTCGCACTCTTACTGCTAGCTCTGGAACCCTCTCTGCCTCTGAGCGTGACGAGTAATAATGAGTTGTAAGTACCTACTTTATATGTGAATCCCAGTTTTTTTTTTAAATAAAGAGTGACGAGACCTGTGTGAGAGTGTGGCCTGTGTGTGGCACAGAGTGTGCCTGTTGTGTGCAGCTAGTGGATGGTCTAAGGGACTGGCTTATTCTGGCCGAAGTTCCGGATCATATCGCTATGCTGGTGTTGGGTTGATATTTGATGTGGCCTGGTCGAAGGGACGCCAGAGTTGGTTGTCCGGTCCAGTGTATTGTGATGCGAAGTGCCGTGATGGACAGATGTTGAGATGAGATTTAACGAATAACTAATTGAGTAACAAATTGAGATACAGTGTCAGGAATAGGCGAGCGGTGATGAGTGTTCCAGCTGTGTTTCATCTTTGCAGATTAACTGAGGAGTGAAGGCTGTATCTACACCAGCGAACGCACGAGGACGTGCGAATGTCAGTCTGGCCGTGACGGCGCGTCGATTATTTTAGAGTGGCGAGGAACGTAACTGACAGGGACAGCTGCGATGACAGTGGACGTTTCTCCACTCTGACACAACTCCGGACGCTAATGGGCAACGTGCGGGAAGCAAACGAAGATGGTAGTTGCAGTTTAAGGCTTTTAGCTAGAAATCGGTTTGCATCGCGAGTGCGCATTACGTGTTCGGCGGAGTGTCGTTTGTATATCGTTTATTTAAGTATTGAGACTGCATTTAAAGTGATATTTCGTATAAATACTGTAAAACAGTTGATTAGAGTGTGTTGTACTAAAATTGTGGTTTCTATTCCTCTCGCCCGATAATCCACGCCCGTGTATGAACATGGAGACTTCTGATAAAGACCCTGATATCGGCCAAGTGTCTTTAAAGCTATCTTGATGAAACGTCACCTAATATAATAAGCTAATATATTTTGCTTTTATATCTGAACTATCTAAACTAATATTATAAAGCGTAAGCTAACCCAATTTGTTCTAAATCTGAGTTGGTACGACTAATCTTCCATAGATGGCGTTCCAACGCCCGCTTAGCTTTGGCGCTAGTAATTTCATAAAGCTGAGGAGGTTTTTGGTTTGAACGCGGTAATCTCAGGAACTACTGGACCGATTTCAAAAATTCTTTCACCATTGGATGTGTACATGACCCCTGAGTTACATAGGTTATATGTTATGTACAGCGGGCGGAACCGGGACCGCTAGGACTTAAATAGCTATCGGTCAGCTGACACTCATACAAATTCGTAATACAATCATCTATACTAATATTATAAAGCTGAAGAGTTTGTTTGTTTGTTTGAACGGTAGGATCTCGAGAAGTACTGGTCCAAATTGAAAGATTATTTTCTATTGGATAGTCCATTTATCGAGGAAGGCTTTAGGCTATAGAACATAACGCTACTATTAATAGAAGCGGAGCATGAATCAAGAATGTAACACAAAATCGGGAAAATTTTTTTTTTTTTTTGAGAGTTTTCGTACGTTTCGTGCTTTGACATGACACATGACAGCATTTGTCTAAGATTGCGTCATTGAATACAAATCTTTGCCACAGATTACATACCTGTGCTAATCAAATTTGTTTCTAAATCTGAGTTGGTACTACCAATTTCCGACAGTTAGCGTAGCAGATAGCTGAAGAGGTGTTTTGTTTGAAAGCGATATTCTCAGGAATGACTGAACCGATTTCAGTCATTCTTTCACCGTTGTATATGTACGGGATCCTGATGAGTGCTATATAATGTACCACGAGCGAAGCCGGGCGGACATCTAGTCATATAATAAGTCGGCCGTAATCACAGTCGTGTTAACCCTCTGGAGCTGACGTGGTAGTATGACAGACACCGCGTAATCGAATAATATCTCCAGCATCGGTATTTTTCAAAAACGGAACCTCTCGCCTTCAGTACCTTCCTGACACAGTCTCATGCGTGCATTGGTGAGCCGGGAGCTGTCGTGCCACGCGCATCAACCAGGGTGAACTGAAATCATCACTGAACCAGGGCACACCCTCACCACTCGCTATACGGCGTGAGATATTAACCTACTCGTTCGGGTTCACCCGGGTGTTCTAAAATCACAGGGGCGCCGGCCGTTTGCCCGAGTTGACGTGCGTACGAACGCCGAGTGCGCGCATAAATAATGTCGCGGCGTTATTGTATTGTGGATGGCTGCAATAAAATTTAATTGTTTGTAAATAAAATAAAAATATCTATGTTTTTAGAGTCGTTTCAGTCTATTTTTTTACTTGCATAAAATTACCCTGGATCCCACAAAACAGGTCACCATAGTGTGGGATCTAGTTCACACTAGCAAAACATGTTAAGTATTCATTCTTTGTACCTATTTATTGTCACTTATATGTATTCTTTGTATTTATTGTCGCTTTGTATTTAACATCCGGGAGCGCGTGAAACTGTTTTTAAAAACTTTAAGGCGGTAGACGCTAGGTTTTGTAGCTTTTCTTGTGATTTGGTTTTCGTTATTGAGATAATAAACATTTCTTTTCATTTTCATTCCATTTAAATAAACCAAAAAATAAAGAAAATAACAATTTGCAGTTTAGTTTTTTTATCATCTTATCATATTTCGTACAACCCTAGCACGTTTGGTCAGTGACGTAAGCAGACGACAAGTCACACGGGGCGCACGGTATCCTCAACTCTGCGTGCTTGTGCAAAGGTGTATTTTTGCTTGCAAGTAACAGTAGGTAAGTAGTTTACGAAAGTTTAGGTTATTGTCGTGTAGGTATTTGCGCTTTTGTATGGCAGTGATGCATCTGTTACGAAGTAACTATTTTCTGATCTGTGACCAGGGTTGACTCGTAGACACGAGTCAACCACCTCAGCGTTAAGGTATGTGTGTACATTCCACTACCACATCAGTTAATATTTTTTTATATTCATAGTGTTTCCTAAACAACATGTCAGTAAAATGTTACGTTTGGTTCAATTTGTTGTTTGTCTTGCAGATGGCTCCCTGGAATAATAAACAAAAGGCACGTAGTTCTAGAAGATTCTCATCTGGAGTCACGATGAACAAACCTTAGAGTGTTTAGAAGAAGATAGCGAGCATGAGTTCAGCGATGTTGATGATGTAGGCGATGACCCGGATTTTTTACCAGAAGTTGAGCATATTGAAGCAGATGAAATATCAGTTGAGGCAGAAGTCGATAAGAAGTGTTCGATATATTCTTGCAGACGTAAAACTCGTGGATGGCAATTTTTCAAAGGATATTAGATATGGCTGGAGTAAACACATTTGTGTTATACCAAATCTGTGCAGACTCTAATGATAAAATGAGAAGAGCCACATTTATAATTAATATAGCAAGCTTCCTCACCCATCAGGCCGTTTCGGATACGCTAGGAGCACTCAACGAAGGGCTGGTATCGAACATCTAATTCCTATCGAAATATCATCATGGTGGGTTGTTGTGCTGTTTACGGCTGTCCGTCAACTAAACGGGACAAGATTAAAAGCTTTATTTAATTTCCTAATGATAAAATAACGTAAGATTAGAAACTTTTCAATAACGTTGCTTTATAATATTACAAGCTTTGCTTAGTTTGGGGTCAGATGGTGTTGTGTGTGAATTGTCTACCAATATTTATAATAACGAAGTAATTTTAACTCAAAGTTCGTACCTTACACAGCAAGTAACTTATGTGCCCAAGCACGGATTGATAATGCCTGGAGGAATAATTATAGTGACAGAATAAAGTTTCTTTCATGGGTAACTGTAAAATAAAATGCGAATGTGTACCTACTAACAGAAATAGATATCTAGGTACCTGATCTAATCTATCATCGGTTTCGTTTCATTTTACGCGGCAATACAAACACCCACAGATTTCTGAAACAATTTAGAAATCTGTGCAATCACCCTTTTAATTAGAATAGTTTAATTTGGCTCCATTCTATTTATGTATTTCAACATTATAGCAAGTTTATAGACTACTTTACGTCACCAGGTGAACTCAAGGGGCACAACTATTCAATAAAACAATTCAGTAGCCCTAGCTCTAACGCACACATTCACGCGTGTGTACGAACGAAATCTGCGTAGTTGTGTGAAGAGTAGGTAGCTCCACAGCGGCGTTTGTATGGAATTTTAGTGAAGTGTCCGGGGTGTGGTTCTGGGCTAGGTAGGATCCAACTCCAACTGCTCGATCTGTTCCATCGAGTGGAAGTAAACTGTGTTAAATTTATCCATCAAAAATAAAAAGGGTATCAAAATTATTGTTGCTGTGATTGTTTGAAGCTGATTTGCCTAGAATGCTCCAAACCACTTTGTAAAGGTTGTTAAAAAATTGTGATTTTGAAGATGTGATATTATTTTTTATCGAACTAATGAATGTTTTTCAATTTCAGGACTCTAATTAATATAAGCGTATTAAAAAAGTCAATGTTGATTATTTTTTTCACTTTAAACTATAGGTACTATACTGATTTTTAAGGCTGATTCTAGTAATATAAATAAAAATTATATAATTTTACATTTACTTTCATTTTGATCTTCTATTACTTTTAAGGTTCAAGAAAAACCCTACAAATTTAATTAATAATTACTGTTTTATGCTTTATCTTTAAAACTAAAATATATAAGATATCGAAATGGTGTCTGGTGTACTACCACGTCAGTGAGATTGTAAAAACTGTTGCACGTCAGTCGCAGAAGGTAAATAAAATGATGCGTGTAATTACATAGTGCGACTCTTCCTGTTTTTTACTTGAACTTGCTATCGTGTGTCTAGATAAAATGACTGGCCTCGTGGCTTAGTCTTAGTTTGCAGTAAGTCTGCCTCCAAAGTTGTGGGTCGTGGGTTCGATTCCCACCCAGTGCAAACATTTGTGTGATGAATACAAATGCTTGTTGTGTGTCTGGGGATTTCTATGCATAATAAGAATATATTTACAACTATTGTTGGGGACTTCGACTTCTTATGTGTAGGTTCTTGATTCGCAGATACGAAAATGCTTCTCATGGTGTTGAGTCGTACAAAATTAACGTTTATTGCGTTTTAATTAGTTTTACATACGTATAATTAGTTTTAAATACGTATACGTATAAAATGACAAACTGGGGTAATACGACTTGATATGAAATACAATGAAATGTGAGAAATATGAAATCCAATCTCTATATCTATATATAAAAATGTAATGTTGGTTTGTGTACGCTTCAAAAACTCAAAAAGTTCTGCACCGATCGAGCTGAAATTTTGCAATGATATATAATCCGCATCAAGGATTGTTTTTATCTAATGTTTGCATCACAATGTCCCACAGCGAGGCGTGGCAGGGTACAGCTAGTTTGTAATAATACGTATGTTCACTGCGCGCATTACACGTGGTTATATAGACGTAATTTCGTAGTGGGGGAGCTAGTGATGTGCTTGAACAACTATAGAACTATTATATCAGCTATCTGGCTGCCATAATACAATCTTTCCATAGTACAAGCTTTCCTTAGTTGGGACTTGATGATGTCGTGTGATTAATGTCCATACATTTATTTTGTCCTCCCAGTCGCACCGGCCACCGGTATTTCGTTCCCGTACTCCCCTCTGTTCGATGTAAGTACCACTCTTACTTATATTTTAATACTTTAATAGCTTTACTTAAATTATAATTTCTACTACAAAGAAGAATAAAGTATACAGGCGTGATGAAAAAAACTAAAAAAAAAGTGTGGCACTCGGAGACTGCCGCGGTAAAGCTATTGCATGTTGCATGCATTTTATCAACATAAGCAATAGGGATGTTAACAATTTTTCGGAATTGCTTTTATTTTGAAAAGTGACATTTGTTTACCATAAAAAATATCATAGGAAATCCGTTAAGTTGGCAACAGTGCTAAGAGCATTTAGTCTGTAAAGCTAATACAAATAAGATTCAAAGTCGAATGACCGAGTGGGGAGGACGGCGTTACGGTCTTCCATCCCTCTTTCTTGTGAACATAAGAAAGAGATGCACGATCACTAAAATTCGGTCCCCAGGCCCGCGATAAAAGCTATGCAATAGCTTAAAAATGTTAGACCGTTAGATTATTATTAAAATAACATTGTACACGTATTTTTTCGTTTTTTATCAAAAAATAACAAAGATTCAGAGCTTATAAGTTTCGTGTGATGTCACGTCTATTTCGATCAAAGAGCTTACATATACTACGTATAGAGTTAGATTTTCCGCACGGCTCCTTTGTGGTAATCGTAAGCAGATGACGTGCATACTTTCTATGGTAACAGACTGATGTGCCGCGAGAAAAGTATGACACTTCCACCAGAGCGACAAGGCAAGAAAGATGCTCCCCGTGCTTTGGGTCTAAAGCGTGTGCGCCTACTCTATACGTTATAAATATGTAAACTCTTTGATTTCGACTTTTATGTAGAAGTGACGTCACAACGGGAAAAGTAACTCCGGAAGTCGATGGTCTATCTATGTCGATTTTTAATAATTTGATACGAGAACAAAATTAAAAATTTTGATTAACCCCCGACTACAGATTTAGATATATATATTAGACACAGATTTGTTATCTGTACAACATTCTACTAGCCAAGCCCTTTCATTTGATACCCATATTAAGGGAGTTGTGAAAAAAATGTATTTCGCCATTTTGTGGAAGCGGCCATCTTGGAATTGAAATTTGTCATGGTGCAATGTATTCTACAAGTCAAGCCCTGCGTTTGATACCTATCCTATTACCTCAATGGTAATAGTGAAAAAAAAATTGTTCGTCATTTTGTGGTAGCTGCCATCTTGGATTTGAATTTTTTATAATGTATAGTATTCTACTAGTCAAGCCCTTTCATTTCATACCCATATTAAGGTAGGTTGTGAAGAAATATTTTGTCCGCCATTTTGTGGCGGCGGCCATCTTGAATCGATATTAACCAAACATAGCTAAGAACATCCGCACGGATATTAACTTTCAAATAAAAAAAACCGCATCTAAATTGGCCCATCCGTTAGAGCTCTACGGTGCCACAGACAGACACACATACAGACGGACAGACAGACATCGACGTCAAACTTATAACACCCCTTTGTTTGGTCGGGGGTTAAAAACAAAAATACTTGTTCCATATTTTTCTATAGTCTACCTGATGGACTAATGACAATAATATATTTTCCATCATCATCTATCTTTATATATCTGTTGTAATAGAATAATAATAAGAATAGTAATAGTTGTTGCTTGTACTGTTCAGCTGCCTGAAGAGAACGACGGCGAAGAGGAAGAGGAAGATGAAGAGGAGATGGGGGTCGCCGAGACGTACGCGCCGTACCGGCCGGCCAACTGTGAGTTGATAAGTGAATATTTAAAATGTAGCAATGTAAAGTTATTCCTATATATTCATATATATTTTAAGTTTTTAACAATAAATATTAAAAATATACAAAGTTCATAAAAAAGTTAAAAATTAGAATGCAGCGGGCAGATCCCAAGCTACCGGTGGTTAAGGCTGCAGAGACAGGAACCTCCTGATTATGCGTACCGTGTCCAAAACGACTGCCTTTTGTATCTGAGCCTCGACCCAATCGTCTAACGAAAGCCTTTTAAGATGTTGGTCGAGGCTTTTCGCTATAAGACCGTTTACTGACATGACTATCGGGACTATGCTCGTCGAATCAACAGGCCACATGGCAGTAACCTCGTTAAAGTTATTATTATTCTATTTTCAATCAATGTAACTAATGCATCGTCGCACGTGTTGGCGTGGCTGGAAGTGCGACGTGTAACTAATAAATAAATAAATAGGCTACTTACTGGCTAACTTTTAAAGTGAAAACTTATCAGAATTTGATAGCTTACTTAGGAAACTACGCGGGTGAAACCGGAGGGCGTGGCCATGAGCATGGTCATCTAGAAATGCTGACGCATTTCCCAATGAGAAATGCTCACCCATTTCTAGACGGCCAGTTGGCATGATCCCGAGTTTACCCGAAGATTTCGTATCATTCCCGAGCGTGGCGCTAGAATTCAATTCATTGCCCACGAAAAATCTGTCTATAGCTCGCCAAAAGAAGCTATCACTTAAAAAAAAAATTGTCGGTCAGTAAGCTATCAAATTTTAAGTTATAAATATTTTTTTTAGACTTAATTAATTTTTTTGCCCTAATTTGTAGTAAAGGCCTTCTTCCACTTTTCCCTGTCTACGGCAAATTAATTCCAACATTAGGACAAAACAGGCACTTAATAAATGTATATTTCCAGCGCAGAACTGGTGCGTGCACCCGGACCCGGTGGTGGAGACGGCGTCTCTGTCGTCCGTGGAGGCCGCGGACATGACGTACGCGCTGTCTCTGCCCGCCGAGACCGTGACGCGCGGCCGCCTGTCCGCCGTGCAGCTCGAGGCCGTGGTGTACGCGGCGCAGGCGCACGGCCATCTGCTGCCCGGCGGCTGGCGCGCGGGCTTCCTCATAGGTGCGTGCCGGCGACAGCGGACCTCATATGATCAGTTAGGAAGATAACAAATATTCACCTACAAATAGCACGAATCAAATACTAGCTCTTACCATCGAAAGCGAAGATCCAGAGACCGACCCAAAACCAGGTGGAGGACTGTAGTGCAGATGGACATGAGATAATGCTAATGCTAAATGCACCACCATGTGGGATATATAGCTAGGAAGAGAGAGGGAGAGAGACTAGCTCTTACCAAGTTTTACTAAAAATAAGTACGATAATGTGTATGGCCATCTTCCAGCTCCTTCATCAGGTGTCGTCTAGATCGAACTATTCGTTAGACGATTCAAAAGCGCCCAAACTCGATTAGGTTATGTCGAATTTATTGCAAAGCTCTTTTGGCCACCTTCCAAGTCTATTATCAGGTCAGATGTTGTGTCATCACGCTATTTACACATGTATACACAATTTAATTTTGATCGGTAACCGGAAAGTGGATCAAATTTAATTTGCGAGATTTGATTGATCACAAAACAACAGGATAGGTGAAGGGCCGCACGATAGCGGGTATCACAGTAGCCCGACATGTTGGGTACTACATCCCCGAGCGGTCACTGAGAGGTCTCTGTCGCAGGCGACGGCGCCGGCGTGGGCAAGGGCCGCACGATCGCGGGTATCACTGTAGCCCGACATGTTGGGTACTACACCCTCGAGCGGTCACTGAGAGGTTTCTGTCGCAGGCGACGGCGCCGGCGTGGGCAAGGGCCGCACGATCGCGGGTATCACAGTAGCCCGACATGTTGGGTACTACACCCTCGAGCGGTCACTGAGAGGTCTCTGTCGCAGGCGACGGCGCCGGCGTGGGCAAGGCCGCACGATCGCGGGTATCACAGTAGCCCGACATGTTGGGTACTACACCCTCGAGCGGTCACTGAGAGGTCTCTGTCGCAGGCGACGGCGCCGGCGTGGGCAAGGGCCGCACGATCGCGGGTATCACAGTAGCCCGACATGTTGGGTACTACATCCTCGAGCGGTCACTGAGAGGTCTCTGTCGCAGGCGACGGCGCCGGCGTGGGCAAGGGCCGCACGATCGCGGGCATCATCTTCGAGAACTACCTGAAGGGCCGCAAGCGCGCCGTCTGGGTCTCCGTCTCCAACGACCTCAAGTACGACGCCGAGAGGGACCTGCGGGACATCGGCGCCGGGGACTTGATACCCGTACACTCGCTCAACAAGGTAACACGCTGTTTCTCAACTTTTGCTTATTTCATTTACATAGAAGTTTATAATTATATTGACCTTATGTTAAGAGTACTCGTAGCTTAATTCAAATATTAAATTGACAAAAAACACCTAATCAATAAAGGAATAAAATGTAGAATATACTAAACTCAAATGTATTAAAAAATAAACAAAAAAATCATTGGAAAAAAACTGTTACCGAAATACCTTCCTTCCTTAGTGATATTACAATACCAACAACTAATCACTAAAAAACAAATTGATATTGCATTATTGATAATGCCACTGTAAGTTAATTTTGATGTTTAATTTTCTACAATTGTCTGGGTCTATAACGCGCTTTGTAAATGTCGCAGATATATGAGGATATCAAGGATTACACGAAATCAAACCCTAACTTATTTAAGATTATGTTTGTTGGAAGATTCGTCAAAGTATTTTGCAAATTGAATAAATTGAATTGAATTCTATTTTGTTAAATTACTAAATTTTTTTCAGTAACCCGTTCCCGATCTCGTTCATTTTCTGGGATAAAAATGGCGTATATGTTTTTGACGTGACAACGTCTTATAAATTGGTTTGCCGGGTGACACTTCAAGAAACTGCGTTACGCTCCGCTCACTTTATGCGCTCACAACGAGAGCGAGTGAGAGGCACGCGTCCCTTCCACTCGGGCATGGTTAGCCCGCCTAAGAGCGAGAGAGACAGACATAAAAAGTGAAAGGCACGCGTCCCTTCCGTAAAATTATTTTACCACTCAAAGTCGTTGTCACGTAAAACTTTCGCCCGTATACCGACTTTACAGGCAACCAATTTTTTTTTAAATAAAGAGTGACGAGACGATCCGGACATGTGCCTGATGGTAAGCAACATGCCTGACACATAACAGCACAGTGACACGCAGCTATTGGTACATGAAGAGTCCAAATCATTACTTAGCACTGCACTTCGCTCGTCACCCAGAGATCTAAGATCTTATATCTCTAAGCCCTGTAATTTCTCTGGAAACATTGCCCTTCAAACCGGAACACAGTAATGTTTGCGCATTACTGCTTGGCAGTAGAATAACTGGCAAAGGTGTGGTACTTCCCCAGGCGGACTCTGCCAAGAGTCCTACCACTACATAATGTAATGTTATATTAGATCAGTAATCTCAATGCCAAATCCCTTCAGTAGTTTTTGCGTGAAAGAGTAAACTTACATCCATACACTCTTATAAACTTTCGCGTTTATAATATTGGGATCCACCGTGATTTCGCGATATCACTACGGATTTCATGTAATCCCTGCAAATAAATACAAATAAAAACGCTTATAGGACCGCTTTTGACCACAAATTTGCCAGATGGGAAACTCATGATTTATTGAATGGGTTTGCTGTCACGTATGTTCTACTTTCACGCTGTATTGGAGCGACGCGGCAGGTCCACGTCATTTTTGGTATGTATTTAGAAATTACAGAGAGTGAGAGTACTGCGGAAAATTAGTAGTAGTCAAGCTTAGCAAGTAAGCTAGAATATCTAAGAAGTTGCGTGACGAAGTTTTTTGTAGTCTGCATTTAGGTAACACAATTTTATGTTAAAGGTGTGCTTTTGTATTCAAATCCGATAATTTTTTCAGTCGACTGCGATTTTTTCTTACGTACATTATTACGTAGTACATGGAAGGAACTCCACCGACAAGAGCGTCGCTCTTAAATTATGAATGAATGAATATTATTGGGCTTTGCAACCCAATAGGTCTCAATGACGTTCGAGTAAATCTCTATTAAGCATCGTGTTCTCCGGTACCATAAAGTCTCTTGTTCCTCGTAGATGACATACAGCTCGCTGTCGTCGCCGCAGAACGGCGTGTCCGAGGGCGTGGTTTTCAGCACGTACGCGTCGCTGATCGCGGGCGCGGGCGCGGGCGCGGCCGCCGCGGGGTTCCGCACGCGCCTCGACCAGCTGCGCGCCTGGTGCGGCCCGGACTTCGACGGATGCGTATCCTTTACTAATACCACACCATAAAAACCACACACATAATACCAGTAAAATACTACCAATAGTTCATCGCCTTTGATCTTGGGAGAAACGCCGATAAAGTCTAGACACATTACTGTGTTCCGGTTTGAAGGGCAATGTTTCCAGAGCAATTATAGGGCTTAGAGATATAAGATCTTAGATCTCTGAGTGACGAGCGCAGTGCAGTGCTAGGTAATGATTTGGACTCTTCATGTTCCAATAACTACGTGTCACTGTGGTGTTATGGGTTAGGCTTGTTGCTTACCATCAGGCTCATGTCCTGATGGTCTCGTCACTATTTATTAAAAAAAAAACACGGGTAGGGTTGATGCAAACAAAATGCTTTACCAAAATAAAATTAAAACATACGGAAGACGTCAGCCCTGAGCCGCGCTCCTGCAATACTAACATTGTAATGTAGGCAATGCAGGAGCGCGCTTCCCGCGTCTCACCCCGCATGCCTCGCACGATTACCCCGTCTAAACGGTTTCGTCGAACGACTGTATGATCTAATAGACTCTGCTAATACATTCAACGACAAAACGACATAAACACCATTTTTGTAAGTGAAAAGTGCTGGACGCACTGCACAAAGATTTTTTCCGGAGTCTGATCCGTCACTCTCTAAGATAAAAGACTCGGACAGCCGAGTGAATCCGAGAGAAAATGATACAGTCAGGTGCTCTTCACTGCTGTTTCTGTACTTACTATTTAGATTTTAGTTTGACATAGAATTAAAAAAAGAACAAAAAATTTTAAGTTGTTGCTCAGTTATTCTACTAATACGATCTATAAGAATGGTACCTATTCTATATATTATAACATAATATTATGCAATATTATGGTGTAATTTTTAGGGTTCCGAAGCGAAATGGCAAAATACGGGACCCTTATAGATTCGTCATGTCTGTCTGTCCGTCCGTATGTCACAACCACTTTTCTCCAAAACTATAAAAACTATACTATTGAAACTTGGTAAGTAGATGTATTCTGTGAACCGCATTAAGATTTTCATACAAAAATAGAAAAAAAAACAAGACATTTTAGGGGTGTCCCATACTTAGAACTGAAACTCAATTTTTTTTCCATCAAACCATACGTGTGTGTTATCTATGGTCTTCAAAATGATATTGAGGTTTCTAACATATTTTTCTAAACTGAATAGTTTTTTTTTTTTTTTTTTTTTAAATATAGAGTGACGAGACGATCAGGTCATGTGCCTGATGGTAAGCAACATGCCTGACACATAACAGCACAGTGACAAGCAGCTATTGGAACATGAAGAGTCCAAATCATTACCTAGCACTGCACTGCGCTCGTCACCCAGAGATCTAAGATCTTATATCTCTAAGCCCTGTAATTTCTCTGGAAACATTGCCCTTCAAACCGGAACACAGTAATGTTTGCACATTACTGCTTGGCGGTAGAATAACTGGAAAAGGTGTGGTACTTCCCCAGGCGGACTCTGCCAAGAGTCCTACCACTACTAGTTTGCACGAGAGACTCTTCCAAAGTGGTAAAATGTGTCCCCCTTGTAACTTCTAAAATAAGAGAATAACAAAACTAAAAAAAAAAATATGATGTACATTACCATGTAAACTATCAACGAATATTGGTTTGAATGAGATCTAGTAAGTAGTTTTATTTTAATACGTCAAAAATTCACTATTGTTAAAACACTTATTATAGTAACAACGAACTACATCAACTATTATATTATTTTACTTGCTACGGAAGCCTTCATGGGGGAGTCCGACTCGCACTTGACTACTTTTATTTGTAGTGAAAAGTAATGGGGTATGAGCCTGGTATGATGTTAAGTAACATTCTTGCCCATAACAACACAGTGACACGCAGCTATTGGAACATGAAGTATCATTTTTTACATGACATAAAATTTTATTTGGAGCCCTTAACCGGAATTTATTAGATCGTATTCGACGAGTGCCACAAAGCGAAGAACCTTCGGCCCGTGGCGGCGCTGAATCCTTCGAAGACGGGCTTGGCTGTGTTGCAACTGCAGATGTTGCTGCCCAATGCTCGCCTGGTCTACGCCTCCGCAACCGGCGCCTCTGAGCCGAAGAACATGGCCTATATGGTGCGCCTTGGCATTTGGGGCGAAGGGACACCCTTCCCTACGTTCAATGACTTTTTGCTGGCTGTCGAAAGAAGGTAGGTGATTGGAAGGAAGTTGCAGGAATTTACTGTTATTTTTATGTTTGACCGCTTATTACCTTACTTTTAACTCGGCCTAGCCTTTTTTATTTTTTTGTCAGATTGTTCCTTTATAGTACATTGTTACTTAAAATTATTAAATTTTGTAGTGACCCTTGGCAGAGTCCGCCTGGGGTAGTACCACGCCTTTGCCAGTTATTCTACCGCCAAGCAGTAATGTGCAAACATTACTGTGTTCCGGTTTGAAGGGTCAATGTTTCCAGAGAAATTACAGGGCTTAGAGATATAAGGTCTTAGATCTCTGGGTGACGAGCGCAGTGCAGTGCTAGGTAATGATTTGGACTCTTCATGTTCCAATAGCTGCGTGTCACTGTGCTGTTATGTGTCAGGCATGTTGCTTACCATCAGGCACATGTCCTGATCGTCTCGTCAGTCTTTATTTAAAAAACAATATCTTAATGACCAATACATTTTTTGATACTGCTCTATGTTGTGATGGTGTATTAATTATTAAAATATTTTATCTACATACTCTTGTACATGACAGTGTTTGCAATTTCAGTCTTTAAGGGATCTATCTACTTTTAAGGATGGTCTGTATGTCCTACCGAACTTTGAGCCAGGGAAAAAACGTGCTTGTGACTGCATTGTACGCTAGTCCTAACCAAAACCATGAAATAATTTCATTTACCATTTCTTTACCGTACCCGTACCGTACCTAACGAGTTCCTTGCAGTTCCAGTTTGTAAAATCAATGTTACTACAATATTCAAAGGGGTGTGGGCGCCATGGAGATCGTGGCGATGGACATGAAGCTCCGAGGGATGTACATCGCGCGGCAGCTCTCCTTCCACGGCGTCACCTTCAACATCGAGGAGGTGCCGCTCAGCGAGGCCTTCCGGGAGACCTACGACAAGGCCGTGGCGCTGGTGAGTCTCTTCATACTACCAGACCGTCTGGTCTAACGTCATGGACATGGAGCTGCGAGGCATGTACTACCGGGAGACCTACGACAAGGCCGTGGCGCTGGTGAGTCTCTTCATACTACCAGACCGTCTGGTCTAACGTCATGGACATGGAGCTGCGAGGCATGTACTACCGGGAGACCTACGTCAAGGCCGTGGCGCTGGTGAGTCTCTTCATACTACCAGACCGTGTGGTCTAACGTCATGGACATGGAGCTGCGAGGCATGTACTACCGGGAGACCTACGACAAGGCTGTGGCGCTGGTGAGTCCCTTCATACTACCAGACCGTCTAGCGTCATGGACATGAAACTGCGAGGCTTGTACATCGCACAGCATCGACGAAATTTGTGTCTTTTGGAAATATCATTAATCGCACCCGCAACTCCCATTTGGAAGATTCAGATTATCCGACTAATCTATACTAATATTATAAAGCTGAAGAGTTTGTTTGAACGCTAGGATCTCGGGAAGTACTGGCCCGGATTGAAAGATTATTTATCTATTGGATAGTCCATTTATCGAGGAAGGCTTTAGGCTATAGAAAATAACGCTACTATTAATAGAAGCGGAGCATGAATCAAGAATGTAACAAAATCGGGAAAAATTATTCCTTTTTAGGAGTCTTCGTACGTTTCGTGCTTTGACATGACACATGACAGCATGTGTCTAAGATTGCGTCATTGAATATCACAGATTACAAACCTCTGGAATATATGTTTTTTTTTTTTGCTAATCATTTTTTTTAATCTGAGTCGGTACAACCAATTTCCGACAGATGGCGTAGCAGGTAGCTGAAGAGGTGTTTTGTTTGAAAGCGATATTCTCAGGAATGGCTGAACCGATTTCAGTCATTCTTTCACCGTTGTATATGTACGGGATCCTGATGAGTGCTATATAATGTACCACGGGCAACGCCGGGGCGGACATCTAGTATTACATATAAATGAAAATGTTTAGATGTTTGTAGCTCACGTCGGAAGGATCGGATGGACTTGAAATTGGAACGTAAGTAGTTTCTAGTACATAAATAATTGGCAGTCATCGGAACTGCCGATAGAAGTGATAAATTATAAAATCAGAATTTGAGAGCTTACTTTGGAAACTACGGAAACCGGAACGTGAAACCGGAGGGCGTGGCTACGAGCATGGCCATCTAGAAATGTTGACGCATTGCTAAACGGCTAATGGGAAATGCTCACGTATTTCTAGATGCCCAATGGCCATGGTCCCGAGTTTACGTGAAGGTTTCCCGGGCGTGACGCTAGAATTCAATTCACAGCCAGAACAGCCACAGAAAAATCTGTCTGTGCCGCGCCAAAAGAAGATTTTACTTCAATAAATGCAAGAATATCCCGTGGAAAGCATTGAACTCTTAAAACCGAAGAAGCGGCGCACGCTCCTCAACGATGGCGATGTAAAATCAGGTGACGTCTCCTGATTGAGATCAGTCGCAACGTGAGCGACAAATGGAGCGCATGTGTGCTAATAATTCAACGAATTATTATTTAAATTAATTGAATTATTTAATTTAAAATAATATTTTCTGTTGTAAACAATTCGGCATTTGTAAAAAGGGACAGATACACATGACGTGAAAGAGTGGGACACGACCAGCGAAATGTTGACTGCAGTGATAACGGCCAATGTTTACGTCACGGGCAACGCCTATTCCTTCTCTTTCACGCCAGTGTCTTTGTATGTCTTTCTATTCTTCTCGTAAAATATTTAAATAAACTTGTAACTGTGGTATGTATAGCTATCCCATTTCCATCTACTGCCAATTTGCTATGATGTCTTTGTCATTTATTACAACGTATCTCACGATGGAAGTGTAGTTGTGTGCACGTTGTGTATTTGTGTGAAATGTTCGCCACATTATGTTGATTTCATATTAGAACTTACCTCATCTTCCTTTCCTTAATGATATCGATGGTGTAAAGGGATCGCTACGAGGGTCAAACTGAAAGTTCTTAGAAAATCAAAAACTGATTACATTAGCCAGTTATTAGTTTTATTATATCTTTTCAAAATATTGTCCATTCACGTCAATACACCGCTGCATGCGATGGAACCACTGGGAAAAGCACTTTGCCCACTCGTCCTTAGGGGTCTCTTCAATGGCATCGCGATACGCAGCCACCGCTTCTTCAGCATTCATAAACCGCTTTCCTTTAAGTTTTTCTTTAATTTTTGAAAATAAATAAAAATCACAAGGCGCGAGGTCGGGGCTATACGGCGGGTGACCCAGTAATTCAACGTTTGATGTCGCCAAATAGTCGATCGTTCGCTTGGCGGTGTGCGATGAGGCGTTGTCGTGGTGAAGGAGGATCCTACTGCGAGGTCGTTTCTCTCGAACTTTTTCCAAGACAAGTGCCAAACAATTGGTAGTGTACCATTCTGCAGAAACTGTTTTTTTATCCTCTAACACAATTGTTGCGAAATGACCTATCCTTCCAAAGAACGAGGCCACCATTTTTTCCCCCGCACTTCGATCTCTCTTCACTTTAGTTGGCAACTCCTCGAAAGGAAACACCCACTGAGCAGATTGTCTTTTGGCTTCAGGATCATAACAGTAAATCCAGCTTTCGTCACCTGTTAGTATGTCGAACACAGCATTTGAGTCACCTCCGTTAAATCTTTCAATCATTTTACGGCACCAATCCACACGATGGAGTTTTTGAGCCTCAGTCAAATTATGAGGTATCCACCGGGCGCAAAGCTTCCTGACCGCTAAATGTTCGTGTAGGATTTTGTGCACTTGGCTCATACCGATGCCTAAGCTTGTCCGAATCTGCTGATAGGTCACTCTTTTGTCAGTCTCTATCATACGCCGCACAACACAGATGTTATCTTCAGTCGTCGCCGTAGAAGGCCGTCCCTCACGTAAATCATCAGTGAGATTAGTGCGACCACGTTTAAACTCATTAAACCAGTTGTAAACAGTCGCACGAGATGGGGCTTCATCGTGAAAGGCCAATCATAGTCTATCACATAACTTTCTTGTTGACTTAAATGACATCGAAAGTCATAAAAAATCATTGCACGAAAATTTTCTCGTGTTAAATTCATGTTGACGTGACACAGACAATTTTCAATTTGCCGCCAAATCGTAAAACAAATGACAAATGAATGAAGTATATACTCAGTAATATTGGCAAAGAGTTCTATTTTCAAATTATAGAATTATTTTTTTATTATATTGTTTATAAGTGGCCAGTTCTAAGAACTTTCAGTTTGACCCTCGTATGTCCCCGCAGTGGGTGGTCGCGCTCGGGATGTTCCAGTCGGGCCTGGAGCTGGTGAACCCGCCGCGGCGCTGGCGCAAGATCGTGTGGACGCAGTTCTGGGGCGCGCACCAGCGGTTCTTCAAGTACATGTGCATCGCGGCCAAGGTACCCCTACTCTTTGTTTCTAGACTACATGCCCGTGAACTAAATATGTGGCTCATATGAACCACCAGGACACCTATGTAGGGTGATACATTTCTCCTTGTCGCATGATTGTTGGACGGCGTTGCGGAATAATGGATTGGAAGAGGTATTGAAACTAAAAATTACATTTTAATTTCTAATTGTTATTTTTGTCGAAAAATTCATGATTTTCCGACGATTTCAGGGTAAATTTGGTCATTTGATTATGTACGGCACTTGCACTCAGTTGGACAGCTTTCAGGTGACGGAATAGTGCTGAATCTTATTATTTTATACCCTTCTATCTTACTACATGGGTCTCCTGGTGGTTCATATGACCCATACATTTTGTTCACGGCCCTGTAGTCTATTACTATAATAGGTTCACACTTGACCGCCATCTCGTCTCATGTTAAGCGACGATGCTGTCTACGATGGAACCTGCGGAACAAAAAAATCAGAGTAAGTTGCAACCCCATCAGGCCGCTTAGACCGATTCGGGATAACAGGAATGGTGACTAAAAAAACAACGTCACAACCTTCCCACTCCGGAATTTCGATGATCTATATCTTTGTCTATTTTAAATAATTTACGTATAAAAACACGTGCCCCATATTTTTCATGCTAAATGTGCGTTCTACTGTATATTACGTGGGGGAGTGTTAAGAGCGGCGCGTGCGCAGGTGTCGGCGGCGGTGGAGCGCGCGCAGGCGGCGGTGCGCGGGGGGCGCAGCGTCGTCATCGGGCTGCAGGCCACCGGCGAGGCGCGCGCGCGGGCGCAGCTGGCGCGGCCCGGCCGGCGCGGCGAGCTCGTGAGCAGCGCGCGGTGAGCGACTCTAAGCGCATGGAGCGATATTCAGCCGTACCGGCTTTCAGGTTGCGGGCCCGCGGTCCGAAGGGGGACATGACCCCCCCAATTCGTATATATTATGTTAAAAAGAAACAAATATCTAATAGTACATAGACTATTTTTATACGCGACAACTGGAACGCGAACTACGCGGGTAAAATCGTGGAGCCCTACTAGTAAAGTATTATTACTCGATTTATTGTATTTATACTGACGACACCACCCTTTATTTAGTTTGGTAGATAGAGTTGTGTATGAAATATCCACCCAAAAAAATAATTTAAAATGGTGCAAACATTACTGTGTTGCGGTTTGAGAGGAATGTTTCCGTTGAAATTACACGGCATAGAGGTATCATCTTGTATCACTGGGGGACGAGCGAAATGCTAGGTAATGATTTGATTTGACTATTCATATTTCGATAGCAGCGTGACGCTGCTACGAAATATGACGCGTGCTGTTTCTGGCGGGCCTGTTGCCATCAGACACAAGGTCCTCGCTTGTCCTGTCACTCTATAGTATAGAGCAGGGTAGGCGAACCAATGGCACGCGTGCCATTGATGGCACGCGACACAATATTTTAGGCACGTCGCCGATCATAAAACAAGTGTAAAAATGTGTTAAGTAGGTATATTATGACGATCGAACTAATCTGCAAAAATAATCTGAAAGTCAAAATTATTTGATGGCACGGCAATGACCCCATTAAACAATTTTTTAGAAAAAATGGCACATTGATGCACAAAGCTTCATCTACCCTGGTATAGACTATCTAATATATAAAATTCTCGTGTCACAGTTTTCGTTGCCATACTCCTCCGAAACAGCTTGACCGATTTTGATGATTTTTTTGTGCTTATCCGGTATCTATGAGAATCGGCCAACATCTATTTTTCATCCCCCTAAATGTTAGGGGTAGTCCACCCCAAATTTTTTTTTTTTTTTGACAAAATTTTTAATTTCTATTTTTTTATGATACAACATCCAAAAATACATACAATCCTCAATTTCTCTCTTCTACAATCAACCCTTATTTTATTAGGAAATCATTTATATGGCAAAACAACGTTTGCCGGGTCAGCTAGTATAGTATAAAAAAGAGTTAATAGTACATTACTATTAAAAGTTGTTTCAAAATTGATATAACGGTCGTTTCAGAGGCGTGTTCCAGAATTTGGTGGAGAAACAGTTCCCGGATCCGGACATCATGAAGGAAGACGACGGTGAGTACTCCATGCATGTGCAGTTCCATTTGTGAACTTAATATCGGCTTCATTAACCTCACCTTTTAGTTCATTCTAAAATAATCAGAGTTAAACAACATAAATGTATGAGTGGGAACATTTAAGCTATAAACAGTTTTCACTGGTGAAACAAAAGAAAATAATTTAGTGTGATCTTACTTTAACCAATTACTATCAAGAGCGTTTCCAGACGATTCTAACTATATCGTTTGCTTACAAATATAGCATTTACTGCGATCGGCACGTAACTGAAGAAATGTAAGTGATTATTCAATTTGTTTTTAGCCGGTAATTTGACGGTAGGACGCTTGCGGCGTGTCCGCGGCGGTCGCTAATCGCTAGTAGGCACTTAACAATGGATTCATGTGTAAATAAATAGCACCGATAAGTAAACTACAAAACTCAAGCTTACATAATTTCCGATATTTTTTCACCATATATTTTCAATTGATTTTCAGTAAAGGTAGTAGACAAAGCTGTAAAAATTTTGTTAGTTCAAAAACGTGTGGTGTACAATATTGATATGATTGGGGAGTATCAGCGAATTACAGATTTTAAAGAATAGATTTCGTATCTTACTCCTGTGGTACCCAATAAAGCGGTGGTTCCCAGAGCCGCCGGCGCCGGCCGCGATACGGGACCGGACGGAGGAGATGAGGGAGGAACTGCTTCTGAGGATGTCGGAGTTGGCCGGGCGGCTGCCGCCCAACGCCCTCGACGAGCTCGTGCGCCGGCTGGGCGGGCCCGCGCGCGTGGCCGAGGTACCGCGCCCACACACACCACGCTATACATGTAGTGAAACACACGTAGCTGAACACTGACTTTATTTCCATACAAATAGTTACATAGACGGTAGACTTATAGTCATACCGTCATTAATATACAACAATAAGGAAATACTACCACTACTTCATCACCTTTGGTCTTGGGAGAAACGCCGATAAAGTCTAGACACAGGTAGGACTGTCACAAAAATGCTTATTACCAAAATAAAAAAACTCGGTGTTCGGAAAACCGGTATTTTCGGATAATCGAACTATCTACAGTACCCGGCGATAAATATTGCACATCGACACCTGGAAAGAGACAATCGGCCAACTTCGGCTTCGTAGAGCGTCATCTCTGTCGCACGAAATACAAACTACAGTCCGGACAATTAGGAGCTGTTAAAACAATTTTAATTTGCTTCTTTTAATTATTATTTTTATTCTTAGTATAAAATACACCAATTTTTCTATAAGTGATGGCTTTAGGTTCGGGGAAAAAAATAAAAAAAATATGTTCACATTATGTTTACGTATGTAATTACTTAATTTAATTAATTTGCGTATGATGGCTTTAGGTTCGGGGAAAAAAATAAAAAAAATATGTTCACATTATGTTTACGTATGTAATTACTTAATTTAATTAATTTGCGTATGATGGCTTTAGGTTCGGGGAAAAAAATAAAAAAAATATGTTCACGTTATGTTTACGTATGTAATTACTTAATTTAATTAATTTGCGTATGATGGCTTTAGGTTCGGGGAAAAAAATAAAAAAATATGTTCACGTTATGTTTACGTATGTAATTACTTAATTTAATTAATTTGCGTATTTTACGAGGTATTCCATTCGTTTGAGACTTACATCGTGCTTTTCCATTAAAACTTTTCGATTATCTTCCATTTTAGTGAACTGAAATCCCATCTCGTGAAGTATTTTTCTCGACGTCTTTCCAGACCCATTGTAATTAATAGCTTCAGATAATTTAGCTTTTAATGATTGTATTGTTGGCAGTTCATTAAATCGTAAGTGAAAATCATACACCATTCTTCGAACAACATCATAATTTATTTATTTATTCAGGTATACAAAACAGAATACAGTTAAAACTTAAATATATAACATGTACAATTTCATTAAAGACGTCATACATAATCAAAATCGTCCATATCCAAACGAAATTGCTTTTTTGGTCTCCCTTTTTTTGGAGTACTAAACTTAATTTCAGTAGAATGTGTTTCAGTACTGACTTCGTTTAATATATTGTTGAAAGTTCTTCTTGAAATTCCACTGGCATTTGCGACTCGCGCTTAAACCTTCTTAAAATAACAACTTACATTTTATTTAATCTTCATTTTTTTTAATCTGTCAGCTTCGGTTACAAAATATTTATAAACATTGTAGATAATTTGGCGTGACTGACCTCGTAAAGGTTTTCCTAAAGATGCCATATTACAAATTTAAATTATTTAAATTTGGGTGTGTTAACAACTCTATACATGTGGGATCGATGGTTATAGCAATAAAAAGATAGATCTTCTTGTAGTTTCTTTTATTTTTACTTCTTCCAAAATCGCAATAATGTACACCGGTGATGGCCGTTCTAATGTGCCTCCCATCTTCCTTCTCTCTCACATCCTCTTCCCTTTCACTCACACTCAGTTGCGTTCATAAATCAGTCATCCGTCATCATTACATGCGTTCACAATCGTTCCCACACTCGGCCGTCCTGATATCATGACTGTCCTCAGTCATGCTGAAGTTATACATACAATATTTTAGACCTACACTCTTATTATATAACCTTAACTCATATTTAACTTAGGAACTAGACATAACATCTTACTTCTAGACTTATGAATACAAATCATCATCAGTACAATGAGAAAAAAAAATCTAGGTATAGGTAACTTTAAACTGTGCCATCCTTGTAGGTAACATAATCTAAACACATACACATCATATGAATACATCATAACACATCCATCATAATACATTCAATTTAATTAATAAATCAAATAGGTATCTTTTCCTAATGTGTTGGCCAAGGTTTCATGTAATCAGCTGATGTGGAGGTTTTGTTTGGACCTTCAGCAGCAGAATCTGTTTTCGTTACATCATATCTATCATTCCTCTTAACTTTAGTTACACAATATGGTCCTAAATACTTTGGTTTTAACTTCAAACAGCTTCCATATTGGGTACGTTTTATAGCTACCAAGTCTCCAACATTGTACTTCCAACTGTCTTTTCTGTTCTTGTTGTAATTTCTAATATTTTCTTCTTGAACTTTCAATATCTGTTCTTTGGCCTTCATCCTGAGTTCATCTCGTTGTACCATGAAACTATCCACTTCTTCTTGCTGTATTAAGTCATAGATTTCTTTATCGTTGTTCTTCATTTTCACTCCAACTAGAAGCTCGAACGGTGAAGTACTTATGCTCCTGTGAAAAGTACTATTGAGTGCACGTTGTACAGAACTGACATGACGATACCATAGTGATGGTTTCTCTATACACATCTTAGTAAGTACTGAGATAATAGTGCGGTGCACCCTCCACTTGTCCGTTTGCTCTTGAACTCCTGTTGTGATTTTTACATGCTCTATGCCTTGCTCTAAGCAGTATTCTTGAAATTCATTGCTGGTGAATGCCGTGCCTCGATCAGTTATAAATCTCATAGGGTTGCCAAACATTTGTTGATGGACTCTTATCTTATCCACCACTTCCTTGGCTGTCAAGCCTTTTGTTGGGAACAACCATACAAATTTTGTAAACCCATCAATGACTGTAAGTATGTAGTTATACTGCTTCTTCGTCTCAGACATTGGTCCTATATGATCAAGGTGTATTGTATGTAGAGGCATCTCGCCTTTGTCGATGACATGCAAAAAGCCTTCCTTCTTACCAGCCTTACTAAGTGCTAGCAGACAGGGTATGCATGCTGAGATGTACTCTTGTACCTTGTTGTCCATATTCTTGATATAATAACTCTTATTAATTGCTTCAGTTGTCTTCTTTTTTGAAAAATGACCATTCGAGTGGGCTTTTTCTATTATAGCCAATTCCATACTCTTTGGAACGACTAGCAGTTTCTCATTTCCTTTGTACAGCAGTCCATTGTCCAAGTAGTAGTCTGCATAGGGTTTTTCCTTCAATATTGTAGAGATAGCCTTCAAGCCTTCATCATTCTCCTGAGCTCTTCGTAGGTTCTCGTGTATTGTTGTGACTACTCCAACATATGCATAACGACTTAATGCATCGACATGTCTCATTGCACTTCCAGCACGGTGCTCTATCACAAAATCAAATTCCTGCAGAAACATTGCCCATCGTGCCACCTTAGGTGTCAAATCCTTCTTCTTGAGTGTTAATTCAAATGCTTTGCAATCTGTAACAATTTTAAATTTTATTCCAAACAAATAAGGTCTGAATTTCTTTACCCCTTCTATGACTGCCATAGCCTCCAACTCATAACTAGAATATTTCTCTTCACATGCAGTAGTCTTTCGGCTCATATAATAGATAGGATGTAATTCATCATTTTCATGTTGTTGCATAAGTATAGCCGCCAATGCACGACTTGAGGCATCTGTGTGCAACTCAGTGCGTAGTCTCGGATTAAATATTTTCAGAACAGGGTTTCTCGTAAGTTTCTGTTTTAGTACTTGAAAAGCTTCTTGTTCTCGTGGTCCAAATACAAATGGCACATCTTTTTCGTCAAATCTGTCAATGGGCTTGCTATCAGAGCAAAATCTTGTATGTATCTTCTGAAATATGATGCCAAACCAACAAAACTTTGTACCTGCTTCGTTGTCCGTGGTTCAGGAAACTTTATCAGGGCTTCAGTCTTTTCTTCAGATGGTCTCACTTCACCATTTTGAATTTTGTGTCCGAGAAAAGTAATACTAGTTGTTACCAAGTTTGCTTTTTTCCAATTAATCTTCAGCCCATACTCTGAGGCAACTTTCAGAACTTCTGTTAATCTTTCTAGTGCTTCTTGCTCATGTTTCGCTGGAATGAGAAGGTCGTCAATGAAAATTAAAATCCAACCCCTTGCCATCAGATCACGGAATATCACAGAGATAAATCTCATAAAGTAATTTGGACATATAGACAATCCAAAAGGTGCCTTCAAAAATTCAAATTGACCATAATGACTCACAAAGGCTGTATACTTCCTTGACTCGTCGTTGACTTTAAGGTGAAAAAACCCATCTTTTAGGTCTAACACACTAAATACTCTTGCATCACATAATTTATCAATATAGTCATCAATCAATGGAATAGGATATTCATCTTTTAGAATATATTTATCATTTAATTTTCTGTAGTCTACGCAAATTCTACATGAACCATCTTTTTTACGCACAAGAACTAAAGGACTGGCATATTCTGAATAACTCACCCGTATTATTCCATCCTTCAACCACTTGTTCAACTGTTCTTCAACTTCAGCTTGTTCTTTCAGGGAAATACGTCGTGGATTGAATTTGACAGGTATATCGTCTTTTACCATAATCTTCATCTCGATCGGTGCTTCCTTGGTTTGCAATGGTTGGTAATTGGAGACCAACTGTCGAACCTCACGTCTCACAACTGGATCTTTGATGTGAACTACGCATGGAAAATCAGAATCACACTTAACCTCACAGTTACACATTAAACAACTCATCCAATCGCAATCTTTCGGCATAAACCACACAGAACTTTCTTTCATCAACAACGTAATACCTTTCAAAAAATCGTTACCAAGTATTACCTTGAATGGCATGGTTTCCCTGAAATGATATAGAACTTAACATTAATGTATTCGCTATTGTCTATCGTAATATTTAGCGTTACACTTCCGAACGATCGCACTTTCGTGTAGCCTAAACCGGTAAACGTAATGTTCGATGTTTTATCGCATTCCGACATACTAAGTTCATTGTAAAATTCGTCCGACATTAGATTTAAATCGCAACCCGAATCTATTAGCGCACTCGCAGTTTTTCCGCATATATTCACTGATTTTAGTGGTTTTTCCCGTGGTAGTTGTTCGCCGGTAGGTTTGTTTACATCGCCATTACTGCCGCCCTCTTCATGATTGGACTCCATCTTCACGCTGCAGCCAATCACAGCCAAGCTTTGTCGTTCAGTGTAGCCAACATCATAACTCGATTGACTTACGCATGCCTTCACTTCGGTTGCCGCCAAGTAAACTTCACTCTGAACTTCGTCGTGTTCGCTGCTGGTAGCGCCGCCTTGCGTCGAGTTGAAGAAAGCCTGCTTCATTGTTCTTGGTTGTTCAGTAGTGCCAACCTTATGTCTTTCGACTGCACCCGAAGTTTTCCGAACGCCCGTTGAATGAGATGCGTAACTTGTCGAAGTCTTAGAATTTGCCGCCGCCATTTTCTTTAGTGGGCAATGCATTGAAATATGCTCAAAATCATTGCAGTGAAAGCACTTTTGCCCTGCGATTGATGCGGACAATCTCCTGATTTATGGCTTTTCTCCACAGCTAAAGCACCTGATATTCGTGTTTCTCGTCGTGACTCCACCATCGTTTCTACTGTAGGTCGGCTTGCTACTGCGCACTTCTGTGGCTGATTTTTCTTGTAGGCTTCGTATATTTTAAGTTTTTCTTTTAGGTCGGCGTACGTCGTGACCCCGTAGAGCATGATTTTGTTTATTTCAGCGTCTTGAATGCCTTCTATTATATATTTCACAGCCACGTAGTCCGGCATTTTCCTCGTTTTCCTAACTCCTTCATAATGAATAGATACTCAAGACAGGTCTCATTTTTTGCCTTCTTCCGGGCACTCATAATTTCGTGGATTCGTTTTTGATCTATTGTATCCGTGAACTCCTTCGAAATAGCCGCCTTCAGCTCCGTCCATGATCTATAGTTTGTTTTTTCAGCTCGTAGCCATAGCGCCGCAGTGCCGCACATCGATCTTCTTGCCACCAAAAGTTTCTGTGTCTCGGTCCATCCAAATATTTCACCATTGTCCTCAATCTCTTGTACCCATGTACTAACCGTGTAGCTCCCATCTTGACCACTGAATTTCGGTACTAACTGTTCCGCCATGTGCATCATTGAGCTGCCGAAATCGCCGCGTTCCGCCGTTTTCGAATGCGAAGCGTCTTGAAAGTCGTCATTGTCCTTGTCCTCCGTCATCGTAGTCGTATATTGTGGGTTGTGCGTGCAGATTCTTCGTAATCCGTATATAATATTTTATCTAAGTTCGTAATCTCGTTCGTCGTTCGTCGTCGTCGTCGTCGAGGTTAGAACGCCACACTTTCGTCGTCGTCGTCGGTGGTACTTTTTGGCTTTATTGCTAAACCGAATCCCGGAGGGGCCCCCCAAAATGTGGGATCGATGGTTATAGCAATAAAAAGATAGATCTTCTTGTAGTTTCTTTTATTTTTACTTCTTCCAAAATCGCAATAATGTACACCGGTGATGGCCGTTCTAATGTGCCTCCCATCTTCCTTCTCTCTCACATCCTCTTCCCTTTCACTCACACTCAGTTGCGTTCATAAATCAGTCATCCGTCATCATTACATGCGTTCACAATCGTTCCCACATACATATATTTTGAACTGGACGCGACCGCACTCTATCGCACTTGAACAACGACTGACAAAACGTCACATAGGTAATGTGCGACAGAGATAATGTAAGTACTACGAAGCCGACATCAGCCGACTGTCTCCCTCCAAAGGCCGATGTGCAATACTTATCGCCGGGTACTGGTATGTGTTTTGATTCAGTCATACATATTTACGGGCAGGTTAATGGATACTATATTCATTTAATATGTAAATGATATTCATCATCATCAGCCGCAAGACGTCCACTGCTGAACATAGGCCTCCCCCCTTGATTTCCACAACGATCGGTCCTGCGTAACCTGCAACCAGCGGTTTCTAGGGACCTTTGTGAGGTCATCTGACCATCTAGTTGGGAGGCCGTCCAACACTGCGTCTTCCGGTTCGTGGTCGCCACTCGAAAACCTTTCTTCCCCATCGGATGTCAGTTCTGCGAGCGATGTGGCCTGCCCATTGCCACTTCAGCTTGCTTACTCTTTGAGCTATGTCGACCACTTTCGTTCTTTTGCGAATATCCTCGTTACGGATTCTGTCGCGCAAAGAGACTCCGAGCATAGCTCTCTCTCCATAGCTCGCTGTGTGACTTTGAGCTTCGTTATGAGGCCCATTTACATATTATGCACTGTATATCTTTAATAACAAAGGAATTAAACAAAAAAAACTGTAGTCGTAGGGACTGCCGATAGAAGTGTAAACTTATAACTCAGTATTTGATGTTACACTTTGGAAACTACGCGAGTGAAACCGGAGGGCGATGCTAGTCTGGAATAAAGCTCCATTGTCACCTTCTAACATGACCATGGTCTTCTAGAAATGCGTTAGGATTGGTCCGAAGGTTTCTTACATTTACGAGCGTGACGCTTGAGCTCAATTCACAGCCCACGACCAATCCGTGTGTGATGCGCCAAAATAGTTTTTCACTCAACAACGCTTCATGGGTGGAGAGGAGGACGTGGCCATCATATCCGGAGCGGCGTCGAGCAGTATCTCCTGCAGAAGAAGAAGTTAGTCTTTAATTGCCTAACTGAACTGAATTCCCTAGCTTGAACGAGCTGAGCGAGTGTCGTGGTAAGACGTCACGCGCACCGCTCACTTTAAAATTCTATATTTTGGAAACTAATTGACGTATTGAAATAATTCTGTACGAGTATTTATTATTTTGAACGAAAAATACAGAAAGCTAACATTCAAAATTGGTGAACATTCTCCATTACCGTATATGCCCAACAACTTCATCACTTTTATCAACACAAACACAAAAAATACAACTCAAAAGTTATTTATCTATTGCATTTTTTAAGAAGATCTATCGAGACGAATAATAATACTTTAAACTGTCTCTCGATCTCGCCTGACATTCTTCTGATACCGTTCCACTGCTTCATCACACATACTGGTCATCGTCAAACCATCATACGTCATCAGTACGTCTTGTTACGTACACATTTTGACGTGACAAGTTCTTATAAATTGGTTTGCCGGGTGACACTTCAAGAAACTGCGTTACGCTCCGCTCACTTTATGCGCTCACAACGAGAGCGAGTGAGAGGCACGCGTCCCTTCCACTCGGGCATGGTTAGCCCGCCTAAGAGCGAGAGAGACAGACATAAAAAGTGAAAGGCACGCGTCCCTTCCGTAAAATTATTTTACCACTCAAAGTCGTTGTAACGTAAAACTTTCGCCCGTATACCGACTTTACAGGCAACCAATTTTTTTACCATCAGATGACGGGTCGCAAATATCGCGTCGTGGAAAACAACGGTCAGTTCGTATACGAGAGTAGATCCGAATCGGACACTCCGCTGGAGATACTCAACCTGACGGAGAAGCAACGCTTCATGGACGGGGAGAAGGACGTGGCCATCATATCGGAGGCGGCATCGAGCGGGATCTCCCTGCAGAGTGACAAGAGGTTAGTTACTCCATAACTCCCCAACTTTTTTTTGTAGTGACAAGACGAGCAGAACATGTTCCTGATGGTAATCAACATGCCTGTCAAATAACAGCACAGTGACACACAGCTATTGCAACATGAATAGTCCAAATCATTACCTAGCACTGCACTCGTCATAAGGTGTTTCATCTCTATGTCCTGTAATGTCACTGGATACATTGTCCTTCAAATGGGAACACAGTAATGTTTGCACATTAATGCATGGCGGTAGAATAACTGGCAAAGATGTGGTACTTCCCCTGGAGGACTCTGCAAAGAGTCCTATCACTGCAAAGTAACTGCAGTTCGTTGCCTACACCTAGCGCCGTCGGTCACTACTGGCCGTGACCCACTTCTGACTTATAAATAAATATTAATAAATATTGGTGGACAATTCACACACAACACCATCTGACCCCAAACTAAGCAAAGCTTATTTAATTGGATAACGGGACACTCACGTATATACGGTCGGTCAATCCGACTAGAGTTTCGGCCGCGTCCGGCGGCCTTTTTCAAGGACAGTGCACGCGCGCGACGGCTGACCGTTTGGCACTCTTTCTTAACTTTTCAACCCGTTTCACTTCACTTAGTCCTACCTCCCCGTAGAGGTTGACAATTTTAGTATTAAAATTAACATGGTTGTTCCACATATTTAATTGGATAACAGGACACTCACGTATATACGGTCGGTCAATCTGACTCGAGTTTCGGCCGCGTCCGGCGGCCTTTTTCAAGGAGAGTGCACGCGCGCGACGGCTGACCGTTTGGAACTCAAAGCTTAAGCAAAGCTTGTACTATGGCGGCCAGATAGCTGATATAATAATTATATAGTTGTAAATACATACTTATTATACATACTCGTAGAAACACCCAAACACAGTACAAACATTTGAATTCATCACACAAATATTTGCATTGGGTGGGGATCGGAACCCAGGAGCCTCGGCTTCGCAGACCGAGCTTCTACCCACTAAGCCACAAGGACAGTCAACCTTCATTGACACTTATAACCTTCCATTGAGGAACTAATCTATCAGTGGTATTAGTAGTGCACAAACCGCACCCTTCTCGCTCGTTTACTCATGAGGGAGCTACTTAGGCAATTTCCATACATAGGGTTGTGATGTTATTCATCGGGCGAGATGTGATACAAATGATTCTTATTTTGTCTGCAGAGTTAAAAATCAGAAGCAACGAGTTCACATCACTCTGGAACTGCCGTGGTCCGCCGACAGAGCTATCCAGCAGTTTGGTAAGTTAGTTTGATTTTGGCGTCTTTATAAACACAACTTAAGATGACTTGAAATTTGTCCGGTATTACGATTTTAGATAGGTAACCATTTTTAAAACTAGATGGAATTAAAATGTTCAATTACAATTCAGATACTCGATTGTCAAGGAGTACCTATATCATATTTCTTACTTATTTTGATAAAAGCGAGAGTTTGGATGTTTGTTTTTTTTTTTAACTATAATAGGTTCGCACTTGACCATCATCTCGCCAGATGTTCAGCGATGATGCGATCTACGATGGAGCGTGCTTACCTTGAAGACACCGATTCACTCTCGATTTGAAGACACCAAGATTGTAACCATCGGGGAAAACTCAGGCAACGCATTCCACAACCTAGACGTTCTTATCACAAACGTGGAGCCAAATCTCTTCGTTCGCGTTTTTTGGAACATCAACCATGAAACGATTCGGTTGGGAAGTTCGGACGAGCCTGATACAGATGGGATTAAAATTTAGAACGCAGATAGTTTATAGTCTGGAGTAACACGTAGACTTTTACTTTACTTTGGCTTTACTTTTTCGCGCGGGGAAATAACTGGAAGGGGAACCACGTGGGCGAAAACGTGGGATGCTTTTAGTTAGTACAAACGTTTTTTAACCCCCGACCAAAAAAAAAGGGTGTTATAAGTTTGACGTCGATGTCTGTCTGTCTGTCTGTCTGTCTGTCTGTCTGTCTGTGTGTGTGTGTCTGTCTGTGGCACCGTAGAGCTCAAACGGATGGGCCGATTTCGATGCGGTTTTTTTTATTTAATAGTTAATATCCGTGCGGATGTTCTTAGCTATGTTTGGTTAATATAAATTCAAGATGGCCGCCGCCACAAAATGGCGGACAAAATATTTCTTCACGACCTACCTCAATATGGGTATTAAATGAAAGGGCTTGACTAGTAGAATACTATAAACTATAAAAAAACAAATCCAAGATGGCCGCCACCACAAAATGGCGAATTATATTATTTTTTTCACTACTACCTCAATATGGATATCAAACGAAAGGGCTTGACTAGTAGAATACATTGCACTATGACGAATTTCAAATCCAAGATGGCCGCTTCCACAAAGTGGCGCAATACATTGCTTTTTTTCACAACTCCCTTAATATGGGTATCAAATGAAAGGGCTAGTAGAATGTTGTACGGATAACAAATCTGAGGTAGTCGGGGGTTAGTCAAATTTTGTTCTTGTTATCTACGTCATTTGCAGTGGTAGGGATCTTTGCAGAATCCGCTTGGGGAAGTACCACACCTGAAGCAGTAGTGTGCAAACGTTACTGCGTTCCGGTTTGAAGGGCAATGTTTCCAGAGAAATTACTGGGCTAAGGTATAAAAGACCTTATATCTCTGGCTGACGAGCGCAGTGCGCTAGGTAATGACTTGGACTCTTCATATTCCAATAGCTTCATGTCACTGTGTTGTTATGGGCACGTATGTTGCTTACCATCAGGCACATGTCCTGCTCGTCTTGTCACTCTATACTATAAAAAAAACCGTATATGTCTTTTCGAGTTTTATATCGGAGTGTTGTCATCAGGTCGCACGCACCGATCGAACCAGGCGAACGCGCCGGAGTACGTCTTCCTGATCTCGGACCTGGCGGGCGAGCGGCGCTTCGCCTCCACGGTGGCGAAGCGCCTCGAGTCGCTGGGTGCGCTCACACACGGCGACCGCCGCGCCACCGACACTCGGGATCTGAGCCAGTTCAATATTGAAAACAAATTTGGTAAGTTTACGTAAAACCTCTCAAAATGTAAATATAATAATAAAATCTATTTTCTATGTATGCATTTAAAATGTTTAAGTATTCTGATTTCTGGCTCCCATAGCACAGGCCTTGCTTAAAGCCGGGCCACACAGAGGCGGGAGCCGCGAGAAAGCGATCCGATAGCGATCGAGTGCAAAGCGATAGCGGTCCGTATCAGCGGCCCGCCGCGGGCTGCGGGCAGTAGCTCTGTGTGACAAGAGCTACTGCCCGCAGCCCGCGGCAGGCAGATGGCGAGAACACAGCCGGTGTGACACCAAAAGCGATCAAATTGCTCACGACCTTACGTTGTAAAAAAATACAACTCGTGAGATCGGATCGCGATCGCTACGCGAACGCTCTGTCCTGTGTGACAGCTTGTACTGACTACCGTAGAATACAGCGCCCGCGCCGGCCGTCCGTCGCGCGTCCTTCCCGCGAAGCATGGCGAAGCGATCTCTTGTTTGTCGTCGCGATCTTGTCGCGCGGGAAATCGCATCGCGCCGGATCGCTCCTGCTTCCTATGTGTCAGGTTGCATACAAATTCGAATATTACAAAAATTCCCGTCCCGGATCGCGATCGCTTTCTCGCGGCTCCCGCCCCTGTGTGACCCGGCTTTTAGTTTGGGGCTAGATGGTGTTGTATGTGAAATAAAATAAATAAATAAATATTGGTGGACACTTCACACACAACACCATCTGACCCCAAACTAAGCAAAGCTTGTGTGATGGCAGCCAGATAGCAGATATAATACATATATAGTTTTAAATACATACTTATTATACATAGAAACACCCAGACACAGTGCAAACATTTGAATTCATCACACAAATATTTGCACTGGGTGGGGATCGAACCCACGACCCTCGGCTTCGCAGGCAGAGCTACTACCAACTAAGCCACCAGGCCAGCCAAATGTCCACGTATTTATTGTTTATTTATTAAGGATCCCATATCTGAGAACCGTGGTTGGAATACTTCCGATGCCTCCCAAGTAAGTTGTTGTATCTTCAAAATCGTGATTTTACAGGAGAGCATTTCAAAGATTTACATTGGATAGAAATTGTCATTTCTTATAAAATTTTGTTAAAACAAAACACCAAATTGTACAAATATATAACAAGAAATGTCGATTTGAATGTAATGTTTTTTGTTTGGAAAAAGCTCTCCTATAAAACACGACTTTGAAGATATAACAACTTACGTGGGAGGCATCGGTCAAGTATTCGAAAAACACATAATTTAAGCATCAATAGGAGCAGCTACATCAATTTAGGTATAAGCTGTTGGACAAATAAATTGACTTTCGAAAGAAAGAAAAATTTAAAATGACTTGGAGTAATCATAATAATAATCTTTATTTCGTAAATATTATTTACATGGCAAACGTATAAATAATAACTAGTATTACAGTGATCTGTGAAAATAATGTCAGGTTGCATTTGTCTAACTTTACATAAGTAAACATTAATACTCAACAAGAGGAATCTTGTTTCAACACATTTAATTGTACTTGAGCTATCGCTTCAAGGAACTCCTTGAGGCTATAAAAAGTCTGAGTATTCTTAGACATTGTAAAAGCTTTCGACTCTGTAACTATTAGTTGGTACTTAATAGTTCTATAACTATTAATTGGTTCTTAGTAGGTAGGTGGTTAGAAAGTCTCGCACTAAAGTAGTAAAGTATATCGTCATGATATATCTACCGATAGTAAATTACCCTTACGCTATGGAGTCAACAACAACATCAACAACCTCCTTATCTATGTATATGGATGATCTAAGCATCACCTCAATAGCGATAGATGGGTATCTCATACGGAAATTACAACCATGATATTAGTTTTTTATGATGTAACTTTATTGGTCTGCGTGTGTCTTGTAGGTCGCAGCGCTCTGAAGCACGTGCAGCGAGCAGTGAGTGGTAAGGATGCTCCGCTAGTGGCGCCCCCAGCGGACTACCCGGGCAATTTCTTGCGCGACGCGGCCGCCGCGCTCGCCGACGTCGGAGTCAACCTTAACCGCGACAATGTGAGTAACATCACAAGACAAAACAAAACATAAACATTTAGACCTTTGCCAGTTATACTACCGCCAAGCAGTAATGTGCAAACTGCCGTAAGGAACTCTGTTCCAATATAACTAGGGTCTATTTTTTTTTTTAAATAAAGAGGTACGAGACGAGCGTGACATGTGCCTGATGGTAAGCAACATGCCAGCCACATAACAGCACAATGACACGCTGCTATTGGAATATGAAGAGCCTAAATCATTTACCTAGCACTGCACAGCGCTCATCACCCGGAGGTATAAGGTATTTTATCTCTTAGCCCTGTAATTTCTCTGGAATCATTGCCCTTCAAACCGGAACACAGTAATATTTGCACACTATTATAAAAAAATAATATTTGCACACTACACTGCTAGGCTGCGTGCTAGGCTTCAAATAGATGCGTTTCACTGGACTGTGGCTTGTTAGTTGACGTGGTCCGTACGTGTGCGCAGGAGACGGTGAACATCCAGCGCTTCCTGAACCGTCTGCTGGGCGTGCCGGTGCGGCTGCAGAACGCCATCTTCCGCTACTTCAGCGACACCTTCGTGTACATCGTGGAGCAAGGTAGCCTACAGTGACAGCCTAATTTTTTTGTTTGCCCAGAGAAAATATCTATTTATAAAAATTTTATGTTGGTTTGTGTACGCTTCAAAAACTCAAAAAGTTCTGCACCGATCGAGCTGAAATTTTAGAATGGTATATAATCCGCATCAAGGATTGTTTTTATCTAATTTATGCATCACAATGTGCCACAGCGAAGCGTGGCAGGGTACAGTTAGTTCTTTATGAATTCCACCCGGCTTCAGGATTAACCGGGTGGATATGTGGGATTGTCAACTAGATTAGCAGCCTACCCACTAAAATCCTGGGGTGTTTCGTCCGTGCGCCTGTTTCCAGGAGCTATAGGAACGATTTCGCACTCTTCTAACTTGCGAGCATTGAATGTATCAATGCTGCAAGACTGAGATCGTTTCCCGCAGTTCCCCGTGCTAGGTATTCCACCAACTTGACAGCCTGTCTCAACCATTCACTACCTATTTAACCGTTGGCGTTGTAACGTCTTACTTCTGAATCCTGCAACAATATAGCGATTTCGCGCAATATCAATCGGCGCACGGACAAACGAAGAATTTAGAACACAGCTTCGACCTGTGCGCATTCGTTTTTGTTTCTGTTTAAAAGAGATTGTTTCTAATGGTAGTCGGTAAGAATGTCTTCTTGCTCTCTAAAATGATGTGGGAACGACATCAAAATAGTTGGGAACATTTTCAACCCAATTCTAGTAGTCTCATATTATGGTTGTTTGGGACGCAGCTAGTAATGGACTGGACATCGCCATTTGCCATTTAGGCTGTGAGCTTCCACTATGCCCGCATTTCTGTCCCTCTCAGGACAGTGAGGCCAAAAATTATTACATGGGTCACATCTGCGTATTAGCGCTCAGGCGGCGAGAGATCACCAGCGGCCTTGCCTTTTCCAGGTGATTTTAAACCGAAATCCTAATAGATAGTCTATATAAAAAATATAGACTATCTATTAGGATTTTGTTTAACACATTCGCTGCTAGACAGTTTTTAATAATAAGGTGTTTTTACTGAAATAACACGCCAGTCGCGGCTAGCCGCACTCGCGTTGCATCGTGTAACGCGAGTACGGAAAACACGCAAGGAGTGTTTTACGCGCTAGGCGCGAGTAGCCGCACTGCTGTTTTTGGCAAAAAGTTTAACTTAATGAACTGGTTCTTTTTATCCTGTTCTCGTGTCCCCACAGCGAAGCGCTTGGGCCGGTTCGACCTGGGCATCCTGGACCTGGGCAGCGCGGGCGAGCGCGTGCAGCGCGTGCGCACCGTGCGCTTCCTGCGCGCGCACGCCACCGGCCGCGCGCCCGTCAGCCTGCACGTCGTGCGCTCCGAGGTGAGGGCGCCGATACCTGCACGTGCGACGGACCGGCTGGCATTTTTTTTAACTCTAAATGGAAAACAAACAGCTTTACACAATCAAAAAATTTAGAAGAGTAAAAACACTAAAGCCTAATACAGTTTTCACTGATAAAATAAACAGAAAGAAAAAATAGTTAACACAGATAGAACAAATGTAGCAACAAGTAGGTACCACATACGGGGAGCGAACAAACACATGTATCACTAGTTAGGAATTTACAAAATAAATATAGAATTAATCAAATTAATGGTTTACATCAATTAAACGTTTAGCTTTAAACCTGCGTTTTTTTTATAACAATTTCTTATTCTTTTCGTATTTATCCTTGGTTAAATCAAAGAACCGCCCACAAATTGCGTTGTTAAAAGTGCCTCATCGCGAACAAATCGACGCCTTTAGAATGAATAACATAAAAGTTTTGAAAAATGTGAATAAGAAATGAATTATTTCGATATTTTGCTTGATGTTTTTATTGAAGGATGCTACGGAGCACCTTAATAAATAACGGGTGCCTGTTTCAGCGCGGGATGACGTGGGAGGCGGCGCTGCACGCGCACGCGGAGTGCCGCGCGCCGGGCGAGGGGCCGCAACCGGGGCCACCTCTACACGCTCTACAGTCGCGCGCGCGGTGCAACCGGCAGCGGAACGCGGTGCTGTGCTGCGCGAGCGGGCCCGGAGCAGGCCGCAACCGGGGCCACACGCTCTACACGCTCTACAGGTACATATTACGTCCTTATAACTCTGCAAATATTGATCCTAACGTAAAAACGATCATGACCAAACTTGTGAGAAATTCAATTTCCAACATCTTTGGATACGACCATTTTTGCTCTAAAGTTGAAAATTAACGAGTTATTTCAGAAACACGAAAAAGATTAACTTTAAAACAAGATGGCGGCGAATCCTTTACCGGGATTAGTTAGAAAATCGAGACGATTATTTCTCTCTCATGACATCTCGTATGAGCAACGTTATACATCCAACCACCCTTCCCACCAGTCGTTTCAAAACAAAAATCGGTCCCTGAAATAGAAAAAAAAACAGGAGTTTTTTTTATTTAAATGTCTACCCCGAATGGACTACAAAGGATTAAAAGGACAAATGGCAAATGGTCAATTTTTTTTAATTTTTTTTATGAAGTAAAGAAGCACAAGACGTTGGCGTAATTGTGCTCACCAAACATATCACACTAACATAGCACAACGGGATGGAAGCCATAAATTAATAGACGATGAATCAGATGACATATATGATACAACCGATTAAAAGTTAAAAATGAAAAAAGAAGAAGACTTTATCAGCTGACTATTGTTATCATTGTATAAATTCAGACCAATGGAAACTGCGTTGCCAGACATATTGCATGCCTCTAGAAGAAGAGGCCACTTTGTATGGGTCAATTATTTAAATGTTTTGTATCATCTTATCTTACCTGCAAACAGCAATAAAGATGTTTGTATTTTGTAAAGATAGTTGAAGTGTAGCGTCGTTTGTCAGGCCGAACGTGGGCCAGGTGGCGCGCGCGGTGCCGCTGGGCGAGGTCGCGCGCGCGTACGAGCCCGCGGAGGCGCGCGCGGCCGAGCCGGCCTGGCGCGCGCAGCACGCCGCCGCGCTGAGCGCCTGCTCGCACCGCTACTGGCGCGGGGCCTGCGCCGCGCCGCACTGCGAGGTACCCTACATACACCTTCACACTCACTAAATACGACGGTCATTTGACTTATACTTGTAATGTGACGTGTACTTATACTTAGGCTTGTACTTCTTAGCCTTACATACTTAATGAAACCACACGATTTTGAGTTTATTTTTATTTTCAACATACTCTCCTCCGAGCTCAAAACACTTCTTCCGTCGACCCGATAAGGCCGTTTTAAAAAAAATCCTCGTCTAACTCATCTAACGCGTCCACGGCGGGTATGACCTCTTCATTTGTAAAATAATGTTGAGCTCCTAAAAATTTTTCAACTTTGGGAACAGATAAAAGTCGGACGCTGCTAAATCCGGTGCATATGGGGGATGAGGTAACAATTCGAAACCACATTTACCACACACCACACACACAGCCACATTTGCCACGAAGATTTCTGCCATGGATTGCACAGAGGTGTGAACGCGCGCATTGTCCTGATGAAACAAGACTTTTCTTCTCAATAAACCTGGACGGTTTTCTTTGATTTCTTGTCTCAAACGACGCAACAGGTTGCTATAGTAATCGGAGTTTATTGTTTCACCCTTTTTAAATAATCCACGAGAATTATACCCCTTGCATCCCAAAAAACGGATGCCATGACTTTGCCCGCCGATAAAACCACCTTTGCCTTCTTCGGAGTGGACGATCCTGCTCTTTTCCATTGTTCTTTTGTCTCGGGTATATTGTGGTGAACCCAGGTTTGATTCATGGTTAAAAATCTTTCAACAAATTCTATTGGGTCAGCTTCATATAACTCTAAACAGTCGCGAGAAGTTGTGAGTCGGTTGCGTTTTTGTTCCACTGAAAGCAGTCGCGGTACCCACCGCGCAGACACCTTAGAGAATCCAAGTTCAGTAGTAATTATATGATGCGGTCGCTCAGATGAGATGCCTACTGTCTTAGCTATTTCTTCGACAGTCAATCTTCGATCAGAAACAATTGAATCACAGATTTTTTCTTTGTTTTGTTCATTGGAACCAGTCGAAGGCCGGCCACTACGGGGCTCATCTTGAATGGTCTCACGACCACGTTTAAACTCTGCCACCCAGTTTTTAACAGTCGTATTCGAAGGAGCGGACTCACGCAAAGTAGCAGACATGTCTTCATGTATAGGTTTTGAAGAGAAACCTTTCAAATTCAGGTATTTTTTCACTGCACGATGTTCAATTTTATCAATTTTCAAAAATAGCTCTGATATGACTTATACTGTATCACGTGTAAACGAACAATGAGTTACTGTGAATAAACTAAACTGTGCATACTTGTTGCTAAATAAACAACAAAATGAGGGTAGTTATAAAAAAAGCCAATGACTTTAACCATGTTAATCTAAGAACTTTTCAAATTACCCTCGTAATACATCAGATTAAAACCAGCTGTCCTAACGTGATTGAGCAACGAACATCACAATTGCAAAGGTATAAGTTCGCGCTGAGACCGCGATAGGCACTTGACACTATAGAATTGTATGGGCGCCAGTTCGCGCCCAGAGACCGTGACACATGTCTCGCGACACGTGTCTCGGTCTCCTGTCGCGGTCTCGGCGCGAACTGGCGCCCATGCAATTCCATAGTGTCAAGTACCTGTCGCGGTCTCAGCGTGAACTTGTACTTTAACATATACGATTTTAGCGCGAGTTAAAATCAAACATTTGCCCTATAGCATTAGATGTAGAACGATGTTGACGTGTGGCGTGGTGTCGCAGGTGGGGCTGCGCGTGCGCACGTACCACGTGCTGTCGGGCTCGGTGCTGGCCGTGTGGGCGCGCGTGGAGGCCGTGCTGGCGCAGCGCTCCATGCTCAACAAGATGCAGGTCGTGCGTGTGCGCACCGACCAGGGGGACAGGATCATCGGTGAGCACTACAAGATAAAATAATAACAATAGTTTCAATACAATAAAAAAGCCTAACACAGTTCAAAGTCAATATCAATTTGACAATCAATTGCCCGCTTAAAAACTGATCTCCGAATAACCCACACCGAACTACTTCCGGCGCAAAGGTGGCCATGACACTCGCTGCGTTGCCATCGACGCACCACACTGAATTTTCGTGGGCTGGACAGGCATGTTGCTTACGATCAGGCACGTGTCCTGCTCGTCTTGTCACTCTACTCTATACTATGAAAAATGGATGTTCTTAAAATCGCACGGCAGAATCACTTCTGCCGTGTTAAGGGCCGGCTTAAGTTTCCACAGACTTAAATGAGAAATATCTATTAAAAACTAATGAATAATTTTTTTAATACAATATTTTCACAGCTAAACCGATTTACAAAAACCAGTTACATTAGTTGACAGCTTTTCATATGAAAATAAATAATATTATCAAATTAATCATAATTGAATATAGTGAACACAGCGTCACGACAGTGACAGCTGACAGACAGCAGCAGCTGACTATCTTTCCCGTTCTGGCACACTCGGCGGACTCGAGTTCACCCGAACATTTCTTTAATTTCCGATCGTGATGATGAGCTTCATTCTCAGTCTACGAGAAACTCTGTGTGGTGCGCCAAAAGAGGTATTCACTTCAAAAAGAAAAAAAAAGATTGACAGTCTTAGGAACTGCCGATAGGAGTGAAAGCTTATAACTCAGAATTTGATATCTCACTTTGGAAACTACGCGGGTAAAGCGGAGGGCGTGGCCATGAACATGGCCATCTAGAAATGCTAACGCATTTCTACATAACCAAATGACCATGGTCCCGAGTTTACCCGAAGATTTGATAATTTCCAAGCGTGGTGCTAGAATTCAATTCACAGCCCACGATAAATCAGTTTGTGAGGCGCCAAAAAAAATAGTTTTTTTTGGCGCGTCACAAACTGACGCCACTTCAATAATAATAATGAATTTGTCCCGCAGGTACCCTCCTTCCAAAGAGCTGTGTGGAGGCACTGATAGAAGACCTCAAGACTGACTCCCTGGAATGCTCCGACCATTCGTTCTGACGCAAGCGATGTGTGAATCAGAATGATTGGGGCAAAGGCTGGGTCAACAATACACCGTACTAATTAGTCCGCCAGCTTTATTATGGACCAAAATAGGATACGTATTTTTTGTTTTATCTAATTGTTGATAATGGAAGAAGATGTAGATGATCAAACTCACCGAGTGAGAGGCTGTGTTCATTGAGATTAATCCTTTAATTCCTGAAAGCGCCCCATTCTGAAACATCATAGCGAAACGCGTACAATTCCGTACCATTGTATATTTTTAGAATAATTTATATTTTTGTTACTTTTTAATGCTTGTGATATTTATTATTAGCCATATTATTTAGAGAATCGGTGACTTATGACGTTGGCAGGGTCTCTACCGACTAACAGAATTGCTTATGCCTTTAAAAATTATATGTCGCTCTCGCTTTCCTCCCAAGTTATAGAGAGGGCGATATCAGCTGTCCTTGTCGTTAATTAGTTTGCTCATACAGCCATCATAGGTCGTGTATTTGGTTCTCAGCTAGAACAAATATTTTTGTGGGGTGAATACTGCATGAGTTTGTTTAATATCTGTTTCTATGTATCAAAAGTATTTACTTATTACTATATGTGTACCGATTATAAGTCGTACATCAGCTATTTGGTTGTTATAGTACAAGCTTTGCTAAGTTTGGTACCGCATAAGGTTTTTGTGTCAAATGTATGTAAACACATTGAATACTGATTCGCGTTTGATGACCAACTCGCTTAAGTAAGCGACGTTGTGGTCAATGGCGCTGCATTCTAACCTAGATGATGCCATTTCACTTGGACCTTGAAAAGTTCCATATTATATCTTACAAAATAGTGTATCCGGCAGTTTATTCCACTCTTTCGATAGGGAAGGATGAAATGTGCAAACATTACTGTTCCGGTCTGAGGGGCAATGTTTCCAGTGAAATTACAGGGCATAGAGGTAAAACATTTTATATATCTGGGTGAAGAGCGCAGTGCAGTGCTAAGTTGTGATTTGGACTCTTCATGTTCCAATAGTTGCGTGGCACTGTGCTGTTGTGGGCAGGCATGTTGCTTACTATCAGGCACATGCACTGCTAGTCTCCTCACTCTATACTGTAAAAAAAAGAGTGAAGGTGCGAATATTGGGAGACCAATAATAAGGGGTCGTAGTGTGCAGACTTACCGGTTACCAGAGCTGAGGGGGAAGGCAGTGAGAGATTGACACGTCCGCCGATAATGTACTTAAAAAACTTGAGAGGTGTCAAGGGACACCCGGATGGAACGAAGTTCCTTTCGATTAATTAGTGAAGGATTATTTTTTTTATTATTTATTATTTACAAAAAACCTGTATACACTCAACAAAAATAATTGTCGCGACACCACACTGTTCAATGCGAAATAGAAATGAAAATATCTGGCTTGCTTTCTATAAGAGAGAGAGACAGACAGAGAAACATGCGACGCCGCACACCTTACAATAGCAAAAAGTGTCGTGACAACTTTTCGTAAGAATTTTTTCCGTCTAGCCCCCTTTCACAACGCGCGATAAGGAACTTCGTTCTAATAATTAAATTAATGTATTTATTTAAAATCTCATAAGCAGTTTTGTTAGACGCCACAGCCCCGGTGAATCTGCCGGCTTATCACTACAGCTAATGCCATTTTACTATTATTATTGCTCTCTATTGATATAAGTTAGATTGAAGCCAGACCCTCATTATACTCTGGCTCTATAGAGGTAGCGAACTGAATATCCAGGATCTGATTCTATATATCTATATATATATATCTATATAATGGGGTCCATAATTATCATCAGCCGCAAGACGTCCACTGCTGAACATAGGCATAGACAATGTGCGTTAGAGAAAAAAAAAATACGACATACGTACTAGATGGCGATTGTAATTTTTTGTACCTACTATGATCTCACTGCCAATATTTTCTTAATTTTTCAACTTGGACTTGTTCCAAAATTAAGGAAAAATCAAAACCACAAAAACAATCGAAGCTCAGCACGAGGCAGCAAAAAGACCGAGAATTTGGCAGGACGCAAACGTGGACACTTTTTTTTGTAATTTAAATTAGCTACTTTACGGACTCCTGGGTCCGTGATCTTTGTCATAACAATTCTGTGTTTTTTACATATTTATATTATTACATATTTATATATATATATATATATCTTGGATTATTATCTTACATTTTATGTATCTTGGATTAGGAGAAGAAGAGGAAAATAGGGGGAGTGACCACTTGTCTTTTTGTTTGTCCTGTGTACAAGATAAACTGGACACTAAAAGTATCCACGTTTGCGCAGCGCCTTAGCGATCATTTCGAGACAGCAACAGATATAAAAAGTTGCATAAAGCATGTGTTTTAACCATCTATCAAAATAAACCAAAGAAGTTACATTTTAATGTCATAATGTACCAATAGATATCTCCAATTGTACACATACTATGATATACTTACCTATGCAAATACACCTACACTTTTCTGGCACACCGATCAAAATGAAGATAAATTATAATTCATTTGCTTAGTTTGGGGTCAGATGGTGTTGTGTGTGAAATGTCCACCAATATTTATTTAAAAAGTAATGAGATATCTATGGTTGTGAATCATTACCTACCTGCTACTATTCTGACGAATAATTATTTTATATAATTCATCTTAAAATGCATTTTTAACTCTAGATCCTCAAACTATGATAAGTAAGTTAGTAACATTATAAAATTTAAAATAGTATTGTTTTAAACTACCTCAGTTGTTCACTTCACTAGTCACATTGATTACGGGATATTTACCCTGGGTATGTAGTGGTTTACCCGTGAATAAGGTACGTGAAATTGCATCTAAATATCGGGGACACGCTCCAACGCTCGGCGAGTATGTCAAATATTGTATATTATTTTACCTTTGCTAGTTGTCGAGCGAGTTACCTAAGAGGAAAAACACGACCAGTACAAATCATTGGTGCCTTAGTACATAAGTACATGTGATGTAATAGAGAATAAAAATTCAAGTAAAGATATATGTTTTTTGTAGAAGGTATATGTTTTTTTAAATCTTAAACTAGATTATTGGTGTTTCTAAAAATATTGTAGTGTTGTTGATATGTAGCATAATGCTATAGATTGTAGAATAAATATTTTGTTAGATTTTTAATTTTTTTTTAATTAGATTTTTATGTACCTTACGTTTTTTATTGGTGTAATAAAAAACGCAATAATTTTAGACACTACAGACTAGGCAGAACACCTGTACCGCCGCGGCATATTTTAATGATCGTTATAATTTACTATTCTTATTACGGAATGGACCTTAGTCTCGTAAAAAATTATCAGTTCATACAATAATGAAAATTTAACTATTCAAGATGTATTGAAATTCTATTATTTCTACCATTTTAGGTTCGATCCCATGGTGAAAATAGTTCAGAATGAGGAATAAAACGTATACCTATTCGGTAAATGTATTCTGTCTGTGTTGTGTATAATGTGTGATAAGAAAGCGGGCATCCCGAGAAAATCGTTTGATGGCCGTTTTGCGTATTTAAATAATTATTTTATTGTATGGGTCAAAATCTACCTAAATGTTCGATATTAATAATAATTTTAATCCATTTTCCAATATGGAAAATATCTACTTGGGGTGTTTTTGTGGCATGCGGAGTTTCTTATGTCTACCAAAAGTTAGCCTGAAAATACTCATATAATATTAAGTTATATTGTATACAATATATATACAGTATATAAGCCGAAAAGAGCGTGCAATACTCGCTCTAAAACCGTTTTTTTACTTTGGGTTTAATGAATGAAGTAAACATTTCGATGTAGTACCCATAAGTATTTCTGCAAAATGAGTAGTTCCACATTGTTCGATTCAACCGCTCGATTCTATCGCAGACCTGTAGAATTGTAACACTCTTATCTTCCTCTCGCGGTACCTATTCTCATTAGAGATAAACATTAATACGGCACTGGAAACAAAATGTCATGAAATATCGAAGATGGCGACGTGCCGACGACACCCCCGGTGTTGCAGTCGCAGATTAAATACTCCTTACTATCAGTCGGATCGTCTGCTTGGTTACTCTATAAAAAAAGCTTTGTATCGCATCCACTCATCCAGTCTTCAATCCCACGTGCATAAGCAAACCCGCATGACATTACATACACCCGTATCGTTGTACCACAAATATTTCTAGTTGATTTATTGTTGATTTGGTATACAAATAATAAAAAGATGAGTATTTTTTATGGGATTGTCGTTTTATTTTTGCTCTAATCAACCTCATTCGTGTACGGTATAGTACCTCCTCGGTTACCGTACCGAGTACCAACGCATATCACAGGTAAGGATATTAGACTGCAGGCCCGTGAACAAAATGTATGGGTCAAATGAACCACCAGGAGACCTATGTAGGATGATAGAAGGGAATAAAATTATAAGATTGAGCACTATGACCACAGTAAACATATGGTTTTACTGTGCTTAACTACCTATTTGATTGAAACTATTAGGAGTACAAATAAGTTTCCGCCGTTTTATTGTAGATGGTGCGGCACGGAGTTTCGGTTAACTTTCGCAGATGATAACCGGCTTAAAAAGTAGTTTGGACATTCAAGAACAACAACCTATTAATATTATTGATTTTATATTGGTAAAATATAATTTTTATAAGTTGAAAATGTCAAAATTTGAGCCAAGTAAGCGTCATTTGCGGGAAATATTAGTTTACTTCTTTAATTTAAAGAAATCTGCTGTTGAGGCGCATCAATTGCTCGTAGCAGCATATGGTGAGGGTGCTTTGAGTGAGATGACGTGTCGAGAGTGGTTTCAAAAGTTTAAAAACGGTGATTTCGACGTAGAAGACAAAGATCGCAGTGGAAGGCCAAACATTTACGAGGATGCAGAATTGGAGGAATTATTGGAGGAAGATTCATCTCAAACACAGAAAGAAGTTGCTCTAACTTTAGAAGTCACTCAGCAAGCAGTCTCACATCGTTTAAAATCGTTAGGAATGATTCATAAACAATAAATATTTAATTTGTTTTAAAAAACGGCGGAAAGTTATTTGTATGTACTCCAAAAATTGTAAATTTAATTTTTCAATTGTTTTTTAATCGGAAATATTCATGATTTTCCGACGATTTCAGAATAAATTTAGTCATTTGATTATGTAGGTACGGCATTGGTTCCATGCAGTTTCAATACCTCTTCTAATCCATTAAGTATTCCGCAACGTCGTACAAAAATCATGTGACAACGAGAAATGATCCAGATTTGCAACCCTCTATCTACACCGTTCTCAGTTCCGTTCATTCTCAGTTGGACAACTTTCAAGTGACGAGATAGTGTTCAATCTTATTATTTTATACCCTTCTAGCATCCTACATAGGATGGATAAGATCCTGGTGGTTCATTTGACCCATACATTTTGTTCACGGGCCTGTAGTACGTAGCCTATTTATTACGTTCGTAAATTTTCCCGGTAGCCAGGACGTCTACTCTATTTCTATTTTCTTTAAACAAAATACCTCTTTTAATGCATTATTCCGCAACGCCGTACAAAAAACATGCGACAAGGAGAAATTATCGAGGGTTAGAACCCCCCCTCTTCAACTGCAGTCAGTTGGACAACTTGCAAGTGACGGAATAGTGCTGAATCTTATTACTTTATACCCTTCTATCATCCTACATAGGTCTCCTGGTTGTTCATTTAACCCATAAATTCTGTTACGGGCCTGCAGTCTACACACACCGCAAATTATTCTGCTCCAGCTTCCCGCGCTCATGCTCTTTGACTACCTAAATAGTTATATATTCAACTTAAAACGAATAATCAAATACTGACAATATTATAGCAACATTTTAAATCATATGCCCGCTACTTTGTGCGTATAGAATTTACGAAAAGAACTACATATTTTATTCCACAAATAGTTCAGTTCCAAATTATACAGACTGATTTGTTCAGTTCTTACAACGTGATTGAGCATCAAACATCTACAAAATACGCAGACTAAAATTAATCTGCTAAATTATATCCGTCACGGAATACTCACTCCGGCAACGCATTTCAGTATAAGGAACCTGTACAGATTAAAGGAGCATAAGAGAGACAGTCGGTGTCATAAGTCCCAGTTGTCCTATGCTGTAGGGTCACTGACGCCATCACTGATAAACACTGCACATCACATCCTCAGCCACAGAGTGGTTTACAACTGGAACAGGTTGCCTGAGGTATTTCGGCAAAGTCGTTATACTTTTTTAAGAACAAACTGGACAAATGGATAGTAAAAGACAAAATCATTTTAACACGTTTTTTCAACAAAATCATTTTAACAGACAAATTACCTATAATTTGTTATTTCATCATTGAGATATAGGCATATCAGCTAACGCTGCTCGCCTATTAATCAATAAATAAATAAATACAAGTTTTTTTTGTTTTCAGGAGGCTCCGTATCGTCAAAATGAGGGAATATATATTTTATATAGTGAAACAATTGCATAACCGTAAAATATAATTTATTCAAAAACAATTCGAAATAGGTTCCTCAGTTCTACACTCGCTACACACAAGTAAATTTACACAAAATTATGAAATGGACATTTAGATGTACAGTTCGTAGTTTGCGGAAGAACTCTCAGAAGATGTGAGCTGGCGGCTGCGCAGTAGACGACGTTTTCTCATCACTACTCAATCATATGTAGAATCCGCACTCCCTAGGACCAACTTCAGAGAGTTCGTCCCAAACCAGTCGAATTGCATAACGCAGCGTTTATCAACAATAAACAGCCATTATTTCCAACACTAGTTTTGGTGCTTCGTGTACCACAACATTAACAGTCTTAAGACTCTAAGATATAATTTTACCGATTAACGAAATTGCAGATTGTTCACATAAATATCACGTTTTCGGGCGAGAAGAAGTCAGTTTAATTGCTGTTCAGTTGCTCGCCAAAATACATGAAAAGTTATTTCAAAATAACTCTAAAAACTTTATACCTCATTTAATTCCACCTCCCTCCTACCCTCAGTATTCAGACGGGGGTCGAACCATCCGACCATTTGTGACCAGATGTATTAATACATATAAATTTACAGAATAAGTTATACATAGGTACATTGGGTAAGTAAAGGTCTTTTTGGTTTGGTATCAGCTTGCTGTTAATACGACAAAGACCTTTACCTACATTCTATTTATCTTGTATAATTCTAACATCAGATAAAATTATCGGTTATAGTCTATAACGCTGTATTTTATTCGTTGATAAACGCTTACGGTCATAGACTAAAAGAATATAAAAAGAGCTATCAGTAAATAGGAATAGTCCGTACAATCATAATTTTATTATATTGTCATAGATTGGACATCGAGTTTCACAAGTTAGGACTGACAGCACCAGAGAAATGAAAGGAAATGCTTGTTTTTGTTAACTGGATTTTTTAATAAATGATTAGTTGACGAGACGAGCAAGGCGGCCACTGCGATCGTCGACCGGATAAAAGAAAATTAGACGTACTTATTTAATTTAGTAGTATTTACTCAGTAATTTGTCTAGAAACATTTACCTTTCATAATTTTGACTTGGTACTAGGTAGGTACTGTACTTCGATTTTTACCGTGAGCGCGTAAGCATAACATTTGTATGAAGACCTCTACTATGACTATGACTGCCCTCGTGGCTTAGTGGGTAGTAACTCTGCCTGCGAAGCCGAGTCGTGGGTTCGATTCCCACCCAATGCAAATATTTGTGTGATGAATTCAAATGTTTGCACTGTGTCTGGGCGTTTCTATTTATAATAAGTATGTATTTAAAACAATATATGTATTATATCAGCTATCTGGCCGCCATAGTACAAGCTTTGCTTAGTTTGGGGTCAGATGGTGTTGTGTGTGAATTGTCCACCAATATTTATTTATTCTACCGGCGAAAGAGACGCTTTAAATTTCTTCACACAAATGTTTTACACGCTCGCGATAATGCGATCTCACACTAGAGCGCGTATTGTTTTCAACAAAACTGACACTCGGAATACGGGATACTGAATTACAGTATCTATTTGAATATTATTGGTTTCGGCAGACTATCCAGAAAAGGTGTGATAGTTCCAAATGAACTTGAACCTTGAAGGGTTTTAGCAAGACTTCATCGCGTGGTAAGGTGAGAATTACTCGACGCATTTCACATCATTTCTCTGGTGATCAGTCTAAAAGCAGAAAATTACAAAAGTATCAGTGTATTAATATAAACAAAGACATTATTCTAAAACGTGTTTATTACACGAATACACCAGTATTATTATCTACGAGATATTTACCGTAGCTATATGGGGCGTAACGAGTCACGCATTTCCACGAAGTTTTGAGTTAGCCAGTGAACATGGTCCAACAAATAATCATATTAATATTTGTTTTGTGTTTCTAGGTATAAGTAGATATCTACTTACAACCATGTAAGTTTCATATCAGCTATCTGGCTTCCATAGTACAAGCTTTGCTTAGTTTGGGGTCAGATGGTGTTGTGTGTGAAATGTCACCAATACAAATATTAATTATTATCTTTAGACCTTCATCAGTTTATGAATAACTCAGATGTGCTTAGTGTACATATGCAGTATGTCTAGTGTAATTCTCATTGTAATTTAATTTTGTTAATAAAGGCTCTGCCTGTCTAAAAACCACAATAGATATCCCGTAATTAATAACACCAATGTTGAAAAATATTGATCGCTTAAAATAATGTTTTACATATAAGTAGGTACATTGTCATATTCAAGGTCTTATTAAAAATCACAACGCAGAATTAGACTGTAGTTCAAGTGCGTGTAACAGGAAGGATGTGCAATATTTTAAAAGGTTTATGAGTTTAGTTAATAGTAAACATATTTCTAGTGTCTAGTATTAGAAAATTGGAAATTCTTCAGTTTAAGCGAAGATTATAGGAACTATCTATTGGTAGTAGAAAGGTCAAAATACGTAGTACAGGCATAATTTCGCGATAAATGTATGTATGAAAAATATCCACCAGTATTTATTGATTCTTAAAATCCTTCTAGTATCTCTATACGAAACAACGGAATGGGACTAGCCATAACTATCTTTGGTATGTAACACACAAACACATTTCAAAAGCAAGATTCAAAATTTAAGTAATAATAATAATCTTTTATTTTAGGTACATGGTTGGGACCATGTACCTTTGTTCGTTAAATGTTCTTTAAAACTTATAAAAATATATAATTTATAAAATTAAAACAAAAAAAATATTTAGAAAAAATCCCATATCCGAATTAACAGAGTCCGAAAGAGCTAGTTCAATCGTAACTAAATACCAACTCGTACATAAAATCCATCTCTACAGTACCTACCTATTTCCATGCACACAAAGGAACACATAGACCTGGATATTAATTGGTTTGTGCTAAGTGAAACTTTTAAATCCTCAACAAAATTCTTTGGGCGAACTTATCCTCCAGACGGAGACATAACGCTTTGTTGGTTTATCCACTTGAGTTTTCTACAGACAGCAACATGACAAGTTCTAGCAGCCAGGCTCAGGGTTCTGGGCGAGGCCAAGATTGGTCAATTGCTGAGAATGCTCCGATGCTCAAAGATGAAACCATTAAGAAAATGGTTAATGATCAGATTCTATCCATAGAATCAGATTTAAAATCTATAGCCAAGGAAGGCATAATTGGCAAAACGGACGAGAGTTACTTCAAGCAACTGTAAAAATTCTCAAAATTGATAGCTTAAGACGGTTGACTGTTAGAGCAGATGCCTTTAATAAAACCGGTAAGGCCAATGGTGCAGATCTCAACTTCACTATGGATGGGAATCTATATACAGTGAAGACTAGAGCCATAGTTGGGGAGGACATTCCCTTACTCTGCACTGTTTTTCTAACTAGAGGCAATAGTCTGTTCATAATCTAAAAAAAACAGTTAGCAAAGATGCCAAGGCTGCCTTGAGCATGAAAATGGAAGCTTACGGCCTAAAAAGTGATGACGACTCGGAAGCTGCTGCCCGTAAAAGGAAGGAAAGGGTTGTGATGTCATCAACTGAGACTATGGGTCCGTGGTCGTCCGATACGAAAAATTTTGTACAAGATCTTTCGAAACGTTTTGTTCTCGCTTCAGGGGATCCCAGAGCTGGCGCCTACTTTTCCCAAAAGCTGAGTTTAGCTATTCAAAGAGGCAACGCTGCCAGTATTCTGGGTGCCGCGTAGTAGTGATCTCGACGCCCGTTTAATTTGTAAAATTTGTTTATGTTTATGGTATGGTATAATAATATTATTTTGCTTTTTATGTATATCTATGTAAAAATATTGTAAATAAACTCATTTCCATACATTTCCTGTTTTCTAATACTAAACTGTATTACAACCACTTTAAGTTTAAATTTGTAGTACCTACACGTGAAAATATTTCTCAAGTATATGTATAATTCAGTTCTACATCGTATCATGAGATTTGGATATTTATATCGGCGAAAAAGACAATTCGAGATCCACAATGATTTACTCAAATGAATTATAAGATTACAATGTATCTTTCTTTCTTTTTACTGAGAGTAAAACGTCGAAACATACGGCATGCATTTAACAAATGAAAAATAGTGGTCCAAGTACAAACATGTAGAGAAAAGAATATTATAACGTCACAAACCAGTGAAATACATCATTTAACCTGATAGAAACGTTGTTTTGATGCGTATAATTTATTTAAATATAGAAAAATCCAGTGTCATGATGTTTATTCAGTGAGCTCTTGACCAAGTCAAGCGATATTCACGCAAGTTGCAATTTATGCGTAACTTGGTCCAACTTCTGAGATAAAATATTTTTGATTTCGACTAATAATAATAGTGGTTATATGACAATATCCGCAGCCGGACGTGCCGACGAAAAGCGTATCTTTTTATATAATTTGTATTTATATAAATAGATACGCTTTATTGGCACACCAAATAGTACACAGAAATAACTAAGGCCAAACTTTATAGACGACATTAAAGTTATTTGTGCTACGTGAAGTTTACTTTCTCACTACGTATTCTTACTTGGGCCACAGATCGCGAGCCGTGATAAAACATATCCACTACATTTCTCTGTCAGGAAAGAATTTCAAAAAAGAAGATTTTCATTTATAGTGACAGGACGAGCACGACATGCGCTTGGTGGTAAGTAACACGCCTGCCCATAACAGCACAGTGCCATTCAATTTAACATTATGAGTCCAAAATCAATACCTAGCACTGTACTGCGCTCGTTACCCAGACATATGTATAAGATAATTTATCTCTTAGCCCCGTAATTAATATGGAAATAATGCCCTTCAAACCAAAAGAGTAATATTAGCCTATTACTGCTTGGCTGTATTATAACTAGCAAAGGTGTGTTACTTCCCCAGATTTGAACACCTAAAAGCCTTTTCCTTTTTTGAAATCGGTTAGGTGATAAAACCTCACAATTTTTTATCCTCAGTTTTCTTTAGAGAGCGTAGCGGCACAGAATAGATATTGGTAGCGGGATGAGGGATAATTTTTGAGAAACGAAATGAATGATGACTAATCACGGAACTCGTACTGAATTTACAAATTATATAACTAAAGTTGTAAAAAATGTATAAGATGAGTAGTCTAGTGTGAACTGAGTATTATACAACAAGTCACATTCATACAAACATACACTACATTGAGCATTCCAATACCGATTCGATTTATTTGATAACTTTCTAACAATTAAAAAACAGATTTTTAACTGTTCAAATCACTATTTAATTTAACTCGTGAAAAGATATTTTAGTGCAATAAGATAATTATGGTTGTCGCTCATTGGGGCCATTCAACACCAGTGATGGTAGTTACGTTATAATGTGAACCCTATATCTTACAATAATTCAAAACATTAAAATTAGCAAAGAATTAAAAATATTACTGATTTATAGCAAAACGCTGGCCGTAGGAGTACTAACTACACGTAGCTGCTTGTTCAATGAGGTATTTTCAGAGTTCAAAAAACCTGTCAGAATAGATCACAATTCCGCCAAACCCGGTGTTAATGTTTAAGTTTTGCTAAAGTTACGTCAATGTCGATAATTTGACATAATTGTTCAAATGTCAAAGTTTCAACTTCACATTCTTATGTCATTTTGAAAGGACCTCATTGTTAATTCGTTTCCCAAATGGACTTGTCAAAAATAGTTTTAAATTTTGCCAAGTGTAGCACCACTGTTTGTTTTCGTGAAATGTCTCTATTTTAAATGATTAAAATAAAACATTTATGGTGAAATTGGAAACTGTCTTTGACAGATCTTTTTGCGTCTTGAAAACGCCCTATTACCCAGCATCGTAAGATTCGCCTCGAGACGGAACTACCTCTATACCTACCCAAAATCAAAGAACAAAGAATCCGAGAACCCGAGGAACAAACAATTAGACCGCAGGCCCGTGAACAAAATTTATGGGTCATCTGATACAGCAGGAGACCTATGTAGGATGATAGAAGGGTATAAAGTAATAAGATTGAGCACTATGCCGTCACTTGTAAGCTGTCCAACTGAGTGCTGTTGAAGAGGGGGGGTTCTAAACCTCGATCATTTCTCGTTGTCGCATGATTTTTGTACGGCGTTGCGGAATAATAGATTAGAAGAGGTATTGAAACTATAAAATTATAAATTTTAAAATTCTTATTGTTAGTTTGTGAAAAAAATCATGATTTTTTTCGACGATTTACAGAGTAAGTTTGGTCATTTGATTAAGTTCGGCTTTGGTTCCATACAGTTTCAATACCTCGTCTAATACATTATTTCGCAATGCCGTACAAAAATCATGCGACAAGGAGAAATGATCGAGGTTTAGAACCCCCCCTCTTCAACTGCACTCAGTTGGACAGCTTACAAGTGACGGCATAGTGCTCAATCTTATTACTTTATACCCTTCTATCATCCTACATAGGTCTCCTGCTGTATCAGATGACCCATAAATTTTGTTCACGGGCCTGCAGTCTAAATCATATGGATGGCTTTTAATCTGCAATGCTTTATCCCGCGATCAAGTCACAAGCAATCCTCTGAATTATTGTTAAGCAGGTTAGATTTGTACTAGCAATCGTTGCATCGGTACCGGATCTGTATTACCTTAGTATTTTTCTATAAACACTATACGTAACGTTTACAGCTCGAGTGGTATTAATGGTAACATTATTATCCTATACATCGCAAACATATTGTTTCCTTGACTGAATTGCATGTTGGTAAGAGACGAGGTGAAAATGAAGCGTGATGTATTGAAGCAAAGTCAAGGTAAAGATCCTGACACAGTACAGGCCTATAAGCACAACAGTTCCTAAACTATTTGAGCGACAACATTTTTATGTATTTAACAAACTAATTTATTAGTTAAAATTGAATTTGTAAAACGATATCAAAACCGGAGGGTCCTACGAACGAGCCTAGCCTAGGTTTCAGGTATACGTCGCTTTAGACTTAGGTACTTAACACATAGTATCAGACATGTATTGTTCTTACGTCTACTGCTAGATTTAGCTAATCGACGAAGGTATAGGCAGTGGTTAATATTTAGTTCTGTATTTTAAAATACGATTTCACATGTAAAGCTATTCATATTTTTAAAATAATTATGTAAGCACAATATATTTATAGCTTTTATTGGATATACTAGCTATATAATATATATTTATCATATTACATATAAAAAATAAAATCATGACGTAACTGATCATTAAAATATTTTACAGCAATTAATCAAGTCAAAGGATCAAACTAACATACCTGTGATGTTTTTTATATTTTTTTTCTTATTATAGTTATTTCTCTAGTCGGTTTGACTAGAGAAATAACTTTTTAGGTTTTAACTTTTCTATGAAATTATTTTGATGATATTTTTTTTATTAATAAATTGCGATACTTATTACATATCGCTCACTTGAAGAGTGCTTGTAAAATCGTATCTTAAAATGTTATTTTAATTTTAACCAATCTACTTAACTAAGTCGATGAATAACATTACATTCGAAACGTGCAGGTGCGTGATATGTGCTATAATTATATCAAATGTGCTAAATCGATGACTTAATTAGGTGTGGACTTGAAAAACTTACAAATAAATTATACAACAATTTTATAGATGTTGTACTCGAGAGCCATTTTACTGGTAGACAACGCATAATATACATACATAATATATGTAAATCTAGTTCAAATGGATTGTTATTGGTACCTACATTGGTACATCCTTAGTGTTGGTACACATGATCAGTCCTAGAAAGTGAAATCGTGGGTATAAACTATTATTGACAAAATTCTGAGGCAAATAATTAAAAAGTTTTTCAAGCCCAAACCCAAGTATAATGTTAAAAACTATGAGACAAATGCCATAATAAATGCATCTATAATTATATTCTACAACTACATGACATAAAAAAGTGGTCTAAAAACAAGAAGTGTGCAATAAACCAGTTCTTAGACTCGACTCAACTAGAGAAGAACTTCATTACAATGTGTAATAATAAAATAGAGCAGAACCGAATTACCGAGAATATTGTAACACGGAAGAAATACTAAGATCACGAATAAAGATCTCATATCCCATACTTCTTATTACTGTCAAATTTTACATGTTAAACTTAAAATTTCAACGATATGCTACTTTTGCCGCTCAGGTAGAATCGAGTCCTAGGCATTTACACTGTCTAACATCAGTTGTAGTCGGCGCCGAACAGTGTAAACTTCGTTAAAATAAATAGCTACACAATGTAGGTAAATAATTCAGTCTACAAAGCAACTAACCACTAACATTCATAAATTATTATCAATGTTCCGTTTGTAAATTCGATCCCAAATGTTGAGAGACTGTGATGACACGACGACAGCAAATTTACTTTGAATTCTTATCGCTAAAATGTATCGCATATTCATTGAAACCAGTAACTGTCGTAGTGTTATCCCAGTTTAAATTTAAATGTAAGCATTTATCAGGTAACAAAAGTATTGGAAATTTCAAGTTCCATCAATTCATTGAATACTATTTATATTCTCAGCATTTATAATTTTTTCCGATCTAATGTTACTTGACAATCGTGACACGACGCGACGTCGAAATATTAAAGGATGGATCTCCAATAAATAGCATGTGGTCTTGTCTCAAAACTTTTGTCATCTAATAATTACAAACTTTTTTTAACATTTCCGAAGCAAACAGACATAACCCGAACTCCGTATAGCACCATCTTACGACTATCCATCCATAAAACTACGCTTTATCCCAAATATTACATATAAACGACTAAAACAACTAAACAGTCACTTTAGAACAGACTAGTCACTGGGGCGTGCTGGGCAAAGTCATACTAAACAATCGAAATATGTACAGCATTCAAAGACATGTTACATGATAATAGTAAATAAGTTTTATGAAAAATTTACTATAAGATATATAGTAAAAAGATAAAATTAAGTTTAACAATTTAAACATATTTATTTTTAATTAATTAATCTTTTTTATTCTAAATATATGTATTTTGAAACCCCACACTCCCATCGAATGAGATCAAAATTTATCGAACTAACTAATACCTACTATAATATAGTATTAGGTACGTGCCGAGTTTGTGCTAGGTTTACAAGTATATTTGTCTAAATATGTCTAAGTTAGTAAAACTTTATTTTGGCACATTATTATTCGATAACTTGGGGCATAAGTGAAATGTGATAATAAAAAAAAAGTGATTTGGTCAAATATTACGACCCAAAATTTATAAATCATCTCGAAATGAGAAATATTTCAAAACGCAAAATAATACGTCACATACGGGACAGTTTCTTGGTTTATTTCTTACTGTAATTACCTCTGGAACGACCTAATGTGATACATTAACAATTATCACTTTCCATAATTATAAATTTTGATTTTACTGTCGCTGTAGATCCAAAAGTTCGTGGCAAAAGTTTAGAATTTAATGTTTTTTATCCGTTCAACTAATTTGTCATATACTAAGTAATCTGACTGGATATGTGTGAACGATTACATAGTTTCTTAATATTTTTTTGCACTAGATCAACCATCTGAGTCGATGTAAATCAACAATCTTGCGAAAAATTATCGTTACTTGATAAATATAGCCTCTCGAATCTCACACAAATTTAAGCTAATGCCTATCGTAGGCCTCCACATCACTTATTTTATTTCGTTTTGTTTACTTAATTCTTATAATAGACAATCGAGTTACGGGCCACTTCCGTCTATAAACACCAACACCAGAGGTATAGTTGAAATTGTCTTTTACAGTTGTTTCTTTGAATTAGCGTCGATGTAAGTAGTAAGATGTGGTAAGCCTAGTTGGCGGTGTGACGTGAGGAGAGCTAGCGCGGCGGGTCGACGTCGGCGATGCGCTGGCGCAGGCGCGCGAACTTGCCGTGCACGAGGCGCAGCTGCGCGCGCAGCTTGGAGGACAGCTCCCGCTGCAGAGCCTGCACCTCCACCAGCTCGCGCCGCAGCTGCTGGTAGTCCGACCGCACCTGCGCACCCAGACACACTCACCACCCACACTGTCTACTACACTACGCGCATCGTTTCTCTCGTATCGACTTCTACACTACTATTTATACTTCTGAGATGGGATGAAAAACCAATTTATTTTTATTAAGTTTTTACTTTAAAAAACGGTAAATTGTGTTAAATTGGCACATTAGTCAAACATTTCCAAAATTTTACACAACTAAGGTCATAGTTAACTATCACAGCACAAACAAGCGACCAGCCATTGATGGATTTTCCATCAGAAAACTTAATTTTAAATTAATGACATCACGGTCAGTTATTTCGGTGGAAAAACAGCTAGGCCAAATTTGGAATGGTGGGGCCATAAAATCTAACATATTATTTTGATAACAATTGACAAGTTTTAACGATTTGTTAAAAGTATCAAATTGAAGTCGATGTCGAGTTGGTACGATGAACGTAGACCACAACTGAATTTCGAAGATTTGGATATTCATTTGATGGATTGATCCATTGTAACACATACAGTATACATCAATTGATATCATTTGTTTGACGAAGCCAAATATTCAGCCTTTGTGAACTTTCTATTGCGGCCTGCCAGCCGTTTCAAAACCTATGCTTGGTTTGGACGTGAGCCAAAAATATAAATCTAGAGAAAAAACGTACGTATGTTGTCTTCGCAACTTCATTCTACGTAATATATATATGGTAGCCTTGCCAATTTTAAATTGGTTTACCGACTTGTCCTTGATATGTTTCGTTAAAACATTTTGAATACTTAAGTTGGACCAACCCAAAAATCTCGATAATAATCCTACGATTCATTACTCTAGAGTCCCAATTGTATTTCTTTACGTAACAAACGTACCGACTTCGTACTGAAAGCATTAGAACTATTCAAAATCTAAATAAATCGATCTAAAAGTTTTGATTCTGTGTTATGTTTGCAATGAGTTCAAATCATTAATTAATTGTGATTCTTCACTCCATCGATGTTGGGGAGATTGGGTACCGATGTCGAAACGAACCTCCTGACCGGGGCTGGGCGCCTGGAAACACAGCTCCACGGGAAGCTCGCACCTTTCGCGTCCTCGTTGGCCGCATCAGGCTTGGTAAAAAGGGCTTATTCGCGACAGTTTCTAAATTATAACAACTTACTTTTTTTAGATTTTAGAGTTGTACAGAAAATTGTTTACAATAAAGTGCAATTGATTTATGCGTGTCTCTGTGCTGTAACTAAGAAAGTAAGACGACTATTTTTTAAAGAAATGTTCATGTGGCTCCTTCACAGCGAATTCGCAAAACACACGCCGCCCTGAATATTGTGGCTTCGTCAAACACCTGGCATGTGAAATAAAGTACTAACATGGTAATGGTATACACCATCGGAAGTATTCATATGACGAATGTAACACTTGAACACTAACTTCGAGGGAAGATTATGGGTACAATAAGACCATACACACCATCCGAGCGATCAGTCAAAATGGAATACAGACCGGGACTTAGTTTCTAAAGTAAAATATAAAAAATATTTGACAAGTCCACGAGAAATAACAAAAAAAAATTAGCTTGGGCCCTGCCCCGCTCGTGGCGGCAAACTAGGTTTAGGTTTTTATGTTATTTTTTGATACATTTATTTATATTGTAAAAACCTAAATATAAGAACGATGATTAAATGACTGAATAATTTTAGTTACATTTATTACATACGTAGTTTTCCCATAAAAAGCAATGTACAAAATTGCCATAACTAAACCATTAATTATAATAATTGATGATAATTATCATTCCAGAAAATTATTTTATCACTCCAGAAAATGATCCAGATTCCAAACTACTCCAGATTGTAGAGTGAAAGGTTCAGTTTCTGGAGTAGTTTGAAATCTGGATCATTTTCTGATCGTTTATTTTCTGGAGTAATTTGGAATCTGGATCATTTTCTAGAGTAATAAAATAATTTTCTGGAATGATAATTATCATCAATTATTTATTATACTGTAAAATTTGTAGAGTGAAAGGTTCAGTTTCTAGAGTGATCGTTTATTTTCTGGAGTAATTTGGAATCTGGATCATTTTCTGGAGTGATAAAATAATTTTCTGGAATGATAATTATCATCAATTATTATAATTAATGGTTTAGTTATGGTAATTTTGTACATTGCTTTTTATGGGAAAACTACGTATGTAATAAATGTAACTAAAATTATTCAGTCATTTAATCATCATCGTTGCACTTTATTGTAGAGTATACAAGATACTTGCATAATGTTCTAGCGTGGTTCGTAGCGTAATTATTACCTATAATTAATAAAATATGTATTTGAGTTAGTATTTATATTTACAACATATTTACATAGGTATCGCGAGAATCAACAATACAATTAATATGACGAATAATCACAAAGTACTTAGGTAGATAAATTTTGTAAATACAAATAATTTTCCAATTATATCTTCTGTTGTTACATGCGTATAATTAGATAAAACTACTGAAGCAGAACGTATATTAAAGAAGCACAGTTTAATAAAGCATTATTTACTATTAATTATTTTAGAAACGGAAGTCCTAGTTAGAGAGGTTCCGTCAATTCTACCCGTTTTGACTGAGCGCGTCGCAGGCGTTTCAAATAAGCATTACGATGTACCAATGTAAGTATCTTTATAAACTGGTACCCTTGGCCAAGGATACAGCTCGAAGCCCTATGAAGCACACTGGGCCCTGTTCTGAGGGCTTTGGAAGGATGGCTTAAACTCAGTACCACATTTAAGCCAATTTTAGCTATTTATTGAGAAGCATGATAATTATAGCTTGTCATTTTCCCGTGTTTCAAACATGCTGGATATTTATACATTACGTGATACGTAAAAATATGTTTAGTATGCATATTATCGTTTCAAACAAAATAAAACTAGAATAACAAAATGTTGTTTGGTTCGGTGGTAGGTAGACAACGAGAAAATAAAAATCGATCTATAAATAATTTATATGTGCATACGTAGTTAATTAATAATAAATTATAGCCGGTATCATGGACGAAGAAAAATATGGTATATTTAAATAGAAGTGACATCTTCCCCCAAATCGGGATTTCCTCACACTACAGGCCGTGGCAAGGGCTTTACTGACTACGCAAACTTACAATGGCTTTGAATTGGATAAAAATACAAACCTTTTCTGAGTAGTAGATAATGCTATCGTAACGGTCCCAATAGTTAATATTATTAAATGTTCATAACGATGAATATGTGTATGACGCCTCTGTCGGCCAAGTTCGAGTGTGCAGCGTAACCCTGTGAGTATGACCAGTGCATCCTCACTCGCTCAAGGTCGCGCGGTTTTAACCTACAGCTAGACCGTTCCTCGCACGGAACAAGTGTCAGGCGGTTGTCGAACGCACGTCTGAGCGCTCGCGCAACACGTTTCCCGCGCAAAATTACGTCGGCATATATTGTGCTGTATATGGATGCACGAGTCAAAAAACAAAGAATTATCATTTTTTCCTAGTTGTACAAAATATACTATTATTTTTTATATTTTTCTGCTAACCGTACAAAAAGTACGGGACATTATAAAATAGCTTGTAATCGAAGCTGGTTGTATGTATTAGTGTAGGTAAGTACATTAAAATATGTTACATATTTATCAAACAACATTTAGACGATCAAGTAGAATAAAAACAGTCAAAGTACACTTTTATTGTTTTAATTTTAATGTGTCCGACCCTATGATACGGCCTCTTCTAGCTGTCTTGCGCGTTACGAAGTAAATAACTAAAATATATAATCTGAGCTACAATGCTGACTACCTACATAACGAAAGGTTAATTTATTTTTTTATTAGATAATATGTCGACAACCCTTTCGATGCGCATCATTCCGCGCCAGACAGCGACAGAGTTACGCGTTAGAAGAGAGCGCAAATGTTTAGGTTAAAAATTGCGATAGGCATTGAGCGCTAATGCGAGCTGAATTGCACTTTGATGCGTCCCAGCAAGAGTCGCTATTTATATAAAAAATTTCGCTAAGTAAGGGTTCTGTAGTAATATCTATTCTGTGGTATGACTGCTTCCCGAAACACGATTTTAAACAGTGCAAGTTACTATATGTCCTGAAAGTGAATTTTGGTAATTCAATGTACAGTAAATTGAGAACCCGAAACACGATTTTAAACTGTGCCAGTTACTATTTGAACTGAAAGTGAATTTTGGTGCTTCAGTATACAGTAGGTAAATTGAGTTTACCAATTAAAAATTTGGTTAATAAATTACCTCTTTAATACATATAACATTCAATAAAAAAAATGTTTGATGTATTATAACACCCTGAATAAAATCTGCTTACAAACCGCATGCTTCAAATATAGGAACTTGACAAATTTGGTAATTCCGGGTATGCCGCGATGCGTTATATCGGTTTCGAAAGATAAATTACTGTGCCATGGAGTTTTTTTTTATATTCCAGTTTCTTATTATATTTGTAAAGATACTACATCATGCTTGCCTATACAAGTATTCGTGATTAAATTTCTCAGACATAGACACAGACAAAACTCAGACACTCAAAAAATCCTTTTTTATATTATTAACTTATCTGAGTAGTCATTCTTGGCTGATTTAATTTCTAATGGTAATCACAGTTTAAGTACTTATTTTTAAACTTATCTAATCAGTTTAATAATTAACAGTACGTTACTTGCACAGAGGTTGACCTATTTTTCAAGTTGGATCAAACTGCACGCGGTGTTCAAATTTGATTAAAATCGGTTAATTATTTCAGGAGTCCATCGGGGACAAACAACGTGACGCATAATTTAATATACCTCTATATATTATAAAAATACATTAAAAAAACATACGGGTGGAATTGATAACCTCCTCCTTTTTGGAAGTCGGTAAAAAAAGATAGATGAGGACAACGGCCGGATCAACCAATGATGACCAAACTCGAAGGCCGAGAGGCCGTAGAGACCAGAGGGTCTTCTGCCCAACTAAATTGTCTTGGATTTCATATCGCTCTCACTATTCTTTTCGCTTGAAATAATTAGAGACAATAGCATTAATAGAAAGGGCAAAGCCGATTTAGTTAGGCAGTTAGTAGGGCATAGCTTGTACAGTACTTAACTCGAATAATTCGACTAATTTAAACAAGACCAGCATAGCATATATAGGGATGTTTTTTAAATTACAAAATCATCGATATAGATCGCTGTACAAAATTGTCAACACGACGCGCTGTGCCGTGAAAAAAAAACACAAAAACGCGGGAACAGACTAGTTTTGTTTTTTTTAATCATGCAATTTACCGCCAATTATGGAATAAAGCCATCTTTACAGGAAATTGGCGCCCAAAACAGACAGTGGATCAGTGAAATGAAATTCGATAAGACAATAGCCATTGCTGCCAACTCCAGAGTTGTCGAAAAGCACGTTTATGATACATTTGGTGAGTTAAATATTGGTTTTAAAATAATTATTTCCTATCAATAATCATTGTTATTAATGTCTGTTAAATCTCTAAAGAAAAAGTGTGATGTAATCGGGAATACAACTTGTTTTATGCGAATTGGACAGTTATTTCAATTTCAAATCGAATTCTAAGATCGTGAGTAATTCAATTCGAAGTAAATTAACATAAAAAATGCGTATGTAGTAAGTATTTTTATATAATCTGACCACGTCACAAATATTTTTAGTTGAAAACTATTCAAAAATAAAATCAGCCACGGGATACTTATAAAATTTGAATTTGTGTAGACTACTTATTATTCTAGTTTTATATTTGACTTTACTTTGAAATGTTATCTTTTGCTGTCATTCGTTATTACATAAATTTACTAATTTAATTAATAATTAACTTCCAATAGTTACCTACTCTTGAAAGTGAATGAAAAAATGAAATGAAGTCACTCTTCCCTGAAAAGAAACTTTGTGAATATAAATAGTAAATGTATAAGAACCATGTTAATTTTTAGAATAAAATATTAGGTACAAATTACTTGCATACACGGTAAATGACAAGCTATAACCGACACGGAGGTAAGTAGCTTAGTAAGTTGGTACATGATGTTATTCTGACCTGATTTATCAACACTACAACGCAACTCGCTGAAAACATACAATATATTTATATATCCACGTAATATTTTAATAAGCAGTATATAGAGCAGTTCAATGAAATTATATCTACATTATTTGTGTGTTTAAACTTTACACAAATAGGTCTAGGTTTTAGAAAATAGCAAATGTTTAAAGTATTGTTTTTACATTTTAATGTACAATACATTAAAATGCTTTTATTATATTTATGTACTAGAGTACGAATGCTGTCGTTTTTGTTAACGTCACGTAAATGCTATATTCCGCGATCTACTAGTTGGGTTAGGTATCTGAGGCAGGGGTGCGTGGCTCGGGAACCTCCACGTGGTGCACCCTGGGCATCACACAACAACTTGCCTCGGTGGCATCTTGTTGTGTGATGGCGAATCCCGGCCGGCGCTGGGAACTACTACACGCGCTCCTCGCCCCTTGAGCAGTGCGTGTAGAGGTTGGGGAGGGGGCTGGAAGACTTGGGAAGGTTACTCGGCCGATATATTGACCAAGTAAAATTCCTAAGTCTTCCAGATGAGGGTCCTCCACGAGCACTCTGATTAGCAGAGTGCTCAATGGAAGGACAAGAGGCGGAACCGCGGCTATCCCTAGCCGCGGTGGTGAGGGCGGGTCTCTCGCTGTCGACCATCTTCACCGTGATGCTTGACAGTGAGAGGTCGTGTGAGGTGGAGGAGCGCGACCAGAAAACCTCTCGCTCCTTCACTGAGGCAGAAGCGGACACGGAGGCGAGCCCGAAGGCACACTCAGGCTCGCACTCTGTCTCCACTGGAAGGCCTGAGGTGTCGGACGTCAAGGGCCGTCTGACGCCCTACCTAGGGATAGGCCTTCCCGAGGTGACGCGCTGGTGGTTTCCGGTGTGGATACCCACCCCCTGCGAGGTGGGCCCACAAGGGCGATGGCAGGTGGGTCAGGGTCGTTGATGGGAGTGCGAAAAGTGACCCCGCGACCCTGACCCTGGCCATGCCGGAGAAACCTGTGGGGGTTTTAGTCGGTAGGGGCACCATGTTGACTCCCATGGTGCCGAGTCCGACATACCCCACCATGTCCCTGCATGGTGGGCATGCCTAAAAGTATTTCCCCCACATAAAAAAAAGGTATCCGAGGCAAGCTGAAAACTGGTCACATAGCTCTTCTACTATAATACCCCAACAAGGAGCCACGGTAATATAACACAGTACTCCAACTACATACAAACGGAAGAAACGAGAGTTATACAAACGCTCCGCGATCTCGGGGTGCGCTCGGGGCGCGTTGCCAATGTAATCTCTATCTTAACGTGCATGACATAAGGTAGCCGAGATGTGTAAGTCGCATAAGCCTTATCACTTTTTTACGTGCCCGCAGCTGTAGATATGAATTTCAAAGAAACGGCTCAGTTAAATTACTGTATAGATAATATTACCGTGACGGAGCTGCAAACCTGGCTATGTGACAAGTATTCACCTCAAATACTACCCAAATTTAGCTAACAGCTCTCGGAATACTAGTTTGTATGGAAAATGGAAAATAGTTCATTCTTTTGACGGCCACTAGAGGTCCGCTGTACTAATTTTGCATAAGTACATTCAGGTAGATAAATTAGTAGTCCAATATGGCGTTTTCGATTATTTTTGTTAAACTCTTCTAACAAACTGAAACATTGCCGCCACATTTGGCGAATTCGAGAACTATATTTGTAAGACACTAAAAGTATTTGCATCTTTGTAAATGCCTCCATAAAAAATATGGCAAGAAAAATTTGAATTAGCGCAAAGTGCAGCATATAAATTAAGGCTTCATCGACGACCCACTTTTTAACCGACTGACTGAAAGGAAGTTCTTGATTTGTCGGAATCTTTTTTATGGAAGTTCACCGATAATTCGAACACGACATTAATTTAGTACAATTGACGTCAGTTATTTGATTTCTCAATGATAACTGACTATTATTATACAGCATACCTATACCCATATACTCGTATTAGAGACATAAATATATTAGAAAGCTACCTCTACAAAGTAATTTTAAGTTCACAAAAAATGTGGAAACGTTACAATATAGGTTATTTGAATACCTACTACTATATACCTACATTAATTCTAAAGTCAAAATCGAAAGCAAATCAAGTAAATAAGACTACGATTCCTTAATTTCCTAGCGTATACGTTTCGTTAGCAAAAACTATAATTTTCGTACTTCGCCTACTAGTGTTTAGCTTGTTGGTCGTTGATTAATGCCCATAGTCGTGTGATACAATGGTGATACAGCGTGAACTAGCAGCGCGTATTCCGTCTATTAATTAGCATAATATAATAGTTATCTCGGAGTGTATTGAATACGAATACTCACATAGCGCATGTTTGCGCGGCGCGACCAACGAACAAAGGTACCACAGAACACGTACAACCACACCTAGCTTGCCTAATTTTAAATCGTGGTTATCTACTGGGTGACTTTATCGCGTTATATATACAGTAGTTAAAGTGTAATCATGGATAAAACTGACAAAACCGACTGAATAATTTTATTAACGAATTGGCTGACGTTTATAATCGCCTTACTGAGAAATATGAGAAATACTGGGTATCACAGATTTCTAGAAATCTGTGCTGGGTATAAACAAGGTTTGATGTGCAACACGGTTGCCAGAAGATACAAACAATGTCACCTGTGGCGCAATTTAGACGGGTTTTTGCATTCTGGAAGCGCCGTATTGCACCGCCGGTATAATCTTGTTTCGTCGTTCTGTTCTGTGGTTATTTGTTCGTAGGGGGCGTCATAAATAGCTGCTATGTGACTCACTGCAGGGTAATGAGACTATCAATTGAATGTTATTGTTTCTCAGGAACTTTCCTGTGTCACTTCCTTACTTTCATACGAATTATGAGTACAGATTTATTTAATTTGAACAAACAAAATCTATTTTTCTTGTGTTAGAATCTATAGACATCTTTCACTTTTGTAGAAATTCATTAATCATTAGTAATGCAAAACATACTTTTTTGTTTTGTTTTATGTACAACAACTATAGGACCAGCCATGAAATTGCACATAATAAGTTTCTTTCGGCTGAGCATATCCTTTGTGTATAACGTGGCAAACACTTCATGTCAGATTTATTAGTCTTAATAATGTAGATAATCAGTCGTCGGGTAGATAATACAAGACCATTATAAAAAAATAATTCTGTATTTTTTTACATTTTTACTGGACATAAATATCTATTTATGAAAACAGATGATTTTTCATCACAATTTCAAGGATAGGCTCATAGTAAGTTGTTTATAATAATTATTAAAATATGAGCCTTTAGGTGTAGGGTGTGTGTATTGTATATTCACTCTGTATATCCTAGTCTAGAGGGAGTGTGAGTTGTTATGCTGACTATGTATGGAAGTTACCTCAGAGACGGATTTGAGTAAGTTCATGACACAGACATCTTGAGCATCACCGGGCTCCACCATGTCTTTCTCCACATGCTCCATTTTCCACTCCATCAGATCTAGCTGCTCATCGGTCCGCTTCACCTGGGGTGGTTGGTTGAGCACGGTAAAGGAAGTTACACACATATGCTTAGGGATTAGTGCTTTTTGTGTGTTTGAAAACTATTATGTACATAGTCCTAGTTTGTAGAACTACTCACCTTGCTTGATTCCACATACTAATTTTAGACCAGGGTTGCCAAGAAAAAAACAAGTTGTTTTAAAACACATGTTTAAATCAGTGTTTAAAACAGTTTGAATTAAAAAGTGTTTTTAAACCCCCTGACCAAAAAAAGGGGTGTTATAAGTTTGACGTCGATGTGTGTCTGTCTGTCTGTGGCACTGTAGAGCTCAAACGGATGGGTCGATTTCGATGCGGTTTTTTTTTAATTTGAAGGTTAATATCCGTGCGGATGTTCTTAGCTATGTTTAGTTAATATCGTTTCAAGATGGACGCCTCGACAAAAGGCGGGCACACACAACCTAGCAACCTACCTCAATATGGGTATCAAATGAAAGGGCTTGACTAATAAAATATTATGCACTATAAAAAATTCAACTCCAAGATGGCCGCCACCACAAAATGGCGAATTATATTATTTTTTCACTACTACCACAATATGGGTATCAAACAAAAGGGCTTGACTAGTAGTACACTTTGCACTATGACAAATTTCAAATCCAAGATGGCCACTACCGCAACATGGCGAAAAATATTTATTTTTTCACAACTCCCTTAATATGGGTATTAAATAAAAAGGGTTTGGCTAGTAGAGAATGTTGTACAGATAACAAATCCGAGGTAGTCGGGGTTAGTCAAAATTTTTATTTTGTTTAAAACGAGTTTTAAACAGTGTTTTAAACATTTAGAAAACAACAATGTTTAAAACTACTTTTCGTTTTAAATGAATGAAATTAAATTAGTATTTAGAACTCTTAATTGCTTTACATAAAATCAGTTGAGTCTATGTTGTTTATTTTATTTCATTTTACTTACGAAATTTATAATGAAATTAAACATTAGATAGAATGGCACTTTTATTTGTAGAATTCATAGGTGATTCCCCTCCATTTTAAGTTGATATTTTACCTTTACTAATGTGTTTGTGATATTTGAGGGTGTTTCTGATAATATTTCTCAGAAATTAACAATATCAGTGAACCCAAATATTATGGGATTTAATGACTGTCACTAGCAAAGCAAACTATTATTATAGTATAATTTGTAAACTTCATGGTGGCTCTACTCATCATGTTAAGGTTTTTAAATACATTTATTCTCATATGAGACAATTATCATGTCCATGACAACACTTATAAATAAAAAAACTAAAATAGTGTACTATATAAGTTTAAGCCAGATTTTTTTTTACATATATTATGGTTTCTACATTTTTAACCAGTGTATAGAATCTACAGGATACATATTATTACAAACTTTAATTAATAAAGCGATCAGAGCTCTTCAGATTAATTTGGTTGGTTGGCATTAGATTATACTACAATAACAAAGTAATAGGTGATTCATAAAATTGTATATTACCTGACCTATTACATTTGCTCTTGATATTTTCCTGTCCTTTCGAACTTACATACAATTTACTTCATGTTGACATAAAATAAATATTTACAAGAGCGAACCTCGTTTGTCTAAGCCTTTGTGAATATACCTACGCCTTATACAAACGTTTACGCCATCCAATAAGACAAACCATGTGATAAAGTCCCCGATATTCAAGCCCAATATGTAAACCGTAGTTATACCCGGAGGTCTGCCCTTTCTGGGTTCTAGTATTGAACAGTTTATTATTTATAGGAAGCGGCTAGCTGACCTACATTTGTGCCCTGCGCATAACTGTTCATTTTCTGCAATTAACAACGAAGTTATAATTTCGTACTTACTGTCTCTTCTAGATCTTCCATCGTCACTTCTTTTTCAGTCATAATTACTGCAACTACACAAATTTTCGTTGAAAATTAATAAAACAACATCCTCCGATCAATCACACACACCAATTTTTCGCGAATAAAATGAATAAATGATAGGCATGTAAAATGTTGCCAGTATCAGATTATAGAACTTGTATTTAAAACTGTTCGATTTACGTTGGCGATAACGATTAGTATGCTGGCGTTGCACTATCAAAATCAAAATGACTTTTGGGTTTTGGGACCATCAAAATCAAATCATGGTTACTATTTCCTAGTTAACAAGCAAAACGTTTTTTTTCGTCCATCGCAATACGAATCAATATTTTATTTTAAAGTGAAAACTTCTTTTGGCCTACCACATGCATACGTTTCGTAAGCTGGGAATTAAGCTCATCGTCACGCAAAAATGAAAGAATTTTTCGGATTTTTTTCTTTGGGAAGCTATACCCATAAATTTGATTTTAATGGTGTCTGCTTGAACCGTTTTTGAAGTGAAAACTTCTTTGGGCGCGCCTAGACAGAATTTTCGTGGGCTGTGAAATGAAATGAACCATCACGCTCGGGTATGATAATAGCTTTTCGAGTCAACTCGGGATGCTAGAGCGAGAAACAAAATATGGTTCACTAATGTTTCACAAACATTTTTTGACAAAACATCACTTTAAAACCAACTAATCGTATAATATTCATTACGAAAACTTTACACCACAAAAATGTTTTATTTTAAAACAACGTTTTGCATAATATTTATTTCAAAATGTCTTACATCAACAAATGTTTTATTTTACAAACTATCATTTTATAACCATTTATACGGCAAACGTTACATTTAGACAATGCATCGAATGATATTTTGTTATTTGTACATTTTTTGTTTCATATACTATTCATTTTACAAATTTAACATTTACCAAAATGCAATTTTACAACAAATTAGGTCCTGTCACAGAGTTTTGACCTAACCTGTCCGATTAGGATCTATTACTAAGATTTGACTCCGGGTGGGCTCCCGCCAGAAGCTCTGCGGTCAGCCCTGAGTGTCGCTTCTCCATACTCGGCCTGCGCTCCACTACGGAGGTCGCCGGCTCGCTTCGCTCGCCACCTCCCCTTCGCTATGCTTGACCTCGCATGGCTCGCTCCACTCAGGACCTCCCTTGAGCTTCTGGCTCCCGCACTTTTATATACACTCTAGGGTAGTAGCGACAAGACTAAGTGAAGTCGGGGTGCTCTGAGTCGGATCTGGGCCAGTGCATCCTCACTCGCTCAAGGTCGCGCGGTTTTAGCAAATGAAAATGTAAATTTTGATTGATGTTCTCTTAAAACCGAATCGTACAGACTTTCTGACGTGATTGAGCAACAAACATTCAATGATCAAAGCTGATTTGATTACTGATTTCTGATGTATAAATATATTAGTGGTATTTGTAAAGATATTCAAACTCAATTTATGATAAAAAATTTAAATGTACCTACATATTATAATTGTCAATTTTATTGATACTTATTTTTTTTAATAATTCAAATAAATTGCATCTTAAATGACAAATTATTTTAATTTTTGTTAAATGAAATGTTTTTATGTTTAAGTTGTTAAGTAATTAAAATATAATTTGAAATGTTTGTCAAACAACACTCTGTAAAATAAAAATGTGTCAAGTGTTGGTTTTGTTTTTAAACATTTATTAGTTAACTAAAATATTAAACGAATCAATTGTCAAATAATACGTTATGTAATGAAAGTTTGTCAAATAAATATTTTGAGATGTAACCAACTTGTGAAATGTTTTTTTGTGTAATCATCATTTGACGACCCGTGAGTTTGTCGAACGTTGGTTATCAGGTGTAGATTTGTGAAAAAAAGTTTTTCAAAAGAACGGATACCACAAAATACAGTGAACAAGCGCGTCAGAGCGATAAAGATAATATAGTCCCTGTACTTGTATTTATTATATTTAAATCTTTTTTTACCGACATTAACTTCTAGGTACTTACCACATTAATATCATTAATTGAACTTGACACGACGTTTTAAATTTGCATTTCACATCCATTGCAAAAAGGTTTTTGATATAATATACTCGTATTACTGTTTTATCATAGCACTACGTAAACACACAAAATTATACCTATTTTCATCACAGTACTTACACATACACTATAAACACAACATATTTGTGCATTTTTAACGAAATATCTATAAAATAAATAAATAGCAAATAGTAAAACATTTGCTGGTCAAATTATAATTCTGACCCGCGTAAATTTAAAAAAATATATATTTGGCCATAGATACTACTTCAACTTCAACTTCTTTTATCTTTGGCTTCTGTATGCGGCATAACCACAGCTTCGCCAGTGTCTTGTGTGTTGTTGACGGGCCTCTCTTCTCAGGGTTGTTCGGTAAAATTGTAGCGTTATGCTGATGTAGGCCTTTGATCGGTAGACCTCTTGTAGTTTTAGTTAGTGGTTAGTATCTAACTACTGTAAAGGACAAACACATGACGTCACAATATAAACTACATAAAGATACGTTGGTATATATTAGACAATTGCAAAAATGTAGAATATAATATTATAGATACCTATTTACAACTTGATATTATTAATTTTAATATGTTTATTAAGGACGTAGACAAAAGGAGAAAATACTAATGGGAGTAGGTTGGAAAAAGAGACAGGATGAGGAAGGTCATTAGGAATCAGATCATATAAAGAACCACGATTTTGGTGCATTCAAAGAAAATATGGTCAATTGTGCCATCAGCCAAACCGCACTCGCACAAGGAATGGTCGCGAACTCTTATTTTAGCCAGGAACACTGGAGTACAAGCGAAGCCCAACCGTAGGCGACAGATGGTGGAAGTAACTTGTTTGTTGAAGTTTTTGAATTTGAAAACCAGGGTTTTGGGGAATGGTTTGTTGGATTTGACCATAGAATTTTCCTTTGACTTCTTGGACCTCTGCCACTCTGAGTTCCAGGCGTCAAGAAGTTGGGACTGACAAACTGAAGATAGGTCATGGGAGAATATGTGGAAGTGGTCTTTGTTTCCATGAGCGGTAGCTTGCTTGGCATGGAAATCTGCATCTTCATTCCCAGGGATGCCTGCATGCCCCGGTATCCAAGCCAGTACTATCTGGAGGCCTAGTTTATGGGACTTGAGAAGTTCTTCTTTAATTTTTAATATTGTTGGGAATTTAGTCTTAGCTTTAAACTGGTTGGCCAGAATAGCTTGCAAAGTGCTCTTGGAATCTGAAAGGATGATGGTTCTACCAATAGAGTGAGATTTAACATAACATATGGCCTCAAGTATAGCAATTGCTTCTCCCGTAAAAACAGAGGCCAATGGAGGACATTTGTACCTTAAAGCAATGTTATACCTAGGGATCCATACAGAGGCACCTACATCTCCATCCTGGTGTAATTTTGAAGCATCAGTATAAACAGGGAGCCAGTCTGTCCATTTGGTGTCTATGATTTTAAAAATTCTTTACTGGGATCTGCTGTGTCCTTGTTGACGCCCAGGTTTAGGATTACTGCTGGTTGATATGTTAATGTTTCATAGCTCGTAGTGAATAAGGGATTGACGGGGAATTTCACTGTGGGGAAGGGAGAAGTGAGTATTTAATGTAGCTACGAAGGATACATGAGAGATTAATTTCCATTCTTATATCATACTGTTGTGTCAACGTGTGGAGTTTTTGGAGTTTAGGGAACAGAGGATGGTCAGAATTTTGAATTATTTTACTAAAGAATCTATCAGCTAAAAATTGTCTTCGCAGGTGTAAAGGTGGGTCACAAGTTTCTACTTGGATAGCATTAGTAGGAGAGATTTTCATTGCACCTAAGACAATGCGCAGACATTTAGCTTGTACTGATGTAAGTTTATTGAGAGCAGATTTATTACCAGGCTCCAGCAGGAATGCTCCATAGTCTAAGTGACTACGAATAATGGAGTTATAAAGCAGTTTTTGACAAAAAGGATGGGAGCCCCACCATACGCCAGAAAGAGAGCGGAGGATATTAAGGTTCTTTTCACATTTGAAAGCAACATAATCTGAATGTGGGACACCTGTTAATTTAGTGTCAAGCAGATTTAAAGGCCTAAAAATTTAACACAATTTTTCTGTGGAATATGTTCATTGTTGCATCTTAAATTTAGATCTGGAATGTTTCTTTTACGGGTGAAAACAATGGCATTACTTTTAGTGAGAGAGATGGATAATCCAAGGTCGTTTAAGTGGTCTTCTAGGTAGAACAGAGCTTGATTCAGAGAGTTTTCAGCTTGTGCAACCGATTCTCCAGAGACATACAGAGCTATATCATCGGCATATTGTAAAATATTGCAGAATGGGTTTACAGTAAGGTCTAAGTCGGCTGTGTATAGGCCATAAAGAGGGGGACTAAGGACTGAACCTTGGGGTAGACCCCTCCAGAGCTTCCTAGACATAGGTGTGTCATTTTGGTTTTTGATGGAAATGGTTCTTTCCATCAAAAACACCAATGAACCATACCATCTTCTCTGAAACACTCAGCTGTAACAATTTGTTTCTGAGTTTCGGAAGCTGGACGTTGTCGTAGGCCGATGCGATGTCTAGGAATACAGCTACAACATACTGTTTCTCTTTTATTGCTATACGGATGTCTGTGGTGAGTATACTGAGACTATCCATTGTACTCATGCCCTTCCTAAATCCAAATTGGGATTGTGGGAGTAGCCTGTTGTTCTCAATATGCCATTCTAGTCTGTTTTAATAAGAATTTCAGTTATCTTTGCAGCTACACAGGAGAGGGCAATTGGGCGTCGGGAATTGGAATCTGTAGGATCTTTTCCAGGTTTAGGGATTGGGACTATTATTTGGGTTTTCCAGGAGTCTGGGATATAACCTTGATCAAAAATATATTTATCAGATTTAAGAAATATTGTTTGATATTGTCATTGGCTTTTGTGATAAAGGAATAGGGGATTCCGTCTACTCCAGGTGCAGAGTCAGTTAACCCGTCCAAAGCTAAATGCAATTCTTCTAACGAAAAAGGGGTATCAAAATGTGAAGAGGTTTGTGGATAGGATGAGATGGGAGGGTTTGGATTCTGATGCACAAAAGGAGGAGCCAACTTGTCCGCAAATGCTTCTAACCATCTAACCACGAATAAGGATCATTAGAGGAGGGGTTGTTGTCTCTATATGATCCTCTGAACCTGCGGATTTGTTTCCATACTAAAGTCGAGGGTGTTGTTGGAGATAGGCCCTTGCAAAAATTTAGCCAGCCTTGTTTCTTTTTAGCTGCAAGGGTTTTTCTACATTTGGCAGCTACCTTTTTATAATTGAGGAAATTTTCTGTGGTCATATGATGGTTATAGTTGGTTTCAGAGGCTTTGCGTTCGTGTATCACTTTAGTGCATTCAGAATCCCACCAGGGAGGGGAAAGGAGATTGTTTCTAGGCTTCTTCAGAGGGATGGAGCTATCTGCTGAAGATAGAATAACACCTACCAGTTGATCATAACAGACCAGTGGGTTTTCTTCTGTAGGATCGGACAGAGTTGTTTTGTTTTGCTCCAAGTGAGTGGAGTATAAATCCCACTTCGCTCCAGTCAGCCTGTATTTAAGGAGGGGGGTAGGTGGGGGAGGATGAGAGACCCTGAGACCTAAATTGATCAAAATGGGAAATGATCACTTCCACTAGTAAGAGGGAGAACCTGCCAAGATAGGGAGGAAGCAGACCAGGAGAACACAGGGTTAGATCCACTGCAGATTTGGGATTTTGAGTGGGTAGAACTCTTCGAGTAGGGGTGCCGTCATTACCTATGCACAGGTTTACCTCATCCAGTGCTTCAAACAATAATCGCCCAAAAGAGTCACTGTGGTAGGAACCCCAGGAAGTGTGGTGGGCATTGAAGTCTCCCATAACCACGACTGGGGGGACGGAGGATATAATTAGAAGGATATCAGGTATGAGTTGTGAAGTGGGATGTGGGATGTAGAAGGACACAAAGGAGGAATTAAACGCACGTACGGCGACGGCGTTTATTTCGGGACTGTGCGGGGGAAGAGAAATTTGGGAGAATATCTGGGACTGTTTAATAAATATTGCACAGCCAGCAGTTCCATCCTGGCGGTCGCTCCGAAGACACGAAAATCCTGGGACTCGATAGCGAGTTCCAGGGACAAACCATGTCTCCGAGACGGCCACCAGGACGGGGCTGTATTTGTTGATGAGGTGGAGGAGTTCAGGAAGCTTCCGACGGAGGCTCCTGCTGTTCCATTGGACTATTGTGCATAGATCCATGGTGGCCTATTAGGGTTGAGAGTTGGGAGATCATGTGGGCAACGTTGGACGGTAAGGAATTGGGGTCTTGTGATATCATACTTATGATGATCGTAAGGAGTTGGGTGAGGAGTTGATGAGTGTTGGAGGTAGAGATTTGGGATTGGGACTGGGCTCTCTCAAGGGTATAACCGTTGGGAAGGAGGATGGCTCTTGAGCTATGATGGACTGGTGAGCTATTTGGTCGTAAGACTTTCCAGGCAGCAGCTTTGGGTGGGGATTGTGAATGATTGTTTTCCTGTAAGACTGGGAGGATTGTGATGGAGAGAATGGGAGAGGCTGTGTGGTTGGGAGAGGTGAGAGCTGTAGTGAGGCTTGAGTGCAGGCAACAGGTATGCTTCCGGCAACTTGGTTAAATCTTCTGGTTGTTTTAGCGGTTTGAGTGCATGCTTCCTGGTAAGAGATTCCGTCTCTGGACATTTTGATTTTAATTTCTCTTTGTCTGTTCTGCTCTGGGCAGGCCCTACTAGTAGAGAAATGGTGCTCAGAGCAGTATAGGCATGTTGCCTCTGTCTCTTGCACCACGCAATCGTCTCCACTATGGGGTTGAGTACAGCGGAAGCATCTAGGTTGGGAACGGCATTGACTTTTTATATGCCCAAATCGGAGACAATTCATACACTGAATGGTAGGGTACTGGTAAGCCTCTACATTTAGGGATGAGTAAAATGAAAAGATCTTAGATGGCAGTTGCTGTGCTCTAAATGTTAGGACTACTGTTTGGGTAGGAATCCAGTTTATGACATTTTCCACTTTGGTTTTCCGATTTAACCGCCTTGCCTTCAAAACATATCCGTTGCCAGGCACTTTGACTGAGCTCACAAAGTCTTCCATAGACCATTCTACTGGGACTCCCCTGACTAAACCCATTCGGGTAACATTGTAGGTCGGGATCATTGCCTCGTATTTTCCAATTTTAAGGATGGGATTGATTAGGAAATTGTTGGCCGCAGCAGAGTTCTTGAATTCGATGGAAATTTTATTCCTGCCTACTTTTTCACCCCATCTTGGCAGACATGGTCGATTTTGTTGGTATGCAGAAATTTGCCGAATTTCATTGGACGAATTACTGCGCCTATGGTTGGGTCGGGTTCCGTTCTAGATACATGAACTAGGTAGGGTCCAGAGTCGATGCTTTCATATTGTTGAATACCTAAAATGGACATAGCGGGGTGAACGTATACTTGCTGAATAGACGCGGATAGTGATTCTGTGTTCGTGACGGACTTCTTTACGGGTGCGGATCGGCTTGGCACAGAAGCTAAGTGTCTTTTTAGAAGGTTTGGGGTCATCACAGTTTCTGTATCCATATTATCCGATGGATCGGGCGGATCGGGGGGTTTTGGCGACGGGTAAACGTTCTCCATTTTCCTTGCCCACTACTAGCTACTAAAATATAAGGAACTTACCCAGTAAATTCCAATAAATAGTACACAAATACAATAAACAAAAACAAACGTGTAGAGGTTATGGCCGCCACCGAGTTAGTCCTCCCATAGATACTAATCGTTCAACCACATGTTTTTCTCGTGTTGCTGTGCTTACTAGGTATATTCAATATTCAATTGCAATTTATAAATCGTTTTTATTTTTAATTATTAAAATTACAGTCGAGTTGGGTAACTTTGAATGTACTTATAACTTTGAATAAAACTGGTGTGATGATTCTTAATTTTTTTTCTCTGCAACTTTAACGCAATAAATTTGTTACCTGTGTCAAATGCAAAGACCTATTAATTCAATTGTCAAAAGTGACATAAGAATGACAGCTGACGGAAGCAAATCGTAAGTTTGGCGCCTTTTTCTGTTCGAAGTTTTCAACAAGTGAAGAGAGCCTGTGTTACAAAACGAATTTAAATACTTAAAAGTAAGTAAGATACGTGTATTTTTGTTTCATATTGTAGAATATAGTTTCATGTAACGTTATTTTGTAGAATTTGTGTATCCAATTAAGTTTTTATTCAAAATTAAAATTTTACACATCATTGCCAAATATTTTAATTTTGGTGTAACTTTGAACAGTTCAATGTTACCCTATAACATTTTTTCTCTTTATGGGTAACATTGACATGGGGTAGCTGCATTCTAAATATATTTTCTTCTATGCAATACAGGTAAATGGTGGATAAAAATGCCGCGAAAATCAGAAGTGGCCAAACCTGGGGTCCGAAAATATGGACTAAAATCAAATTACACCCCAGAAACATTAGAGAAGGCCTTAAACGAAATTCGGTCAGGAGCCTTTACAAGATTGGAAGCTGCAAAGAAATACAACATTCCGCCAGTTACATTATTTTACAAACTAAAAGAAAAACATTCCAAGAGTGTCGGCAGACCTATAGCACTAACAAAAGCTGAAGAAGATAGTTTTAAATCACATCTGTTGGTATTAAGTGATGTCGGAATACCAGTAAGTATGCTTGACTTTCGGGTTATTGTTAAACAATATTTAGATTCAAATAACAGACACATACAACAATTCAAAACAAACATGCCTGGCTATGAATGGGGAACTCTTTTCTTGGAGCGGCATCCTGACCTGAAAATAAAATTGTCTCACAACATACCAAGAAAGAGAGCACAGGTGAATTGTGAACAGGTAAAAGATTTTTTTACCAACCTCTCAAAAGAAATAGAAGGAATACCCCCTAATAACATCTTCAACATGGACGAGTCCGGCTTTCACGATGATCCCGGTAAGAAAAAACTGTTGTTTCGCAGGGATTGTCGTCATCCGGAAGTTATCAAAAACTCCACCAAGTCATGCTACACAGTAGTATTTTGTGTTAATGCGGCTGGAGAGACTCTGTCTCCATTCTTTGTCTTCAAAGGCAAAAAGTTGTGGTCGGATTGGCTTTTTCAGGCACCAGAGGGTTCAAGGATGGCAGTCTCTGAGTCAGGCTGGATAACCACCGCAGTATTTGAAGAATGGCTGGAAATTCATTTTATTCCACATGTTTCCAAGCTTGAAGGAAAAAAAATGCTGTTGTGTGACAATTTGAGTGCTCACATCTCTCCAAAAGCTTTGCGCCTTTGTGAAAAGCATAATATCATATTTGTATGTCTAATCCCAAACTCCACACACTTGCTCCAGCCATTGGATGTGGGATATTTTTCGGCTGTAAAGAGCAATTGGAGAAAGGCACTTGACAATTATCGCCAAACAAGCAGAGGGAAGAAGGTAGTGGCGCTGCCGAAATCATTATTTGCACAACTTTTGCGAAAGACATTAGAAATGGGAGAGGGCACTCGCGCTGATAATATCAAGGCGGGATTCAGAAGCTGTGGTTTGTTTCCTTTCTCACCAGAATGTGTATTAGAGAAACTGCCGAAGTACACCTGCGAAATTGATGTCCGAGAATCAGTTGGAGAAGCATTTCATCGCTTTATAGAAGAAGTAAGATCATCAGATTTGAATGGGGCTACAAGAGGCCGAAAGTTTCAACTTCCAGTAACAGCTGGCAAAAGTGTTTCAGCTGAAGAAGTACAAAAATTTTACGAAGAGAAAGCAAAGGCTAAAACATCACAGAGTCAAGATAGAGAACAAAACACTGCAACAAAAAAAAGGGGAAGGCCTGCTGGATCTAAAAACAAGAAAAAAAAGAAAGCGACAGCGCCAAAAAACGATGAGGTCGATGAAATACCTAGAAATGATAATGAGTCCATACAAGAAACTAGTGTTCGCGTAATAGTTGAAGCCGAAATACACAGAACTGACAATGAAAGAAATGAATACGAAATTCAAAGAATTGAGGACAGTGTTGACAAAAGCCTCTGTGAAAAACAATTGGATTATGGGGGGAAATAGCATTCAAGAAACAGATCCTGCGGAACTGACTGTTGTGCAAGAGTATGTTGTTAGCTCTGATGGTATACTATTAAGCCCACAAGAAGTCACAAACAAGACTACTAAAGCTCAACCCCGAAATTTTAAAGAAGGCATGTTTTGTATTTTTAAAGATGAAGGAAGTGTTTTCCCAGGATATATTAGAAACGTCAGCTCAGAGAATGTCACTGTAAATGTCCTGCAAAAGAAGTGTTTAGGGGGATGGGCATGGTATTCCAAACCCGAAATATGTGTCGTACAAAAAAAAAATAATTTCTAGCATAGAAGAAAATAAGATATCACGAAAAGATGAGAAATACTTTATAGATGACGATATTTTGTTTATGGAATGGGGTGAATAATTTTTTCAATGTGATGTCGCCTTATAAATAATCCAGGCAATTTCAGTATTAATGGATCTCATTTAATAGCTAAATACCATAATAATTTCTAGAAAAAGTTTTATAAGCAGTAAATGTGTCTAATTATTAAAAAAAAAATTCAAATTCAGTTTTTTTCACCCATTTGTAGTGTAAAAGTAGTATGATAGTAACCCTGAGTGAATGGTAGGTTATTTACTTTGACAAGTTGTCCTTATTTGACAGATCTACATCTATTTTATTAAACACATGAGAGTTTAATGATACCCAGGCACTAAATTTATAACAAAATAGGGTTTTTTGCTGTTTCAAATATCTCCATTCAAAGATACCCAAAAGTCGTGATAACTTTGAATGGCCACATAATTGCAATATTATCTGATATTTTGTTTTGAATTCATTTCATGAGTTAAACCATTTTGAGTATGAGTTCAAGAGAACACCCATAAATAAATGAAACATAGTTCGAGCCTCACATTTTTTTATAATATTTGCATAAATTCTAGAAAAATGTTCAAAGTTACCCAACTTGACTGTATATAGCAGTCTGTAAATAGATAGATAGATAGATTAACTCTTTATTGCACTTAATATAAAAACAAACAAAAGTTACTTACAACAAACAAAATAAAGTAGCAATTGGCGACCTTATCACTAAAAGCGATCTCTTCCAGGCAACCATAGGATGGAAAGAGAGATTTGAGAATAAGGAGGAGGGGAAGTACAAAAAGGAGTGATTAATACTTCTACAATTAAACAATAAAATAAATAGTTAAGTATTTCTTATTTTAGTTTTCACTTCTGCCGTGCGGTCTTAAGCGCACACATTTTTTTTAGATTTTAATGTGGTTTACGCTAAAATTAAAGTTCGTTTACTTATAAAAATAGTTAAATTAAAAAAAAACATAAAATATTTTTTTTGGTGGGAAAATGGTTACGAAGTATTGTTTTTTTTAAACCTATTTATTTTATAGCAGTTTTTTGTGTTTTCGTGTATGTTATATTGTATACACTTAATTGAAAACATGAAATCACCTTTTCTTCCTTATAATTTAAAATGTAATAGCTAGAACACTTGTGAACTCGAAAAAATTCCAATACAAGTGTCAAAGTGGTTAGTTTTCATTTCAAGACAGACAGATTTTTCATGGGCTGTGAATTGAATTCTATCGTCACGCTCAGGAATTATAATAATTCTTCGGCTAAACTCGAGACCATAGCCAATGGGTATCTGGAAATGCTGATAAATTTCTAGATGGGCAAGCTTATGGTCACCCTCCGGATACAGCCGCGTAGTTTCCAAAGTGAGCTATCTGAGTTATAAGTTTACTGAGTTAAGTTAAAACTTATAACTCAGATAGCTCACTTTGGAAACTACGCGGCTGTATCCGGAGGGTGTGACCATAAGCATGCCCATCTAGAAATTTATTAGCTTCTATAGGCAGTTCCTATGACTGCTAATTTTTTATAGTATTGTGATGAGACGAGCAGGTCATGTCTGAGCCTGATGGTAAGTCTGTCACATAACAGCACAGTGACATACAGCTATTGGAACATGAAGAGTCCAAATCATTACTTAGCACTGCCCTGCGCTCGTCGCCCAAAGAGGTGTTTTATCTCCATGGCCTGTTATTTCACTGGAAACATTGCCTTTTAAACCAAAGCACAGTAATATTTGCACATTACTGTTTTGCGCTAAAATACCTGGCAAAAGTGGGGGTCCCTCCCCAGGCGAACTCTGCAAAGAGCCCTACCACAACAAAATATTATCTCAATTCATAAGCACGTTCCATGTAGCCCCAAATATAGCCAATATTATCGAACTTAACCGTCAGTTGAGGTCAGTTAGTTAATGTTATTTTTTTAAGACCGATGGTCATGTAAGAATAAAGCTGTTTATTTTTAACTCATCTCAGTGATGTTAAAATCTTATAAATACTAATTATATAACAATCTGGCAATATTAAAACATTTGGTGACTTTGACAGCCTTTTCAAATATTTTTAAATATTATGTAACTATTATATTATGTTGTATTTGCCCGTTTTTTTTATTTTTAACCCCCGACCAAAAAAGGGTGTACAACTAACAAACTACTTGACACTTGACCCCTAGAATCTCTAATATCGCGGTATGTTGCGGTTCTACTTATTTTGGTTTTGACAACGAATAGGGATGGATATAAACGTCAGGCGTTCACCGCTTCCTACAATCGACTAAAGCTAAAAGAGTGAGCTGAGCTCACTCTTCCCCAACGATAACAAAACAGATATTACGACTGATCCTGGTATTATATTAAATTATTTGATACAATGCCAGTAGGTATTTAAATAGAATAGAATATGTACCAATTTTAATTTTGATATTTTTGTCTAACTTTCTTTATGATCATTCAAAGCGGGCAAGTCCATTTTAGAAGTACGAAATTATTTGAAACATGTTTTTGCCATTGGATAACCCATTCAATTTCAAGTGACTTTTGTTATGAAATCAGTTTCCTAAACGCAATATTTAATATAGCTAACATACAAACTCTACGCGCGACGCATAGAAAATACGACACAGTGACGTCACGTTTCAGTAGTGTTTTTGTGAGAGTCCAAAATTGTGATATTAAGGGAAGTTTTAAACATAACAAAGTAATTCTTTCACCTATGTTCCAGTTATTGAGTAGGCTTTTCATGGCACTTTAATAATGAAAAATGGGTCGTCATGCCTACTACGTGCCCCTGACGTTTGGGAGGGCACATCCATTCATTTATGATTATGATTTCGCGAGTGCAGATTCGGTTCGGATCGGTTTTTTACGTAGGAGCGTTGTTGAGTTTTGCGGATTCATGGCGGCTCATTGCATCCTAACATACGCCAAGCCCTTACAAAACACACACGGCACTGCGAGACTGTGTTTCTAAGGTAGCTCGCGTCTCGCCCTCACCCACGCACGGTTTTATATACAAATGGAGATACTTACATACAACGTTGGAACAGGCATTCACATGCTAAGCTTCGTGGTGCGTGGAAGTGTGTTAATCGTTTTATACTGTTCTTGTGTTCTTAATTGCCTTGTAGTATAGAACAACTGGACTTTTTTATACTCGTAACATCCTTAATCCTTATAAGACGAAAGTGAAACAATCCCACATATTTTATATACATTTATTTGTCTTTAATTTATAAAGAAATAGGTAGACTTAGAATGTGTTACACAAGTTTACATAAGTATAACGTACAATACGTACAACCTGCTAATGCTAAGATTGCATACTTCAGGCTAGTGGTTACGAACCAGCGACCGTATCCACAACAATAATAAAGACAGCGCCCAGCATAACTTGACTTCTGATTCCTCATAGTTGTAGTTAGTTTTAGGGTCAGGTTATACCGGTTCACACATGTTTAGTTTAATCATCATGAATACGGCCGTGGCTGAAACTTAGGAGACAGAATCTATCATGCACTTTTATATCGATACAAACATAATTTCACACGTATTGAGTTGTAATAAATTATTATTGCTACATAAATTAGGAAAAAAACATGGTGCAATAGAACTAAGAATTGAATTTTATCGCTCATTCAGAGTTCTCCTTGAAAAAAGCTTCAATATCCCTTTTCATATTAAAACATTTCTTTGACTAGCTCTGTAAATACAATGCCAACAACACCTCTCACCACAAACATGATTGTATAGATATAAAAATCCGCTTCCATAACGCCAATACATTTTGTTGTTTTTTTTTATTTTTCATATTTTTATACAGTCAAATTGATACTGCTATAATTTGATATTCCTAATTAATATTATTTAATTATAAAAGCTATGGTTCTAAAATTAAATTTTGCCCCATGAATGACAAATTACGACGAAACTTAAATTAATGTTAGATCTCTCACTTCTCATCAAAATCCATGTAAAGCACCTAAACAATCTGTGCTTTTTGAAAAAAAAATATCCATACCAAAATTCAGGATAACTACAACATTTATTTTTGGCAAGTAAAAAATATTCTGTTATGCCTTACTACTAAATTTAGCAAATTTAAATAATATATACCATAGTTAGGTTGCATTTAATTTTGCATGTTTGTTAATTCTGGCCCTCAACCAGTCTTAGACATTCGTCCCCCATTTTTGAAGTGAAAACTCCTTTTGGGGCGCCACAGACAGATTTTTCCTGGGCTGTGAATCAAATTCTAGCGTTACGGGAATGATACTCGTAAGCAATCTTCGGGTAAACTCGGGACCATAGCCATTGCCTAGAAATCATTATTCTTATCTAGAAATACGTTAGCATTTCCCACTGGCCATCTAGAAATGCGTCAGCATGCTCATGGCCACGCCCTCCGGTTTCACCCGCGTAGTTATCAAAGCTATCAAATCCCGAGGTAAAGTTTTCACTTCTATCATGACTGGCATTTTTTTTAATTTAACTATTTGTTATACAATGACAACTATTACATAATTTTAGGGTTGTAGCAATTTATTTTATTCCACACTACTAGAAATGAACATTCAATTATGACCCCAAACTTGTATGAAGGAAATACATTTTACAATGACAGCAGACAGCAAATACTCGTACATAGAAAGCGAATTTGTTGCACATTTGCTATCACTGTAAAGTGTATCTACAGTGCATGAATTAAGGGTTATATTTTAGTGCTCGTTTTCTGCATAGCAGTACTGTTGGAGTAAAAATCACTTTTTAACTCAAAATCCTCATATAGGTTGTTAGAACAAGCAATAGCTGGTTGAATGATTTTGAATGATCATGTATGAATGATGATGAGGATGTAGGTGACAGGCTGGAAGCTGGAATTTGGCTATTTGTGCAATGATCGTCTCAGGTTTCATATCTTGTTTGAGCAGTGTCGTCACGTGACTTATTGTAACGAGGCACTTTCGAGGATGAAAATAGATCTTTCAAAGATACCTAGTTAACGATATCGCCAAATGTTTCATTTTGTAAAATGTCTCGAACGAAAAAAAATTGGCGCCCTCTATGGCAAAATTAAGAACCAACTTTGACAGGCCTACTTGCACCTTGAAAACGCCAAATTGGGAGTAACATTTGCACTAAAAACAAATACTTCAAGAATATAATATTCAACTATGTGTAATGTTTGTTAATTATTATAGTTTCTTTAAATATATACAAGTAAAGGCCGACCGTAAGCGCACAAACGAAACTATTATTAACAATTGCAAAGATAAAATGTCTAAAAAGCTTAGTAAGTACAATCCATGTGAGAAAGAACAACTAAACTAATAACGAACATTTTGAAATCAACATAAATATATGTATATTAATGCATATCCTATGTTTTTAGGCAATAAATATTTAACGGGGTGTTTGGTTTCCTCGCTTGTGCATTTCGATGTTTTTATTTAAAATAATTTATTATAAACTTCGAAATGAAGGTAGAAGGTAGTAGGCAGAAACGCGTTCAAAGTACCCTATAATTTAGTGTTACCACGCCATTGGTCTATGCTTCGTGATGTGTAAGTTCGTTATGTATTGAAATAGTGCACATCCGACTAGCGCAGTCAATCTACGCCTATCGACCGTGTCGAGATCAATCTGATAGCACTGTGACTCAGGTACACATCCCTTACCTACTTTTGCCTTGCGAACCAACAACGTTAAATTATTATAATTTTTATTTTATATTTACTGAGTATTTCACAATCCTATCAATAAACAAAGGATTAAAATTCTTCTTACCATAAGCCACTTGCTAAGAATAAGATTGTTTCAGTTGCTATTAGTCTTTTATTTTTAATATAAGTAAATTTATCTAGATTTAGAGGTTAAATATGGCTTTAAAGTGATTTGTCAAAAATGAAACAAAGGATGAGGGTTATTTATTGCAATGGAGAAAATGTTTATTGTTCCATTTACATATCACCTATAGTGTTTTTTTTAGATTCCTGTTTTAAATTAAAGACTTGTCATTATAACTATGACATATGTGGCTTACAAAAAAAGGAGATAATGTAATTTTCAGGTCTATTTATATGTAGGGGTTTTAAACGATTCCAATACTTGCGTAATAATTAATGTAAATAAAATATTGAATTGTTTATAAATATAATCACTTTATTGATAGCAAGGTGGAATACCGTCTTGCTGTAGTCAAGGTATCATTATTCAGATAACATCTCCGATACAGTGTTAAATACACAATAACATCCATTGCACATCCATATAATATTCGATATAAATATAGTATAATTAATCATACATAACTATATTACAGATAAAATCAGATTTTCCTCAATTATTTAAAAATCATCACAAACCATTCATCTACAACATTGAATTATTAAATTAAACTACTTATTTTGTACAAATTAAAATCATCCACAGCGTCGTATACTATCGAAGGGATTGCGCTCACATAATCAATGAAGTTATAAAATAAGAAAAAAGGTTTACATAGCACGGAAGTGGTCAGCCGAAAGCGTAGTGCGGCCTATTTTTTTTTTATTTATCTTGTGTTGTTTTCTTTAGTGATACTGTATTATGAATACTAAGCATCTAACTCAACATTTGTTTGTTTTTATGATTAGAAACCTTTTATTCCCAATTTTTTTTTATCGTGTATAGGTCCGCGTTTGACCACCAACTCGCCTGATGGTAAGCGACGGTGTGGTCGAAGATGACGCACGTTGAAAGTGGATTCTAATTGTTTAGTATGGATTAAAAAAAACCCTACAAGACATTACACTACAAGACACACTACTACAAGATATTAATTACTATGAATAGTTTTCAGATAGGTACTGCCGACCAAACTTTGGTCTACCACAGAAGGCGTAAAAATCAAACTTATTTGTATCTAGTAGTAGTTTATCAATAAATGGTATAGATTTAATAAGAAAATCTTACCGTCAAACATTTCATAGTTTCAACAGTTCGTTGCTAAACGAACAAAATAACTTATAACAATGATAGAAAAGATTCAAGTAACCATTTTTTGATACAATTACAAAGTTTTTTTTACTAACTTGATGGTGTTTGTATCGGTATGTGAGCGCCGACCCTTAAACTGAACGCGGCTCGAAACCCACCAGGACTAATTAATCATTATCATCATTAATAGCCGACAGGTACTGTATTTAGAACAATAAGAACTAAGTTACACATATATTTGGAGTCAAAGCGTAAAATTAAAGATTTGAGAATCGCAAGACGCAAGTCGTATGAAGATTGTGTTACATGTCATTAATTCGTATATATTCAGTTCTTTTCTCCATACATAAATCAGTCTCGCGTCCTCGGTGGGTTTCGACCTTAAATAATATCCTTATAAATAAAATTAAAAATAAAATAAGCACGTGAAATCGAAGTCCTAAATCGAATCAGTACAGTCTGACAAAACTCTAAACTATCTTCTCTTTTACATCTAATTAGAAAGAGACAAATATATTTACTTCATTAAATATTTTTTAGATCTTTGTAAGACTGTAATTAAAGAGTATGTTAAAATAAATCAGCTTAAAAACAAATAAGATCACTCAGTATCTTACAACTCACCGTTCAGGTGGAGCTTACTCTAATATCAATACACCCTGCAACCTTGCGAGCTTTGGTTGTTTCAGCAACCTTGCCAACATAGATTGTGATGTAACAATCTACTTGAAAATCTTTGGTTATTTCAACGACCTCGTAAACGTTAATTGTTACAGCAACCTGGCAAATTTTGATTGTTACAGCAACCTTGCAAGCTTTGATGTTTCAGCAACCTTCAAAACTATGTCTGTTTCAACAATTTTGCAAACAAGATTGTTACAGTAAGTATTACTTTGATAGTAATTTGATAGTCACTCCAAACAATGTTTAAAGTTCATGTGCTAAGACATTCCGATAGATTGTAGCAACCCATATTGCATTAGCAATATTAACATCATTTACATTTTGCTGCCTGGAAATCAAAGGTTGTCACTGCAACTGTCACTAAGGTTATGAAACAACCACCAACAACGATGTTTTCCTAACATTCGACAAGGTTTCCTGTCCAAATACGACATAATTGTCCTAACAACCGTCAACATGACTGTCAGCGAATCGTTGGAAGTCTTTCCCAAGGTTGTCCGCCCAACCTGTGCCTTGGTTGCACACACAACCGCCAGGGTTTCGACACCGTTTCCATAATTGACTAAGTCCGAGACCCGTCTTCACCCGACTTTATCCGATCTGGTCCCGAACGAAACTAAAGAGAGATAGAGGAACTATAGTGGGGTCCGCGCTAATCTATGCTTTATGCCCGGTGGTTAGGGTTCATTTCGCATCCTCAGACGTCTGGTCGAACGTCTGCTCGCTGACTGAGACCGCGTCGTACGACAGCGCCTCTTTGAGCGGATCCACGCAGTTCTTTGGGATCATCGTACCTGAGGGACAAAATTAAAATATTTAATTTATTATTACTGCATAATGTTCTGCTTTAGTATTATTATTCTACTGTATTTGCCAGCGAATTCATCGGCGATATAAAATGGCTATAATAAAAATATCTTCATTCCAAATTCCGACCTGATCATTTCTGTCATGCCAAGGTGATCAATCAACAAACATTAATAACTTTCATGTATATATGTCACTGTTTACTTTACTTGTCAATCTTTTTATTTTATATTCATATAGCGTTTTGACCGAGCTCAAAAAAATACCAGAGGTAGCTTAGGTGTCAGAGACCCGCGAAAGCGTTAAGAAAATGATTAGAATAAGGCGGTGGTTTGATCGATGCCTATACCGATTGTTGTCGTCGGTATTTATTAATACCATGTCATCTTTTAATGTAATGTTATAGGTATTAAAATCAAGAAAGATAGTAAGGAGCAAATATTTCCAAGTGAGCTGAGTGCGAGTTTTGTTGGCATCAAAACGCGTAAACATAACATTTATATGAAGAACTCCCGCGCCTTTACGACGCACTATAAATTTCTTGATACGTGTCATTTTAACAAAGGCGTATACTGCTTTGGCTTAAGGGGCGGGGGGGGAGTCTGTGCGATATATATATGCATGCTTTTTAATCAGTCGTCCACATAGATACTTACTGGACTCACCCCAGGGGGAGTCATGGCGCACCATGTTCTCGTTCTGACCGCACACCGGAGTGGACGTGTTTTTTTTAAGGAATACCTACTTTAGAAATTTAATCAAGGCGAAAACTAATAACTGATGACCCAACCGGCCAAGTGGCGAAAGGCGTAGACCATCTGCACGTAAGCCAAAAACAACAAATTTATATTTACCAACGGGTCCCTGCCGCGCGTACTAACCTACCTACACCACAGCTGAGTCTTAGGGCTGCAGCATACGACATTGCCTATATCTAGTTGCTGGATTCTTTTACACCGGAACCGCACCTGACACTATGCCAATAAACCGCTCGCCACCATCGTCGCAGATTGACTCACCGTCGATTTCTGCTTACACATCACCATTACAGCACTATTCATCAGACTCCAATATTGCTATAATCGGCCGAGAACCTGGCATGAGTGCGTCGTCCTCTGCTAGTAACATAACAACCAGAAGTAAGCAATCTGCGAAGCGAAAGTACTCGGAGGACGCCTCATCTGATGACCTAAGTAGGGCGGAGATAATGAGCATGTTTATGACATTACAAAAACACCAGGATACTAAGCTTGACGTGGTCCTCAACTCTATAAATGAGGTTGTATTGTCAGTCAAAACCATGTCTGCGAAATACGACGAAGCCCTAGCAAAGATTCATATCCTGGAACGCGAGAGCAAGGCTGATAAGAACTACATTCAACAACTCGAAAACAGGGTAGAATTACTGGACCGAAAGAACCGCTGTACAAGTTTGGAACTAAGAAACATTCCTCAGAGCCAAAGTGAAACAAAAAACACTCTCAAACAAATAATTCTTACTACAGCTACCCGCCTTAACGTGGATCTGCAAACTGGGAATATTAAGGATATTTTCAGGATTAATGTCAAGACAGGAACAAAGCCTATTTTAGTCGATTTCTCATCGGTTTTGTTGAGAGATAATTTCTTAAGCTGCTACAGAAACTACAATAAGCAGCATCTCAAAACAAATTAAGGGCTCGCGATTTAGGCTAGTAACTGACGAACTTATTTATATATCAGAGAACCTAACTCAAAAAGAACGAAGATTACACTACTTAGCGCGTCACTTTGCTAAAAACCATGATTTTGCATTCTGCTGGATAAGTAATGGTCGTATCTACTTAAGAAAAAGCGAAGGTACTCCACAGATTCGTATCTCCAAGGAAAGTGACCTGGATGAACTGATTTCGCAGTGACTAAGTTCGCTGCATATATCCACAAGCAATCACCGGACACCAGGCTTTCTTATGTGCCCTACTAGCTACGAATCCTTAACCCTTTATCACTTTTTGTTAATCCAATTACTTTTTTGTGTAACGCGAAATATTACCTACATAAGAATATAAACGCTATTCATAGTATTTGTCTTAATATTTATCATGGTGAAATTATCCTTACATTTTATTGTTTGTATTGTTTACCCGTCTTGTCAATATCAACACATTTACTGATTATTTTATCACATATCACACACACACAAAAACTAACATTGTTATATATACACATATTATGTATAAACACCCTTCCATTCTATTTACAAATTATATGTATCAAACATCCACAAAACTTTCACACCCACTTTACAACATTAATGACTCCAAATACTATCACAATGCCTACGCAAAGCTAACCGCTATTTCCAGCGCAAGATATTTTCACTCGAAACTTTGTTTCAAACAGCACAAATACTCCTGGTCTCACTACATCTCATTTTATCATTTGAACGAAACGCAATTTTTTACAAAGGTGCAAAAGTCATTCATGAGAATAGCATAATACAGCACGGAGCGCCAGCTTGGCGCGCCGGCCGCTCGGTGACTGCCGGCGCCGGCGACTGCGAGCCGGCCGGCGGAGTGGGCGGAGTCAGACGTTCACTTTCTCATCTGCCCGTGCAAACAAACATTGCCTGCGCGCACTTTTTAAAAAGCCCGCTATCAAATATTATGCCTCATATTTTTATTTGGTTTTGTTTTCTACAACTAACCAAAATACTACGCGCTAATATTCAGCTGCCGACTCGAAACTGTAATAAATTTACTTGAGTGTTTTTGTCAATGCTCCATAAAAAATAAATTCTTTTGTAAATTACACAGGTGTACACCTGTGTTATTTATAACCTTTAATAATAAATTAAATAATAATGAATAACCTAGATCTACTTCGGAGCATTGACAATACTACTCTGGTCGACAGTTTTAGAGTTGCAGTAGTTGAAGACTGCGGGCGGGCCCTTGGTGACTGCGCTCAACAATACATAGTTTTAGCCCAAAATATTCGTAGTGTAAATGCAAACCTTGACCAATTCTTGGTGTATCTATCTAGACTGAATTTTCTACCCGATGTTATAATACTATCGGAATCGTGGATAGATGACACATTTCAGGAAGTATTCTCCCGAATTATAACTGCTATGCATCTTCAGTATTAAGAAATCAAAATGACGGCTTAGTAATTTTACGAAGCACGGACTGGACATTGACATATGTGAGCCGGATTTCAACGACGCTAATTGTATGGTTATTAAAATTGGTTCCGAATTGAGTATAGTTGCGTTATATCGTAGCCCTGCTACAAATAACATTAGTAACTTTTGACATCACTGGAAAAACCATAAACACAATTTGTACCCCATCTTGTATAATTACAGGTGATGTAAACATAGACATAAACCTACCTCTAATGACAAAAAAGCAGTCGAATATCTTGAGCTCACAGGTCATCTAGGCTTCATTCCTGGTCACTCTATGCCTACTCGTGGACGTAACTGCTTGGATCATTCATTAATTAAAACACACAACAAATCGCGAGTATTGGTAAGTGACTCCGATGTCACTGACCACGCTGTGGTACTAACGGCAATTGATAGGTATTCCCAAAAACTGGATCCCGGTCTAAAATTATGTCAAAACTAACCTTAACGACGTAGCTTCTGCATTAGCTGATATGGATTGGAACATGCTTTACAGCAAGAGTGATGTGAATGACGCCACTCAGTTTCTGGTGGAGCGGATAGGTAATACTATAGAAAAGTGTACTACCCAAACCAAAACCAAGAGTTCTGATGTCATCATAAAACCATGGATGACTAAAAGTCTTCTGAAATGTGCTAGACGAAGGGACCATTTGCATCTTGAATATAAAAAAATCCTGATAATCTCAATATAAAAGAAAAATACAAAAATACCGAAATATGTTCCTAAAAATTCTTCGTAGCCAAAAACTAAGTACGATTCGGACCAATTACTAGCACACAAAAATAATAGTAAAAACTTTGGACTACACTAAAAGATATTTGTAACATAAAAGTTGCAAAAACCGAATCGACAGATCTCCTGAAAATTAAAACTACTGCAATTGATTCTTTAAATCACACAAATACATTTTCACGTCAGTTGGGAACGATCTTGCTCAAAATACATTAAGAAAACTTAATAAATCTGAACAACAATTAGCTGACGCAATCTCATTTAAACACACTCCATCGGAATCTTTTTTCCTTTCACCAACAGACACATATGAGATCAAAAAAATTATATCAGGACTCAAATCTTCCTCCGCTACAGGGTATGATGGGATTGGTAACGAGGTCTTAAAACGAGCTGCTAGTGCACTTGCGTCACCTATTGTACACATTTGTAATCTGAGTCTGATACAGGGCGTGGTTCCGAGCAGTTTCAAGTTGGCTGATGTCTGTCCGATTCATAAAGCTGGTTCTTCTGTGGTTGTTTCAAACTACCGTCCGATCTCACTATTACCCTATCTCTAAAATCTTGGAAAAGTTGTGAATCACCGGCTTCGGGGCTTTTGGAAAAGAACAACATTCTTTCAGGAAACCAGTTCGGGTTTAGACCTAAAAAATCGACAGAGGACGCTGTAGTTTCTCTTGTGAACCATGTCACTGCTAACTTAGACCGCAAAAAAGTGTGCCTGGCCGTATTTTTAGACTTGGCAAAGGCTTTTGATACGGTCAGCTGGCCGATACTCCAAAGGAAACTGGAATTGAGTGGAGTGCGAGGAATGGCACTGAATTGGTTTTGCTCTTATCTGTGTGACAGAAAACAAAGAGTTCGGATCTCAAACCAATTCAGTGACTACGCACCCGTTTCTTTTGGGATTCCCCAAGGAAGCGTGTTAGGACCGACGCTGTTTTTAATCTACATTAATGAACTGTGCAAACTTGAACTCACCAAAGGGAGGACATTCACCTTCGCTGACGACACGGCTCTAGTTTTTCATGGAGATAACTGGAATGAAGTGGTTGAGCTGGCCCACAAGGGCTTAGAAGTGGTAGCAAAATGGTTAGAAAGTAATTTACTAACAATAAACGCGACAAAAACTAAGTTCATGGCTTTTCGAATAACCCAAAAAACCAGCCCTCCACCCATTATACTCAGACTGCACTCGTGCGGATCCCATCTAAACCCATTATGTGACTGCCCTGCCCTTGAGTGTGTCGACAGTATCAAATATCTGGGTATGGTGATTGATCACAGATTAACATTTAACAATCACATTACCACCCTGCGATGTAGACTGCGAAAATGTTGCACATTTTAAGCGCCTACGTACTGTTGCTGATGCTAAAACACTGCGTATGGTCTACATCACCTTGTGCCAGTCTGTGATCAATTACTGTATTGTCTGTTGGGGCTCTGCTGCGAAAACATACCTGATTAGTGTAGAACGAGCCCAAAGAGCAATACTGAAAGTAGCATACAAAAAGCCATTCAGGTACCCAACAGACAAACTTTATGAGGTGACTAATTATCTATCAGTACGAAGGCTATTTATACTCTCAGTCACTCTAAGGTTCCATAAAACATCATTATTCACTGCGATACACTCAAAAGGAAAGGTCAGAGACGTAACACATGGGCAATACCTAAAACGAGGACCGGTTTTGGCCAAGGTGCATTTTCTTTACTGGACCATACCTTTACCAACTTATTGACAAAGAGCTAGACATTATAAATACATCACATTACGAGTGCAAGAAAAGGTCTCGGTTTGGCTATCTACTCAGGGCTACACAGAGACAGAAAAAATTGTGACATCGTTCAATTAACCCAAATTTCCCTTAGTAACGTTGGAAAGTGTAAAATTATAACAAAGACTGGCAAATCCATTTGGGCGTCAAAGCTTCATACACGCACACATTAACACATCCACTCCTGCACACATATTATCTCTGACTTACACACACACACTACACCGACATGTACGCACCCTCACACACACACACCCTCACACATCCACATTTAAAATAAATATTATTTGCACACATACCTCACCGCACACATTTTCACATATAATATAAATATGTATTATTCAAACACAACCACATCTATAATCTTCTACTATTTTCATATGAATTCCATATTAGTGTAATATATAACTACGTATTAAATATATATTGTGTATAGATATATAAGTATGTATATTAGTTGTCAGTATTCCTTATATGTTTATTCTTCGTCTGTATTTTGTAGCTATACAATACAATTTATGTTTAATAATGTTTTGTTTTTTCTTATTGTTTTTCATAAGTTTCTATAAATTGTTGTTTTGTAATTGTTATGCCTGGTACCCACGACACAGGTTGCCCTAGTGTGAGTACCAGTGTACATTTGTTTAAATATCTTTGTGTTTATGAATAAGTAGATATTAACCTGTTTTTTAAGTAATAGTGCTCTTGAACCAAATAAATTTCATTTCATTTCATTTCATTTCAAATTTCATTTCATTTCATTTCAAATTTCATTTCATTTCATTTCATTTCATGTCCCCCCGCCTTGATCTGCCATATCATGTTAACGCAACATTAACGCATTTTGTCGTCGACAAAACTCGCACCTAGCATACGGAACCCCATATGAGGCAACTACAATGCTACGCCGTATAGTTTTTCGTATTGCTTTCTAATGTAAGACTTTTGCAACACAGTATTTAAAATTATAATATTAAATAGCAAAAGGTAGGGAACTTCAAATATCGTAACAGCTTACTTGGCACTGATATAAATAATTGAAATCAAAGTTCTTTACAATTAACACGTCAATTATGTTGATGTTTAACACGCCATACAGTTCACACCTGTTCAATTGAAATAGAATGCGTTAGCGGTACGTACCGACAATCTTGAGCGAGTCGGTGGTCTTGATGCGCACGACCTGCATCTTGTTGAGCATGGAGCGCTGCGCCAGCACGCCCTCCACGCGCGCCCACACGGCCAGCACCGAGCCCGACAGCACGTGGTACGTGCGCACGCGCAGCCCCACCTGCGACACCACACAACACGTCAAACGGCTTTCTTTTTACTTCAAGAAGGGTTATGTTTTTCGCGCGTATCTTGTATGTTTGTAAATTCCAAACAACTGGATGGATTTTGACAATTAAGGTATCGTTTGATTCGTCTCAATCACCTAATTACATGGTGATGATTTCTTATCTGTTGATTTTTGCAGTCGGGTTTTTTTAAGTCATTTATTTATTTATATCTATCAGTACCGTTACAAACAACGACTTACACTAATTAGAGTTAAGCTGGACAAGGTACAATGAACATTGTGAATATTTCAATACAATAATACAATAATATTATTCTTATATGATACAAAATCAATAGCCCAAAACCATACAAAATAATGTTAATAATATTTGTTTTCAAGTCTCGACCAATATCTCAAGAAGTCTCTACAAGAGACTTTCGCTAGACGGTTGGGTTAAGGGCCAGATGCAGAAGGCCATCATCCTTGCCACAGCGCGCATCGTCAGGAGGTTCCTCAGTCTGCAGCTCTAACCACAGGTTGGACCCTGCCCCGCTGCTGACGGCTATCTAGGTTTAAGTTTTTATAATGTTTTATGTTTTTTATATACATATTGTAAAAACTTAGATTTAAGGAAATAAATAAATACGTTTTCACAATTGTTCTTCGTTCTTTTTACAATAATAAAATACGTGAAGCCATGAGCCTTTCAGTAGCTAGAGCCCAAAAGGGACAAACAAAAGACAAATTAACTTTGTAAAATAAGGCTCAACTTCAAACTCCAGGAACAAGCCTTACTCAATCCTGGGTACAGCACCTGATTGGACTATTTTAATGGACACGTATGAAAAGCACTACAAAATCCCAGAGGATGTGGGTGTTTCGTCATCCAGACCGGACTTTCCTTTTTTCTAGAGCTACGAAACGCATAGTCCTTGTAGAACTTACCGTACCGTGGGAAACTAATATACCTAAAGACCACGCGATGAAATAAAATAAGTATTACGACCTCCTAAACGAATTAACAAAAAACGGCTATGTAGTTAGTTTATACGCTGTAGAAGTGGGAGCGAGAGGTACTCCTACCAGCAAAATCTCTCTATAACCTGCTGAAAGACCTTGGCTTATCCAGAAGTGCAGTAAGTTCTATACTAGAACTAGTATCTAAAGCTGCACTAGTAGGCTCATATAGAGTAGTGAAGGTGAGTGATCATGAATTATTTGAGAATGATTCGGTTTTTTGTATGCAGGCTCGCTTCATTATCGCTTTCAGGCATAATGGCAGTCAAGTAATAATATAAGTTCAAACTTTAGGATACCATATCACAAATATGTATGGGTCACAATTAAAAGCAGCTGGTCTGGTAAAGAGGCCTGGTCAGTAAATTCAGCTATACAAGTGTTATTTTATGCTATCACAAAATTTATTTGCAAAATGAGGGTAGTTTCACTTTTATAAAATTTAAACTTTTCACTTATTGACTAAAGTTGTTACATACCACCGCCATAGCAATTCACTTCCACATATTAATTACATAACAGTTACCTGTATCACAGTTTACACCTAGCACAGGTATCTGGCTGTCAGCTTCACAAATAGCAAATGATTCTTACATGCTCGTATTGGTTAATCATCAAATGATATTGTAATGTAAGAATGTATCAGGTGTGTTTAGTGAATTAAGATAACTATTACGAAGGTGAAGGCTGTGTGTGTGTGGCTGCGTACCTCGCAGTCGCGCTGGTTGCGGCACACGGCGCGCCAGTAGGCGTGGCTGCACACGCGCAGCGAGGCGGAGTACTGCGCGCGCCACGACGTCTCCGCGGCGCTGCTCTCCACCTTCTTGTACTTCTTCTCGATCTCGGCGAGCGACTCCTGCCGCAGCTGCAGCCCCGTGTTCGGCCTGCGGACACGAGTCACTGTTTTATTAATTTGGTACGAATGCGGCCGACACACCCATTATCTGTAAGAAGGTTATCAATTCGGTTGTGTGTGGTTGTTTCGTATGATCGTTGGTTTCGCGATAGCTTCGCTAATTTTGATGATTCCTTTTTGTTTAGTAGATCATAGTTCTGGGGTGATCCCATATAAACTTATACGAAATCGGTGCTTTGGTTTTAAAAAAATCAAGAAATAACTAAAATAGGCCATGCCTTGTATTGCATTGCTAAAATAATATTTAGAGAACTTGATGGTACATAAAAAGAAATGAAATTTATTAAGAGTGTCTCAATTTATTTTTGAATTGAAGTCGGGATTTGTTTTTTCGGAGAAACTTCAATTATTATAGGTTTGATCATGCAATGATACTATAAGCTTTCCGGCGACTGTTTCTTGTGACGCTGCCGTAGTGGAGGCTCTGGGTCGGCCCCTCTACCGCCTAACTGAATCGGCTATTGCTTTGCTATTGCTGTCTCTATCATGAAAAGTGAAAAGAGAGAGAAATATCAAAGGTAAGACATTCTTTGTTCGGCGGTAGACCCCCGGGAGGAGGCGGCTTAGGCAAAAGACGATGTCGAGTCGATTACTATCGGAATCCCAACCGGTAGTGATCGGCTCAACAGACGAAATCGGACTAACTAGGAATCAGTTTTAAAAATTTTACGATCCCACCCCCTATTTTCCTTATCTTCTCCTAAGAATTATGTAAAAAAGATAATTGTAATTACAAAGGTACAACGGAGTCTGTGGAGTGGCTAAATTAAATTAAAAAAGTGATTGTGGATTGTTCCTTCGTGTTGAGTTTTATTTACCTTAAGAAGAGTTAGCATAGTTGTAGCGTACGTTACCTGTATATCTGGAACATGGTCTCCTTGCGCGACAGCTTGGTCTTGTTGTTGTTGCCGGGGAGCGCGGCCACGCACAGCACGGCGGTGTACTTGTTGTTGCGCGGCTGCAGCGACAGGTAGAACCCCTCCTTGGGGCCCGTCAGCTCCGACCACTTCTCCAGCGCCTCGGCCCAGTCCATGCCGCGCTGAAACGCACACGTACACTTGTTACAACCCAAGCAATACTATTTAACTACAAACAAATTAAGAGCCTGCATGGTGACAAAGCGGGAACTAGAGAACCCTATTTCCATCCTTGTATCATCTATTGTAACCCAGGATCATACGCTAAGTAAATGATCTATGATAGTAATGTCAAAATTACAATACAGTGAGAGAAGTAGTTTCCAACTTCAGTCAAATACTGTAAGGACTGGATCCTCCAACACTGTACTGTATAAAGTGATTGTTGGCCGGTCAAAGCGAAACCTGATACCCTGGAGGATATTGATACAAGATTATCCTTTCGGCCGCCTACCGGCTGGTCGGTAACTGTATTTTGTAACCAATTTTTTCTACATTCTCATTACTAAAATATTTTCAGTCAGCATTGTAACTACGTTTTGACAAAGGTCACGCACCACGGAGTCTGTGGAGTTGAATAAATTTAGTAAAACGTGTGATAAATAGTAGTAGTAATAGTACCTCAGAGTGCACGGTGTGTAGCTCGACGGGCGCGCGGCCGGTGGCGTGGCGCCGCAGGAAGCGCACGCACTTGACGCGCCGCACGCACTCGCCCGCGCTGCCCAGGTCCAGAATACCCAGGTCGAACCGGCCCGAGCGCTTCGCTGCGGGGACAATAACAAGGTAAATAGCTCTCCACACAACGGCAAACTTCTTTATTCATAAATGTACAATTTAAACGTCGATTATTAAGAAATATAAACGAACGAGTATACATTTTCAAAGTTTAAAATAATTACTTCAATGTACTTATCGTACTTTGATAAGTGTAATTATCGTACAGTAAACTGTCAAGCATTATATGAGTATAAATGTTATTAATAAAATTGCACTGACTCATTTTTTTTACTCCCAAGACCTGCATCTTGGTATAAAGAAATACCAGTAATCCATCGCATTTGACCTTGGAAGAAACGCCGATAAACGTCTAGATAATGGCAGATAAAACCGAAAACTGAACCGCGCTCCCGAAATACTAACATCATAGTGTTGGCAATCGCACTTCCCGCATCTGACCCCGCACGATTGCCCTGTCTAGATGGCTTCCTTGAACGACTGTTTGATTTAATAGACAGTGATACAGGCTTAGCCTAGTTTAGGGTCTGCTCCTAATGCAAATGCAAACATCTTTATTGCTGTTTGTAGGTAAGATAAGATGATACAAGCATTTTAAAAGTTGACCCATACAAACTGGCCTTTTCAAGAGGCATGCAATACTCGTATGTCTGGGAAAACAATCTGTTTTTAAACCCTGACCAAAAAAAGGGGTGTAATTTTTTTTTTTTTTTTAACTTTCATAGGTTTACACTTGACCGCCATCTCGCCTGATGTTAAACGATGATGCGGTCTACGATGAAGCGTGTTTACCTAGAAGAAACCGATTCACTCTCGATTTGAAGACACAAAGATTGTAACTATCGGGAAAAACCCTCTCAGGCAACGTATTCCACAGCCTAGACGTTCTTATCACAAAAGTAGAGTCAAATCTCTTCGTTCGTGTCTTTGGAACATCAACCATGAAACGATTGACGTCGATGTCTGTCTGTCTGTCTGTGGCACCGTAGAGCTCATATAGAGGGGCCGATTTCGATGCAGTTTTTTTTATTTGAAGGTTAATATCCGTGCGATCTTCTTAGCTATGTTTGGTTAATATCGATTCAAGATGGCCGCCACCACAAAATGGCGGAAAAAATATTTCTTCACAACCTACCTCAATATGAGTATCAAATGAAAAATCTTGACTGTAAAACACTATACACTAAAAAATTTCAAATCAAAGATGGCCGCCACAACAAAATAGCGAATTGTATGATTATTTTCACTACTGCCTCAATATGGGTATCAAACGAAAGGGCTTGACTAGTAACAAATCCGAGGCAGTCGGGAGTTAATAAAAAAAATTAATTTTGTTCTTGTAATCTTAATTTATAGTTGGTGGATAACGCATGACCTCGGAAGATTCTAGGTACATGCCGGTTTCGCCACAATGTTTTTCCTTCGCCGTTTTTAAGTTAGTGGCATTACAAATGACTTAGAAGAGACATGTGGTGCCGCGTCGTGTTGAAGTCTGGGGCACCGGATCGGCAGTCGCCGTTCTCCCGATACGACCAGCCCTATTTTATGTGTTATGTTGATGTTGACTGGATTTTTATTGAGATGTTGAGTGGGAGTATCAGCAAACTCGTACCTTGCTCCATGACGGCGGCGAGCGTGTCCGTGAAGTACTTGAAGAGCCTGTTCTGCAGCTCCACCGGCATACCCAGTATCCTGTTCAGGAACTTTGACATGTTGTTGTAGTCCTGGGGACAAGTTTCAACGTTATCTTTTATTTTTTTGACAATTCTAGGCTTGCACTTGGCCGCCTGTCGCCCTCGCCTGATGGTAAGTTAAACAAAAATCTAATTCATCCGACAGATAGAATATTAAAATATATTGAACACGTTTTAGTATCAAAAGTAACGTGAGTATTAAATTTTAAATAAATACACGGGTAACTCACGTCTAATATAGTCAGTTCAGACCGACTTCAAGTTTCGGTCGCGTCCGGCGACCATAATCAAGGAGAATATGCGACTGACTATATTATATGTGAATTACCCGTGTATTTATTTATTTAACCTGTTATTGTAATATTGAACACGTATTTATTCTTATTTATGGTTCGAGTGCAGTACTGAAGTTTCGGGTAACGCCACTAAATTGCGTTTTTTACGAGGACGGGACATCAACTCTCGAAGTTTGATGCTATATCGATTGACGATATTTAATAATTTGATGAAACAAAAAAATACCTGTCACATATTTTTCCATAATCTACCTACGACTAATTAAATTGATATTTCATGCTGCCACGTCAGGCATAGATAACAGATGCACGAAGTATGTCTTTCTCCCGATGCCTTCATTTCATTTCTCCAGTGCTGTATGCTGAGTGCAAGTTTTGTCGACAACAAAACGCGTTCAGCCGTGAGCGCGTAAACTTGATCTTTGTAAGTGGAAATGTCTACCACGTCTCACGTTCTGGAAAAAATCGGGCGCGTAGTCTCGCGGGGCCGCCACTAGCCGAGACTCGTGCCTCGTGTCACAGTTACCTTGTCCAGCGACAGCACGCCGGGCTGCGCCTCGCTGTTGACGATGAGACCGACGCCGACGAGCGCCGACGCCACGTCCTGGAAGAAGTCGCCCGCGTAGTCCCGCGGGGGCGCCACTAGCGGAGGCTCGTACTTCATTATAGCGCGCATCACCGCCTCCAGCGCCGACCGACCTGAAAGCAATATTAGTTGTACTACAAACGTTGAAATTCTAGACCATTGACATGAAAACGCAAAAAATCAAGACGGGTACTCGAATTTCCGACTAAATTCAAATCGTTTATATAATGGATTTTAAACACAATTATGCTAAAACGAACATATCCAATTAATAAATACGGAAACATGATATAGTGGAAACGAAGAAAGAGAGATAGATAATCACTAGTTCAATAATGAAGTTCGAGATGGTCAAATACACAAAATTAATATGCATAGTAAAAAATACAGACGACCATAGACTTTTAGAACAAGGAAAGAAGATAAATTTAAATACATTAATAATTACATCACAAATAATAAAGACTGAAATTATAATAGATCCAATTTAAAACAAGAAGATGAAGTAATGCGTAGAACTCACCATATTTGTTATCTATATTAAACTGGCTGAGATCACGTGTTTCGGTGGCGCGGCGGTCGCCGTGTGTGAGCGCGCCCAGCGACTCGAGGCGCTTCGCCACCGTGGAGGCGAAGCGCCGCTCGCCCGCCAGGTCAGAGATCAGGAAGATATACTCAGGCGCGTTCACCTGATTCGAACGATGCGTGCGACCTGACAACAAAATTCCATTACAGAACTCGAAATCACAAGTACATAAGCTCATTTAACGAAGAAGGTTTTAATTCAATTTAAACATTATATTTTAAACCTAGATTATATTTGATTAATCATGTAGTATTTACGTTTTGCTAGTCGTTTAGCTTGTCGAGCGACAGCAATTAGTACTATAATTAATCTAAAATTATAACCTAACTGATTGAAAGTTGTTAAAAGAGAGATTAATAGTAGGGAGTAGCTTAGAGAGAATAATGACTTACCGAACTGTTGTATGGCTCTGTCGGCCGACCACGGCAGTTCCAACGTGATGTGAACTCGTCGTCTTTGGTTCCTCGCTCTGTTAATACAATTTCAAACATTACCATCGCGTTTTAACATCACGTCTGTATTGGAATTTCTGATCGGATAGTATAAAATACTGCAGAATTGAACGTCTGAAATACATCACATGTGCGGTTCAGACATTTAGTGCAATAATTTATCTTTGGTAGTATTAGGCGAGCACAGAGGCAGCCGCAGTTAGTGATTAACTCACCTCCTATCACTTTGAAGTGAGATACCACTCGAGGCTGCTTCCGAAATGATGGCTACGTCTTTCTCTCCATCCATGAACCGCTGTTTTTCTGTTAGGTTGAGGGTTTCCAATGGCACGTCTGTTTCGGACCGGCTTTCATACAGAATCTGACCGTCTTCTGTTTGTACCACTCGCCCCTTGCGACCTGTCATCTGAATAGAACAAAATTTGGATATTAATTCCACAAATTACTATGGTAAATTTAATTCAATTTATCAAATGTCTTATTCATTAGGTCCGTTCTGAAATTATTGTCCTTATTTCGTTTTTAAAACTAGAATGATTTTTCTCTAAAAAACGAAACCACCTTCAATTTTAATCCAATCGGGCAATATTTTCAAAACAAAAAAGAATTATCAAAATCGGTTCGCCCAGTCAAAATTTCTGATATAATAACATAAAAAACATAGTCGAATTGAGAACCTCCTCATTTATAAAGTAAATTTATCGAGTGTTTAGGCGTACTCTTAGACTTAATGAAGGCTTTTGATAATGTGTCGATCTCAAATCTTTATCATCGATAGTGTACACGGCGTTAATTGAATTACAACGTAATTCAAACTTTCAGCATTGATATTAAATATTTATCAAGTTATTATTTCAGAACTAGTTGCTACAGACTGCTGTCATCTTGAGGGTTTACTGCAAAAAGATACATGTGTTAAAGTTACTTAGACGATCGAGTAGTTGATAGACATGGTTAAAAAGTACTTGAGGCAGTAGTGGATATGTTACCTCAGCGACGTTTTCAGTGCCACCAAGCTCGTCGACGAGCTGGTCGAGTGTGTTGGGCGGCAGGCGGCGGCCGAGGCGCTCGATGGCGGCCAGAAGTTCCTCCTTCATGCCGCACGCGCGCTCGATGGCGGACCGCGGGGGCGCCGCCGCGCGGGATGGACCTACGACCACGCGACAAACGCACATTATACACTGTACTAATAATACTCTAAGTATATTTGAGTGCAAATTTGAAGTTGCGTTTCGTTTTGGCACTCAAAACGGTAAACGAGTACCTTTGCTGCTGACTTAATAAGAATTAAGTGCCCTATAAAATACAATTATAAAAATGATTGTGTGGTTTTATTATAGTGTTGTGGCACGGTAAAAGTGGAACTTTTTTTCGCATTGTAGACATTTAACTAAAACACATTGACATTTAATGAAATATTTTTCCAAAAACTAATAAATAATAATAATAAACTTTTTTTTTTATTGCGGCAAAAAATTACACAACTTGTCTTACATGCTATTACAAACTAAATTTCAAGGATGTCAACACTAGTCACCAATTAATGTTTTCTAATTCTTTTATTCTAATCTAAATTAATTAATTTGTTCCATTGTGCTTACAATTAAAAACATAAATTTGAGTAAAAACTAAGATCAATTATCTACACTACACAGGTTCAAACTCAAAAGTATTAATTGCGGCAAGCAAAACCGGCGCGCGCACATTTTTCACCGAATCTTTTGTTCAACTTGCAGAGCGATCTAAGTTAAAATCGCTAACGCTCGGACGCGCTGCACATTCACTACGCCTCTGCGACGGCGAATGCACGCCGGTCTTAGCCCCCGCAACCACCACGATACGACCATCAATCGGTGATCAAAAAAGAAGTCAATAAAAATATTAATTTCTTCTTTGATCCTAACCTAAATTTGTTCTGTTGTACCTATTGCATCTTTATAGAACAGTAAAATATACACAAATCGAACTTAGCTTTAATCCGGTTATTTTATTAGTGTATTACTATTTTGGAAAAATATTTGATTAAAGTAATTTAACGAGTAACGCCGCCATTTTAGCCTGGGTTGCTCTACCGAGCACCTTTCGCTTTATCCCCATTCCACGGACGACCGTCACGCGATATGCAATATTTGAAAAAAAAAAAATTAAGCAATGTAATAAATTCACTTTAAAAACAAAATTTGATGCAATGACTAAACTCAAGTGAAGGGGTAAAGTTTTAGTACTTTTCGAAAACATTATTAGCTGTGCTTTACGGTTTCATCCGCGATGTTGTATACCGATTTTTTGTAGTAGGTAAGTGGAATGGGTAGATTTTCTTTTATATTATATGGACTCATTAGATCTCAGGTGGCCTCTATAGCCCCCGAGTTTGGCGCCAGCGCAGAAGGCGCAAGTCTAAAGGGTATTTTTTTTAGTATGGAACAATTCTTCAATCGTGAAAAATATATGTTAAAATTTGTTGTAAGAGTAGATATTTGTATAGAACGATGTAAATAATCTAAGACGGAGCAGTTAGTAGGCTGCTAAAGATTTTAACTAAAGTTTTAGCTTTTGAACAAATTTTCTAGTAACAATAACTCACCAAGGTACAACCCGTTGGTCCCAACAGGCGTGCCAGTGACACTCTGTCCCGTGTTCATGGTCACTGTGATGGCGCTAGTCGTGGCGCTGTTCTTCCTTTCAAACATTGTCTCGATCTTGTCCTGCGTAGATGTCTTCTTCTTGGGCGAGGAAGCTTTGGCCTTCTTCTTTAGGGGTTTCTTCTTCTGCCGCCCTACCCACGGATCTGGGAGAATTAAAATGATCTTTTAGGATCTTAAGGTGCTGAAGGCAATTTAAGAAATGACCCGACCATGGAAGCGTTAAGGTAATCAACATTTTTTAGATTCTAAATTGAAATTTGGCACAATTTTACGTTAAACTATTTTTATACAATTTTGACTTAATAAAATTAAATGTATTAAGGCAACTTTTGGTATAAATCACTGAACGGAATAGATATGAAATGAAGATTTAACGAAGGCTATTGTTAATTGATTTAAGTTAGGGATCTCCTCCATACGCGAGTGAAAACCAAACGCGCTCCATCATACCTAATTTTCTTAATATCTTATTGGTACGCCATCTCACAGGTTTTCCTAGTTTGGGTACCAAAGCACTTCTACATCGATGAACACGACATAAAAACTACATCTGTATGGAATGTTTTTTTTGTGAAGTTTCTAAGCAAATAAATATATTTCATTTCATTATATAGCTTGACATAGCATAGCGCTCGCCGGGGACAGGCTCCGCTACCACTACTTTAGCATGATGGTTTCACGAACTCACTATAATGTCTATAATATTTTTTTCCCCAAACGAAAATCGCGGCTAAAAACGTTCCCACTTCAATAATGAACACGTTACCGTCGTCGCTGTCGCTGCCCGCGCGGAAGGGGTTGAAGTCGCTGAGGTCGGAGTCGGAGCGGCGCGCGCGCTCGCGGTCGGAGTCGTCGTCGGAGCCGCGCAGGAACTCGTCGGACGAGGAGCCGCCGCGCGCGCGCTTGGCCGCCGCGTTCGCCTGCTGCCGCGCCGTCACTGCCACACGCATACTCACTTAGTTAAAGAATAAGTCAATAGGTCAGGTTTTTCCCCACGGTTCCTTAGCACCAATCGCAAGCAGATGAAGTGTCTGTTAGCTACGGCGACATAGTGATGTGCCGCGACAAAAGTATGACATTTTCACATAAGTGACAAGACAAGCGCGATCAGACCAGTGCTTTCGGTGTAAAGCGTTTGTTCTAACTATTTACATAGTACCTATATGTATTACTCTTTGCATACTCGTCATTCATTGGACTATCACAGATATTTAGTACCGTTATGATACAAACATGATACTTTTTATCCCGGGAAAATAACTAAAAACGCGGGTAAAACCGCCGGAACTGCTAGGTACCCCATATGACCCATTGAGACCCGAGCCGTTAGGTGATTGTCTTAAGAGAGCCGAGCTGCGACATACAATTTCTTTGCATTCATTGGAATGTCACAGATATTAGTAGTTCATACATTATAATACAGGTGTCTTATGTTGGTGATTACCCAATATGACCCATTGAGACCCGAGCCGTAAGGTGAGAGTCTTAAGAGAACCGAGCTCTGACACACACATAGGTACTCTAAATTCATTCGACTTTCACAGATCTATCTATATTATGTACTACGTACATAATATAGATAGATATAGATCAAGATGATACAAGTGAGTAATGTTTGTGATTACCCCATATGATCCAAGGATACCCTAGCTATTAGGAGAGGATCTAAGAGACCCAAGGACAAATAAATGGCAAATCTTTTCGTGACAAGACAAAAAGTTTCGTGAATATCAGTTGACTTGGTGAAGAGTTGGCTGGGAACAAAGATCATTCTATAAATTACTAGCAGCGCCTAACTACCTACTAACCTAGCAGTACTAAGTAAGCTAAACACAATCTTTCAAGCCGAATGTATTGGCATCACCAGGGCAGCACAGGCGGTCGCAGCCAGAGATGTTGGGGACTTAAACATTAAAATTGTTTCCGACAGCGCGTCAGTGCTTCAAGCCCTAAAAAATAATACCATAACCTCTGTCCTTATATTTGAATGCCATAATGCACTCCAATCCATAGCAGGGACGAATAGAGTATACGAGTACCCTCCAATGGATTAAAGGACATAGCGACTCACTAGGTAACGACGCAGCCGATGAACTGGCCAAAAGAGGAGCAAAGGCAGTAGTGTTTGGACCGGAACCTTTGATGCCTATACCTCAGGCCCAAATAAAAACATGGCTGCAGGAAAATACTTGGAAAGCACATTCAACGGAATGGAGAAACTCTGAAGGTTGCAGGCAAACCAAAAATGCTGTTCCGGTAGCAACAAAAAAACTTGCCCGCAACCTGATCAGATTAAGCAGGGACAAAATCCGTAAAGTTATAGGCACTATGACTGGCCATTGTCCTTTAATCAAGCACCTATTTAATTTAGGTGTGACAGACAGCCCTCTATGCAGGGGTTTGCATGGAGGAGGAAGAAACGCCACAGCATGTGATTGTGGAATGCAGGAGCGTGGCAGATCAACGGGCAGAATTCCTCCACTCCCCAGCAGCAGTCCCAGAGGCGTTCACCAACCTGAATAGGTTGCTTGCCTTCTGGGATAGCCTGGGATGGTTGGAGTAGAAGGGAAATATGAGCCACGCACAATGGCCCAATTAAGAGGCTAAGTGCGGAAAAGGCCCCGTCAAACTAACTAACTAACTAACTACTAGCAGCGGCCCGCGGTTTTCCCCGCGTGGTTCCCGTTATTTTATCGGAATAAAAAGTTCAAAATTTCAACCTGATCCGTTCATACGTTACGACGTGTTGAGCAACAAATATCTATATGCAACAAATATCATAATTAGGATGGTACGAATTGTCTGTCTAGTTTGTTTTCTCAGTTTAGTAGTTTATTACATCGCTTTCTACCATTTGCAGATTTAGCCAAGGAATTGATTTTTCGAAGAAATCCATTTGTCTTTACATATCTAGCCAAATCAGTGTCTCAGATAAGGATTCCCCAGTACTCACGTTTCCGCTTGTTGGAGTTCTCCTCCAGCCCGTTCCCGTTGTGTAGCGCAGGCGCGGGCGCCGGCGCGGGCGCGGGCAGTGCCTTGGCCTTCCCGGCCGCTTCCAGCCCCAACAGGCGGTTGATGCGGTCGCGGTCGGGCGCTGGGAAGTGCTTCTCTACCAACGTTTGGAACACCCCCCTGTAACACAAGTTCACTTCGATTTACAGATGGCCATCAGGGACAGAAAAGCGGTCGTGGAGGAGGCTCTGAGCCAGGAGGAAGCGACTTCGAAAATAGCACTAGAATTAGGTTGTAAGTTGACAATGTAACCTACTACCTCTACGTTCTTTTTTCTTCTCCTAGTCTAAGACATAGTGTTAGGAGAAGAATTGTACACACCTTGAGTGACAGAATACAATAGAAGGTTCACTTCATCCGCCATCTTGGAAAACAAGATTTATTGAATATCTCGCGAATCGCGCATCGTACCATAAAAATTGTAGAGATCATTATTGTAGATAATAATATTTGCCATCTTTTTAATTTGAAACTTTTTTTGGTATAAGGCAATATGTTTTTAATTATATAACTCCAAATTTTTTACAATATGGTTTTTACTAAACATTTAGTCAATGATCAATTAAAAATAATGGTAACTGAATTGTAGAGCACGAAATTACCTATAAATTTTATTACAAAAATTTCTTCGTCGAACGAGTGTATGATTGAATAGACTGAGGTTAGAGTTAGGGCGTGAGGTTGGCGAGGCGACTCACTTGGCGGTGGACACGAAGTCTGAGAGCTCGCCGTCGTCTCGCTCGAGCTGGTCCAGCGTGCGCGCCTCGCCGGTGGACTGCAGGCCGATCACCACGCACTTCCCGCACTTGACCGCCTCGCGCGCCGTCACCACCGCGTGGTTCACCTGCCGACACCGGGATCGGTAAACTGAACTGTCCACTAAACTTAGATCTAACAGCTTTCAAATAAAATAGCATTACTTTATGTTAAGAGATAGTAATAAAAAAAATAAGTAGGATAAGAAACTCCATGTTAGAGCTAAGCCCGAGAGGCCAGTAAGCAGTTAAACAACTGTGTAATGTTGGTGATTACAGCTGAAGCGCTATTGAGACCCGAGCCATGAGGTGAGGGTCTTAACAGAGCCGAGGACAGTAATCAGTACACACGAGTATCACACGACGTTTTTAACACACTTGTGAATGATAAAAAATATTTTTGTTCTATTGAACACGATATTTTTTGTAGTGAAATATTTTTAAAAGCAAAGCAACTCAATTAATAAAATAAAAACTCTATAATTCACTTGAGAATAATAGCAATGCAAAATTCATAGTTTGATTACAGGTGTCATATCATATTTATCATATTATAAGCCTAATTGCGGTGAAATTAGAGCTATTTTATGAGCAAGTGTGTTGAAAATAAAGTGTTGTTACCTTGGCCGCGATACACAGGTACTTGAAGAACCGCTGGTGCGCGGACCAGAACTGCCCCCACATGACCTTCTTCATCCGCGACTCGGCGTCGATCAGCTCGGCGGCCTCCGTGAACCGCTGCATGGCCTCCACCCACTGCGGAACACATTTTTTTTTTAATAATTAGCGACGAGACGAGCAGGACATGTGCCTGATGGTAAGCAACATGCCTGCCACATAACAGCACAGTGACACGCAGGTATTGGAACATGAAGAGTCCAAATCATTACCTAGCACTGCGCCCATCACCCAGAGATCTAAAATATTATATCTCTAAGCCCTGTAATTTCTCTGGAAACATTGCCCTTCAAACCGGAACACAGTAATGTTTTCACTTTACTGTTTGGCGGTAGAATAACTGGCACAGGTGTGGTACTGACCCAGGCGGACTCTGCTAAGAGTCCTACTACTACAAAACATACACTTGTACAACTTTCATCATTTTAAGTAGATTTTTCTCCATGGTTATAATCGTGGTGTCTAATCGAGAGTGATTCGGTTTCTTCTAGGCAAGCACGCTCCATCACAGACCGCATCGTCTCTTATTAACTGTGATGTACTGTGATAACATGTAATTAAATGTGACGTATTTGCGGATGATTGGAAGAATATGTTGTCGGTGTGTTTGAGGTACTGTGAGATGGGGGCTTGCAGAATTGGTGAGGATGATAACTATATTTGAATGTTTTAAATGAAATATGTTGACATTGTATAATTATTTTATTTTTAACATTTTTGTATAACTGACATGTAATTTGAATTTATTTTAATTTTTGCCGTAATATAACATGACCTTTAGGTCCAATAATTATAAGTCACAAGATTGGTGCTTACTAATAATAATTTAACTTGTTGGATTTTCAACATCTATAATATAAAAATGAATCGGAAAATGTGTAAGCGCATAACTCAACGATTTGGCCAATTCTTTTTTTTAAATGTTCATTGAAGTCCAAGGTTGGTTTTTACGGTGAATAAAATAATTGCCGGGAATAATAATGTTCCACAGGCGAAGCCGGGGCGTGTCGCTAGTTGTTAATGTAATGTGTGTACCTTCTTTGATAATATAATGTATTTTCATATGAAAAGCTGTCAAGTAATGTAATAATCGGTTTTTTGTAAATCGTTTTAGTTGTGAAAATGTAAATAAATAAATTAGTCCAGATGGCGGTCAAGTGTAAGCCCACAAAAGTTTTAAAACAAAACGTGAGACTTTGCCAGTTTAGTACCAACTTTCCAAACCGTATGGGGTTATGCCGTAGATAATTTAGATATGGATGCCCATACGCAACATTAGACTAAGCTCTATTTTGAGCTATCCGCATTCAAGCCTTAAGCCTTAGACTTCTATACATTGTTTAGATTGTAATAATATTATTTTAAATTATATTTATATGGATTGGTTCTGAAATAAATGGTTTAATTAAAAGGAGAAAGCAGCGAAACTATAATATACCTTATGTTGGACTAGACTCGCAGCTCCATGTCCATGACGTTAGACCAGACGGTCTGGTGGTATGAAGAGACTCACCAGCGCCACGGCCTTGTCGTAGGTCTCCCGGTAGTACATGCCTCGCAGCTCCATGTCCATGACGTTAGACCAGACGGTCTGGTAGTATGAAGAGACTCACCAGCGCCACGGCCTTGTCGTAGGTCTCCCGGTAGTACATGCCTCGCAACTCCATGTCCATGACGTCAGACCAGACGGTCTGGTAGTATGAAGAGACTCACCAGCGCCACGGCCTTGTCGTAGGTCTCCCGGAAGGCCTCGCTGAGCGGCACCTCCTCGATCTTGAAGGTGACGCCGTGGAAGGAGAGCTGCCGCGCGATGTACATCCCTCGCAGCTTCATGTCCATCGCCACGATCTCCATGGCGCCCACACCTCTGCGAACAGAAATCATTTAGTAAGTAGACTTCCCAGTACATCAGTCGGTGTATAAAAATCTACATACTATCACGCGGATGGCTTTACGTTCTGTAGCGTCAGAGCTTTTGTTTGACATCCTTGAACATGTGCAGCAAGTGAAACCGTAATGTGCAAACACTGTATTTCGGTGTGAATGTTTCCTGATATACATGGCATAGATATAAACCATCTTACACTTCTGAACATTAAGAACTTTCTCCTTTTTTGGAAGTCGAAAAACAAAACATTTTTCAACAATAATATGGCTGGCCTCGTGGTTTAGTTGGTGGTAACTCTGCCTGCGAAGCCGAGGGTCGTGGGTTCGATCCCCACCCAGTGCAAGATTTCGTGTGATGAATTCAAATATTTGTCCTGTGTCTGGGTGTTTCTATGTTTAATAAGTATGTATTTAAAACTACAAATGCATTATGTCAGCTATCTAGCCGCCATAGTACAAGCTTTGCTTAGTGTAAATAAATATGTGTACAAACCTCTTCTCTACAGCATTGATGAAGTCCATGAAGGTTGGGAAGGGGGTCCCTTCCCCCCAAATGCCGAGGCGCACCATATACGCCATGTTCCTGGGCTCGGAGGCCCCGGTGGCGGAGGCGTACACCACCCGCGCCTTGGGCAGCTTGTTCTGCAGCTCCAGAGCCGTCAGACCGGTCTTCGTGGCCTTGCCGGACCCCACGGGGCACAGGTTCTTAGCCTTGTGACACTCGTCGAATACGATCTATAGTTTCGGTTAGGGAAGTAAAAGTAGAAAATGTTTGGAACAACTTAATTTTTTATTTTAGCGCATCGCTGACAGATTTTTTCGTTATCTGTGAATTTTCCGAACCCCAGTTTTGACAGATTACGCGGCTGATTTCATTCCTCCGAACCGCATCGTAAAGTTACAAGAACGGTAACAGCCGATCCAGAGCCCCAGCTTCTAATCTCACGCGCACCACTGTCTTTTCGAATCCCGTGCGTAATGCCGCTAACTTAAAAAAAAACGGTGAATGAAAACATCGAGCGGAAACTGCCATGTTTCTAGAATCTTCCGAGGTCATGCGCCAACCGGTACTTGGCCAGCGTATTGGATGTGCTGACTCCTCTCATAGTGAGAGAAAGCCCCGAGTCGGAGGTGTGGGAACATTGAGCAACGCTAATCGCAGCTAGGGCTGATTGTTTGTTAGTAAAAGGATACGCATCCGTCGAAGTCCTCCCCCGCACCACTGCAGCAGCTGCTTGAGCCGCGTGCGGTACTTGGTGGCGGTGGACGACGTCTCGCCAATCAGCGCCGAGTACGTGCAGAACACCACGCCCTTCTTCACGTTCCCGTTTATCGCCGACGAGATCTTGTCGTATTTGAACTATAACAAGAAACAGTCTTCAACTCGCCTATAATAAAATATTAAAATTAATGTTTGTTCTTTATAGAATCGTAAACTATGCATTTGATCATGTGATGATTTCTTTATTTCATTTCTAGGGTATAATTATTTTGAGTATTGTTTAAATGTGTTTTTTTTATAGTGCGAATTTACGTATTGTTTTCAGCAGTAATTTTTTCATTTTTATTATTTGACGATTAGGTATGTATCATAAGATTATGTAATATTAATATCTTAACATGGCTATAATGTTCCATGTTTAATTCAAATTTTTAAATGTCATTAGTGTAATTCGTTATGTTAAACGATACTAATTGAAATAAATAAATAAATAAATGATCTTCGTAAACTAAGCATTTGATCATGTGATGGCTTTTAGCAAAGTTGTTGTCCAAAGGTTTCCGAGTTGGTGCGACCAATTTTCGACAGGTGTCGTAGCAACGCGCGCAGGGTACGCCTAGTCACCTATAAAATGTTGCTTGTTTATGGCTGGCGTAGTGAGTCCACCAATATTTATTTACTAGCAGTGCCCCACATTTTATTTCGTGCAGTTTCCGTTCCTATTTTTCACGTCATAAAAATTTACCAATTCCAGGCTGTATATAATCTGTGTTCCAAATTTCAACTCAGTCCGTTCAGTCACTCAGTTCACACAGGTCACTCTAACGTGTTTGAGCAACAAACATCGAAACACCGGTATAAATCGAAGGAGTCCTCGTATTCAATGACCAATGCTCAAGATAATCCCGCCGTTTGTTTTACCAGGGCCGCTGGCTTTAGTGCGAATGTGAATTGAAATAGATACATTCAAAGATCGCCCGTATTTATATAAGGTCTAAGGTCTAATCTCCTCGGTACTGATTGATTAAACACTTTGTTCGTATCTCCATCAGCAGATAGTAGTACTTCTATAATTGTTTTACGACATTTAAAATTATTCAAATCAATAAAAGAATCCCTACCTTATTAAGTGGATACACTTCTATCTTCCCGGCGCCGATGTCCCGCAGGTCCCTCTCGGCGTCGTACTTGAGGTCGTTGGAGACGGAGACCCAGACGGCGCGCTTGCGGCCCTTCAGGTAGTTCTCGAAGATGATGCCCGCGATCGTGCGACCCTTGCCCACGCCGGCGCCGTCACCTGAGGGAAAAGATCTCTCAGTGACCGCTCGGGGATGTAGTACCCAACATGTCGGGCTACAGTGATACCCGCGATCGTGTGGCCCTGGCCCTCGCCTGCGACAGAGACCTCTCAGCGACCGCTCAACTATATCACTCGTCAATATGTCGGGCTACTTGCGGACCTACAGCTAGTTCTCAATGACACCTGCAATCGTGCGGCCCTTGCCCAGTCTCCTGGGACCTCTCAACGACCGCTCAAGAAAATCGAAACGCACGTCGCGCGACTTACGGCCCTGTAGTGATGTAGCCATTATTAACAATTATAACACTAACAACCGTGGATGTTAAAGTTGTGTTTGATTTACTTCCTGTATTGTTAGCTTGGTGCGTACATGAGGACGTGCACGTTATCAGGATGGTCGAGTGTAAGGTTCTATAGAAATGCATGGCAGCTGGGATAAATAAATATGATTGAACTGGGCACAACAGATTAATACAAGAACAAAATTAAAAATTTTGACTAACCCCCGACTACCTAAGATTTGTTAGCTGTACAACATTCTACTAGTCAAGCCCTTTCATTTGATACCCATATTAAGGGAGTTGTGAAAAAAGAAATGTAATTCGCCATTTTGTGGTATCGGCCATCTTGGATTTAAAATTTGTCATAGTGCAAAGTATTCTACTAATTAAGCCCTTTCGTTTGATACCCATATTGAGGTAGCAGTGAAAAAAAATATATAATTCGCCATTTTGTGGTGGCGGCCATCTTGGATTTGAAATTTGTTATAGCGTATAGTACTCAACTAGTTAATCCTTTTCATTTGATACCCATATTGAGGTAGGTTGTGAAGAAATATTTTATCCGCCATTTTGTGGAGGCGGCCATTTTAACGGCACGCTATTTACGGCACACGATAATTAACTTTCAAATAAAAAAACCGCACCGAAATCGGCCCATCCGTTTGAGCTCTACGGTGCCACAGACAGACACACAGACAGACAGACATCGACGTCAAACTTATAACACCCCTTTTTTGGTCGGGGGTTAAAAATTAAATAGTTGTGCAATGAGGTAGATAGTTCAAATCGATATTAACTACATACATATTAAATATTTCGATTGTTAATTGTTGACAGTTAGAAAATCTTAGAAACACGATGTATTTATAGTCATCAGGGCTTTTATGATCGCATCTGCAGAAAAATGTTTTTATTTAAAATGTTCAGATAAAAATAAGGAATGTCACTAGATTAGTTAGCAATTGATAAAGCTATGTTTGATTCACTTCCTGAGTTATTAGGTATCCTGATGCGTTCATGAGGACATACATGTCATCAGGATGGCCGAGTGTAATTCTATAGAATTTGATGGGAGCTGGGATAAATACGAGTCGAGTTGTTGTGAATATTAGTATGAAAGCCTTAGCTTCTGATGTTCCCAGTTACCTATGAGGAAGCCGGCGCGGGAGCCTCCAGGCAGCAGATGTTCGTGCGCCTGCGAGGCGTACACCACGGCCTCGAGTTGGAGAGCGGACAGCAGGCCTCCGCGAATTGTGTCGTCGGGCAGCGACAGCCGGTACGTCACGTCCACCGGCTCCACGGAAGACAGCGACGCCGTCTCCACCACCGGGTCCGGGTGCTTGCGGCCCAGCTTCACTATTCACAACAATCGTAACTAATTCAAATATTTTTTTATCGAATAAACAAAATGCCGTGCCCGTCATATTGGATTCGAAATAGGCTATGATAAGAAAAGTCTTTATTAAAAGTCACAAAAAAAATTATAAATATATTTTTTATTTTTTAATAATATAAGCTAGACATAGACTAGAAATATTTCTTGTCGTATACTAGTCCAGCTTTTCCATTTAATATTTATATTGAGGAAGTGGTTTAAAATACGTAATCCGTCATTTTGTAGTGGCGGCCATCTTAAATCAATTTTCATCAAATATGGTTTTCGAAAATATTATAAGTGGTAAATAAGAGGGTATTTGGCATTTGAAATTCGATTCTTACGTTTCGGTGGCATGTAATCTGCGTAAGTTTCGGCGACTCCCATTTCTTCATCGTCCACTTCCTCCTCGTCTCCAGGCATCTGCAAACAGAAACATATAAGGTAAAAAAAAATCGTCAATTTCTAAAAGAAAATCAGGATTTTTCACAAGTTTAGGTTTACTGAGTTTGTATTTAGTTCGGCTTAAGCTAGCAAAGTATACACAGCATTCTGAATAGCTTTTAATGGACAACGTTGATAATACCAACGAAATATCAAAGAACATGTATCACAATACTTCTTCATGCTAAAATAATCTGGAACTGTCTAAAAACTAAGTGTAAAATCAAATAGACCAGCGAGGTTTTAGTTTAGTTTTAGAGGGTTAGTTGGTATGGAACAAGTCATTATTTACTTTGTCGTAGGTATGTAGCAATATTTATCTGTCTTGTCGTACGTAGGTAGTAGCATTTACATTGTCATAAGGAGCATAATTTATTTACTTTGTCATGAGTAGCATCATTTATTTACCTTGCCGTAAGGCGCAGAACTTATTAACTTTGTCATGAGTAGCATCATTTATTTAGCTTTTCACAAGTAGCATCCATTATTTACCTTATCAAAAGTAGCATCATTTATTCACCTTATCACAAATAGCATCATTTATTTACGTTTTCATAAGTAGGATAATTTATTTACCTTGTAGCAAGTAGCATAATTTATTTACCTTGTCATAAGTAGCATAATTTATTTACCTTGTCCTGGCTCCACATCTGTCCGGGCTTGGCCTGACCCCAAGGCGGCAGTTGCGCGAACTGTCCCAGCATACCCGCTAGTGGTGCCCCCATGCCCGACGCCAGGATCTGGTTCAAGTTCTGTAGGAGATACGAGTTCATCGTACCGGGCATGCCTACCATTTCCACTGTGGACCAAATTCAACGCTATTACTGTTTACATTAAGATAGTTATTATTATATTGGGAATTAATAAGAAGATAAGATTATTACCCATAATAATTATTATTATGATAACAAGTAGTCTAGATAATTATCATCATTATTCTACATAATTATTAGAAACAATATTTTATTGTTATTATTAATGATTATTCAATGAAAAAATTATATGATAGAAAAAAAATTGAGAATAAAGTGAAACGCTTGATCATTATACAGAGATATACAACATCAAGGACCATTCAGGTATTTAAAGTGTAAACAGGGTAACGCGAAAAAGAGTTTCCGAAAATGAAATATTATTAACGACAAACATATTAACTACAAAGTCGAGATTTACTCTGAATATTAGATTTAAAAGCCGTGATCGCTCTCCACCAGAACGTCCTATTACACAACCATGAATGAGGCCGTCTGTTCGCATCTCGCCAGTATATTTGAATAAATTTCCATCTATAGATATGTAGATACACAATTTTGACTACAGACTCGAACGGGATAACATCGGGACCAAACCAGCACGTTCCAAGAAATATTTATTTTGAGGAAATGTGACGTCTGCTGCTTATGCTGATGTTAGAAACAGACGATTTTTACGATTTCGGTATTTCAAACTCTATAAAATAGATACTCTTTATTGTACACACCAAACAAAACACTTATACAGAAGAAGCAAACCATTAAAAACTAGTGTTACAATCGCCTTGTCGCTAAAAGCAATCTCTTAGTCAGTCAACCTTAGGATGGAAATGGCTTGTAAGAATATTTTAAGAAGCCCAGTGTGTATCTAATTAAAAATATTAATATATTAAACGTATAATAAATAAATATTAGTCGATACTATTTAACACTGAAATAATGCACGCATATCTTTAAATACAATAAGAAACACGCCCAAAATAAAAACACCCATTTTCATTACACAAACGTTTGTTCTGGACGGGCATCGAACCCACGACCTACGGTTCAGTAAGCATGCTCACTACCGACCAAGCTATTACAAATCAAACAATTTAAATCTACCAAGTCCGTATTATTTTTTGCTATACTTTGTTTAAAATCGTTTAAACAAAGTCATGTTGTTAACAAAAAGTTGTTGTATCTTTCAACGTAACTATGAATATCTTATTAATATTATAAAGTATATAGTTTTAAAAAATGAATGTTTTTCTGTATGTCCTTTGCAGAATCATAAACAATGCATTTGATGATCTTTGGCAAAGTTGTGAGCCAATGAATGAAGGTTTCCAAGGGTTCACAACTCAGAAGAGTTGTTACGAGCATTTTTCGACAGGTGGCGTAGCAACGCGCGCAAGTTAAAACTAGTTATATATGTTTATATTTTTAATATAATAGGTTCGAATTTATATAAATATGTTATACAGTTTGTCTGTGTATATGGATATTTTTACTCTCTAAAGCAAAAACTACTGAAGGGATCTGGATAGTTTGGATGATATTTAGATAGATACCAGTCTGGAATAACACATAGGTTAATTTTTATCTCTGAAAAATAAAAGGATCGGAAACTAAGCGAGTGAAATCAAGGGATACTACTAGTAAGAAATAAAATTAAAGCAATACATGCGCATTCTTAGAAGAAAAAATCGAGATCACTGGATTGTTGCGTCCAGAACGAAAACAACAAATGTATTTAAAGCGTAATTAAATAAAACAACTACAATTAAAATTAATAGTCAATTGAAATTGACTCACCATTACATTGATGACGGTTATCAAATTTTATTTCAAGTAATTAGTTATGAAATATCACAACATAGCAAAAATATATCAAATAGCAATAGTGAGTGAATTGGTACTTTCAGGACAACATGAACATGGCACATGTTGTGGCCTGTTTGTTACATTGAAATTTTCTATTTACTTACACTGTTTTACGGCTAGATTATTACACACATAGTGTTCCGGTTTTTAGACATATCTATTATAAGGCAAAGAGATAAGAAAAATAGATATTTGTCAATCAAGTTGGAACGCCTGAACGGTTCCGGTTAAAATTTGGAAATCAGATTTTCTGTCTGGATTATCACAGGCTTACACAATGTGTTATTCCTGTTATTATTAATTAATCTTATTTTTATTTCCATGTTCCATTTCGATTGCATTTCAACAATTTCACAGATAAATTAACCAATTACTTTCGATTAGTATCGACAATACACACATCAGTTCTGAATGTTTAATTAAAATGCCATTCAGTTTGTTGTAACCTATCACCGCGATAATTAACGGACTTCTACAAATAGTAAAAAGAGGGAGGTATTTAACACATACTATTAGTACCCGCCATAGTAATGGAAAAACGAAGGAAAGAAATTCAAACAATCGGAAATCTACAAGGGGAATATTTTTGGGATGAGCTTGTAGATTTCCGATTGTTTGAATTTCTTTCCTTCGTTTTTCCATTACTATGATTACATGAGCTCATCCCAAAAATATTCCCCTTGTAGATTTCCGATTGTTTGAATTTCTTTCCTTCGTTTTTCCATTACTATGGCGGGTACTAATAATATGTGTTAAATACCTCCCTCTTTTTACTATTTGTAGAAGTCCGTTAATTACTAGAACGGAAAGAGAGTGCTCACTCTTCCCAACGATAACAAGATAAGATGCCGTGCGCGCGGAAGTTTGGGAGGGCACATCCTTGGATTGAGATCGTTGCTTCTAGCTACACCAATAAATATCTAGGCAAAGAAATAAATGAACAGCATTACCTACAGCTACAATACAGCTTACGTGCAATCACATTACAAGTTACGCACACTATAATCATGCACCTGGCCAATAGTACCTACGCAAAAGCGTGTCCTGGTGTCTCGCAAGAAAACTCGCTAATGCTAGTCTAAAATAAAAACTAACACACTATTTTATGGATATACTCAAAGGCTTGCGCCAAACAGCTGTAATTTTTTTTCTAAAGTCGTCATTATTATCGCCGTCGCGGTGGCCTATAGGCTAGCACGTGGTTTTGCATGTGAGAGAACCCCTCGTGAGAGAACCCGAGTCAGCATATTTAGTGAGCCTGTGCTTTAAGCATATCATCATACAAAACCATCTGTATCCCACAGCAGGGTATTATAGGCTATAGGCCTCACTCTCTTACTTTCCTATCTACCTTGATCTTGTGGAAATCGAATCCAGTCGAGCCGTGAAATGTATCTTCGGGCAAAAATTAGTAAAGAAGTAAAATCATTGGGTACAGACATTTACATCACGTGACATCATAACCATTTAAAATTTTAAGAGATGAAACTTGTAGGAAGTTTGATTTAGCAAATTTTATATTACGCCCATTTAGATCCCTGTTTAATTATTGTTTTCTAAGGTTAAGTACAAAGTGTTCCTGAATTTTAACATTCCTATATTTTTTAATATCAATTGTTTTTTATTCGACTTGTTGTATCCATTTTTTTTTTGCAATATTAGAATAAATTTGATTTGTATTTAATTTTTTTTTGGAATGTTTTCTAAAATATTCTAAAGTCTGCATCATTGGCCAGGAATAACTATACAAAGTACAGAAAAACTGCATTATAAAAACAACAGGAAACAGATGTCTACACGACAATTAAAAGTATTTTCTGTACAAGGTTAGGCAGATTAGCTACATTAAGCTGAAAGGGGACGTTTGCACACTTCTTTATGAATTATTTTATTTTCACTCAACGGTCAACTGAAAAAAAAAACAGCTGTTTCATACAAGGAGTTCATTTGTATGGACTTTTTTCCCCATGGAGTCCCATGAGTTGTCCATAATGGTGAGCACAGTCCGCCCCCTTAGGCTTAGTACACCAGTTCTAAGTAGTCCAGTCATTTGGAAATAATCCCAAAAGATTTTTATAGAAATTTCCGACTCTACCATTTAGGATCTTTGGCATAGTGCCGCCATCTTGTAAAATGGCGCCTACTAGTTTCTTGACAAAATATTTTTTATATATTTTTCTATTGCTCCAAAAGAGCTCCAAATGACTGGACTAAAATGCCACGGAGCCAAACTGTATTCACAAGCAAATTATTACTTTAACAGTATAATATCGTCAACCTAATTCTAATATGGCGAATTCAAAATTGACAACTGTCCAGGAAGCAAAAAAGTGTTTTATTTTCACAAAACTGTTAAGAAACTTAATATGTTGTAGAAAGTAATATCTACTCATGTCGGGGCCACACTGACGGGAAATGACATTAATTATCGCGATAATAGACGTTAACCGTAAGTGTAAAATACACCTTCGGTAAACGTCCATTAGGTGTATTTTACACCTACGGTTAGCGTCCATTATCGCGATAATTAATGGCATTTCTCGTTAGTGTGGCCCCAGCATTATACTAATCAACCTTTTTGTAAAAGGGACATAAAAAAATACCAGTTGCCCTCACGTGGTCTTTACTGCCTACTGGAGCTTAGGGCTAGCGCAGAAGGCGCAGGACCTAACTAACCCAATCTCACCGTACTCAACGAGTCCTACATGTCGTAAACCACTAGCGCAAGGCCAACTCAGGCGGTACGATCTTAGTTTGGGCTAGCAGGGAAGAACAACAAACGACCTGGCAACCCAGAAGGGGGTACCTTACGGCACTTAGTTAAGAGTTAGTTAGGAGAGTAATCTACCTCAACAGTCTCCTAGACAACAAAAACGTTTCTCTTTTTGAGTGCTGGACAGCTGTAAATGTTGATATAGTACTTTTATGTCACGTGGCGACGCGAGTTTTCCACGCGGCAACCAAGTAACCATGTTCACAAACACGCTGTGAACGTGTGCGTGACCGCGGACGCTCTCAGTAGCGCTCGAGACGCAGGGGAAGGTTTTGTTTTTCAGTGCCGTGAATAGGGCGGCGTCACAGGTGCCCAGGCACAGGGCCGTGGGGGTGCCAGAGTGGCTAGAACAGCGTATTATTTTTTCGGTTTGCTCCTGACAAGTTTCCGCTGCGCCCCTAGTGTTCGATTCCAAGATAAATGTTTGGTGAGCACAATTTCGCCAACATCTTGTGTTTCATCAGATACATACCAACAGATTCCATACCAGTATCATCAAAAACGTCTGTTAAATTATACAAAACATGCAGCTCATTACTAGCTAGGTTATTTAAAAAACAAGAGCGCAGTTATAGAAGCTCGAACAGGACGCACAAAAAGCTATTTACGGAAATCTTGATCTTACGCACACATACTTTTGGCGTGTTTTTACACTTGGTGACCACAAGTATAATACGCGTCGCTTGGTGAGATAAAACTCATAATATCAGCCGAAAGACGTCCACTGCTGGACAAGGCCTTCCCCCAAAGATCTCCAGAAAGACCGATTTTGCGCCCGCATCCAACGATTTCCGGCGACTTCATCAGATCGTCGGTCCATCTTGTGGGAGGCCCTTCCAACGCTACGTCTTCCGGACTCACAAACTACTGTATTAGAATTAGTTGGACGATATGTGGGTAAGAAGAGTAAATGGTAGTAATGCTAGGGGTGTCACTCGGACTCACTCTGCGCGAGCAGCGAGGCCGCGTTGAACGCCGCGGAGGAGCCGGCGCCGTAGGGTGCCCCCAGCGCCGCCGGGCCCGGCGCGCCCGCTGCACAACAACACTTCACCCTCAAACGAACGTCAAATAACGTGTATGCACATCTACAAGTTCGTCGACTACGGGAGAAAAACGTCGGGAGGAAACCCGCTTGTTATACGAGGACATGCGTCGGTTGCCATTTGGTCAGCGTAAGGCTGCAATATAAAGAAAATCTACCAGTAGGATAGCGCCTTTGAACTTGCGGTAAATGCTGACAATGCAGAGGGCTGTGACTAATAAAAAAGATTATTCATTAAATTTGTTATTGTTTTTATTAATTTAGGTTTTATATCAACATTGTTAATTATCAGCAACCTTATTTGAAACATATCTATTACTATAAACAATTCCTAATTATAGACAATAATTATGAACAAAACCAAAAACATGCGTCAAACGTCAGCCCTGAAACGCTCCCAAACTACTAACATTTTCGTGTTCGCAACTTGGGAGCGCGTTCCTGCCTCTTGCCCCATTAAGTCGCCTTCGTCGAACGAATGTATGATTTATCAAACTTTTTAGATGGCCTTGACTCTGTTTTTGAGAGAAGGGCCCAAATCCCAGCAGCGGGAACGTAAATTGGTCTTGTTATGTAATAACGAATTGTGAAGAATGTACCATAGCGTGTCACTTGTCTAGTCTATTGCTGGCAGTTCTGACCGGCCCTTGTGCCCCTAACTAATTCAGTCTCTATCATTTCAAGCGAAAAGAAAAGAGAGCGCAATTTCAAAGCTAGGACAGTTTTAGAAAGACGAGAGAGAATTAAACGATTATGGGTTTGCTATTACTTTCTATTGAATTCCCAAAAACAACAAGAGAACTATATCAAAGCAAATACATTTATTTTGTTTATATAACCTACTATTATTATAAATGCGACAGTTTGGATGTTTGTTGCTAAATCACGTCGGAACGACTGAAACGATCGGGTTGAAATTTGAAACAGAATGTAGTCTGAATAACACGTAGACTACTTTTTATTGCAGGAAAATAACAGGAATGGGAACTACGCGGATAGAACCTCGAGCTAACCGTATCGACATTTTTACTAGTATTATTAGTACTAATGTATATTATAATTAACTGAATAGGATTGCCTTTGAAACCAGTTTTTGCTGGCACAAAAACTTAGGGAAGGTCAGTATTGAGCCTATTACCAAATTTTATTCAAATAAACAACAAATTAAGTTGGGATTGGAAATGAGAAACGAATAGTATCACACTAATATTTTAAAGGTGTAATATGTTATTGTATTTGTTGTTGTTATATTACATTACTAGCATATACTTGTTATTGTATATTTGTTATTGTTTATAAACGTAAGGTGTGTGTTTGTTTTGTGCAATTGTTACCACGTATTCCTGTAACGGCTGAACGTAATTGAATGAAATTGAATACGTAGTAAAATATTAATTGCATGGACATTTACGTTTCTTTTTTTAGCAATAATACTGTTTATAAATTGTAGTGAAGGTGAGTGTTGATGTACGTCAGAAAGGGGCCTCTTAAACCTACGCCCGAGTCACAAGTCTCGGGATCTACTCGAGTTTTCTCTCTCTGCCACACGATGGACCCGGCACCCGCACGGTGAATCCATGGAATGCTAAGAAGATTGTCTCTCTTGCACTTGACCGCCATTTAGCGTGATGTTAAGCGACGACGCGGTTTACGGTAAGCGTGTTTTCCTTAATTGCAAAAGTAAATTTTATCCCGTTTAATAGTGGTTCGTGCGGGATACTTAGTGAAATGATTAATCTACATATTTATGTGAATCGTATTTCCCGAATATATTTTTTTAAGAAAAAAGTATCTTGAACATCTGTGAATCTGCGGGTATAACTGCGGGGAGCAGCTAGTCTTGAATAAATTAGGCATCTGCTCTCTGTGTGGCCTCGCATGAGGTTAGTTCGTCTATCAATAACTTGAATCTTAGCATTAATATTTATATGTATAACTTTAGATACAAACGCAACGCAATTCTCAAGGTCGTTTTTTAACTGGCAATATATTCTTGTTTCTAGTCTAGATTTTCGGTGGATATTATGTTTCAAATGGTTGATTCGGCCAGACCAATAACATCGGAATAGTGCCAAAGTAAGACCAATAAAATAATTATTACAATAATAATATTAATGTGATAGTAGGATAGTAAAAAGTTAAACATTACTAAATAAACATTTTACTAATAATAAATAATTTTATTTAATTAAATTTAATTTGTCACGTAACGCGACCGAATAAAACTCCTAAATTATTATTTTTGTTTGAATTATCTCGAGTTTTTACTAAATAATATCTACGAGTATATTAATAGTTCATTAAATTATGGAATGTACAGAGATGTGACGTATCTTAGATAAAAGTATCTAAAATACAGATACAAGATACAAAATACGTATCTACATCTTGTATTTCAAATACTTTTTAATTTTTCTATTTTGTATCTTTTATTTAGATACATTTTCCGGTTATCTTAGTATTTTGAAGATACTTTTTTCCGTAAGATACTTTTACTAAAATAAACTTAAAAAAAGCAACTGAACGATGCGCGTCGTTTAAAAAAAAGTCGCGGATATGGTCGGGAACCAAATGACAGAGGCGAATCTACAAATGTCATCGACTAAGATATCCCATCTTCATTCCTGTCATTGTCACTCATTCCCTATTTTTTTCGTATGCACGTGTTGTATGGTGTTTCGAATAGAGATGATCGATATTAGAAAAACATCGATGTAACATCGAACATGCATATTTTCTGTACAAAAAAAATACGAAATTTGTTTACTGTTATTTCAATTTTAACTGGCACAGGAGTAGGAATGGACCATATATACATATATCGATGTTTTTAAAACACTCAATGTTTTCTTACGATGCATCGAATCAAACCGATGTATTGTTAATTTTAAAATATCGATTATGCATCGATATTTTAAATAATAAATAAAGTAAATAAGGTGAGTCAGTAAAAGTGATATACTCAGATAAATATATTAATCCAAGTTATTGCAAAATAAAAAAAAATTTAATTAATCTTAAAATCTTTTCTTTTTTATGATATTGACTAGCAGTACCCCGCGGTATTACCCGTGTAGTTCCCGTTATTTTTAACCCCCGACTAAAACAAGGGGTGTTATAAGTTTGACGTCGATGTCTGTCTGTCTGTCTGTGTATGTCTGTCTGTGGCACCGTAGAGCTCAAACGGATGGGCCGATTTCGATGGGGTTTTTTTATTTGAAGGTTAATTTCCGTGCGGATGTTCTTGGCTATGTTTGGATAATATCGATTCAAGATGGCCGCCTCCACAAAATGGCGGCCAAAATATTTGTTCACAGTCTACTTCAATTGGGTATCAAATGAAAGGGCTTAGCTAGTAAAATACTATACACTATAAAAAATTTGAAATCCAAGATGGCCGCTACCATAAAATGGCGAACATATTTTTTTTCACTACTACCTCAATATGGGTATCAAACGAAAGGGCTTAACAAGTATGACAAATTTAAAATCCAAGTACTAGAAAATTGCAAATACATTTCTTTTTCCCAACTACCTCAATATAGGTATCAAATGAAAGGGCTTGACTAGTAGAATGTTTTAAAGATAACAAATCTGAGGTAGTCGGGGGTTAATCAAAATTTTTAATATCGTTCTTGTTTGGGATAAAAATGTTTTCCAGACTGGGGTTGAAAGTATTCCAAAGTTACGACGTGATTGAGCGACAAACATCCATACAACGACATTTATAATATTAGTAGGACTAGCAGGATATATCGATGTGATAATCGGATGTTACATCGGAAAAAACATCGATGTTTTATTTCCATGTCGATTATTACGACGTAATTGAGCAACAAACATCCAATATATCTAATGTTAAAACAAAATAATTTAATAAACAAAAACAAGATTTAAAATTTGGTTAACCCCCGACTACCTCAGATTTGTTATATTTACAACATTCTACTCAAGCCCTTTCATTTGATACCATATTGAGGTAGTTGTGAAAAAAAGAAATGTATTTCTGGATTTGAAATTTAACATAGTGCAAAGTATTCAATTAGTAAAGCCCTTTCGTTTAATACCCATATTGAGGTAGTAGTAAAAAAATAATGTAATTCGCCATTTTGTGGTGGCGGCCATCTTGGATTTGAAATTTGTTATAGTACATAGTGTTCTACTAGTCAAGCTCTTTCATTTGATACTCATATTAAGGTAGGTTGTGAAGAAATATCTTGTCCGCCATTTTGAGGAGACGGCCATTTTGAATCGATATTAACAAACATAGCTAAGAACATCCGCACGGATATTAACGTTCAAATAAAAAACAGCATCGAAATCGCCCATCCGTTTGAGCTCTACAGTGCCACAGACAGACACACACACAGACAGACAGACCGATAGACAGACAGACAGGTAGGCACAGACATCGACGTCAAACTTATAACACCCTTTTTTTGGACGGGAGTTGAAAAAACCTCGTAAAAAAAAACAAGTCTCGCCAGTTGTTCTAACGTAAAAGTTCTGAGATCCATGTAATACCAAGTCAATTATTATGGGCAGTCCCTACAACCTTCTGTTTTAAAAAGGTCTAATAGTAGTCATTTCAGTACAAAAAATCTTTAACATTTAAATAGATATATTGACTTGAGATGAAAACACAAACACAATTTCCTTATTAATTAACTTTGCAAATAATAACTTTGTATTATACATTTATACATGGCATGGTTAGCCCGCCTAAGAGCGAATAATTATTGAGAGACATTTATACAAAACACTGAAAGGCACGCGTCCTTCCGTAAAAAAATTATTTATACCACTCAAAGTCGTTGTCACGTACCTTTTAAAACTTTCGCCCGTATACCGACTTTACAGGCAACCAATTTTTTTTTAAATTAAATATATTTCCCGAGAGCTGATAACCACCCACATCCCTTAACCCCAAAGTAAAATTAGATAAGGTCTAAAGTCTAATCTAATTAATAAAATATTTTATTGTCTAAATCATATTTGTACTTGTATTATTTGTGTTTTATAACTCACCCATCAATTTAGCGAGATCCACTGAGAAAAGAAACATTTTTGCAATGAACACAACAGACATATTGTTTTATGAAATTAACTTAAATAAGAATAATTAAAACAGTTACACATATGTCCTACTCTTTATCCAAAAGCCAATAAATAGAAATTATATGTACACTGTGTACATACATTTATTTTAGTGGTACGAGGAAGGAGGATGAGGTTTCAGAGTCCTGGGGAAGAACCACACCTTACCCAGTTATTCTATCGCCAAGCAGGAATGTAAAACATCACTGTCTTCCGGTTTGAATGGGCAATGTTTCCAGTGAAATTAGAGAGATAAAACTCCGACATATATCTCCGACATTTGGATCTTAATACAGTTATATTCAATATAATATAACCTCAGTTATAAAATGTGTTTATCACATTCACATTTTGTGTGTTCCTTGAATGACATATTATAAATCTGAAGGTTTGGATGTTTGTTGCTCAATCACTTCGGAACAGCTGAACGGATCGAGCTGAAATTTGGACTACTGTTTGAAACATAAGCTGGAATAATAGCACACGGGCTACTTTTTATACCAGGAAAATCACGAGGAACGGGATCTAAACTGATAAAACAGCGAGACACTGCTAGTAAAGAGAAATTCAAATAAAGAGAATTCATCAACACACTTACTTCCCTCAAGTGCTGGGGCCACACTAACGAGAAATCCCATGAATTATCGCGATAATGGACGTCAACCGTAGGTGTAAAATACACCTAATGGACGTTAACCGTAGGTGTAAAATACACCTAATGGACGCTAACCGTAGGTGTAAAATACACCTAATGGACGTTAACCGTAGGTGCATTTCACAGATGCGGTTAGCGACCATTATCGCTATAATTAATGGCATTTCCAGTGAATGTGGCCCCAGCATTACAGTGTATCCATTATAAAACCTGATGCATTCACTATTAAGTTGATATGAATAGTCCTAATAATATAATAAACGCGAAATTTTATAGGAAAGAAAATATCATATTAATATTATAAACGCAAAACTTTGTAAGTACGGATGGATGGACGTTTGTTACTCTTTCACGTAAAAACTACTGAAGCGATTTGATAAGTGTATAGAATTACACACAGGATATTGTTCATCCCGGGAAAGTAACGGGATCAGGAACAACGCGGGTGAAACCGCGGGGCGCTGCAGGCTTAGTGGATGTATATTTTTTTCTCTTTTACGCACAAACTACAAAAAGGATTTCGATGAAATTTTGTACATACTAGCGGAGTACTACTAGTTTGAAATAAATAAGACAATCTTACGTTTGTTCCCCCCTGCAGGCATCGCTCTGGCAGCGTTGAGCCCGGCCGTGGTGCCGAGACTCGCCATGTTGGCCATGCTCGTTAGGTTGAGATTGCCCAGGTTGGCCAACCCGCCCAACTGGTTGATGTTGCCCAGAGTGATCGACTTGGACAGAGTGCTGGCCGGGATCTTGATCGGTTTCACGTTGGCCTGCCCGAACGCCGTGCCCGACGCCGCTGTGACGATACAAAAGAGATGGTGACTGGCTCAAAAATATACCATTCTAATAGGCATGACAACTCATTTTTGATTTAATGTGCCATCAAAAGGCTACTCAGTAACTGAAATATAGGTGAAAGAATTATTTTGTTTTCTTAAAAACTTCGTTATAAATTTAAAATCACAATTTTAGGCTCTCCCAAAAACGCTTCATACAAAAACACACTATAGCGTGACGTCATCGTCTCGTATTTTCTATGCGTCGCATGTAAAGTTTGTATGCTAGCTATATTAAATATTGAGTTGAGGAAACCGGTTTCATAACAAAAGTCACTTGAAATTGAAGGGGTTATCCAATGGTTAAAACATTTTCTAATAAATTCGTACTTTTAAAAGTACGAATTTATTAGAAAAATGGACTTGCCCATCCAGCTTTGAATGATCAAAAAGTAAGTTAAACAAAAAGATATCAAAATTAAAGTTGGTACATATTTTATTTTATTAAAATACTGTCAATATATCAATATAATTCATAATTTAATATAATTTTAGGATCAGTCGTCATGCCTATTGTTCCATCAGCTATTATGGAGAATTATGGAACAAGTGTTGGAACAAAGTTCCTTATGGCAGGCTTGGAAGTATTAGGGTTACGTTTTCATCCACTAGAGGTAAAGTAAATTTTGAATTTACAACATCGTGTGAACTAACTTTCCGGTTTGTAGGGCAATGTCTCTAGAGATATTAAAGAGTAATAATACATTTAAATCATATTTTATCTCTAGTTGCCGAGCACAGTGCAAAAGTATTTGGATGTTCCAATAGCTGCATGCCTGCATGACTCTATGCTGTTATGGACAGCTGTGTTGTTTACCATGAGGCGCATGCCCTGCTCGCCCCGTCAATGTTTACAATAAAAAATACAGTATTTTTCTAATGCTGGGGCCACACTAACATGAAATGCCATTCATTATCGCTAGACGTTAGCCGTAGGTGTATTTTAGACCTATGGTTAACGTCCATTAGGTGTATTTTACATTTATGGTTAAACTCCATTACTGCGATAATTAATGGCATTTTTCGTTAGTGTGGCCCCAGCATTATAGAGACTATCAGGCCATTGTTTGTCAATTCTTTTTGGGGTACGCTAACTCTAGAAAGTTGTCATCATCATCCAGAGCCTTCTCTATCTCACTGCTGGGTATAGGCCTCTATCTCACTGCTGGGTATAGGCCTCTCTCTTACATTGCCATCTGCCTCGGTCCTGTGCCAAAAAAGTTGTAAGTATAAGTTGTAATTATCGGAAAATTCGGTGCGCTCCTACAAAAAAGCCCTGGAGAGAGCGTAGAAAAAGCTCGAGCCCAGAAGTAGAACATTTAAAGGTAGAGGAGTGTGCAGTACTCACCAGCTAATGGGTTGGTGGTGGGTTTGATGATCTGTGGTAGGCTGGGCTTCTTGTCGCCGAGCCTCGCCGCAGCTGCCAGGGTTTTGCCGCCACCTGGTCATCACGAAATAACACTTAGCTAAACAGTAATATTTTCACCGAAAAAACAAATATTGACTCAGATATTATAACTAAATATATATTTTTTTTATTTTGACATTAAATCAAATTGTAAAAGAATCTTCATCATCATCAGCCTGTTCTTGTCCACTCCTGGACATAGGCCTCTCCCAAGATACGCCACTCAGCCCGATCCTCGGTCTTCCGTCTCCAACCGCCACCAGCTGCATTTCGAATATCGTCACTCCATCTAGTCTCAGGGCGTCCTACACTACGTTTACCGATTCGCGGTCTCCACTCCAGAACCCGTTTACCCCAACGGTTATCAGGTCTGCGACAGAGGTGTCCGGCCCACTGCCACTTCAGCTTACTAATACGGTGAGCTATGTCGGTCACTTTAGTTCTCTGACGAATTACTTCATTGCGAATGCAATCCCTCAGAGAAACTTCAAACATAGCTCTTTCCATAGCTCGCTGGGCGACTTTGAGCTTACGGACCATTTTGACTGTAAGTGTCCGCGTTTCAGCACCGTAGGTCATAACGGGTAGGACGCACTGATTGTACATTTTTGTCTTGAGACTTTGTGAGATGGGTGACGAGAAGACTCGACGAAGTTTTCCAAATGCTGCCCAGCCCAACTGTATTCTTCTCATAGCCTCACTCTCAAAATTACCTCTACCTAGTTCGAGCGTCTGCCCTAGGTAAACGTATTTCTGTACAATTTCAAGAGTTCCACTAACGGCAATCGGTCCCGGAGCAACGAACTCGTTGCACATGACTTTGATTTTATCCCAATTCATCCGGAGGCCGATGCGTTGAGAAGCTTTAGCTAAGCTGTCCAGCATCCACTGCAAGTCCTCCAGCGATTCTGCCATAATTACGATGTCGTCCGCAAATCGTAAGTGAGAGATGCACTCGCCATTGATATTTAGGCCACGTCCAACCCAATCCAGCGTCTTAAACATATCCTCTAATGCGTTTGAGAACAATTTCGGGGAAATTACATCCCCTTGTATCACGCCTCGATGTAGGGGAATATGTTTCGTTCGCCGGTCTTGGATTTTGACCGCCATTGTAGCGGCGTCATATAAACATCTCATCACTTCGATGTATCGCCAATCGACTTGGCATCGCTGTAAGGACTCCAGAACAGCCCAGGTTTCGATTGAGTCAAAGGCCTTCTCATAGTCCACAAACGCTAAGCAGAGGGGGCGATTATACTCCTTTGTCTTCTGTATAATCTGCCGTACCGTGTGGATGTGGTCTATGGTGCTATACCCACTTCGAAACCCGGCCTGTTCAGGAGGTTGAGCCTTCGTCGAGTCTTCGGGCGAGCCGATTTGTGATGACTCTTGAGAACAACTTATAGACGTGGCTCAGAAGCGATATCGGTCTGTAGTTCTTCAAAAGGGTCTTATCTCCCTTTTTTAAAGAACAGAATAACCACACTTCTGTGCCATGCCTGTGGAGTTCTCCCGGTGAAGAGGACGGTATTAAACAGTTCTTGGAGCTCTTTAATAAGTGGAGTTCCACCGGACTTTAAGAGCTCTGTAGTGATTCCGTCCTCACCCGCGGCTTTTCCGTTCCTAAGTTGCCCAAAAGCCATCACAATTTCGTCCAGACTTATTTCAGGCAGGTCTTCGGTGTAGTGACGTGTCAGAGTGGCTATTTTGTCCTCGTTTTGTTGGAGATGAGGAGCATGCGATGCGTACAGCTGGCTGTAAAAGTCTTCTACTTCCGATAGAATTTCCAACTGGGATGAAACGACTTTCCCCGCCGAGGTGGTTAACTTCATCAGGTGGCTTCTACCTAATGTCTTGACGAACACTTTTGACCCTCGATTTCGCTCAATTGATTTTTCAATCAAGAGCGTGTTAGCTGATCGGAGGTCACGTCGTACAAGTTTGGTACCTGCCTTTTTTTTTTCTACCTGCAGATAGCATTTTACACATCACTTTTTGTATATATTTTTTGTAATATACTTAATTTAAAATTTTCTTTATTACAATGAAAATAAAAATTAATATTTGATTGAAAGTTTTATTTTAAACACATGCAAGTTGAATGTATTTAAATACAAAGTTTCTTGAAGTGATCAAGCAATAGCTACATTAAATCATTTGTTCTATTGAAAACAATCTTTTTTGTTTAAAAACTTTTTTAACATCAAATCAACACAACCACTAAAAATACTCTATAGGCACTAGTGAGTAATAGTATTGATAAACTCATCGTTTGATTATAGATGTCATTATTTGCCTGATTGCAGTGAAATTAGAGCCACTTTATGAACAAGTGTGTTGAACAATATATAAATCTGAGTTGGTACAATCAATTTCCGACAGGTGGCGTAGCAGGTAGCTGAAGAGGTGTTTTGTTTGAAAGCGATATTCTCAGGAATGACTGAACCGATTTCAGTCATTCTTTAACCGTTTTATATGTACGGGATCCTGATGAGTACTATATAATGTACCACGGGCAACGCCGGGGCGGACATCTAGTTTAGAATAAAGAAAACGGCCAATGTCTGTCGACATGTCAAGAAATTTATTATTTCAAATTAATTTTCCAACAACATTACCTGGTACTTCCAAGTTGTCTGGATCCTCATCATCATCAAAGTCTGAGTCATCAGAGGGCGTAGGAGGGTTGTCCTCATCATCACCAAACGCTGCCCGCTTAGACTGTGACAAAAGAAATATTTATTGTCTTGTAATGCAAACCAAATTAGCTTGTGAATGTAACATGTAAGTTTGACAGAGAAGCAAGAACATGAGACAAGTGTAAGTATGAAAGAGTAAGTTGAATTAAATAATGTATATAAGGGATAGAATAAGAAACTGTAAATATGTGTGAGAGAATAAATAAAATACATTACAAGAACAAAATTAAACATTTTGACTAACCCCCCGACTACCTTGGATTTGTTATCTGTACAACATTCTACTAGTCAAGCCCTTTCATTTGATACCCATATTAAGGGAGTTGTGAAAAAATGAATGTAATTTGCCATTTTGTGGTAGCGGCCATCTTGGATTTGAAATTTGTCATAGTGCAAAGTATTCTACTAGTCAAACCCTTTCGTTTGATACCCATATTGCGGTAGTAGTGAAAAAAAACATATAATTCGCCATTTTGTGATGGCGGCCATCTTGGATTTGATATTTGTTATAGTGTATAGTATTCTACTAGTCAAGCCCTTTCATTTGATACCCATATTGAGGTAGGTTGTGAAGAAATATTTTGTCCGCCATTTTGTGGAGGCGGCCATCTTGAATCGATATTGTCCAAACATAGCTAAGAGCATCCGCACGGATATTAACTTTATTATTAAATTAAATTAAATTTAGGAAAACTCTGGATTACATAGCTCATTATTTTTCCCGTACTCATATCCTACAAAATTTAAAGCAAATATGTCGCAAGAAATAAAAATGTTCACACAAACTTTCTTCCCTTATTTTACTCCATTAGACGCTGCATTTTGAAAAAAAAAAACTTTGAAACACATAACACATTATACATATTAGCCGTCCTCAATTTATACGAAAAAATTTCGTACAAAATGTTATCCGCTATTACGTAGTATGAATTAGAAAAATATCCTTCTTTCTTGCTTGCTTCATAAAATAAATATATGTGCGAAAATGTAAGTATCTCCTCTGCGTTAATATAATATTTTCATCCCTATTATACTTTCTTCGGGATTAAATTTAGGAAAACTCTGGATTACATAGCTCATTACTTTTCCTGTACTCATATCCTACAAAGTTTAAAGCAAATATGTCGCAAGAAATAAAAATGTTCACACAAACTTTCTTCCTTATTTTACTCCATTAGACGCTGCATTTTGAAAAAAAAAAAACTTTGAAACACATAACACATTATACATATTAGCCGTCCTCAATTTATACAAAATTTCATTCAAATATGTCTAAGGAATAAAAGTTTCATACACACTTTCATGCCCTATATTCTTTAGGCGTTGAATTTTGAGAAACCATCCTTAGTGAATATGTCTACGTCATAAAAAAAAAAATACGTGTGTGACAATTAAGGAATGTCATATTACCCTCTTAGGGGTTAAATTTTGAAGTAAATGTACTACGTAACTCATTATTTTGGCCGTACTCAACTTCTACAAAATTTGATGCAAATATGTCCAAGAAATAAAAGGTTTCATATAAACTATCATCCCTTATGTCACCCTTTTGAGGAATTTTGATAAATGTTGTAATATGTACTTCGTACAAACTTTCCGCCCTAATTTCACCCCTTTGAGGCTTGAATTTCGATAAACGCTGTGATACGTACCTCATAATTTTAGCCGAACTCAATTGATACTGTCCGAAAACTGTCCAAGGAATAAAAAGTTTCAGACTTTAGGGGTTGAATTTTGAAAAATCTTCCCCTGGTCGATGCCTACGTCATAAAAAGAATACGTGTGTGAAATTTTAAGTATGTCTTAAGGGTACGTCCTGTGCGTTATCATAAAACTTTCATCCCCTATTTTAAACCTAGGGGATGAATTGAAAAAAAATGTCCTACGTAAATCATTATTATGGCTGTACTCAACTCTTACAAAATTTGATGCTAATATGTCCAAGGAATAAAAAGTTTTGTACAAACTGTCAACCTTTATTCCACTCCTTTTACGGTTGAATTTTGATAAATACTGGAATACATACCTCATGATATTACCAAAACTTAATTTATGTGAAATTTCATGCAATTATGTCTTAGGAATAAAAAGTTTCTTTCAAACTTTCATCCCCTATTTCAGCTCTTTAGGGGTTGAATTTTGAGAAATCCTCCCTTGGTTGGCCTACGTTATAAAAATAATACGTGTGTGAAATATTTTAAGTATGTCCTAAGGATTTGTCCGGTGAGTTAATATTTATAAAACGTTCAGCCCCTATTTAACCCGTTTTAGAGATTGAATTTTGAAAAAAATGTGATACATAACTCATTATTTTGGCCACACTAAATACCTACGAAATTTGGTGTAAATATTTCCAAGCAATAAAAAGTTTATCTACAAACTTTCATCCCTTATTTCACCCCTTTGAGGGTTGAATTTCGATAAACGCTGTAATACGTACCTCATGATTTTAGCCGAACTCAATTTATATGAAATTTCATGCAAATATGCTCAAGGAATAAAAAGTTTCATACAATCGTTCATCCCTTATTTCACCCCCTTGGGGGTAGAATTTATCAAAATCCTTTCTTAGCGGATGCCTACGTCATAACATCTACTTGTGTGCCAAATTTCAGCCCGATACCTCCAGTGGTTTGGGCTGTGCGTTGATAGATCACTATGTCAGTCAGTCAGTCAGTCAGTCAGTCACCTTTGAGTTTTATATATATAGATAGATAGATAGCAAGATTTTGAACATATGTGGCATAGTTATACTCACATGATTAGCTTATAAATTATTGTGATGATATTATCAATCAAATGAAATGTGAATTAATGCAACACTTCATGTAATAATTTAAAATTAAATTATTGATTTGATATCGTTAAAAACTCCATATTTTTGTACAAAAAAATAAACCGACTTCAGAACCACAAATACTTAATATCTTTATTACAAGTTTAGTGCTACTCGCTCATCTATTTACTTATTATTATTACTCACGTGGTAGGTGGGCGTTTCCACTACCTGTTAGAGTTGGCTAGTACCGACTTCAAATAGATAAGTGAGTAGCACTTGTAATAATGATATTAATTTATTTTTCGCTTTTGAGTGTTTATTTCTTTGGGTTTGTTTTTAGGTTTTGAAATCGGTTTAATTTTTTGTATGAAAATAGTTTATTTTACCCTTTTTAGTGCAAAACAAGTTTTTATTAACACATTTACCCAATTTCGTAGTGACAGGTTCGAGTTTCATAACTTTCGTGAAATCTACAATTATGTCATCCAGAAAATTGTATGTAAATTTTAGTTTTTGGTTCATATTTCAAAACCCACTTGACCGATTTCGATAAGATTTATATGGGACCATTCAGGAAGCATACCCATCCGAACATAAAAATAAATTTTAAAATCATTTCGGCGGTTCTCGAGAATTTAGAAATGCAAAGTGAGTAGTGACCATAGGTTCTGTATCCCATTAGCTCTAAAGTGGCGCACGTTGATCTATGACTGGTCTCCTGCCTTATCAAAATTTTATCTAAATGCATTCCAAATGACCCTCCCTGACCAGAGTAACTTAGTAAGGTGGGGAAAAGCCTCTGAAAAATGTTGTTATACTTGTGGAGAGGCGATATGTACAGCAAGGCACATATTTGGTGGGATGCAAGGTGCTCCTTAATGGGGGTCATTAGTCACGGCGCCATGACAGAGTACTTGAAATCATACGTGAAGCCATGAGCCTTTCAGTAGCTAGAGCCCAAAAGGGATTGACGACAAACAAAAGACGAATTGACGTGTAAATTGTACATTTATGAATAAAGTACTTTGACTTTAAAGACAAATTAACTTTGTAAAAGAAGGCTCAACTTCAAACTCCAGGTACAAGCCTTACTCAATCCTGGGTACAGCATCAGATTGGACTATTTTAATGGACACGTATGAAAAGCACTACAAAATCCCAGAGGATGTGGGTGTGATTATGACAACTTTAACACCGAACTTAGCAACAATTTGAAAATGATAGATATATCTAGTGATCCTGAGCAACTGTGGAATAGTATTTTAAATACAATTAACATCACCACTGAGAGCCATGCTCCATTGCGGCAAATGATCATCAAGCCAAAAAATAAACCGTGGATTGATGTTAACATCCTTAAATTGATCACAGAGAAAAAAACATTATAGGTTAAGTACAGAGCTTCTATGAAAGTAGATGACCATCACAAGTTTAGGGAGGTGAATAACAGATGTGTTGCACTGTGTAGACAACAAAGGAGCAGTTATGAAGCTAAAATTCTCAGTAGGGGTGATAAAGCTTTCTACTCCCACATGAGACGATGTACTATGTCAAAAAGTTAGAATTCCTCCGGCAATTAGGAATCACAATGGAGACCTTGTTACTCAACCTTGTGAAATAGCCGATGCTTTCGCTATTGAATTTGAAAAGGCTTATTCCATTGAACCTCCCCTTGATCCGGGTATGACAGTTCATCTGTTCCACGTGTAAATGATAGCTTGTGTTCATAACTTTCTCTGAAACGGATGTGATAAAAACTATTAAAAGTTTTAACACTCAGTCATCTCCAGGAACAGATCAGCTCGCAGTCTGTGTTTTAAAAAAATTGTGCACACACACTTGCCCCTGCTTTATCAGCCCTCATGAATGCGTCTTTTGAAGATAGCCGTCTACCTCAGGATTGGAAGCATGCTGTGGTCACTCCCATATTTAAGAAGGGGACAAAATGCATTCAGAGAATTATAGACCTATAAGCCTTACTAGTATTGTAGTTAAAATAATGGAAAAAATTATAAATAGGCAACTGATACAGTTTCTCAATAGGCATTGTATTATATCTACCAAACAGCATGGTTTTGTTGAGAAAAGATCCACTATCACCAACTTGCTAGAGTGTGTCCATACTTGGAGTAATGAAGTGGACGGACGAAATCCAGTGGACATTGTTTATTTAGATTTTCAGCGAGCTTTTGATAGAGTCCCTCCATCAGCGTCTCCTAATGAAATTAGACCATTATGGTATACGTGGCAGGCTGCTGAAATGGATGGAGCATTACTTAACTGGAAGAACTTTTCAAGAAATGGATGGAGCATTACTTAACTGGAAGAACTTTTCAAGTTCGAGTCGGAGATTCCTCATCGCAGCACAGGAATGTGTCCAGTGGTGTGCCACAAGGATCGGTGACTGCTCCCCAACTTTTGGGATTTTTGTAACTGATCTCATTGAAACAATTAAAAGTCAATCTGCCTTTTTTGCTGATGATGGTAAATTTATTGCAAACCCACTGGTTGTGTTTAGTAGTGTTTAGTAGTAGTGGTTCAGGGCGGCTTCAGGAGGATCTAGATCATGTGAATGACTGGACCATGGACTGAGTTGTCAATTTAAATGTTGCGAAGTGTGGAGTCTTACATCTAGGCAAGAATAACCCACTAATCACATATTATCTCAATGGTACCGCTTTATCTTCAGTGAATCAGCAAAAAGACCTCTGTGTTATAATTACACCAAATTTAAATAGGGAAGAACACATTTCTGCAATTGTAAAGAAAGCCAACTCTTTTTTTTACATCATTTGTGGATCCTTTCAATCAATAACTGTAGAAATGTTTCTTAAAATATATAAAACTTATGTGAGGCCACTACTGGAATATGGTTATCAAATCTGGAGCCCCTACTTCAAAAAAGATATTGATTTACTTGAAAGTGTGCAAAGAAAAGCTACAAAATTACCATAATTATGCCCTTTGCCGTAAATCTTACACAGACAGGTTAAAAGCCCTGCGCTCTACATTGGAGGAGAGACGGTTGCGGGGAGACTTGATCGAAACATTTAAAATACTGAATGGATTTTATAATCTCCCTCACATTAAGAACCTGTACAGATTAAAGGAGCATAAGAGAGACAGTCGGCGTCATAAGTCCCAGTTATCCCCCGCGCCATCACTGACAAACACTGCACATCACATCCTCATCAACAGAGTGGTTTACAACTGGAACAGGTTGCCTGAGGATGTTATTTTGGCAAAGTCGTTAAACTCTTTTAAGAACAAACTTGACAAATGGATAGTAAAAGACAAAATCATTTTAACAGACAATTACTTATAATTTGTTATTTCAACACTGAGATATAGGCATATCAGCTAAAGCTGCTCGCCTATTATTCAATAAATAAATAAAAATAATGTGAGTCAACTTCTGTGACCTCGTGAGAGAGTGTGGTATAACATCCAACTTGTCGGCGTTGCGTATGTTACGAGAATGTCTCTCTCCTCGCGTGTTGTACGATACTAGATTATTTCTGACATAGACAGCCTCTTGGTATATCAAGATAGCAGGTAACGTAAGTATCCCAAGCTCTTTGAAGTATGGTCTTACGGATGTACAGTCCAGTCTACAGAATAAAATGTGAAAATGGTTGAGAGACTTGTATTGGAGGATGCCCGAATCAAGGTCAAAATATTAGCAGAGATAACTAAGCTATCTGTTGGTACTATTCACACTATTCTGCATGACCATCTTAACCTGTCAAAAGTTAGTGCAATGTGGGTGCCGCGAATGCTTACGGCCCCTCAGAAACAAGTGCGAGTGGAGTGCTGTAAGGAATTTTTGGAGCTCTGTAGTGAACCTAATTGTTACTAGAGATGAAACATGGGTTCATCACTACGACCCTGATAGTAAGCAGGAGTCTATGCAATGGCATAAAAAGAGTGCAGGCCACCCTAAGAAATTTAAAGTCTCCATCTGCCAGAAAAGTTATGGCCACTGTGTTTTGGGATTCCAAAGGAATTTTGATGATCGAATACATGAAAAAAGGTGAAACCATAACGCAGCATCTTACACAACCACTTTGCATCATTTAAGGGAAAATATTAAAGAAAAAAGGAGAGGAAAACTGGCCGTTGGTGTGTTGCTTCCTCACGACAACGCTCCGGTGCACACAGCACGTGTTTCGAAGGCTGCTGTGCGAGAATGTGGCTTCGAACTGTATATTGGTGGACCTGCCCCTTCCTAAAACCAATTTGGTTTGAGATCTTGAACTAAGACTTAGATTGAAAATAAAAAGTTAAAGGATGACCGATGACGTGAGAGAACTTTTTATTAATTTTACAGATATATAAAGTCATCACCCCTATAGCGGTGATCCAAACCGAAGACGTGATCCGTTTTAAGGTACTAAGTTTTTTACTCACTTTCGTAGTGGTGGTGTGTTTGGTGATGGAGTACGTAACAATCGGTATGTCGGTGACCACAACGGAGCCAACACAGCTACTGCTGAGGACCGTAGACCAGTCGGCAGGTTTATTTCTGAAACGACCTTGTCAAGGTCGATTTTGTTTTTTGTAACGCGTACCCATTTCAGCCTTAGGGCCATGTCGGTAAATACCAGCTAAAGTAATGGAATGGTCAGTGAGCGAAGATTCACATATTAAGCCAATCGCCCTAGCTTAGCCCTGAGCGATTATTACCTGTATCCAAATTTAAAAAAAAAATCCAGAAGCTCTTCGCGGGAAACGTTTTTTCAGATGAAGAAGAGCTCATGGCGGCAATAAATAAAGACTTTTCCGACAAAGAAGAAAATTATTTTTTACAGGGTATTGAAAAGTTAAATTCAAGATGTCATAAGTATATTGAAGTTTGGGAGATTACATTGAAAATTGCCGCACGGCGAAGCACGCCGGTGGCGTTGCGGCCGCACTGCCGCTCGCGCCACTTAATCACCCCCCCTATAGCGGTGAGCCTAGCTTAGCCCTGAGCGATTATTACCTGTATCCAAATTTAAAAAAAATCTTCGCGGGAAACGTTTTTTCAGATGAAGAAGAGCTCATGGCGGCAATAAATAAAGACTTTTCCGACAAAGAAGAAAATTATTTTTTACAGGGTATTGAAAAGTTAAATTCAAGATGTCATAAGTATATTGAAGTTTGGGAGATTACATTGAAAATAAAAAAATATTAGTTTTATTGGCTTTGTTTGTCATACTGATACCGAGAATACATTGACCTCCCCTCATATGTATATGTAATTATATAGATATTGATTTAAATTATAGTTTATGTTGGTGAATTTATATGCCTAACTATGCTGCATTAATAATATCAAATGAGTAATTTTATCATTATTTGTAATGTTACAACTATTAGTAAGATGGGCCCTTTTTGTTTTGAAACAAATCACTAGCTACTATTTCTTCACATGATTTTGATTTTTTTTTTAAATAAGAAGTGACGAGACGAGCAGGAGATGTGCCTGATAGTAACCAACATGCCTGCCACATAACAGCACAGTGACATGCAGCTATTGGAACATGAAGAGTCCAAATCATTACCTAGCACTGCACTGCGCTCATCACCCAGAGATTTAAGATGTTGTATCTCTAAGCCCTGTAATTTCTCTAGAAACATTGCCCTTCAAACCGGAACCACAGCAATGTTTTCACATTACTGTTTGGTGTTAGAATAACTGGCAAAGGTGTGGTACTTCCCCAGGCGGACTCTGCTAGGAGTCCTACCACTACAAAAATATTATTGTATAATGCAATATTATTGGCCACCAATAAATCCAATTGTAGTGTTATGGCAAGATAATATGACCTTGAATCACAATAAGAAACAAATCTATCATCTGTTTTATTAACAAGTAATAAAATCAGGGAAAACCAATGGACATATGAAAGATAGGATTCTAAATTTTAAGTGATAATGATCATTGATCTAATAACATAAAATTTACTAATGAACTAGGTTGAGCAGATTTATGTTAAAATTTAAGCTGTCAATGTGTTCACAAAATAAAATCAAATGTATTAAATGTGTTTAAAGTCTTCTTTACGATTATTATTTACGATATTTACATTAACAGTGGCCACAAAATTAGACAACAAAGAAAATACCATGCACCAAATCTGCCAAAAAATATAAAACAAATATTCTTCAAAGTTTTCTACATTTGGCATAGAAATATCTGCACATGCAACCTTATATAAGCGATAAAATTGTTTTATACTGCATTTTTATTGCAGTTTTACTTTCATTTTGATAAACTGACATTGTTGGATTGCCTATAACACATCCAATTTGCTGCTGTTGTATTAATCTTAGGCAATGGTTTTGGTGAATTATTTCCACGTAAAAGCTTTTATATGAACGATAATACCCATCCCAAGCTTAAATTTCACGCTAACATAGTGGCCAAGTGGTGAAAACCGCATTGTAATAGAGTGTCTAACATAGACACACTGCACCATGTTTAAAGACGTATTCTAAGCCTATGCCTAGAACCTTCCAAGAAAATCAATACAGCCACACCCAGCTTGCATAATTAACTCATCCTTGCCACCAAGAAACACTGCATGTTAGGAACAAACATTGGAATAATAACCCATGTGAGATCGACACCACATTATGACACTTTTTTTTGGTTATAAAACTTGAAAACAAAGAAAAAAATTAGAAAAAATACCATTTTTATGGACTTTTAACAAGCCAGATTCGAATATAAACGTTACAAAAGCTTTCATTATGAGAAACTAGGAAGAAAAATTAGAAAAACACAATCATGATCGAAGTAAAGTTTGTAAAAAGTATCAAAACAAAAAACTATCATTACCATTTTTTGCTGCTGATTATGGAGTCTCCACGGCTTTCACGAAAAATTACTGTTATCACAAACTGTAGCAAACACTTCGATTTCGAGGTTTATACACATATAAACGAATTAATGACTCGTACAAATTAAATTCGCGATCAAGAAAAAATCAGACGTCCGAACGGCGGTCATTGATTCCGCCATATTAAAAAATCACAGAGAAAAGAATTAAATGGTTCGGATACCCTATCTATTTGTAAACCAAAAATCGTTCAATGTTTATCATAACGCCCGTAGTATCAGACAAACATAGAAAATTGAGAAAGTATCTTTATTGTTAGAAAGTAACATTTTCTTGAATATAAACGGATATACTGACAAAAATATTGATAAATTGATTAACTATACTCTAACCGCCATTTATAGGGATTTACAATATATTTAAGCTAAAACTGTTGAGAAGTATCCGAACAAGAAATAGACAAAAATCTTTTTTTCTTTTTCTTTAAAAAGTTAATAACAGTTTTAGCACAACGACAACACGCTATCTCCATAGAGTACTTTAACAATCTCACTCAACATTCATTCCTATTCATTCTTTCATATTATTCAATATTCATTCAAAAGTGATTCGAAACCTGAGATCGGCCATGTTGTCGTTTTGTTGACGAAAAAGTGAAAAATTATCAAACAGTTTGAAGCCTCACTTCTTCTAAATACAATTGTGCAACCTAAAACTAACAATGGATTCTCTAGTGGGATATGGAAGCGACGATGAAGTTGAAAATGACCGATATGGAAGCCATCAGCCGTCGGTAAGTTTTGCCTATTGCACAGCGTCATTGATGCAAGATGTCTCCTATTTTCGCGTTGAATTCCGAACTGAAAGCGATATTCCTGCTATCCTAAGCATGTTTAGTTATAAGTTTTATGAGTTACGGATATTAATCTGTGTTCTCTGCTTGACAATAGAATGATATTATAGGTGGACCACAGCGGAGCACCCGGGGGCTCTCGACGCCGAGATGACGACACCAACTACGATGACGTCAATATGGACATGAGCGAGGTAATTAGCAATATTAAATTCCATCATCATTACCCTTGCACCATTGCAATTTCCAATATGTAGTAGTGATTAGTCTTCGGTCTTCAATGACCAAATTAGTTTGATTACTTTAAATAAACTCATTGATAGCTCTTCCAATTCTAATATCAATCTCATCTTTGTTCTATGGGATTTCTAGCTTTATGAATCCATCTTCAACTCAATACAATTTTTGATCTAATAATGAAATAAATGGTTTGAAAACTTAAAATCTTGTTGAATGAATAATCTTCATCCAAAACCCATGTCAGCTGTTTTCAACGATGATATTAACACTTTATTATTTTATATGTTACCCATTTATAAATTGACACAAAACAAAAGTCAAATACCCCCGTGACCGGCCAGAGGGTTCCACAAGACGTCGACAGCACTCCGTGTGTAGAGTTTGCATGTAAGTACATAGATTAAGATTAAAGTCAATTTTTCTCTTAAGATATGTTATAGTATCTTACTAACAAATTCAGTGTATTCAAAACTTATGATGTGTTTTTGGTATGTAGTTGGGGAATATCACATTCAGGAGATTTCTTATGGTCATGACTTCAGATATATAACAATTATTATTTATAGGTATATATTGTATCTAACACTTCCTAACAGTGAATTCCATGTAGTTTACATATGGAAGTGGCTTTCAGAACTTACTACTGTTAATCATATATAGTTCAGGAATTTAAGCACTATGAAGAATTGCAATGTCTAATATCAAAATATGGAATTTTTTGTATATTTTCTGTCTAAAGATGCCTTTTTAAAGAAGCAGGTTAGATAGTTATTATGTAAGGGCTCATCAAACAGGTAAGTAAACATTCCGTTGTTAAAATGATTGTAAATATTTTTCTTTAAACAAGTAATCTTATTCTTTGTTATTACTCTGAAAAGTGATAAAAGAGAAGACCTTTGCTTGAATAAAATGTTATCCGGGGCAACAACATCTATACTAAACAAAACAACTAGGAAAAATCGAAATATTCAGAAGTTCACACTATACTCTTCCCACAGTACAGGCAAATTTGTTGGTAACTACTGACTGACACATGCCTGGGAGTTTTTATGAGGCTAAAGTGCCATAAAATCTATAATTTCAATTGATAATGGAAATTATCAAAATGCACTTACAAATAAACAGGATTTCATAAATTTAACACTAACAATGATTTGAGCCAGAAAAAAATACACTAAAAGTTAAGAAATGAAACTCAAAATTAACAAATTAAAATGAACCTATAATTACCCTGAACTACTGCTATGATTCCATTTTATTTAAAAAAGCAATGTTGTATAGATTTACTAAGATAACATGACCCGCCCCTCCAGAATTCAAAACGTTTGAAAGTATTTATAACGCACCACCACGCATGTGTGCGTACTGCTAACTGCCGTCAAACACCTAGTCGTGCTAGCAAATCTATAGATTTGTTGCTCGACAAGTAGCATTCATTCATGAATAATTACAACTACATACAAACTCTTTCATAAGGATGTGACTACACACATTAAAATACCAAAACACATTCAGTAATTTGGAGGGGCGGGCCATGTTATCGTAGTAAATCTCTAACATTGGTTGTTTATATTTTTCTAATAATGAATATCTTCCAAAAACAACATACCCATTATTTTGTAATGAGAAATATAATTTACATAATATGGTCATGGTTGATACCGCTAGCATTTTTCATCGGCTTTTCAAATTTCAGCTCAATCGGTGCAGAACTTTTTGTGTTTTTGAAGTGTACACAAACCAACGTTTTTATGTATAGATTTTTATATATAGAGATAACAGCACCCTGCTGTTTTACCAGTGTAGTTTCCAAAATTTTATCATAATAAATATAGCTTTTATGCTAATCTTAGACTATAATCAGCGATCAAAATTTCAACCCAATCTGTTCTGCCTTTCTGACGTGCTTGAGTGATATACATACAAACTTTCACATTTGTAAAATTAGCAGAGTGGTACATACAAAGTAGCATACAAGGGGTACTTAACATGACGTCCACACTGGTGCATCTTTCACAATGAGTGATTACTGCATTCTCTATTGAATAAAGTAACCATAGTCTTTGCAGATATACAGAAGGTATGCAAGTGAAATGCATGAAATGAAAGTGTGCACACACTGCAGCATTTGATAATATACAAGCTTATTTTTACATAAATACACGGGTAACTCACGTATAATGTAGTCAGTCCAGTCCGACTCAAGTTTCGATATTTATGTAAAATGTGTAATAACCACGTTAGTTTTCATACAAGCTTATTGCCTAGTTTGGGATTCATAGTAACATTGTTTCAGTTATGAGTGATTTTATCTTTTGGACTTTGTATCACATAAACAAACCTAAGCTTCTCTTATATTGTGTTTTCTAGTAAATAAATATGTGTATTCAAGTTGGCACATAGACATGGGGGCCTAGTGGTTAGATCGATTCACAAATTAGGTTGTAGGTTTGAATCCTGCCTGCACCAGCGCCACTTGAGTATTTTTTTCCAAGTGCAAATTTATTGTCTGGTTTTAAATTTAAATAAAACCACTGGTTTTAATAGTGAAGGAAAAGATTGTGAGGAATGTAGGGCTGTTCTTAGAATCTTTCAAGGTCATTTGCTGTACCATATTGGGCTAACTTGGTATTTTATGGCCTCGACTCTCTTGTAAGAGATAGCCTGAGTCATAGCAGTGGTCACATTTAGTGGGCTGCTTATTACTAAGTTGGTGCATACTTGTCTAACGGATTGGTTTCATTGTGTAAACATACATATCCCGTGGTTGTTAATGTGTAAAACTTATTTGCTAAGTTGGTGCATACTTGTCTAACATATTGGTTTCACTGTGCAAACATACATATCCCGTGGTTGTTAATGTATAAAACTTATCCCAATATAAAGTAAACCACAGGCTACTAAAAGCACTTCTTATCACTCTTTAATTATCTAAGGGACATTATCAGCAACACAATAGAGTTTGTGCTTACTAACTGCCTTAAATTATTGACTTTAGTAAAGGTCACATTGAAATGATTGCTATTTTAGGAAGAATAGAATAGAATACTTTTATTAACATATTAAAACATTCTATTAACATTATTAACTCGAAAATATTGTTGAACAATATTTAATAGGGCTTAAAATATGTCTCATCACAAAAACAATTAATTTAATATAAATCAATATTATTAGTTTGCTGTATAGGGGCATCATTATCATCTATCATCATATCCTATTATCATCATGATCATAATTTGCATCTGAACATAAGAAAAAATTAAATAAAAAACTGTATACATTAACAAAAACAAACATATTACAGGCATAGTCACTAAAAAAACATATTAAGTTTGGATGTCACATTCGTCGAAATTAAGACTCACAAATTCTTTTATGCTGTACAGTGTTCTCTCTAATAGAAGAGTCTTGACTTTATTAAAAAAAGCTGTGTCATTGGCGATGGCTTTAAAACTCTCGGGCAGTTTATTATACAAAACACATCCCATCCCATTTTCTGGCCATGGCTAGTCTGCATGGTGTTGGTAACAAGACAGAAGAATTTAACCTTCAGGCACTGTATTGATTAATTCGAAACTTACGCCAGTAAAGTGTACTGTACACTTTACTGGCGCCACAAGTTGACAATAAGTAATACATTTATACACATAAAGCAATCTTATCGCTAAAAGCGTTGTATTGCAGATAACCTTTTGAATTCTTAAGAAATCCATTTATCATAGTTTTGGCGATAGTGCGACTAATAAATAAATATGTAAATAATATTATTATTAAACTTACAGACCTTAAAAAATACACATAAAAAATATAGTGAAAAAAAGCAACCAATATGGGTATGGTCCCATCTGGCCCGGTGCCGGGCCAAATGGGAAAAAAAAAGTTATAAATATTAACAAAAAACAAAACGTCAAGGTGAAGGCACACAAGTTAATGAACAGCGTTTCATAGAAAATACTGCCGAATCTGAGTCTTGATCAAAACGACCACATCTGATGGCCACAAGAAGACCATTCCTTAGCGCCACAGCCGGCACTCAAAACGACGAACCGAACAAAAAGAGCTTATAGTGGTATTGGAGCTCATTACACGTTGTTTTAGTGGTAGGACTCTGGAGAGTCCGCTTGGACAAGTACCACATCTTTGCCGGCCATTCTATCCCCAAGCGGTAATGTGCAAACGTCACTGATTTCCTGTTTGAAGAGAAATGGTTCCGGAAAAATTAGAGGTCACATATAGACCATCTTATCGTGGTTGTTAAACATATTTAATTAAGTCAACGGGTAAGAGGAGGCGTTCAAATATTAAGGTGCCGGTGCGCGCTGAGACCGCGACAGGCACTTGACATAGAATTGTATGAGCGCCAGTTCGCGCCGAGACCGCGACAGGCACTTGACATAGGATTGTATGAGCGCCAGTTCGCGCCGAGACCGCGACAGGCACTTGACATAGACCGCCGCTTTTCGCGCCGAGACCGCGACAGGCACTTGACATAGAATTGTATGAGCGCCAGTTCGCGCCGAGACCGCGACAGGTGTCCCGGTCTCGGTCTCGTGTCGCGGCGCGAACCGCCGCTTTTACTTACGTATTAAAGGCTTTATGCATTTTGGGGAGGGTATATATTTGGAAAACAGTCGTTTTCCAAATTTCCGTTATGACGTTACGACGCGTCTATCTGATCACGTCGCGACGCGATTGAGCCACAAACATCGAAATACCCGAACATTAACATGATATTTGTAGGATAGAATACATATTGATTCTCTCGTGTTACGAGGTTCCGAGTCCCGCTAGTGACAACATACAGTAGGTATATTTAATGAAGTCAACGGGTAACTCACGTGTGATTTGATCGGTCCAATCCGACTCAAGTTTCGGCCGCGTCCGGCGACCTTTTTCAAGGAGAATGCGTTCGCGTGATCCTTACTCGTTTGGCACACGCTTGAGTCGGATTGGACCGACCATATCACTCGCGAGTTAGGGGAGGCGCTCAAGTATTACATAACCCATTTTTAACTTTACGAAACTTTTTTACACCCCTCCCTAAACTATCGTTAATCCCTCCCGGTTTAAAAATGTGACCCTGTTCACATAAAATCGCGCCACACAAGTAAAAATTTGGGGTTTTACAATTTTTTAAGTAAAAACTCTTTGACCCACCGTGTCGTTTTCCAAATATATACCCCTCTCCCAAAATTGCATAAAGCCTTTAATACGTAAGTAATAGTGGCGGTTCGCGCCGCGACACGAGACCGAGACCGGGACACCTGTCGCGGTCTCGGCGCGAACTGGCGCGGTCTCGGCGCGAACTGGCGCTCATACAATTCTATGTCAAGTGCCTGTCGCGGTCTCGGCGTGAACTGGCGCTCATACTATTCTATGTCAAGTGCCTGTCGCGGTCTCGGCGCGAACTGGCGCTCATACTATTCTATGTCAAGTGCCTGTCGCGGTCTCGGCGCGAACTGGCGCTCATACTATTCTATGTCAAGTGCCTGTCGCGGTCTCAGCGCGCACCGGCACCTTAATATTTGAACGCCTCCTCTTACCCGTTGACTTAATTAAATATGTTTAACAAGCACGTTAGTTGTAATAGAGTAGGCGAACAGAAACAACGATGTGTTGTATAGTGGAGCGTGTGTATGTAGGTGATCCATGTCTTGCCGCAGGACTCGCAGGCGGAGTCGGAGCCCGAGTTGCCGCAAGCGGAGCCCTCGCCCTCCGCTCACAGCTACCGGGATAACAGGAAAGGTTCCGGTAAGCTTATAATAATTCTTCTTTAAATACTACAGTCCCGTGAATAAAATGTATGAGTCATATGATACACCAGGAGACTATGTAGGAAGATAGAAGAGTATGAAATAATAAGATTCAGCACCGTTATTTCGCAATGCCGTACAAAAATCACGCGACAAGAACGAAAGAGCGAAGTTTGCAATATTATATTATAAGAGGCACTGGCTCTAAAACCTAACGAACTTTTTCGTAACTTCGCATCTTATCATACTTACGCTAATTAGCATACAACTGGGAGAAAAAAAAGGGATTCAAGCTACTCCCCAGCTAAGATCGAACTATTAGGCTCATACAAACATACTGAGTGCTATTGGAGCGTAAATATGTACATACTGGATTAGGACAAGAGGAAAATAAGAATCAAATTTCACCTAAATAGCTTCAGTAGTGCAGGCGTGAATGGTAGCCACACGCTAGACAGACGTAAGCTACTTTCGCTTTTATTGTATTTGCAGGGTCAAAATGTCAAGTATCAATATAAACTGAAGTAGGTAGGTATTAGTGATAAGATGACGAACGTCAGCGAGGTTAAATAAAACATTATAAATGTATCAGGGATATTGGACTCCACTTTCGGAATGTATTGCTTAAATGGGTATACCCCTAAAGCAGGGGTCGTCAGAGTCGTCACCGTTTTGGTAGCCATGGGCCACTTTGTGAAAAAAAATAGATTAAAGTGGGCCGCGCTTCTATAAGTTTGTAATTCATTTGCACACCCCAGTTGTTGGTTTCCGCACTATGTTTTCCTTCGCCTTTTTAAGTTTGTGGCATTACGTACATGACTTCGAAAGGACAGTAGTGTGAATGAGATTTGATTTTTTTTACCTGGGTGCTCCAGATCAGTCGCCGTTCTTTGGGTTTTTCCGATGTTTACACTCTTCGTGTCTTCAAATCGTAAGTGAACAGGCTCCTTCTGAGACCGCATTGTCACCAGGCGTGATGGCGGTCAAGAGTAAACCAATAAAAGGTAAAAACTCGTTGATACAACTAATAGATATAATACCTTACTGAATAGTAACTGTCTCCAGCCGACAGCCGCGAGCGCGGTAGCCGCGACCGCGACCGCAGCGCCCGCGAGTCCGCGCGCCGCGACTCGCCCGCTCGGGACAAGGAGCGCTCCGAACGCCGGGACGCTCGCAGAGATGACCGATACAGGTACCGTACTTCTATGCAGAAACACGTGTAGGTGATTGTCTAGATCAGTGGTCTGCAACAGGCGGACCGCGAGAGGTCGAGCCTCGGACCGAAAAGGGCCGAAAAGGAGTTTATTTGAAACCAACATAATAAAAAGGCAACACTTAATTATGATCAGTATTATTTTCTGGACCTTGTTAAAAAAATCCCGCGGTAACCGGACCCCGAGCTAAACTACTTGCCGACGCAGACCAGACTTCTTGGTCTAGATACTCTAGATCAAACGTCCCATTTAAGGCCATAGTCCAGTTCGTGTTCGTGGCGTGTTACCATGGTTACCATAACACATTTACACATCCAACCATGGCCATCTAGAGACTAGAAGACTTTAGACGACAACGCTTTGAAGATTTATTCCAGACTAACAGCGCCCTCCGGTTTTACCCGCGTAGTTTCCAAAGTGAGCTGTCAAATTCTGAGTTATAAATGTTTACTTCTAACATCTCTCCCTATATGATGATCCCTATGACTTCCAATTTTTTAAAAGTGAAAACTTCTTTTGTCGCACCGTACATATTTTTCCTGAGCTGTGAATGAAGCTCACCGTCACGCTCGTAAGTAAAAGAAATTTCCGGGTGAACTTCGAACCGCCCAGTGTATCCGAGCGAGAAAGATGCAGTCAGTTGTTTTTTTTTTTTGCTCAAAAATAATTTAAATTTCTGATATGTTTCTCATTTTTCCTACTAATTCTAACCAAAATAAGTACTAATACTACGAAATTCATAATATTATTTACAATATTATAAATTAAGATTGTCAATGAAGTATTTCCATCTGCCGTGCGGTCTTAAGCATACACATTTTTATTTACTTAATTACTCGCAGTTCCCCATGGTTTCACGGCGCCTTTCCATTAAGGTATAAGTAGTCTATGTGTTATCATAGAGTTATAGACTATAATCTGTGTTACAAACTTCACCACGATCTGTTCATATCTTCCGACGTGATTGAGCAACATACTTGGCCATAATAGCACAGTGACACGCAGCTATTGGAACATTAAGAGTCCTAATCACTACCTAGCACTGCATTGTCCTCTAGACATCTAGAGATAAAAGATGTTTTATCTCTGTGCCCTGTAATTTAACTGAAAACATTGACCAAAACCGGAATTGGAGGACAATTCACACACAACAACGTCTGACCCCAAACTAAGCAAAGCTTGTACTATGGCGGCCAGATAGCTGATATACTACTTATATACATACTCATTAAATACATACTCATTATAAATAGAAACACCCAGACACAGTGCAAACATTTGAATTCATCACACAAATATTTGCACTGGGTGGGAATCAAACCCACGACCCTCAGCTTCGCAGGCAGAGTTACTACCCACTAAGCCACGAGGCCAGTCAGTCAATTCACAGTATTGTGTTCACATTACTGCTTGGCGGTAGAATAACTGGCAAAGGTGTGGTACTTCCCAGGCGGACTCTGCAAAGAATCCAACCAATACAGTTTTCTGAGATAAGTGAAGCATAATATTTATAATAGTTGTGTGTGATCAGGTCAGAGAGGTCGGAGCGCAGTCGCGGCGGAGACGGCCCCCGGCGGGGTCTGCTCGGAGACAGGCCTGATGAGAGATCCGGCGATTCCAAGGTAAGTCTAAGACATACCAAGAAAATATATCAGCTAAAGAGGCCATGGTACCATCACCGTTGAACCATAGTCCGTGTGTTCTATGTTATGTCACTGTAAAGTTGAAAATATGGTCAATATTATAAACAAACCTTTAAAATTATAATGTCACGCGTTAGATTATAATCAGATGGTGTTTAGAATTGTAAGGTGCTATATATTGTTCTTCAACTTTGTCTGGTAAAAATTGTGTTACAATATTGAGCTTTGAAATTGATTCCTGGAAATAGATATCACATGCAGAACTATATCCAAAAGTAATAAAGTATTATTAAGTATTAATAAAGTAAGATCACATCCTCAGCAACAGAGTGGTTTACAACTGGAACAGGTTGCCTGAGGATGTTATTTCGGCAAAGTCATTAAACTCTTTTAAGAACAAACTTGACAAATGGATAGTAAAAGACAAAATCATTTTAACAGACAATTACCTATAATTTGTTATTTCAACACTGAGATATAGGCATATCAGCTAAAGCTGCTCACCTATTATAATTAATAAAAATAAATAAATAATCTTTGCTCTTAAATAATAAACAAATTTCTCTAATCCCGTTTGAAACAAATTTATTAATACGTACATACAGTAGTATCATATGGAATTATCTTATGGGGAAATGCAACATAATATATTATGAAGAGAAAATAAATGTACAGGTTCCCGCGCTGATGGACCTCAAGCCGTTCGGCGGGGACGTCCCGCCGGGCTATGATCGTCGCTCGCACGATGCTCGGGACGCCGTCTCGCCGAGGTAAGAGATTAATTATTTAATTATATTATACTACTAATAGATAACTACTGAGAATACATTCTCAAGAGGTCCATGAAAATGTAAATGTGCCCAAGGTAAGCTATAACCTGCAACTCCAAAAGCTGCATGAATGAACTTGCGGATCAACTCACTATTCCTGATATTATACGTTGGCTCAGAAAGCGACGGGACCTCATGTATGACTGAGACAACACATTGTAAAAGAAAGGGCAAACTCCATTGATCAGTAGTTAGACAGAAAACAATCACCTCATCTGCTTAGTCGCCATGAATGATTACAATATTAACCTTCGCATTTCGGAGTTAGTCTTTCTATCAACTAAGCCACGAGGCCAGTAATTTAATAATTATTTCGGTTTGTTAACGTAACGTTATGTTGTCAGGTTCTCCGAAAAGCCGCGCGCACGCGAGGGTCGTGAGCGGGAGCGTTCGCGGTCGCGGTCGCGGGACCTCTCGCGGCCCGGGCGCCGCTCCGAAGAGCGCCGCCACAAGCACGCGGAGCGCCCGCCGCCCACGCCCTACGCGCCGCACCTCGCCGACCACAGGTACCAATCGCGACACCTCGCCGACCACAGGTACCACTCGCGACACCTCGCCGACCACAGGTACCACTCGCGACACCTCGCCGACCACAGGTACCACTCGCGACACCTCGCCGACCACAGGTACCACTCGCGACACCTCGCCGACCACAGGTACCACTCGCGACACCTCGCCGACCACAGGTACCACTCGCGACACCTCGCCGACCACAGGTACCACTCGCGACACCTCGCCGACCACAGGTACCACTCGTGATACCTCTCCGACCACAGGTACCACTCGTGATACCTCTCCGACCACAGGTACCACTCGCAATACCTCGCCGACCACAAATACCACTCGCGCCGTCAACGCTCACTGACAATAGGCCATAATCCTAGAAAGTAACTAACGTCGGTAACTACCTGGCACCACCAGACACTTAACTCGCGCAAACGTTTATTTCGGCCATCTGTGCTGTCTCGGTGGCGTAACTTTCGAAATGTATACTACCAAACAATACGGGTTTTCTGAAGGGGCGCCATTTACGTAAGCCGATTTGTTATAATTATTAACCCCTTCCCCCCTTGTTTGTCATCAAAAGTAAGCAAAGCTTTTAGCCACCCTCCTCCCATGCTTTTATTACGTAAAAACAGGTACCTATTCCCTCGTAAATGAGTTTCATTTTCTAGTATAAACATTAAGTGGGATGCCATCTGCGTAAAATAATAATTATTATACCCACCCTAACTACCGCCCATATCCAATAAGCTGCCGATGTTGATAACCACGGCGCCCTCTCTTGGTAGTTTTAAACTTGGACTCAAACGCTCACTTACTGAGCAGATGTTTTGCACTCATAATGAATTTATTGATTTAAAAATTGAATATTGTATTTGACGATGATAAAAGTTGACATTACCAGTGGATTTTTTATGCAAATTGACATTAAGTATTTGTTTGTGATAATTTACTATAGATTATTATTTATACCAACATACAATATATGATAATTATTATGTATTAATTAGTATGTAACTAAAATGATTATGTTTTAACATACAAATTAATGACGTGTAACAAGTGTTACAAATAAAATATGATTATGATTATCATCAAAAACGAGCAAAGCATAAACCTCCGCCCCCCTATAGTGACTACGTAAAACAAAACTTGGATGGTCTCAGGCCTGAAATTTATACAATATCTGTATTGATGTTGTCCAGTGGTCCGAGCGAGCGGCGCTCGTCGCCGTCGGAGTACCGGCCGTCGTCGTACAAGGTGAACAAGAAGCTGGAGGTGATGGAGAAGATGGGGCTGCAGATCAAGACGCCGTCGGGCTCCATGGCCACGGCTCAGCAGCTGCGCGCCGCCGCCAGCGAGCCCGCGCCCGCGCGCCCGGGCGCTCTGCCCTCCTACTACAACGCCAGCGCGATCAACGGCACCAAGATACTCGACCAGGTATGCATATATTCTATCCTTCTATTCTGGCTATCCTTGCAACGGTTGAAACTTGCATGGCAAAACAGTAATCACGCAGTAGAAGTAGACACGTATTTTGCGACTCAATCTAAAGATAACAAGTCTGTGGACATCAGATAATGCAAAAAATTGAAATCATACTGACTACGACTACAAGTCTATGATGCAGTCTACAGCATCTAAGAAGTAAATCGACTATATGATAGGCTGAGTTCCAATTTTTAAGTGAATTTCTTTACAGTGAAAGTTTTACAGTCTTTACCTTCAAAATTTGCTTGAGAGGAAAGCTCTACTGCAGCCAGTGCTCTTTTAAAAAGTTTCTTGGATCAAGCATTGAGTCTTTTAAACACTAAAGCGATTTACAAATAAATAAGTTGTTTATTTCCAAAAAAACACAATACATCACATTTAACATGATTGTGAAATTGCTTGAATTGATATGAATCTACTAGCTGTACCATTGAGCCCCAAACTAAGCTAAACCTGTATCTTAGTCGCCCCTTCGAATTTCCGAAATATTTCAAGTAAGATCGCTGTTGACAGTACTTCTCAAGCTATTAGCGTGAAAGGGAAGAAAGAATGGCACGCACCACATAGTATAGCGCTTTGCGTGTTCTAACGTTGCCTATAAGTACATCCGTGTTTATAGAAAACACACAGTCCAACACAGAAAATGCATCCACGCGCATTCATTGGATTCGTTTTGTGATGGACTGTGTTTTCTTTACAAATGGAGATATCTTTTAGCACCTTTCGTTCAGGGTTAGAACACGTATTTACGTGCCACGCTGCGTGGTGTGTGGCAATGTGTTATTTGCTTAACGTCCAGAGTCTACCCCCATGAATTCACTCGGTTGTAATCTGTCCAATCTGTGTCCTCAGGTGAACAAGCGCAAGCTGCTGTGGGCGAACAAGGCCAAGAACGAGCAGGAGGAGGCCGCGAAGTGGAGCGGCACGCGGTTCGCGCAGGACAACGACGGGAAGCAAGTCTCCAAGTTCATGCGCCTCATGGGGATCAAGGATCCGGGTGAGTCATCTTCCTCGCCATCCTATAACAGGATGATGAACCTGGTGCAGTGATTTGGACTCTTCATGTTCACATCACTGTGATATTATAGGCGAGGTCACTATCATGCACGTGTCCTTCTCGGCCCAACTCCATTAATTTTTTTTTTAAATAAAGAGTGACGAGACGAGCAGGACATGTGCCTGATGGTAAGCAACATGCCTGCCACATAACAGCACAGTGACACGACTCTGTCCAAATCATCACACAGAGATATAAGATGTTATAGGTGTGGTACTTCCCCAGGCGGACTCTACCAAGAGTCCTACCACTACTAAATAATGTAATATTAACTTGCGACTGTAGTGGTAGGACTCTTTGTGTGCGTCGGAAGTACCATAACTTTGCTTGTTGTTTTACTGCCAAGCAGGAATGTTCTAATATTATTGTGGTATTTAGAGTTGTCCCCATAGCTATTTTATTTTAAATTATATTAGACTGTAACCCTTGAAGTAAGGTATGGGTGTTATGTGCAATCTTAAAGTTGTCATTATCAAGGTAAAATAAGTTGACACTTACATCCATCTTGCTTGATGTTAAAGCGACTATGATCTATAATGGAGCATCCTTACCTAGAATAAACTGATTGTACTTGAAGACACCTCAATTATTTCCATCATGAATATAATTTAGGCCAATTTACTAGAATACATTGCTTATTTAGATCTTATTACAAAAGTGTAGTAAAATTTCTTAATTTGAGTCTTTTGAAAAAACTAAATGAGGACAGAAATGTTATAATAGTCTTCGTTAATACTCAAACTATTTGTAATTCCACAGCTGCGGTGAAGCCAGAGCCAGACAAGGCAGCGGACCCGATCAAGAAGCAGGAGGAGCTGTTCCAAGCCATGCAGGCGCAGTACGAGGTGGCCCGCGCCACCACGCACACCATGCGCGGCGTGGGGCTCGGCTTCCAGCGGGGACAGTTCTAGCGCCCCACTGGCTCTCGCTGACAAGTGTATAGTGATAAAGTGCAGTGGAATGTGAACTTGTGTATAACTTATTATATAGCTCTATAGTACTAAGCAGAGGGGATTGGTCAACTCATCAATTTGAGCAACTATTACTATGCTAGTATTTTTAATTAATTCACGTGCAACTCATGTGTGATACCAGACTTAACTGACCATAATATATATATTTTAATGGTCAACCATAAGTTTTTTCAGTTGATTGAAGTAGTATTTTTCAACGCCTCTGGCGCAAAAAGACGGGGATCTTATAAGTTTGACGTTTCTGTCTGTAGGAAGGATATCATAGCTCCTGAATGGTAGAAATGATTTTGTTATTTTTTTTTGTTTAAAATTAATGTTGGAGTGGTCTTAGCTATGTTTTAAGATCGGTTCAGCCTTCTCAACGTTATAAGCTCTTTTGTTATCTGTGGTGAGATTGTTAGACTCTTGGGTGTTCACTTGCATACATTTAATGTGACCTAAAATGAGAAATAATTGCATTGGATTTTTTTTATTTAATATATTGTACTTGATAATAATTAGTAAAGGAACCTTCATTAGTCATTATATATTAGGAAAATCATTAGTAATTTTTTCATTTGCGGTTTGGTTCTAACAGTAAACATTGTCCATATTGATGAGTAGAATGCAACCCTATTACCTTAGTATACAGCTGTTGAACTCTGTGTGTTCAACACAGTTCAAATAATCCTGAGACGTGAGGGTCAGCGAGGCCTTCACTGGATGCTGACTGATGGATCTATGGCAGGGGAGAGTGGGCGAAAATGGGAAGTAACAAGTTACATTGTTGTGAGTCTGGCTGTGTAGGATGTCGTCAACTGGCTCGTGAACTGATAGGTATTTATCTGGGTTATGATAAAGAGTCCTTACCATGCTGCATATTTAGATTGGAAGTAGCATTCCGAAAGATCTTACTTTGGTTTTCTTGTATTGTATTACTTATTATGTATAATGCATCAGAAAGTGGATAGATGTTTGTAAATTTATAAATAATTCAATAAGGCATTTTTATCTTGTCCAATGAATGTAAAAACCTTTCTAAATAGTTCTGGAATGCATCACATGTGGTGTTTTATTTAAAATTTACCAAAATTAGAGCTTATGTCAATGTTAATAACCTCATTTACTTTTGAGTGAGTGGTCACCACAACATATCACAGCGTGAACCGTACCTAATTAAATAATAAATTAGATTACGATGAAGCCCTCTGTGCATGTACTGTGTAGTTTTCATTGAGATGTTTTTAATTTTTTGTCAATCGGTGCTTTGATTCCTTCTTGGAAAGCAATAATGTACTGTGAATGCTCTTAATTTTGTGCATAGGCAGCAATGACTCTTCGCTATCAGGTGGCCTGATGCTTATTTGGAATTATTGTTGATAAGTAACATTATGCAACATATGTATAGACAGTTTTCTGGAGATGATAGGACAAATAACTGTGTCTGTGTGATCTGAAATATTTTGTTGCAAAAGATATAATCAGGAATTCTTGTGAGTTTAAACAATATCAAACTCAGAAATATAAAAATCTCCTATCTACTTTTTTAAGGAAAAATAATTCATTTTAATACTATGAGTAACGTTAATAAAGAACTGTAAAAATATTCTTATTTATTAAGGCTTTAGTGAGTTTAGTGTAATAAATAATTTAGATATAAGATAATTACAAACTTGGCTATTGACACTAAATAGAAATGTAAAAATATCAGCTTATGGAAGATGAACTCCAAAAGTAATAAACATAGCTCTGTGTAGCTATATAATATATATTATGTAGTTTACTAGATACCCTCTAGTTAATAATGAAATCAACAAAATATATATATATATATATTTGATTAGCTAATTTTGTCATTTTGTGCTGTGTATGATATTCAAAAAGTGTTTGTAATTGTATTGTATATATAACAGACAAATGTGCTTTTGGCCAATCTTCACACTTTAGTTCCTAAAGGCTGGATTAAAAAAGAGATTTTTATAAAACAGCGTGGAATCTATCAGACGCTAATTTCTTGAACTGGCAGTGACCGAATTTGAAAGCGTAATTTAAAATTAATTAAATTGTGTTCTAATCTTATAAAAAAACAGTCAAAACTTTAATTTTGCATTATGCTTTCGAAATCGGTCTCAATACATCTGCCCCAACCCTAAAGATAGATAAAATTGTTTTATTTTGTGTTTATGTTACTGTAAAATACGAGATATGCAAATAAATGCTGCTATTAAAATATATTTTTTTATTTACAGGCCCTATTTTATTATATAACATTAGTAAGTAATTGTCCAAGGTAAATAGAGGCACATGTTCTTTGTATAAGTAATATCTACTTTAACCTTAAGTTAAATAAAAGTAATATAAAATATGCATCACTTAGTTTACGAAGAACAAAATAAAAAAAATTGAAAACCAGCAGACTATCGGATTTGTTATCTGTACAACATTCTACTAGTCAAGCCCTTTCATTTAATACCGATATTAAGGGAGTTGTGAAAAAAGAAATGTATTTCGTCATTTTGTGGTAGCGGCCATCTTGGATTTTAAATTTGTCATAGTACATAGTATTCTACTAGTCAAGGCCACAGACAGACATCGACGTCAAACTTATAACACCCCTTTTTTTAACCCCCGACCAAAAAAAGGGGTGTTATAAGTTTGACGTCGATGTCTGTCTGTCTGTCTGTCTGTCGGTCTGTCTGTCTGTCTGTCTGTCTGTCTGTCTGTCTGTGTGTGTGTCTGTCTGTGGCACCGTAGAGCTCAAACGGATGAACCGATTTTGATGCGGTTTTTTTATTTGAAGGTTAATATCCGTGCGGATGTTCTTAGCTATGTTTGGTTAATGTCGATTCAAAATGGCCGCCGCCACAAAATGGCGGACAAAATATTTCTTCAAAACCTACCTCAATATGGGTATCAAACGAAAGGGCTTGACTAGTAGAATACTATACACTATAAAAAAATCAAATTCAAGATGGCCGCCGCCACAAAATGGCGGATTATATTATATTTTTCACTACTACCTCAATATGGGTATCAAACGAAAGGGCTTGACTAGTAGAATACTTTGCACAATGACAAATTTCAAATCCAAGATGGCCGCTACCACAAAATGGCGAAATACATTTATTTTTCACAACTCCTTTAATATGGGTATCAAATGAAAGGGCTTGACTAGTAGAATATTGTACACATAACAAATCCCAGATAGTCGGGGGTTAATCAAAATTTTTAATTTTGTTCTTGTTTGGTCGGTGGTTAATGACAAACATTAGAGCAGGTACATTTTTTTGTTAGATTTTTTAGGTAAAGAAAGATAGTATTCAATTTTAACCCCCTACCAAAAAAGGGTGTTATAAGTTTGACGTCGATGACCGATGTCTGTCTGCTGTTTGTGTGTCTGTCTGCGTGTGTGTGTCTTATCTGTGGCACCGTAGAGCTTAAAGGGATGGGCCGATTTCGATGCGTTTTTTTAAGCTATTGCATAGCTTTTACCGCGGGCCTGGGGACCGAATTTTAGTGATCGTGCATCTCTTTCTTATGTTCACAAGAAAGAGGGATGGAAGACCGTAACGCCGTCCTCCCCACTCGGTCATTCGACTTTGAATCTTATTTGTATTAGCTTTACAGACTAAATGCTCTTAGCAGTGTTGCCAACTTAACGGAATTCCCGTGATATTTTTTATGGTAAACAAATGTCACTCTTCAAAATAAAAGCAATTCCGAAAAATTGTTAACATCCCTATTGCTAATGTTGATAAAAATGCATGCAACATGCAATAGCTTTACCGCGGCAGTCTCCGAGTGCCACACTTCTTTTTTTATATTTGAAGGTCTGGATGTTCTTAGCCATGAGTGGTTAATATCGATTCAAAATGGCGGACAAAATATTTCTTCACAACCTACCTCAATATGGGTATCAAAGTCATAGTACTTTATTCATAAATGTACAATTTACACGTCAAGTAATAAAAACATAAACTATTTTCGTACAAAAAATTAAACCGACTTCAAAACCACAAATAGGCACTCCAAAGCGAAAAATAAACTAAAATCATTGTTAAAAGCGCTACTCACTCATCTATTTGAAGTCGGTGCCAGCCAAATCTAACAGGTAGTGAATATATACTACTTACCTGTGCCTACTTACCATGTGCCTACATGTCATCAATCTACTAACTTTTTGAACTGACTGGCACCGACTTCAAATAGATGAGTGAGTAGCGCTTATAACAATGATTTTAGTTTATTTTTCGCTTTTGAGTGTCTATTTGTGGTTTTGAAGTCGGTTTAATTTTTTGTACGAAAATAGTTTATTTTACCCTTTTTAGTGTACAAGAAAAGAACAAAATTAAAAGTTTTGATAAACCCCCAACTACCTTGGATTTGTTATCTGTACAACATTCTACTAGTCAAGCCCTTTCATTTGATACCCATATTAAGGGAGTTGTGAAAAAAGAAATGTATTTCGGCATTTTGTGGTAGCGGCCATCTTGGATTTGAAATTTGTTATGGTGTATAGTATTCTACTAGTTAAGCCCTTTCATTTGATACCCATATTGAGGTAGGTTGTGAAGAAATATTTTGTCCGGCATTTTGTAAAGGCGGCCATCTTGAATCGACATTAACCAGACATAGCTAAGAACATCCGCTAGAGTATTAACCTTGAAATAAAAAAAAACTGCATTGAAATTGGCTTATCCGTTTGAGCTCTACGGTGCCACAGACAGACACACACACAGACAGACAGACATCGACGTCAAATTTATAACACCCCTTTTTTTGTCGAGGGTTAAAAATCACAGATACTATTATTGTAGAAAATAAAATATTGGATCTTTTGTTTCTAGTAAACTTTTGTGTAAAACTTACCCTTTACTATTTATGACTCATATAATAGTTCCGAGTTCCCCCGAGATTTTCTTTCATTTACGAGCGTGGCGATGAGCTTCGTTCACAGCCCAAGAAAAATATGTGTGTGGTGCGTCAAAAGAAGTTTTCACTTCAAAAAGTAGTATTTGTGTAGTATGATTTCCACTATTCATTATCAGTTCTGTAACGATATATCGGATATAATTAAATATCAGCTAAAACATAGTTAAAATGATAATATGATGATGTCGACTGGAAAATATAGTGATGTCGATACTTTTGCAACAGTCTTATCCATCTCTAGCGCAACTCCACTATTACCTACCCACGACAGAAAATACTGTCAGGTGTGATGGTGTGAACACGCCCATTTACATCGCAATCTAAAACCTACAAGCACCTCCTATCGCTATCGTATCGTTTTTCGAACCATTTTTTTTATCTCGTCGGAAAACGCCTCATTGAATTTTCTGTCTTCTCTTTGTATGCTACGGGGGCGTAGAATGGATACAAACGAAGTTTATTGTTATAAATGATCATGACTGATTAATTATTTTTGTGAAATTTTTTGGATTGCACAGAATTTTTCACGCTATTTCGTTAATCTATAACTGTTATTTATAATGAATAATCTGTGAAAGAACGGGTCTTCTCTATTGCGTCCTAAAAAAAAGTCGCAACCTATAATCCATTTGTTTTGTTTGTCTGTGGCAGGGATTTACCGAAAAATGTATATTTCTTGCAAAATTTTGTTATTGTTATTAAATTTCTAAAGTGGGTAGGAATATTCAAATTCTGATAACGTCATACGTATTTCATTTCATTGTAATTACTTTTGCGGAAACATTGAATGAGCGGCGCAGATATTAAGAATTAGGTTAAACAGTTTCAGTTATTTATTTCGATTAGATCTCAAGTGTCTATTTACAATGAATGAAGAGGAAACGAAGAATTGTCCGAACTGGTGAGTATTTGGAACTTGCGGACACAATTTAGTTTCTATATTTTGTGCTATTTTCGCTACACGTTAGAGCTATTTTTAGATATTTAGATCATTGCGAAGAATGAAGATCCCGATATACAGCTGTTCTCACCCATTAGCGGTTGTTTACTCATAGTAGATAAATAAAACACAAGCAAATCTATAGGCTATAGCACCTCTTTCTGACACCTACTTTCCTAGTACTTTGTACCTAATGTTCAAAAAGTACTAATCATCTTCAAATAATTCAGTAGTTATAAAAATATGTTGTTGACGTAGGTCATTACCCCGGCGTCCCTGTGCTTCTGAGCTAAGTATTATTTAAAGTTAAGTTACTTCTGTAGGATACACAACGCATCATCATCATCATCGTCCACAGCCTTCTCTATCCCACTGCTGGGTATAGGCCTCTCTTTTACTTTGTCATCTGCCTCGGTCCTGTGCCAATCGAGTCCAGGTTCGACAACCCATAGGTACAATAAAATACTTGTCAAACATTATCTCCATTTTTTGTTTGGAAAGTTTCACTTACAATAGTTTATTTGAGCACAATGATGCGTAGAAGAGTTAAATGATTTTAATTTAGTAATGTTAGTGCTTCCAATGAAACTATTCAAACAGATAGCTCAGATTACTCCCTCAGCACCCTATAGCACTAAACTAAAAGCTTGTATGGAAGCCAGATAGCTGAAATAATACACATAACCTAGGTATGTAGTTTTTAAATACATACTTATGATGCATACCTACAGGTAACCAGGTACAAAAAAATGTATTTATCACTCACATGTTTGTGTAGGAACCAAACCCGCAACTTGCAGCTTCATTGTCTGTTTTTTTTAAATTTAGTTCAATTTATCTACACATTCAAACCATTAATTAACATAATCAGAGACGATTTTCTTAGCATTCCATGGATTCACCGTGCGGGTGCCGGGTCCATCGTGTGGCAGAGAGAGAAAACCTGAGTAGATCCCGAGACTTGTGACTCGGGTGTAGGTTTAAGGGGCCCCTTTCTGAATCCCCTTTCATAATCACAAGAAAATTTCGTAAGGTCAATGAAAACAGATAATAAAACATTTTAATTAACAATGTCAACATTAAAATAAAACAGCTGTAAAGAGTCCTTTGTCAAAAATTACAATAACAAGAACAAAATTAAAAATTTTGATTAACCCCCGACTACCTCGGATTTGTAATCTGTACAACATTCTACTAGTCAAGCTCTTTCATTTGATACCCATATTAAGGGAATTGTGAAAAAAAATGAATTTCGCCAATTTGTGGTAGCGGCCATCTTGGATTTGAAATTTGTCATAGTGCAAAGTATTCTACTAGTCAAGCCCTTTCATTTGATACCCATATTGTGGTAGTAGTGAAAAAAATAATATAATTCGGCATTTTGTGGTGGCGGCCATCTTGAATTTCAAATTTGTTATTATGTATTGTATTCTACTGGTCAAGCCCTTTTATTTGATACCCATATTAAGGTAGGTTATGAAGAAATATTTTGTCCGCCATTTTGTGGAGGCGGCCATCTTGAATCGATATTAACCAAACATAGCTAAGAACATCCGCACGGATATCAAGCTTCAAATAAAAAAAACCGCATTGAAATCGGCCCATCCGTTTAAGCTCTACGGTGCCACAGACAGACACACACACACAGACAGACAGACAGACAGACAGACAGACAGACAGATAGACAGACAGACATCGACGTCAAACTTATAACACCCCTTTTTTTGGTCGGGGATTAAAAATGTCTTGATTAACAATTAGAATGCAACATTTCAATTTGCCATGTTTAATTCCAAATTGGTAGGTAATGGGGCGTTTTCAATATGCAAAAAGACCTGCCAAAGACAGTTCCCAATTTCACCAGAGGTGGAGCCAATGTTTTATTTATTTATTGTGTTAGAGAAATTTCATAAAAACAAACAGTGGTGCCACATTTGGCAAAATTTAGAACTATGTTTGACAAGTCAATTTGCATCTGGAAAATACACCTCATTTTAATTGTGACAGTATTTTTCCATACATTTTTGTCCATAACAAAATCACCAACATGTAATATATTGCGACTTCACTAATTTAATACAAAATTCCATCCATTATGTTTAACAGTTACCACACATAGCTCCATATTTGACCATCATAAACCCAGGTGATAAAAAAAGTGGGACAAAGATTTTCTGTCCAATTAAAAAATTTTTTTTCTCATTATGGTAGAATTTTATAGAACGAAAAAATAAGTACAGTAGGATCTCTTTAATCTGAACTCTGAAAATTTTGCTGCCGTTTGGATCAGTGGACCGTTCGGATTATAGGGGTATAGATGAAAAGGGTATTTTTTGTGAATAAAACTACTTAATCGGTACATAAATAATACAAAGTCTGTATTCATCTATAAACGTTACATATTTTATTCAACTTTTTTGAAGAAATCCAGTATTTTGTGGTGTTTAATGATAAATAGAGACGATTTTCTTAGCATTCCATGGATTCACCGTGCGGGTGCCGGGTCCATCGTGTGGCAGAGAGAGAAAACCCGAGTAGTTCCTGAGACTTGTGACTCGGGCACACCCCGGACACTCCACTAAAACTCCATACAACCGCCGCTGTGGAGTTGCCTACTCTTCACACAACTACGCAGATGTCGTTCGTACACACGCGTGAATGTGTGTGTTAGAGCTAGGGCTACTGAATTGTTTTATTGAATAGTTGTGCCCCTTGAGTTCACCTGGTGACATAGTCTATAAACTTGCTATAATGTTGAGTTACATAAATAGAATGGAGCCAAATTATAATATTCTAATTAAAAGGGTGTTTGCACAGATTTCTAAATTGTTTCAGAAATCTGTGGGTGTTTGTATTGCCGCGTAAAATGAAACGAAACCGATGATAGATTAGATCAGGTACCTAGATATCTATTTCTTAGTTAGTAGGTACACATTCGCATTTTATTTTACACTTACCCATGAAGGAAACTTTATTCTGTCACTACAATTATTCCTTTAGGCATTATCAATCCGTGCTTGGGCACATAAGTTACTGACCGTGTGAGTTACGAACTTTGAGTTAAAAACGACTTCGTTATTATAAATAAATAAATATTGGTAGACAATTCACACACAACACCATCTGACCCCAAACTAAGCAAAGCTTGTAATATTATAAAGCAACGTTATTGAAAAGTTTGTAATCTTACGTTATTTTATCATTAGGAAATTAAATAAAGCTTTTAATCTTGTCCCGTTTAGTTGACGGACAGCCGTAAACAGCACAACAACCCACCATGACGATATTTCGTTAGGAATTAGATGTTCGATACCAGCCCTTCGTTGAGTGCTCCTAGCGTATCCGAAACGGCCTGAGGGGTGAGGAAGCTTGAAATTGGCGGGGGTTGGGGAGTGTCCGTTCTATCTATATTATCTATTCTATGACTCGGGTGTAGGTTTAAGGGGCCCCTTTCTGACGTACATCAACACTCACCTTCACTACTCGTCTTTCTCTCCCTGCCCAGCCACATCTGATATGAGCCTACTAGTGCAGCTTTAGATACTCGTTCTAGTATAGAACTTACTGCACTTCTGGATAAGCCAAGGTCTTTCAGCAGGTTATAGAGAGATTTTGCTGATATACCTTTCGCTCCCACATCTACAGCATATAAACTAACTACATAGCCGTTTTTTGTTAATTCGTTTAGGAGGTCGTAATACTTATTTTGTTTCATCGCGTGGTCTTTAGGTATAATAGTTTCCCACGTTACGGTAAGTTCTATAAGGACTATGCGTTTCGTAGCTCTAGAAAAAAAGGAAAATGTCCGGTCTGGATGACGAAACACCCACATCCTCTGGGATTTTGTAGTGCTTTTCGTGCGTTACGTGTCCATTAAAATAGTCCGTCCAATCAGGTGCTGTACCCAGGATTGAGTAAGGCTTGTTCCTGGAGTTTGATGTTGAGCCTTCTTTTACAAAGTTAATTTGTCTTTTGTTTGTCGTCAATCCCTTTTGGGCTCTAGCTACTGAAAGGCTCATGGCTTCACGTATGATTTCAAGTACTCTGTCATGGCGCCGTGACTAATGACCCCCATTAAGGAGCACCTTGCATCCCACCAATATGTGCCTTGCTGTACATATCGCCTCTCCACAAGTATAGCAACATTTTTCAGAGGCTTTTCCCCACCTTACCAAGGTACTCTGGTCAGGGAGGGTCATTTGGAATGCATTTAGATAAAATTTTAATAAGGCAGGAGACCAGTCATAGATCAAGGTGCGCCACTTTAGAGCTAATGGGATACAGAACTCACTTATGGTTAACCACTTACTTTGCATTTCTAAATTCATAGCGTGCACTTTGTAACCGTCATTTTCGTCTTGTTGTAGAAAGCTTTTTACCATGTCTCGGTCTTCCTTTTTCTTTCTCGCACCCAACCCAGCAGTATTTACGTGTGCACCTGCCATAAATTGTTTATGGAATTGAAGTCTAAATTCCAGGTCTGAAGCAGTTTTATCTTTTCGGAGAGTTATAATTAATTCGTCTTGCGACTTTCCCAAAACATGCGTTTTTGTAACTCATAGGTGTTTGTAAAGTTCAGACGGTTTCTTTAGTTTCAGCCCAAAACTATTGTGATCCCTAAAAAGAGTAGAGGGGATCAGCCGGATGTGCCAATCCGAACCATGACTTCAATATCTTTATGACATTGGCATCTAGCTTTCCCAGGAGAGTTTTACCGATGTTTTGTCTCGTAATTTACGTAAAAGCATTTTTTCTGGCAAGGAATATCCACTTGATCAGCCCATTCAAGACATGTATTTAAGGCAGACATGGCATTAGAATAGGAAACGCTTGCCACTGGTTCAGCGTGTGAAATCTCTTCACTTTCATCATCACATTCCTGTGTTACTTGTGCTACGCGGGTGCGTTTGGATTACAGAGGGGTTCGGATTAAAGAGATCCTGCTGTAGTTGCAAGACTCTTTGCAGAGTCCGCCTGGTGAAGTACCACACCTTTGCCAGTTATTTTACCGCCAAGCAGTAATCGGGATAAACGTTACTATGTTCCGGTTTGAAGGGCAATGTTTCCAGAGAAATTACAGGGCTTAAAGATTTTAGATTTCATTTCATTTTAGATTTCTGGGTGACGAGCGCAGCGGGGTGCTAGGTAATGATTTTGATTCTTCATGTTCCAATAGCTGCTTGCCACTGTGCGGTTATGTGGCAGGCATGTTGCTTACCATCAGGCACATGTCCTGATCCTCTCGCTACTTTTTAATTGAAAAAAAAGGGTGAAAGTTTCAGCTCATATTTTTTTAAAGTAAAACTTTTATAGGTATCATCTCCTGAAACTTTTTTGTCCATCTATTTCATGTCGCGTGAAGAACGGCGTAAAAGTGAAAGGCGCTCGACAGAGCAGCCCCGCCATTATTATTATGGCGGCGTTACTTAACACTTACATAAACTTACTCAAATCGAATATTTTTGCAATATGTTTGGCCGATAAAAATAAATCAAAATGTCTATAATGCGAAAAAAGTTTCACTTATGTATACCGTGGTTTCATAAAACCACATTTTTTTTTATTTATTCGTGCATTACTTACCTACTTTAGATTTTTTCGAGCTATCTTATAATATTCAAATTATAATTTCATACATTTTTTTTTGGTCTACAAAATTATACCTTAATGAGAAAAATAAATAAAACAATATTTGAAATTCACAAAAAATTGGAGCGACATCTTATTTCTTTGTGGGATGTCTTTTAGAGACGGCTCATAAAAAGCCAAAAACCAACATTTCTTTATTTTTCATTCATTTAGAGTTGAACGAAAACCCTTTTGCATTGTAATTGTTACCATGCGTAGTCCAGCAAAGACATCACAGGATGTTTATGTTATTTCTATGACATTAATGAAAAACTCGTAGCGCACAATGGGCCCGATGCTAGAGGAAGCCAAATAAAGGTGCCCCGTGTGGGGCTGTTACAGGACGCCCCAGTGTCTAAAATGCGGCCATTTTAGAAAGCTTGGAATTCTGGAATGCGCGTTTATTTTTCAAATGACGGTATTGATAAGATTAACCGGCCTTGCACCACCACGCTTAAAATCGCCCGGTTCAAAAGAGGTGCCCTGGAATGATCAGCTAAGTCAACACACACATGTTACCTCTTCGGAAGTGTCTCTCGGGCAAAAATTATTCAGTATAGAAATTAAATTATATTAGAATTATCCATAGAAACCCCGCGCGTATGGGTTTAATGGAAAAAAAATGTTTGAGTTTCAGTTCAAAGTATGGAGCACCCCCAAAATTTATTGTTTTTTTAATATTATTATGTAAAATTCTTAATGTGGTTCACAGAGTACATCTACTTACCAAGTTTCTACAGTATAGTTCTTATAGTTTCAGTAGTAAATAAAACAAACATACAACGGAATCGAGACCCTCCCCCTTTTTTGGAATCTGTTAAAAACGGGTTATATCAAAGTAGTTTTATTCCAGCAAGCGTGACATCCCCGCAGTGAACTTCACCATCCACTCCGTGCACTGCGCGCGCAACATCCGCGTGTGCCCCGTGTGCAAGGAACCGGTGCCCAGCTCAGAGCTCGACGACCATCACCAGAAGTTTCACAAGTTGTGTAAGATGCCATATACTCTCTATTTCACCATACACTCCATCATCACTAAGAAGTTCCACAAGTTGTGTAGGATGCTCTATACTGTCATCTTCACCAGACCATCACTAGAAGTTCCACAAGTTGTTTAACAAGCTCTATACTCTCAACAAAATATATCGCCGATATACTTGTATTTTGGTTTTGACGTGAATTGCTTGTGAGGTCCCTTTAAAAAAATGACTTCTCCCTCAGGGTGTAATGTGCATTTCCCTCACTAGCTTTCATCCAAGCCTCTCGCGCGATGACTGGAGCAAGGGTACGCCAGATGCCACGATCTCGGCTTGAGCCGCCGCTGTGCTGGTAGGGAGAATCAAGGAATCACCTGACATCCCAGAAGCCTACGGCTCAGGCCAATAATGTACTAATTTCTGTTTATGTAATGAATGTTGGTTGTATGTCTCCAGTACCATGCAAGCAGTGCGGGGAAAAAGTCTGTGGTACGGACTTGGAAGACCACTTGAGGGACTCGTGCGCCAATACTATCAAGTCTTGCAGGTAATGCTAAATTCAGTTGTGGATTTGAAGTTAATGAAAACAAAGCGATTCATTTTATAGAATGTCACCGTAAAATTTTAAGTACCTACTGTCTGATTATAATCTAATGACGTTAGATTATAAAGTAACCTAATCTACCGTAAGTTATAATATCACACGTTTTATTATAAACAGACGGTGTTTCCAGTGTTACGAGACATTAACTCGTATACTCAGAGTACAGAGTAGTACAATTTGAGTCTGTGCATAACAGATTGACGGGCGGTTAAAAACACTGGGGTGTGGTTAGTTAAATAATAATTTAGACGTAAGTCCTGTGTGACGTTCACTGTAAAAGTTCAAACCGCGAGATTTTAAACACTGTAAAAGTCAGATCCGTTACGCTTCAGATTCTGCGAGCTGGAACTGCCTCGCAGGGAGGTCCCGGCGCACGAGGCGTACTGCGGCGTGCGCACCGAGCAGTGCCCCGAGTGCCGCGAGTGGGTCATGATCAAATACCGGCAGCTGCACCTCGACTCCAACCACGGGTTCATCCGGCTCCACGACGGTGCGTGCCTCGCTTCATGTGCATGTTTACATATACATGATCAAATACCGGCAGCTGCACCTCGACTCCAACCACGGGTTCATCCGGCTCCACGACGGTGCGTGCCTCGCTTCATGTGCATGTTTACATATACATGATCAAATACCGGCAGCTGCACCTCGACTCCAACCACGGGTTCATCCGGCTCCACGACGGTGCGTGCCTCGCTTCATGTGCATGTTTACATATACATGATCAAATACCGGCAGCTGCACCTCGACTCAACCACGGGTTCATCCGGCTCCACGACGGTGCGTGCCTCGCTTCATGTGCATGTTTACATATACATGATCAAATACCGGCAGCTGCACCTCGACTCCAACCACGGGTTCATCCGGCTCCTCGACGGTGCGTGCCTCGCTTCATGTGCATGTTTACATATACATGATCAAATACCGGCAGCTGCACCTCGACTCCAACCACGGGTTCATCCGGCTCCACGACGGTGCGTGCCTCGCTTCATGTGCATGTTTACATATACATGATCAAATACCGGCAGCTGCACCTCGACTCCAACCACGGGTTCATCCGGCTCCACGACGGTGCGTGCCTCGCTTCATGTGCATGTTTACATATACATGATCAAATACCGGCAGCTGCACCTCGACTCCAACCACGGGTTCATCCGGCTCCTCGACGGTGCGTGCCTCGCTTCATGTGCATGTTTACATATACATGATCAAATACCGGCAGCTGCACCTCGACTCCAACCACGGGTTCATCCGGCTCCACGACGGTGCGTGCCTCGCTTCATGTGCATGTTTACATATACATGATCAAATACCGGCAGCTGCACCTCGACTCCAACCACGGGTTCATCCGGCTCCACGACGGTGCGTGCCTCGCTTCATGTGCATGTTTACATATACATGATCAAATACCGGCAGCTGCACCTCGACTCCAACCACGGGTTCATCCGGCTCCTCGACGGTGCGTGCCTCGCTTCATGTGCATGTTTACATATACATGATCAAATACCGGCAGCTGCACCGACTCCAACCACGGGTTCATCCGGCTCCACGACGGTGCGTGCCTCGCTTCATGTGCATGTTTACATATACATGATCAAATACCGGCAGCTGCACTCGACTCCAACCACGGGTTCATCCGGCTCCTCGACGGTGCGTGCCTCGCTTCATGTGCATGTTTACATATACATGATCAAATACCGGCAGCTGCACCTCGACTCCAACCACGGGTTCATCCGGCTCCACGACGGTGCGTGCCTCGCTTCATGTGCATGTTTACATATACATGATCAATACCGGCAGCTGCACCTCGACTCCAACCACGGGCTTATCCGGCTCCACGACGGTGCGTGCCTCGCTTCATGTGCATGTTTACGTATGCTCTGCGAGCTGGAACTGTCCCCGACGTGACGACAACGTGTCGCAACGTGATTGATATAATATTAGTAGGATGCGAAAGTTTGGTTATTTGTTTGCTCAATCACATTGGTTGAAGGAATGGAGCTTAAATTTACAACACAGCCGGTTTTATAATCTGTGATAACACATAGCCATGACATGGAAAATTACGTGAAGAGGAGGAACGCGGGTAAAACCGCGGGCTCTGCTAGTGTATACATGATACCCACTTATTAGTATGATTCTCACAGATCAAATTCAACCAACAAACCAACACCAATCAGTATTGCCTATAATACAATTTTGGATCCGATCTTTTGATGGCATAAATATCGAGAAATTTTGTTCCGAATTAACTTTGCTCGGTCATTTGTTAGCAAAATTAATATTGCACGCCCGAAATGGCTTATTTGAATACTTGTTGTGCATGTATGTTTGTAACAAAACAATATGAATATGAAACTGTGGTGGACACTAGTGAACACAACAACAACTATATACAATTCTGGTCTCCGACACAACAACACAATGTTGTAATTACCTACTTTCACAGACGAATAAAAGCATCATCAAATTGTTGTGTTTGTTTATTATGTTCAATGTTGTCTCTCGTAGACAGTTATAGCTGTTACCAGTACCTGCAAAGTCCCTACAACGTGAGCTGCATTCCAGCACAAGGTTCAAGTCAGCAAATTCACCAGAACTCGACAGTAGCAATGACCTGCCTCGTGCCAACTACAATTGATGCTCACCACATTAAATTGTGACCCAGATAACCCTTCATCAAAGCTGATTTCAATAAAGAAGTCAGTGTCGTTCGATCCTCGAAGGCATTCGCAACTAAGTTAGATAGGCTTAAGATCCTATGATGTGAGTGTCGTTCTTACATCGAACGTATTCGCGTCTAGGTTAAATAGGTATAAAATATTTTCATGTGAGTTTAAGTATAGTAAAGTTCATTCTAAGCAATTCTAGTTTCCTTTTTGATCTCTCCGTATGGAGCTTTCGTAATTTAGCAATAAATGTTATGTTATGTAATGTGGTATGTTTGTGTAGACCCGGCGCCCAGTAAGAACGCGTCGAGACAGGAGGCGCGGCCGCGGGCCGGGGCGGCGCCCTACGTGTTCGGGTCTCCGGTGAAAAGCTCGGCTGCGCCCCGCCGGAATATCACCAATGGTTCAGGTATGCTCAAATCAACTTCACTAAAAGTGTGTGGTTACTACTTTTTACCCGACTGAAAGAAGGGTTATGTTTTTCTCGCGTATCTTGTATGTTTATAAATTTCTTTATTCCCACGTATCTTCCAAACGACTGGATGGATTTTGATAATTAAGATATCGTTACATTCGTCTCAATCACCCAAGTATCCTGTTTTTTTACCTGTTGATTTTTTGCAGTCGGGTTTTGCGACAATTCGGCAATTATATATAAAATCATAATCATAATATCTTTATTTGCGAAAATGGGTACAAAAGGATCTTAAAACAAGTTTGAAAACGATCCATAGTCAACCTTTCGGTATGCAAATTTGAATTGTAGGTGCTTTAGGTTTCAATTGTAGGTACGACAACACATATACAAAATTTAGAGGGTATTTATAAACAGTGTGTCATTATCAATAAATAGAAAAAAAAATAGAAGAAGACCTTGCAAAGTCATAAAATAGTAAAGATTTCATTAATAGTTAGATATAATATTTTTGGTATATTGTATACAATATCATACGCAACTCCCTAACTCGGGGTATAATGTGTAATATTATTTGTGCATCTTACTTAGGTAATATACATATTAAGTGGAACTGGTTACGCAGAAATGATGTAACCCACAAAAAGTTAATTTCGAGATATTGGGCTTAATATCTAAAATCATAACCTTGATATCTCGAACGTCACTTTCTATGGGTTAGATTCTTTCTGCATATCTGCGTCCAAGGGTATTCTCGAATAAATGAATAAATCAGTACACTCAGCACGAGTTCCAGTTATAGAGGTTTCTTACTTATCCAGGTCCCAGCTAACTGAGTGTCTGTGTTCGCAGAGGGCGGCGCCCCCGCGCCCGCGCCGCCGCCGCGCCCCCACCTCCATATTCGACGGCGCGGGGCCCAGCACCTTCCGGAATGACTTCTCCAGGTACCACCTGATCATTACGAGAATCTAGTCTTTATATCGTATAATTTGCTCAACATTTCTGGTGTAAAAGTAAATATCCTAACTATATTATACGCACTAGAAGTCTAGTGTATTGTAAACACTGTAAGAGCATTATAATTAGGTTGAAATCGTTCCCTATTCCCCCCCCCCCTATTTTTTTCTTCTAAATATAAAATATATAAAATTAGCTTTTCACCAGTGGCGCGGCTCCACCCGCTATTTTATACGATTTACTCAGCATTTCTTGTTGTTGTTTTCATAGAAATCACGGCTCTTAGAGATAAAACATGTTATACATTGGGGGGTGACGAGTGCGGTGCAGAGTTAGGTAATTATTTGGATTCTTCATGTTCCCAATAGCTGCGTGATACTGTGTTATTATTGACAGGCGTGTTGCCATCAGGCACATATCCTGCTTGTGTCGTCACTGTTTCCTATAAAAATATTAGTACCTGGTTGACCGAGCTTTGCTCGGTTTTTGTAAATGATGTTTAGGCAGGTACGAATTACGTAGTGATGACTTACTTAGACCTACTTAGATACGAATAATTATGCGTTTATAAAAGGCTCGAAGTATAAGATTTTCTCAGAAAAAAAAGAACAAAAAGAAAAGTCCCGAGTGTAATCATCAGGATTCGAACCGGGGCCTGTTGACTCCGAGGGCGAGCATATTCCGTCCGAGCCATTTAGACTTAAAGAACAGTGGCGAAATAAGTTATCGTATTCTATTCACATTGTAGGAGTTTTTCATTGTCTAAAAACGCGCATAAAATGATGTTTTAAAAAAATAAAACCTAGCTAGATCGATTTATCGTCCCCGAAACCCTCTGTATACATAATTTCATGAAAATCGTTGGAGCCGTTCTAAAATGGTCAAGTGATAAAAAGGCGTGTATGTTTGGTAGAATACAGCCGCGCTACGTGGGGTCTAGCAGCGGCAGCTCGGCCAGCCCGAGCCCGGGCGCGCCGGACGCGGGGCCGGGGGCGGGGGCGGGGCCGCTCGTCAACGGAGCGCGCAAGAGGACCAACGACCAGCCGCAGATCAACACCAACCGCGAACTCGCCAACAAAGTCGGCGACAAGGAACTGTGAGTGACAAACAGAATGCGGCCATGGCTTAGTGCGACTGCCCTCGTGGCTTAGTTGGTAGTAACTCTGCCTGCGAAGTCATGGGTTCGATCCCCACCCAGTGCAAATATTTGTGTGACGAATTCAAATATTTGTATCGTGTCTGGGTGTTTCTATTTATAATAAGTATGTATTTACAACTATATAAGTATTTTATCAGCTATCTGGCCGCCATATTACAAGCTTTGCTTAGTTTGGGGTTAGATGGTGCTGTGTGTGAATTGTCCACCAATCCCCTTCAATCCCTTTTTGGACTCTTCATGTTCTAATAGCCGCGTGCCAGTGTGCTGTTATGTGGCGGGCATGTTGCTTACCATCACGCACATGTCCTGCTCGTTTAGTCACTCTGGTATACAAGAACAAAATTAAAAATCTTGATTAACCCCCGACTACCTCGGATTTGTTATCTGTACAACATTCTACTAGTCAAGCCCTTTCATTTGATACCCATATTAGAATTTGTGAAAAAAAAAATATTTTGCCATTTTGCGGTAGCGGCCATCTTGGATTTGGAATTTGTCATAGTGCAAAGTATTCTACTAGTCAAGCCCTTTCATTTGATACCCATATTGAGGTAGGTTGTGAATAAATATTTTGTCCGGCATTTTGTGGAGGCGGCCATCTTGAATCGATATTAACCAAACATAGCTAAGAACATCTGCACGGATATTAACCTTCAAATAAAAAAAACCGCATCGAAATTGGCCCATCCGTTTGAGCTCTACGGTGCCACAGACAGACAGACAGACATACATCACGTCAAACTTATAACACCCCTTTTTTGGTTGGGGGTTAAAAAAAAGCTAAGTTAATTAGATGAGATTTTAGCGTAATTTTGAGGGTCTCAAAAAATAATTATGAAGTATATTTTAAGTTGATAATAAATATAAGTGTACATTTACTATCCCAAACTGATATAGGAGCCAGATAGCTGATATAAGTTGGCATGTGGTCGCAGGCCCGTCTCCCGCGGCGCCATCAAGAAGCGTCCGGCGCCGAAGCCCCCGCGCGCGGCGCCGCCCGACCCGCGCCGCGACCTGCCCTACTACTCGGCCATGGAGCGCCAGCAACGCGAGGAGAGACAGCGCCGCGAACAGAACGAGTACAACCTGGCGCACGGTAACCATCCAACACCATCCAAATATCAACCGCCCACTCCAACTTAAGCATGACCGCTTTTTTGAGCAACATTAGTTGTAACAAAGCATAACATCTTAATATATATAAATCTCCTGTCACGATGTTTGTCCACGATGGACTCCTAAACTACTTAGCCGATTTTAATCAAATTTGGACACCGTGTGTAGATTGATCCAAGATAGGATAGTTATTATTTCGATTAATGGGCTGTATGTGACAATATCCGAGCGAAGCTGGAACGGGCCGCTAGTAAATATATGTAAATAGATCTCTGGATGATGAGTGCAGTGTAGTACTAGGTAATGATTTGGACTCTTCATGCTCCAATAGCTGCGTGGCACTGTGCTGTTATGTGGCAGGCATGTTGCTTACCATCAGGCACATGTCCTGCTCGTCTCGCCACTTCTTATTAAATAAAATATATTCAGTAGAACCTTGATAAGTTAAAGTCCAAGGGAAACAAAAAACATTTTAAGTTATAGAGGTTTTAAGTTATCAAGGGTTTTGGTTTTGGGCTCTAGTGGGAAGGGAACAAATATTTTTTTTGAAGTTATAGAGGTTTTTAAGTTACCGAGGTTTGAGTTATCGAGGTTCTACTGTATACAGCGTGGCGCTTTGGTGCCGACAATAAATGAAACCACATATCACATATCATATTTTCAGACATTCTGTAAAATTAAATTTCATGTATCGTTTTTATTTACTGAGTTATTCGCAATTTTCAAAAACACCAAATCAGAGCAACCTGTATCTAAAAATTTGAGTCAGAGGTAATTAGGTCGCAGGCCACATATCCACGCGTTTCATGAATGAAAATCAGGCGAAAGGTAAATACAATAATATGAGACAGGTAGTCATACAACATGCAAAACACGCGTTTGTGTGCGAATGAAATGGAGCCGGAAACGAAAAAATGACTGTAGGTACTCCTCTAATGTTAGTCTTTTGTCTTTTCTTTTCTCCACCTCCACTAGTTTTGTGCTAGTGCTAGCCGGAAGTTGTCAAGTCCTTGACACATTTCTCGCGCTATAACTTTACTGTAAATCCTTTAACTAGGTAATTTAATTATTCGCGAAAAAGACGCTTAAGTACGTGTCCTACGTGTTATTTTTGTTGTTTATTTAGTGTAAGTTATTTTGATTCAGTGTCAAAGCGATAACGACGACTTGTTGTTACTTTTTGTGTTGTGAGTGTTTATTTAAGTAAAGATGTCGAACACACAGTATTATACTGCTGCTGAGTATGCTGACATGATTTTACTTTACGGAGAAGCCCATCAAAATGCCGCACTTGCGATAAGAATGTAGGTATCGCGAAAGATATGGGAATACTAGGCGATGCCCTACAAATCCCACGGCAAGCGTCCGTTCAAACATTGAACGCCGTTTAAGAGTTTGTGTTCGCGAAGGTGGTGGTCACGTTGAGCATTTAAAAATTTAGACCAAAACAGTGTGGCTCTGTTAGTTATGCGCCTACGATTTCAAAGAAGCCGCCGCGCCGCGCCGCTCGTCAAGCGAGCGAGCGCGCGCGTAGCTATGGAAACGAAGCGTTGCCGCTCCACAACGCTGCGACACAGACGAGAAATAGTTACCACGGCTTCGAGTCGAAAAGATGTAAGTACCTACGTACTAAAGTTTATTGCGCATTACGCCATACTTAGGTAATTTAGCTATTATGCGATAGATAATTTGACTTAAAACAATATCTGATTTTGATTTTGACAATGATGAATTTATCTGAAAGAGTTCATTGATTAAGGGTTTGCTGGTCAAATTTTCTACGAAATTAAAATCGATTCGTGGGAAGATGTTTTAGTTTTACTTTTAAAGAATGTTGTAGGTACCTCTACTAGTTCAGCAGCTTTCACGCTAGGTAATATATTTTGTTGGTACGAGTACCTACTAAGTGGCCTTGAAGTAACGGCTGGTCTAGCCGGGAGGCTTGCCGAACGGTGATTGCCGATCCGGCGCGCCGCGTTCAAATCCCACGCGCACCAATCTTTTCGAAGTCATGTGCTTAAAAACGATGAAGGAAAACATCGTGAGAAAACCGACATGTACCTACCTAGAATCTTTCGAGGTCACGTGCCAATAATGAAAAAGTGCCATCCACCAACTGGCACTTTGCCAGGGTGGTGGATTATGGCTTTAACTCTCTTCTTACGAGAGAAGGCCCCGAGTCCCAGCTGTGGGAACATTTGATGGGCTGTTTATGCGAATTATCCTTGATTCTGACAACACGTTCCTATCTTACTCGTATTACCTACTACAAAGCAATCATTTTGTAATGTTTCACCAAATTTACAATAGACACCTAGGTGACCTAGGTACCTATCCATTTACCTATTTACTTTTAGAAGTGAAATCGCAGCGTGTCATACACATATTTTTCATGGGCTGTGAATTGAATTCTAGCGTCACGTTCGGAAATGATAAGAATTCTTCGGGTAAACTCGGGACCATGGCCATTGGCTATCTAGAAATGCGTTAGCATTTCCCACTGGCTGATGTATTTTCTAGAATCTAGATGGTAATGGCCAGGCCCTCCGGTTTCACCCGCGCAGTTTCCAAAGTTAGCTATCAAATACTGAGTTATAAGTTTTCACTTCTATCGGCAGTTCCTATGACTGCCAATAATTTTTGTTTATCTCTTATCTTTATCATATGGTATTGAAGCTTTTGTCGTGACGTACCTAATTGACCGTTCAGAATTATCGCGCCTTTGTACCTACCCCTCTCGGCCGGCGCGGCGGCGGCACCTACTGAGGTACGCTCCAACGCCGCGCGCGCCGCTTGGAGATACCTACCTATCTGCAAGCGGCGCGCAGCGCGGGGGTTTTGCGACGTTGCCAGATTTACGTTTGCGTAACGATGTGTACGAAAGTAAACCACGCACACAACTGACGTCGTTGAATGAATCTAGTGCAAAGGATGATTTTGATTCGAGTGCTTGATACAATGATTTAGTTTGTTAGAAAATTATTTTTTTTAAATAAGCGAATTTATTTTTCTCACATCGTTTGTATGATTACTGGTCAGTAACCCTACCTGTGTGTTCATTTAATGTCGACACCAAAGCGCCACGCTGTATATATTTAGTACTCGTGGTTACTGCTAGAACTCTGAGCTTTCTCTCATGAGGGGGCATCAAGGACATAAAAATGCTGTTTTTGCTGATGCTGAGGACTTGCTTATCCCCAGGTCTTCCACCGGTTCTGACCCCCGCCGCCAAGGTTGAGAAGCTTCGCAAGATGGACGCGCTGCAGAACCGAGACACGGAGGAGGAGTACCGGAAACTGATGCAGAGGCGCTCGCCCGACGACAGGAGCTTGCAGGACTTCAAGGTCAACAATCTTTTAACTTGTTTCTAAGTCAACTATACGTTGAACTCACTTCAGATAGCGCGCGTGTTGAACGCAGTCGCGGTCTGAGGTAAAGAGCGGGCCTCCCCCCGCCGCCCGCACGCCGCCCCTCGCGCGCCTGCAGTGTTATGGTGTGCTTCTTTGACAACTATCATAGGTATGTGTATCGCATTCTTGAGCTCTGCATTCAACTCGCGCGCTGTCTGTAGATCGTAGTTGATCATATTTTAAAACTCACGAGATCAAGATTGATCTAGACACACGGCAGCCAACTTCATTCAAGTAAACCGGCGAGCCGCACCATGTTATTATAATATGAACACATTGGTTTCGATTCGATTCATGGGTTCGAACCCCACCCAGTGCAAATATGTCATTGGTGTCATACCCACTATGTAGGTGTACTACCCCACTAGGCAGATGCACCACTAATTAAAACGCATACACGCACACTTGCCGCATGGTCTTGTGAGATGACCACGACAATGTGACCACTGATCTCCCCTGGTGTCAAAACTGGATCCGCCCTTCATCATACTTGCAAAAAAACATTTATAATAAATTATGTGATGAAACCAAAAATAAACATGAAAAGAATAGACATGTACTCGCTAAAACAAAAGGTTTTTTTATTTATTTATTGGGATATTTTTCATACAACGACAACTAATCCTAAAGTAAGCGAAGCTTGTACTAGGGAAACCATAAAAGAACCTTAACAAACAACGCAGTGAGCATCATCACTACAACAACTGAGGCAGCAAAAGATCTAAGAGAAAAGCTATCACACCGAATCGGAAACCTGGTCAAAACCAGAGTGCGAACCATGGCTTCTGCTCTGGTAAATGGTTTCGGTAGAGAAAGTTTCAGTCGCCTCATGGTGGACGAAGCTCTCATGAACCATTTTGGAGCCATTGTGATGGCTTCAAGGCTGTCTGGTGTTGGTGAAATTGTCCTCATTGGAGACGTCAATCAGTTGCCTTATATCGACAGGGAAAATCTCTTCGAAATGAGGTATCATCGCCCGAACCTGGTAACAAAGATCAGCCAGGAGTTGCTCTGCACACATCGAAACCCAATGGACGTCGCATATGCGCTGAGGGAAATATACTCCGGTATGTACTCCTCAGCGCCCCGTATAAAGTCCCTAGAGCAGAGAAGATATAAGGAGCGCAAATACCCAACAACCTACCAAACACCCTCTTCTTAGTTCACACTCAAGAGGAGAAGGAGACCCTGACAAACCAGGGTTATGGGTCAGGCACCGGGTCACGCATCCTTACCATCCATGAAGCTCAGGGACTAACATACGAGTCGGTAATCGCAATCAAAACCAAGGCAAACATGAAGCTGCACGAGAGCGTGCCCCATGCGGTAGTTGCAATCTCACGGCACACGGGGACCTTCACATACTACGCTAACGACACCGACGACGCCATCGGTCGGTTCGTGCGGCGAGCGTGGGCTGCATCACCAAAGACCATCCGAGATTTCAACCTACAGATGGCCTATCGATGTCGAGTCGATTACTAGCGGAATCCCAGCCGGTAGTGATCGGCTCTACAGACGAGCACTAGAATTAGATTTTAAATGTACCCAACTCCCTCCTAATTTCCTCTTCTTTTCCTTATCCAAAATATGTGTAAAAATAATAATATATAATTGTAATGACAAAGATCACGGACCCCGGAGTCTGTGGAGTGGCTAATTTAAATAAAAAAAAAAAAAAAACGCAGTGAGCAGACTCATTGACTGAGCCGTGAGGCTAGAATGTAATAGCATCAGGTTGAACAGCCCACTTTGTGTTTCCACCGCTGGGACTCTGGAACTTCTCTTACAAGAAGATAGTCAACATACACCACTCAGGCCGAGGGTGTGATGATAGATGAAACATGTCTTACTAGAGATGATTCTCTTGGAAAATGCCTTACACTCTTTTTTTTCATCATTATAGCCAGTGATGATGATAGTGTACATTTGGACTAGGATAAAACACTGGTGCAGACTGCAGACGGGATAAGAACCTACCTCAACTTTGTAAAATGAGCCGTACTTGCCAGAGACCACCACCGCTACGCTGTATATCAATTATAATTGGTGTAATTTTTATGTGCGCCTGCTCCAATTTCCATGTTTATCGGGCGCTTTACAAATAAATAAACAGTACATATATACCCCATACCCCGTTTATCATGTTATATAATTTTTGATTATTAAACCTGATTTTTAGCAGGTCATTAAACCAGACTATTGCCAGGTTTAATTATCTTTCTAAATCTTAAGGTTCTTGCCCAGCGCCCTAAATGCAGATGGCCACGCCAAAAAGCGTCACTCGATCACTCGACACGTGACCACAAAAATGTTCTATTAGTTACCACCACAAAGTATAATTTATCTTAAATTCTGACAAAGAGCCTGGGCCCTAATGACAGTGTTGAAATGGGATAGTATTGTCTTTAAAAGGCAATACGGCATAATTTAATAAGGATTTTTAAAGTGTTGCAAAAAATAATAATTGACGTACTCGATCAGAACCTGAAACCGATGAGCACGGAGCAGTTCATGGAACGGTTCAGGTCGCTGCAGCTGAGCGACGCGGCGCAGGCCGGGGGGCGCCGCCCCGCCGGCCGGGGGCGCCGCACCCGGGCCCGACCGCTTCCCGCAGATCATCTCCTCGCTGCGGGAGCTGCGCCGGGGCCTCAACGAGGTCAGTGCGAGCACGCTGACGGTGATGACGAGGCTATAAAACAACCAGATCCAGCGACATTACAGGGCAACAACATCTAGAGACATTATGGGGCAACGAGAGTCGGAGGCATAACGGAGCAATGATACCCTGAAACATTACGGAGCAACGAGATTCAGAGATATTACAGGGCAACGAGATTCAGAGATATCATAGGGCAACGACATTCAGAGACAATAGTACAACGAGATCAAGAGACATTATGAGGCAACGAGAGTCAGAGGCATAACTGAGCAATGAGATCCTGAGGCATTAAGGAGCAACGAGATTCAGAGACATAACAGGGCAACATGATGCATAGATATTACAGGGCAACGAAATTTAGAAGAAACATTACAGGGCAACGAAATTCGGACACATTATACGGCAACGAGATCCAGAGACATTAAAGGGCAACGAGATCCAGAGACATTACAGGGCAACGAGATCCAGAGGCATTACAGGACGAGATCCTTACGATATTACAGGAAGAGATATTACACCTTGTCTATTATCAATAATTATTAATAATTGTTTTTTTTGCAGGTCACCGCGCCGTACAACAACGTCAACACGAATAATAACAAGTAAGCTTCTTTTCAACATCTTTAAAAAATCATTGTTTTCATAATGCTGTCATGATAAATATGAGTGGTAAATGTGTATAAAAAGCTGTCTAGCAGTGCCATGCATTTTAACGCGTAGTTCCCCGTCCCCGTAAATTTCTCCTGTTAAAAGTAGCATATATGATGTTATTCTATAATCTGTGTTCCTAATTTTATCTCGATCTGTACAACGGTTTCATGTAAGTTATACTACCAATAGGACGACTTCTCTGAACTTGCGGTAAATGCGGACAATGCAAAATGCAGAGGACTGTGAGAAATAAAAAATGCTTATTGATTAATTTTTTTATTAATTTATTACCATGGATTCGATTCCCACTCAGTGTAAATATTTGTGTGATGAATTCAAACATTTGTACTGTTTCTATGTATAATAAGTATGTATTTACAACTATATAAGTATTATATTAGTTACAGTTAGTTACATATATACGCCATAGTACAAGCTTGCTTAGTTTGGGGTCAGATGTTGCTGAGTGTGAATTGTCCACCATATTTAATTATTTATGATCATTGAAAGCTGTATGGGCAAGTCCATTTTAAAAGTACGAAATTATTAGAAAATGTATTTACCATTGGATAACCAATTCAATTTAAAGTGACTTTTGTTATGAAACCAGTTTCCTAAACTCAATTTTTGATGTAACTAACATAATAGCTTTAGGCGCGACGCATAGAAAATACCAGACACTGACGTCACACTTTAGTAGTGTTTTTGTATGACGCGTTTTTAGGAAAGTCCAAAATTGTGATTTTAAAATCGTGATAGCACGGGAAGTTTTTAAGATAACAAAGTAATTCTTTCATCTATGTTTCAGTTATTGAGTAGCCTTTTGATGGCACATTAAATCAAAAATGAGTCGTCATGGCTATTGTTGTTGCGTTGCAGCGACCGCGGGGCGAGCGAGCCGGGCGGCGAGGAGGTGCGGCTCCCGTGCGAGTTCTGCGACATGCTCGTGCCCGTCGACGACCTCGTGCAGCACCAGGTAACACTGCGCGAACTGTAGCCACGGTGACACCTCCCGCCCGGAAACCATGGTGCCTTAACAACGTACAGTAGCTTAGTATGGCATTAAAGAGTTACAGTATTGGTCCGGTGCCGTTTTGTAAATAACGTACCATTTTGTTTTGTAATAATGTTTAGAATGTAGAATGAGTTAATCACGATTTAATTCGTTGTTTAAATACCATTTCGGCAACGTTACAACCACCGTGGTCACGAGAAGAACATGCGGGTCGTCTCATTCCAAAATGAGGGGATCTCGATCTACCCGCACTTGGTCTTCAAATCGTGATTAAGTCCTAACAGTACATTATCTGTTCAAATCGCGAAAGTTTAAAAACAATATTTGTTTTGTAATATTTTTAACCGACTTCAAAAAAAGGAGGTTTCTCAATTCGACCGTATGTATGTTTTTTTTTATGTGTGTTCGCGGATAACTTCGTCGTTTATGAACCGATTTTGATGATTATTTTTTTGTTGTAAAGAAGATATTCCAAGGGTGGTACCATGATAAGGAAACCAGGATCTGATGATGACATCCTAGAGAAATCGAGGAAAACTTTTTTACTTTATAAGTTTTCCTTTGAAAGTCGGTTCTTTTTTGTTAAAATTATTACTGTTCTGTTTTTAGTATGCTAAATCTAAATGTACATAGATCTATCGACATCGATTATTACATTTACCACAAAGTCGAATTTTTATTTGTACTCGTAAGTTTCGGTCGAAACTGAGAGCCTGTGCGAAAGTTCGGTTTCGGTCGTTAAAACCAGTTTCAATCGGAGACTATTATTACCGCGTTTTATAAAGTTCTGTTCCTGTGTAGACGGGGTGCCGGCCGGACCTGGCGCAGTGGCGCGGCGCGCGGGCCGCGGCCCCGCCCCCGCGCCGCTCGCCGCCCCGCTCGCCGCCCCCGCCCCTCGACCCCGTCATCCCCTGCGAGTTCTGCGCGCGCTCGCTCCCCGTCTACCTCATCACGGAGCACCAGGTCGGTACGGCTACACTACGTGGCTTAGTTGGTAGTCTGCCTGCGAAACCGAGGGTCGTGAGTTCGATTCCCACCCAGACTAAATATTTGTGTGATGAATTCAAATATTTGTACAGTGTGTAGTAAGTATATATTGTATGTATGTATGCACTGTTTCTATGTATAATAAGTATGTATTTAAAACTATACACCGTTGGGTTGGGCGGTCGCTGTTGCGGTCGTTGACCTTGGCAATGAATTATCATGTAAATAAATGGGTTCACTAATGTTTTACAACCATTTTTTGACAAAATATAATTTTAAAACCAACATTCGTATAACTTTACAATAACTTACGTAATTTATTTACTTTAATTGCAAAAACTTTACAATGTAAAAATGATTCATTTTAAAAACAATGTTTTGGATATTTATTTAATATTTATTTCAAAAAACTTACATCAACAAATGTTTTACTTTACAAACCATCATTTTATAACCGATTACAAATACAAATACAAAAAAAAATTAACATTTGCCAAAATGAAATATGGAACAAATGTTTTGAAAGTACCCGATAAATTGTCTATGTAGACTGGCCTCGTGGCTTAGTGGGTAGTAACTCTGCCTGCGAAGCCGAGGGTCGTGGGGTTCGATTCCCACCCAGTGCAAATATTTGTGTGATGAATTCAAATGTTTGCACTGTGTCTGGGTATTTCTATTTATAATAAGTATGTATTTAAAACTATATATGTATTATATCAGCTATCTGCCCGCCATACCACAAGCTTTGCTTAGTTTGGGGTCAAATGGTGTTGTGTGTGAATTGTCCACCAATACTTATTTATTAAAAAAAAAAAAAAGACTATCTATTCTGATTTGGTTCTGGCATTGACTTTTGACAACCGGCCCGATTAGGGTCTATCACTGAGACTCGACTCCGGGTGGGCTCCCGCCAGAAGCTCTGCGGTCAGCCCTGAGCGTCGCTTCTCCATACTCGGCCTGCGCTTCACTACGGAGGTCGGCGACTCGCTTCGCGCGCCCCCCTTCGCTTTGCTTGGCCTCGCAAGCGAACTCCACTCCGAACCTCCCTTGAGCTTCTAGCTCCCGTAGTTTTTATAAACACTAGGGATAGGAGTGATAAGACCAAATGGAGTCGGGGTGCTTCGAGTCGGATCTGGGTCCTAAGTAACCTGACCGATCCGATTTATTTACTTAGAAATTCAAAAATTACGATCAAGTTTTTATGTAATTTAATAAACGTATTTAACCCCCGACCAAAGAAAGAGGTGTAATTTTTTAATTTCTAAGTAACCAAATCGGACCTTGCATCCATCCATATTATGCATAGAAATAAAAAATCAGTGCTCTTCATTCCAGGAACAATGTGCGAGAGAAGTGGACATACTTTCTTCAGACTGAGCCGTCTTCCCAAAACTAAAACGTATCTTCCTCTATGTTTGTGAGTATACGAATGTAGCTCTTATGTATTGGTTAATAAGTGCTAGGTGCACTTGTGACTGTTTTACTTTCATTTCTTTAGTGAGATGTATTAGGTGTAAGGGCTTTCGAAATTGAATGGAATCTCCAATTTTTGGAAACATTGTTTTTAGCTAACATGGTACCACAAGACACTGTGTATAGCTGTGATAGTTTAGAATGATTAAACAATCATAACGTTAAAGACGAGTAAAGTGGCTCTTCTGTCTTAGGCCTGTATATTCCATTTTGTCGAAATCTATTATTTTTTCTGAATAACTACAACTACAATATCCAAAATGGAAATCGTTCTAATATTATAAATGTAAAAGTTTAGATGTTTGCTGCTCAAATACGTCAGCGCGGTTCAATGGATCGAATTGATTTTTGTGGCACAGTTTGATTGTAGTCTGGAGTAGTGGAACTATACAAAAACTTAGGTAAAAAGTATATTTTGTGTGAAGTGATTGCCAAGCATAGAAAAAAATGTTTTCGATAGTGTACCAATAACTATAGGACGTAACTATCGATTTTATTTATTCAAAATCGTTTGCGCTCTTTTTGTATAGCTTATCTCGATTTCAGGCTCTTAAGTGTTATACATAACTTGTTGATAATTGTAAAGATGTAACAATATTAATATATTATGTATTGACGAATTTGCTAGTATTAATATTCTCGTTAAATTCACATAGGTATACGCAAGTTAAGTAATTACGTCGTAATCATTAGAGAGGTGTAACAACTTTTGATACAGAAATAGTAATTATTAAATATCATTCAGATTGGTGTTAAAATTTCAGTGGCCCAAGTATGAACAGGTAGTCAGAGAGTGATCGTCGCGCAACGCTTCCATTTACCGCTAGGGATCTTCTGTCTTTAGTATTTACGTAATTAGTTATCGTTAAAATTAATTTTAACATACGATACCGCCAGAAGCATCTTGAATCGCATTTGAGAATAATGGGCTTAAACAGGTACAAGTAAGGCGGCACTTCATATGGCGAAACGTAAACAAACGCACTTAGGTAACCTGACACCCGTTTTCCCGCCAAAATTGTGAACATGAGTCGCTGAAAGTGAAGCAAGCGGTTAACAAGTTACCTTATAATATACTAAATCATAATAATCTTATAGTTACCAAACTAAAATTGAACATCTTTAATGTTTTAAATAAAGTTAGTTAACTTGGCCATCGCATGAAAACACAATGTCTCACAAGTACGTAATACATTTTATTGTTATTTATATTTTGCCAAGTCAATATACATATATTATAAAACACATTAAAGATTTTAATATTGAAATGGTTATAATAAGATGTTTAAAGTTTAGCTAAAAACGTAAAACAGAAGGTCCCTTAAATAGAGATTTAAAAAGTAACCGACCAAAGGTATTTCATGAATCTCACAACTTTTACTGTAAAAGAACTGAGTTACGAGGCTTGTTTTTTCACACGTTTTGTTTTTGATGGCATCATCAATATTTACTCGTATTACTCAGCGACTACTTCCTCGCTACATATTCGTACTTGGGCACAACATTTTAAAACACACACACTTACCCCACTCAGGTAGTAGAATATAAGAGAAAACTGTATGTCCCAAATAAGTAAAAAAGAATGGATATGTTTTTTATTGAACTCTGTTGAGAAAGGACTCATATTGAACACAGAATAAAGGACTTAATCGATGTATAGTATTTATTAGTGGGTTCTTTGCAGAGTCCGCCTGGGGATGCACAACATCTAGGCTACAGTCATTCTACCGCCAAGCGGTACTACGTTGATTGAAAGAGAAACATTTCCCAATAAGTTGCTTGGCAAAGAGATAAAGATTTGTATATATCTGGGTGACGAGCGCAATGCATTGCTAGGTAGTTATTTGGACTCTTCCAAATAGCTTAATGTCACTGTGCTGTTATGGGCCTCGTTTTGCTTACCATCGAGCTTATGTCTGGCTTGTCTTATCTCTGTATTGTAAAAGGAAAAAGAATTTTAACCTCCTCTCGACGTTTCGATCCCGTGTCGACGCGACGGCCATGGTTAAGACAAGACCTAATATTTGATAGAAGTGTTTTCAATACTAGTTCAGATCGCGAATATTAAAAAGTTATAATTATAAAAACTTGAAACATTAATTATATCTTCCTTATTGAATTGGTTTAACGGGACACTCGCGTGTAATACGGTCAATCCGACTCGAGTTTCGGCCTTTTTCAATACTGAAACCAAATGTTGGTAGTGCCAAATGGACAGCCATCGCGCGTGTAGACTCTCCTTGAAAAAGGCCGCAGGACGCGGACGAAACTCGAGTCGGATTGACCGACCATATTAAACGTTAATAACAACCACGTTAATTTGAATACTAAAATATATCTTCATTTTTTACAAAGAATCTCGTATGTATTAATCTCTATGTATAAAAATGTTATGTTGGTTTGTGTACGCTTCAAAAACTCAAAAAGTTCTGCACCGATGGAGCTGAAATTTTAGAATGATATATAATCCGCATCAAGGATTGTTTTATCAAATTTTTGCATCATATTGTGCCACAGCGAAGAGTGGCAGGGTTCAGCTAGTTAAGAATAAAAGTGTAATGTTCTACATAGTACTACAAATATTACAATTGTTAATAACAATGAAAGAAAATGTTCTCTGGTCTGCGTCACCCTGTATAGAGGTATTCTAGTGTTAACTTGACTATGAAGCTCAAATATATATCTGTAATGATTCGAGTAGCTGTTTGTTATGTAGCTAATTTGTCAAATATTCGGTTTTAGAAGTCATTGAGGCGCTCACGTCTTAGCAAGGGGCGGCTATCTCGCTTGAGCATTTCGACATGACAGATACTTGGTATAAATAGGTGGTAAAGTACAATGTCAATGTACATAGACATTCAAAATATATACGTCGCAAGTTCCAAGAGATTAAAATCGGCGCGGGCGCTATCCGGAGAACAAGAGAGGCTCAAAACCACACTGATTATGTAATGAACGCACGACTGATAGATACATTGACAGTGACAACTCCATGAAAATGAAATGATTTTTTTTTGTACACAGACTAACAAAACACATACATAAGTAGTTTTTCAAGTCCAACATTATAATGCTTATACGGTCCGTATGTGCACAAGTATGATCAGTGAGCCGCAAACTAAGCACATAGATTGTATCTTGAGACCCGGTTATACATATGACGTTAAAGAGATGTTGCCATTAGAATGAATTAATTGACCGTTAAAATGTATTCTGTAAAATAAAATATAGATAAACTATTAATTGCACAAAACACTTTGAAATATAAAATATATAATATATATATAAAACTGAAAAATATATTAGCAAATGGGGACCCAATCTGTAAAAGCGACATATGCTTAACACACTTGTTGTAAAAAGAATTTACGACTTGAACATCGCTGCAAAATTGCATGTTTATCGGGTTTTTATCGGATACATTTCGGAGAGTGTGCAGTTGATCTACATGATCTTATACCACCTACAACAACAACAAAGCAAGCCGTTCCATACTATAAAATTACTTTATTTTCGCGATTTCGACGCTGTCCCCGCACGTCATTTTCTATTTCGGCTTAGTACAGACAGCCTACATAGCGCTTCATGTTTGTTGATAATGTTGAGTAAGATAGCCGCATACCTTAATCACCCTTAATGACCCCTCAATCTGTCTACTTTTACGTTGAAACACAAGATCTTACCATCAAACTTTGTTTAACTTTTTGTCTGATTTGTAAATATGTTGAAGAAAGAGTCTATTTTGGAAATAAGACGTAGAGTAGAGATGTAATATTTATTTATTTATTTATTTATTTATTATTTGCACAGTGTACATAAATTATTAGACCTTACGACTAAAATCTTAAACTATGTACAAAGACCCTGTTAGGGTGTCGCAAAAAACAGGAGACGATACAGTTTCATCCTGAGAGGTACAATGTACAAAATTGTATTCACATTTATGGGGATACCTATATATATGTAAAGAGCTACTAAATGTTACAGATTGAATCAGAATGTTCTAGAATAAGAAGTAGGTGCTAAAATAATATAATATCTATCTTTGTAAATGTTACCATCTATCTTCCATAAATTCTTGTACATTATAGTAAGCCTTTTCTATAAGTATGGCCTTAATTTTATTTTTAAATATACTGATTTTATTTATATTCTTAAAATTTTCTGGTAATTTATTGTAAATTCTGACGCAACGGTAGTCAGGACTGGATTTGAATAATTCTAGGTTGGGAACAGGTAGAGCTAACTTTGTTTGGCGGCGTTTGTTTTTATCAAAATTGAAAAGCTTTATATTTTTCCTAACAAACATGATAACTTCAAGTATATAGAGCGAGGGTAGAGTCATAACTTTTTCTCTGATAAAATGAGGTCTACAGCTATTTCTTTGTTTAATATTTGCTATGATTCTAAGGCATTTCTTTTGGGCTATAAATAAAGCATGAGCATCGGTGCTGTGTCCCACATCACAATTCCGTACCGTAGCCATGCGTAAGCGTAACCGTAGTATGCAGACAGAGCGCATTCTTTTTGGTGTTTGTTTTAGTATACTAAGACCGTAAATAAATTGAGATATTTTTAGGCGGATGTGTTCGATATGATTTTTCCAATTGAGGTGTGTGTCTAAAGTTACCCCTAATAAACTACAAGCTTCTATTTCTTTTATTTTTAGTGTGTTTGTTATTTCCTCAAGTTTTAGGTTTGGTTTCTGGTAAGTTTTAAACTGTATGATTTTAGTTTTTTTACAATTTATTTCCAGGTTGATATTGTGAAGAAACAGTCTTAATCTGTTATAGGTTTCAATTATGATAGAACTTAAATCAGAGTTGGTATCGGAGCTACTAAAAAGCAATGAAATATCATCCGCAAACAGAACACAAAGAGTGTTGTTACACATTTTAGGCAGATCGTTGATGTAAATAAGGAACAGTATACATCCTAAGATACTACCTTGAGGTATTGACCAGTTCATAGTTGTTATGTCAGATCGTATATTGTGTATTTCGTTGGTAATTTCCTCTAAGTTGTCAATTTGTACGCATTGTTGTCTATTAGTGAGATAAGATTTCAGCCATTTCAGAGCGTCTCCCCTTATTCCAACTCCGTTTAGTTTTTCAAGCAGGACAGAATGGCAAACTTTATCATATGCTTTTGTGAGATCCAGTAGTAATCCAATCGCATACCCTTTATTGTTTAAATATTTGTATATAGCTTGAGTATATTTGTGTAGTGCTTGAGTTGTCGATCGATCTTTACGGAACCCGAATTGGTTTGCGTCGAAGATGTTATATTTTTCTAGAAACCTACTCAATCGGATTGCCATCGCCTTTTCGAAGATTTTTGATATTGCAGGAAGGATTGCAATTGGTCGATAATGACTCGGGTCTTTAGACTTGCCGGCTTTTTTAAGTATAGGTTTTACAATTGCTATTTTTAGAGAGGCCGGAAAAGTACCTTCTGTGAATGATTTGTTAATCAAATATGAAAGAGGAAGACATAGTTCCTCTTGACATTGATATGTGTGTACGAGTACATATTCATTAATTAATAAACGCGGTTATTGACATTTGATATCGGCAGATTCTTCTACTCACGTTGGATGAAATTCAAAAGGAGAAACAAATCCTCCGGCAGATGCGTAGTCCTTTTAAACCTAATGCATCTGCTCAAAGGGTCCTGTACCTTCTGCATAAAGTTCGTTATCTGTTACAGGCCGTCGAAGAAAACGTAATGGAATGGTACACTCCGCGAGGTATAAGCTGAGCTTTGCATTAGTGTGAGTGATCACCAATCAGGCAGGAGCTTGAAATTTTGTCCGCGAGGTATAGGCTGAGCTTTGCATTAGTGTGAGTGATCACCAATCAGGCAGGAGCGCGGCGAGACAGAATGGCGCCGCGCCTAAGGCCGGTTGTCACACCTACACTATCCATGTACACTCACACAAATGCAAAGCTCAGCTTATGCCTCGCGGAGTGTACCTACGATATTAAAAAAAATGCGCCGCACGAAGGGACGTAGCGCCTGCGCCCTTCCTCATACCAATTACGTCTCTACTGTATGTCTTGTAGCTTAATCTTTTATTACCTAGGTATATTATTATTTTATAAGTAAAAGTTTCATATTGTAAACGTTATACAGGAATTAATCACGAACTAAATTATTATTTAATTACCTCGACTTTTAATTACCCCGCGGCGCGGCGGTTGTAACGTCGCTAAAACGTCGAGGTAATTAAATTATAACTTATATCGTGATTAAGTCATATGTTGTGTTTACAATCTGAGTTCAAATCGTATATTTTAAGTTAAAACTGTATAAAAATCTCACGGCGACAAACTGCGGCCGCCAACGTCTGTATTCCAAAGATTAGGGTGTCTAACACACGCGTGTAAAACACGCTGCTGTTTTTCTTGTGTTAGCGACAAATCGCATCACATTTAACTAATATCCTAGCGGTATTTGTGACATTAATGTCCCAATTATTATTAGTGTGGTTGAAAGTATTCGAAAGTAAAATAAATTAAATACTAAATTTAAAATGGCCAAAGTTTAAAGTCGATAGATAGTAGGTACTTTGGTAATGCATTTTTGTAACTGCATTATTATTTTTATTTCATTTTTAATATACTCTTATTTTATAAATATTATTATATGAATCTTATTTTAATACTTCTACTAGATCTTTATGGTGTGGCAAACACATCGAAGTGAGAATGGCCAATGAAACATGTCAAAAAAGAAATTACATGTAACCGACAAGACTTGAATTGACATATATAATCAAATTAATTTTAATTACGTGTAATAAGTTTTATTCTGGTAAAAAACGTTTGTTTTAATGTGTCGTTTGTCATTGGCTACCCTCAATTTACATAAAAATATTGTGCTGCGCTTCTCCGCGACATGATCAGTTGATATAAACGCTCGGTGTGCGTGGGAACTTAGAATAGGATACGAAATACGACTGTCTATGTTACGTTGATGTTATTTTGTGATAATTAATATTTCTATGTCAATAAATCGATTTATATGTGGAAATGTGTTTAATTTTATCCTCCCTTTAGTAATGTCTTGTAAACAGAACTCCCGTGTTAACGTCACTAGTATAATATATATTCATTAATTACGGATATTTACTGTGGTTCAATAGTAAACAAAAGTGTTGTATCCTAGTTATAATTATGGAAAAGTATTAGGTACCTGGAAGCAACCCCGGAACAGTAAAACAATAGGGCTTGCCGATACAAGTGAAAACGTACCTATAACTTTTTACAGTAGGTAGCACGTATGGACATATATATGTATGTCCCCGTAAATTATCAACACCGCCAGATATAATCTCACGATACATTAGGTTAGTCTCAGGGAGTACCTACAGGAAATCCCTCTAGTTATATCACGAAATCACAGTAGATGTTTCTTGTTTATTTTAGTCTTCTAACTGAAATCCAACCTAATATTATGAAATGAAATAACGCTTATTGTGCAAAAACAAAAAATCCCGGGATTTCGGGATTATCTACAATTAATCCCGGGATAGTGTTAGTAATGGAAAATGGTAACAATGATTTATTTTCTCCGAAAAAACAAAAATAGACTTCAATTTAATATTAAATTCAGACACTCGATCAAATTTCAAAAGAAGCCGTCACACTGTCGACTAGATAAATAATAAAAACAAATTCTATGTTTTTTCAAAAACCATCTCACTGATTTCGATAAAATTAATATGGGACCTACCTCTAAACTATGTGATTTGCCAAACAAAAAAGAAGCATTAAAATTGTTTCACAATCGGAGGAGCTATCGCGTAACATATGTAGGTACATAAAAACAAAAACTTACAAACGTATTGAGAACCTCCTACTTTTTCAAGTCGGTTAAAATTATATCGAAATCATTTTTTTATTTATCTCTTAGTTTTGCGAGGACAAAATTATAATATTTAAGTTTTTTAAATCTTCATAAAGGCGGCGGTTGCGGTAATGAAGAAGATGTCAATACTTAGGTACATGGCGTGAAGCGGGAATTTCTAGATTTTTACGAATAATCCGGGGCCGGTCGTCAAAAACAAATGAAATGAGCTGTGTAAACAAGATGGCCTTCAAAACCACAAATCAAGGTTAGTGCGTTTCGTTATACGCACATTGTTATTGATTTAAAAAAAAGTTGATCCCAAAAATCCCGGCATTCATTAAAATTAATCCCGAAAATTTCGGGACTAAAATACAATCGGGAAACCGGGATCCCGATATCCGGGTTCCCGGGATTGAATCCTCTAACTGGACCCCACACTAGGGTGACGTGTGTTAGTTGTGGGAATTATAATCGCCCAACTAGATTTTTTTTGGAGAATTCGTGAAAGTACGGATTTTATTTTGACACATTATTCAACATTTTCAGTAAGACGTAACTACTCGTAAGTACTCAAGACAAATAAAACGAGTACAAATTCGATGGGGCTTCTGTCGTTTTACACCTCTATTTATTAAGTTCCTTTGGCCATCTGCCAGCGTCATCATCCGATCCTGGTTACCATCTAGCACCAAAGTACTCATCAAGACGAATGAAGCGAGCCCAAATTCGATGGGGTTGTATTTCAATTACTGAGTTCCTGTGGCCATCTTCTAGCTTCATCATCAGACCTGAGGAAGTATCACCAATAGTAACGTAGGTACTATTATTCTATGTATGTATGTTAGTCTATGTGCAACGTTGCCATAGAAATTTCAAGGCAAAGATTTAAATAATTTCTTGGTGACGAGCGCAGTGCTGTAGGTACAAGGGAGTGATTTGGTCTCTTAAAGTTCAAATAGCTGTCTGACACTGCGTTGTTATGGGCAAGCGTGTTGCTTTACATCAGGCACATGTCTTGCTCGTTCCATCACTCTATTCTATAAAAAAAAATGGTAGTCTTAGAAACTGCTGATAGAAGTGAAAACTTATAACTCAGAATTTGATAGCTTACTTTGGAAACTACGCGGGTGAAACCGGAGGGCGTGGCCATGGTCATAGCCCGAGTTTACCCGAAGATTTCTTATCATTCCCGAGCGTGACGCTAGAATTCATTTCACAGCCCACGAACAATCCCCAAAGTATGTACTCGTATGTGGCTTTCCACATACATACTTTGGGGATTGTTCGTTGTTTGTCTTTACAAAAGAAGTTTTCACTTAAAAAAAAAATAATGAGTAAGTTTTGATGTTTGTTGCTCAGTCATGTCGGAACGTCTGAATGGATCGGGTTGAAATTTGAAACAGATTATGATCTGGATTACTTTTTTATCACGGGAAACTACGCAAGTAAAACTGAGAAACGCAGCTAGTATATGTATGTATCAGAAAGATGATTTTTTTTGTCATTTTTAACACGGTCAAAATAAGGACAGCAGTTAAAATAATACACAACAGCAAATTTAAAATAATTTAATTAAATCCTAACATTTAATACTATTTCTGGTTTCGCGGTTCTTATCGTTAATTTTCAAGAAATCAGACCTTGTGCAGAGTTCCAATAGAAATGACCTTACCGTGAGGTCAGGTCAGATCGATTGACACCTCGTTGGGAAGACGAGTATTCTTACATAACGTTATTACATAGGTGGCAAATCGTGTCTTCGATATTTACCTACAACCCAAATCTGTTATTTTGAAGATGTTCGGCGACCCTCGTACGTACAGCAATCATTACATCCCAACAGCAATTTACACTTAATTTTGTTGATTTATGGTTGTCTTATGTCCTATGCACGTCGCACATAGGAAACGGTTAGTACTTAGGTAGGTACCTCAGTGCCTTAGGTACCTTAGGTAGGTACCTTAGTGCCTTAGGTACCTTAGGTAGGTACCTTAGTGCCTTAGGTACCTTAGGTACCTTAGGTAGGCCCTCAGTGCCTTAGGGTACCTTAGGTAGGCACCTCAGTGCCTTAGACCCTTAGGTAGGTACCTCAGTGCCTTAGGTACCTTTAGGTAGGTACCTCAGTGCCTTAGGTACCTTAGGTAGTGCACCAGTGCCTTAGGTAGTGGTAGGTGCCTTAGGTACCTTAGGTAGTGTATCACAAACTTTTACTCGAAAATTAATAAAAATGTAATGTTACTGTCCTGAAATTATTATAGGGGTAATATTATGTATTTAATTAATTGCTGCTAATTTTATGAGTCCTTATGACTTGAAATAAACTAAAAACCTAGTATGATTTCTCAAAAGTGAAGGTTTGTCACAAATGTTATATGTAATTTTCTAGGTTCTGGCACAACAAACCTGCATTGCGCTGGTAATGAAATTATCAGGACCGGATTTAGAGGTGTGGAGGCCCGGGGCAGGGGGCTACTTCGTACGTTGAAATACACACCCATGTTAAGTCTGTATTGTGGAGGCCCCTCGTTTGTGGAGGCCCCTGGGCATATGCCTCGTTTCTTCTTCTTCGTCGTTATCACTCTTGACAGAGTGGTCGTGGTCATCACTTTAGGTGTTAGTGGCAAGCTTCACAACACGCCGCCACTCCTCTCTGATGGCCGCCTTTCTCGTGCATTCGTGTACTTATGACGAACCAGTCAGCACCGCTTTTATCTAGTCAGTCCACCTCATAGGCGATCTCCCTCGTGGTCTGGTACCCTCAACCTTTCCCTGGACCACAAGTCGCTCAATAATAAAAAAGGTGAGGATACGACATTGCACCAAGGATGACAAACGCTGCTTGATGCCTCGTTTGCCCTCCCCTAAATCCGGCTCTGGAAATTATGGTGCTGTGCTGTTAGGTATACATAATAAATATGCAAGTTCGACATGTCAAACTGCGTAAATTACAAGTTTACTTTAAAGCTTGCAGCGATATTAATTGATTCCTTTTGTATTGCACCTGCATAGTTTACTATTATTTTTCATTTCCTGATAGGACGTTGTATTATAACATAATATGTAAGAACACTGTATGTGTCAACAGAATAAATTATGTATGAAAACTGATCTTTGGATTTGATAAAACGAGTGATAACTTCACAACATGTCAATCCGGCGCCTCTACCTCCGGTGTGAAATGGCTATGTCCGTTGTATCGCTCTCTCTTTATTTTCGCTGGAAGTGAAAGAGAGGGCAATAACTAGGCCTTGAGCATTCGATAGGCCGTAGATCCACTTCTGGAGCTTACTTTTACAAAATCGACAGACTTAACTAATTAGCTTAAAAATATCAAAAACATTTCGATGACAAACATTTAGTATCTACAAATTCCACTGAACTCACACTTCAAGCTCATCAATATAGCCAAGTTAAATATCTAATTAATTCACGTAATTCTCATCCATCGCCATAATTTGGTACAAAAATATACTTATTAAATATCTGGTATTGTTCACATTTCAGACACGTCCATCTCTTCAAAAACAGCACAAAAAGTATTCATCGGGGCATCTTGGTACTGATATTTGTAACTTGGGGCAATTCCATATCTTTTGGCAGCTGCATCTTGATCGGAACTTCCTCTTCCCTATGATGTCGAGGTGATTTGCCGAATAGCTCTGAAAGGTTTTCGGCTTTGGAAAGTAGCTTGATTTCGGGAGTTTCGGTATGAATTTCGGCGGAGCTCGAGTCCTAGGGGCGTCTGTTGCTGTGTGGTCTGTGAGTTCATCTTCATATCTCTCCGTCGCGTCCTCGGCTGTTTCCGTTGTTTCCGTAGAATCGAAGTTCCTCGCTCGTCGATCCGACTGACTAGTCTCTGACGGAACTGTATCTGAAGAACGATCTGTGTTTGATTCTGACAAATCTTCTGTAGTGTTGGTTTCTTCTGCGTTTGGGTCCGAAATTGTCTCAGATTGGTTGGTTTCTGATTGATCTAAGGTCTCCGTTAAGCCTGATTTATTTTCTGTCAAGTCAGATTGTTCCGATAAAACTGGTTTACTTTCCGAAGACTCTGACGGGGCCTTACTTTCTGACAATGTATCCAGTTGTTTCTGGTCTTGTTCTGATTTTGCTGGTAGGTTACTGTCAGGTTTTTCAAAGTCTATTAAGGAAACATTGCTAGGGAATGTTAAAGGCAGTTTTTCAATTCTGGACTCTCGCGCGTTGGAAGCATCTGCCGGGGTGTCTTCCACCACAGGTTGTATCTTAACGTATGTGACGTCACTATCCTTAGCTTGAGGCGCTGGCGAAGCAGCCGACAGGCACACCAGGATTATGACGATTAGCCTGGAATGAGATAAGAAACATGTTAGGTAGGTATCACTGGTCCAAGAGCGTTTTTACGACCACAGTGTAGTTGCCAAAGAAGATGTTTACGGAGGAGGCGGAGTAAATAATATATATATGACAAAATTTTAAGTATTGCGTGAAAGTCGTGAAAATGACTGATGATTTTTAGTGTAGATGTTCCAGTTTGTCTTCACCACTGGCTTTAACGGTGAAGGAAAACATCGCGAGAAAACCAGTATGCGCCAAGAATTTTTCAAGGTCATCTGCCATGCCGCTCTGGGGTAGCGTAGTACCTGCTTATATTATGGCTCCGACTTTCTCCTTGCCAGAGAAGGCCCCGAGTCCCAGCAGTGGAAACATTTAGAGAGCAGCTTATGCTAATTCTTGCGTGGATAATACTCCGCCAACACGAAGAAATAGTTTCAAACAAAAAACCAAAATATGTATATTTTGAATTACCAAGTTCCAAAATTTTTAAATCAAAACAACTTAAGATTTCTAAGCCATTATGCCATTCGGATGTTGTTTGCGCATTCGAAGTCTACGAAGGACGACAATACTCGTAACACCGACGAAACGAGACAGAGATAAACATTTTCAAATCTATGAAAACATCCGAGCTTGTGTTGAGTTCTACGATCTTTGGTTTTGATTAGGTTTGGGTCGACTCGAAACAGGTTATTATACTTATGATATGCTACAAATAATAAAAATATAAACTCTCTAGACGAGCAAAACGCTGCCAAATATGCGTATCTATTACTTACACGTTTAAAACATTTTTTTGACGTGACAACGTCTTATAAATTGGTTTGCCGGGTGACACTTCAAGAAACTGCGTTACGCTCCGCTCACGTTATGCGCTCACAACGAGAGCGAGTGAGAGGCACGCGTCCCTTCCACTCGGGCATGGTTAGCCCGCCTAAGAGCGAGAGAGACAGACATAAAAAGTGAAAGGCACGCGTCCCTTCCGTAAAATTATTTTACCACTCAAAGTCGTTGTCACGTAAAACTTTCGCCCGTATACCGACTTTACAGGCAACCAATTTTTTTTTCTAGTTTTGATTTTTTTGTTTCATTATTCCGTAATATTTTTTGTTATTTCCTTTATAAATCACTCTTCACTAGTCTAATGATGTCACACACAAATTAATTTTATATCTATACTTCTATGCTTTGTATTGTTGTATGTTTGTAGCGAATAAACTCTTTCACCATTATAAAGAACGCTATATTGTTTTGGTTTGATTTTACCAAATCTTTACCCGTGCGAAGTATGGTCGGACCGCTAGTCTTATAAATAAAATCTTGTATCACGGTGTTTGTATTTGTTTGTTCGTAGGTACGTCCCCGAAACATCTCAAACAATTTATATGACATTTTCTGTGTGTGTATTTGGTAAGTCGTAACCCATATAATTTCACCGCCGCGTCGTTTAATGACGGGACGGGAAGTATTACTAACTAAGAAGTACGGGAAGTAATATTTTGGCACTATTTCGCATGGAGCTAGCTCTACGGATTGAAGAAATAATATTTTTGTCCCCACTTGTTAAATTTATTTGATTCGAAGATGTTTTAGTTTTTGGGGACTAGACACAATTAAATTGAATTAAAAAAAAAATGAAATTATTGTAAATTGTACGTTGTACAAGTACTAACAATCGCTCTTTGTCGCCAAATTGGAAATTAAATTAGGTACCTACTTTTTTTTTGTTTTTTCTATAAATTTAATTTACGACGTTTTGGCGCTTGCTACAGCAAGCGCCAAAGTGTTGTTTGGTTGTTATAAATAAATAAAAACATGTAAAACAGTAGCACAATCATCGAAATGTATCCGAAACCAGTATTCCTAGAGAGCAGTAAGGCGAATCCGTAGAGCGCAGCTAGTGACCAATGCCTACGACCGACCAGCCGTGACCAGTTAATATATTCCATAAAAAAGAAACTTGTTCGTATTTATGTGTTCACTTCCCAATATTCGTGATATGGAAATGTAGCAATTTCGATTTATCTTCGCTAATGACTGCGCCTCCGAGGATAATGACCGCGGCATCAAAATACTATTAGCTGAAGCCGCGGCTTCGTCCAGGGTTGTTAACTAACAGGCGACGCCGATTTGCGGCTTTTTTATTTGACTGAGAAAGATTCTAGGAAGATGCTAGATTCTTCACGATATTTTCCACGGATATCGGGGGATATGCCTTCATTGCGAATATAGCTCGAAACCTAGTGCCTCCGTGATATTTTCCTTTGCCGTCAAATCCAGTGCTGACGACAAACTTGTGTACACTTCGAGAAATACTCAGAGGTTCAAACAGGATTTAAACCTATAACCAGACGATTGCTAATCGCACGTACTAACCACCAAGCCACCGAAGCTTTGGTATCTACCTACTACAAAATATTTTCGTTCCTTGAGTAGGGTAGGGTTAGGATGGTGATTGGGTCAAAAATATAGGTAGGTACCATTCCAATTAGTCCGTCAGGCAGATTATCGAAAAATAGGACACGTATTTTATGTTTAATAAAACTTTTAAAAATCGTTCAAGATTCTCCTAGCATTCACCTTTCTACTAGTCGCCACGCCTATTATCGATTTAAAAACACGTTCATATTTCTATACCAATTTGATTTTGGTCAGATTTTTGCCTGGCTTTTAGATAGTTTGCATTAAGCTGTGTGCCAATATTTGGTACCTATATTAGATACGGCAAGTCGAAGTCGAGTTCGTTAAATGCGTAGTTTTAATAATTCTGCGTATCTCACTTTCCTATAACCAGTCTTACTGGCTTCCGATACAAATTTTCCCAAATTCCATGAAATGAATTCTTTAATTCAAGGTCGCTCGTCTCAGTAATGTGTGTTAGCTTCATTACCATAGATCACCTCGGCGGGACAAACAGTCGCACGCACCCGTCTTTTAGTTGTAAATGGCGAAATTGTGAAACTAATTACTACTAAAAATTAAAAACTTTAGCTTTGGGTAGTTGAAGTGTTTTCTACTTATCTATTTTTTTGTAGTATTCAGTTCTATTATTTGACGAGCAAGGCAAGTGCCTGATGGTAGGCAATTGTCACGCAGTTACTGGAACAGTAAGAGTCCAAATCAATACCAAGCTCTATACCTACGTATTTTTGTAGTGTTAGGAATCTTTGCAGAGTTCGCCTGGGGAAGTACCACACCAGTTGCCAGTTATCCTACCGCCCGAACCGTGTTCCGGTTTGAAGGGCAAATTTCTAGAGAAATTACAGGGCTTAGAGATATAAAATCTGAGATCTCCGGGTGACGAGCGCAGTTCAATATTAGGTAATGATTTGGAGTCTTCATGTACCAATAGCTGCGTGTTACGGTGCTATTATGTGGCACGCAAGTTGCTTACCATCAGGCACATGCCGTGCAAGTCTCGTCGCTCTTTATTTACAAAAAATAAAAATAGAGCGCTCGCCACCCAGAGGTAAACATAAAGATGTTTTTTGAAATATCAACAAAAAAGTATAATCTGCGTACTTTGTTACCTGGACAACGTATTCGTAAATTTCACAAAAAATATGAAATTTAGGCGAGTTATATTAAATCGGCTTTTGTATTAAGATTAAAGACTGAAAAAGCACCCCCTGTTTACCGATACAAACAAGTAAAACGCCAGTGGCTCCGTTACTCAGTTACATTAAAATACGAGTAAGTATTTAGGTAATTGCGCAAAGCACGGCATGGGTAAACAGAGCCCTGACCCGCCATGTTGACGCTCGCTTGGGCGCGCGTTATGTAAGGATTTTCTTTTCACAACGCGATTACCGTATCTATTATATCCTTGTCCGTGGTAATTGTTGCTTAAACAGCTATTTTTAACTTCATTGAGTATTCAGTGACCGAAGTAAAAATCATTTTTCAGAAAAAATACAGGCCTAAACGATCAATCCTATTAATACCTAGACTACAGGACCGTGAATAAAATTTATGGGTCAAATGAACCACCAGGAGACCTATGTAGGATGATAGAAGGGTATAAAGTAATAAGATTCAGCACTATGCCGTCACTTATAATCTGTCCAACTGAGTGCAGTTGAAAGGGGGGTTTGCAACCCTCGATCATTTATTCTTGTCGCGTGATTTTTGTACGGCATTGCGAAATAATGGATTAGAAGAGTTATTGAAACTGTATGGAACCAATTCCTTAAATAATCAAATGACCTAATTTACTCTATAAATCGTCGGAAAATCATGAATTTTTCCGACAAACTATAATTTTTATAGTTTCAATATCTCTTTTAATCCATTATTTGGCAACGCCGTTCAAAAATCATGCGACAAGGAGAAATGATCGAGGGTTGCAACCGCCCCTCTTCAACTGCACTCAGTTGGACAGCTTACAAGTGACGGCATAGTGCTGAATCTTATTATTTTATACCCTTCTATAATCCTTGTATTGTGTGGTATTCCAATACACCAAACTATGAAGTAGTACGAAATACTCGATATTATAATTATCCATATCAGTATTCATTCATTGTATCTCATGGTGTAAATTTCAATTTCTGGCGATTGACAATGACATTGACTATCTAGATTTAATTCTTTTTTTCGACCAAATTGACTAATTTATTTAATTCTAATCTTTTAATAAGTAATCAATCTGATGACATTGTAATTTAAATACATTTTTGCATACCTCTCACGAGAAAAACTTATTGGACCTAATTGTAAAAATGACACCAAATTTATCTACATTTATTATGTTTACGCAAATAAACCTCATTTCATTTCATCCTACATAGGTCTCCTGTTGGCTCATTTGACCCATAAATTTTGTTCACGGGCCTGTGGTCTGAAATCACAAATGTTTATGTTTGGATATTTGGGTTCTCAATAACGTCGTATCGTATGAACGGATCGGGCAATTTGGAACATTGGAACACAGATTAAGATTATAGTCTGGAAGAACATGTCGGCTTCATTTCATCCCTAAAATAACGGGAACGTGAACTACGCGGGTAAAACCGCGGGGCGTTGCGAGCTCTCTTATATCTCTTGATGACGTTCGCATTGCAGTGCTAACCAGAGATTTGTACCACGTTGAAGTAGACGCGTTGGTAACTTTACTATCGAACGCATATCTTATGCGTAAATAAATCCAACTCCCACGGCATGAATATTAGAAAAAATATATTTGTGTAATTATAAAAATTCTGTACTTTTAGTTATAATAAGATAACAATTGTACAGTTGTATAATATTGCCATGCCCTTACAGGTTAAATGCTTAGCTTACTTACTTGTAATTTGTCAGCTTTGTGTCATGCAATAAATGATGGATTGATTGATTGATATGCGTATCATCTCTGGGAGGGACCCCGTATAAAAAATTGTAAACCCCAAAGTGTAACACATAATAAACTGAAAATGTTTACATAGAACTAAAAGAAATAATGTTTCATCATAATTATGTATCCCTCTATCTTCTACTTTATATTCAAAGTAAATAAAATATAACTTTTGCATGCTTTACGCGGGAAAAAACTGTTTTTTTTGTCATTTGTCATTTCTTAAATAAAAACAAATGCGAATTTTTTATAATATTTTGGTTAAGCACATCGGGGGCCCTCGTGGCTAGGAGAGCTCGCTTAATTGATACGGCAGATACGGCGGTAGCTACGCCCCTGCTAGTTTTTCAAGCTAGGATAGCAAGCTAGTGTTAGCAATTAGCAAGCTAGTACTTCTAACTTTGTGTAGACCAAAAGAAGGGTTATCAATTCGGGTGTATGTTTTTTTTGTATGTACATATACTAAGTACTCTGTGTAAAAAGTATCGGGAATATGTCAATAAAAAGACCCGTGTAAAAGAGGTCGTTCTAATTTTTTTACTGCATGTTGGTAGCACTGTACTGATTTAGCGCGCAAAGTTTGAGCGGGATCTGTCATTTAATTTGTTTTAAACTACACTTTTTGCTGGTCATAGTTTTGAGTTCTCGGCGATTTTTACAATGGAAAATATTGTTGAACAAAGAGTGTGCCTTAAATTTTGTGTTTCGAATGATATTTCATGTGGTGAACCACTAAAAATGTTGTGAAATACCTACGGCGAATCGTGTATATCGAAAACAAGGGCTTATGAATGGTATAAGGCTTTTAAAGAAGGCCGAGAAGTAGTAGTAGACTTGCCTCGTTCTGGTAGACCTTCAACCGCTACGACCAAAGGAAACATCGACAGAGTCAAGAAGCTAGTGCTCGAAAATCGACGTATGAGTCTGAGAGAGTTGGCTAGTGAGGTGAACATATCTTTTAAGTCCGTCCACAACATTCTCATTGACATTTTAGGCATGAAACGCGTCGCCTCTCGACTAGTTCCAAAAGAGCTCAATTTTGTTCAAAAAGCGCAGCGAAAGCATGTCGCTGAAGACGTGGTTTCCCGAGCTTCTACGGATCCAACCTTTATGAAACGTATAATAACTGGCGACGAGACATGGGTTTATGAGTACGACATGCAAACAAGCCAACAGTCTTCAGAATGGCGTCTCGAACACGAGCCGAAACCCAAAAAACCGCGGCAATGTCGCTCCAAAATCAAGGTGATGCTGACAGTTTTTTTTTACTACCGTGGTGTGGTTCACTCCGAATTCCTTCCAGCGGGAGAAACAGTGAATAAAGAATATTATTTAGGCGTCATGAAGCGTTTGCGTGAGAGTATCCGCCGAAAACGTCCAGATTTGTGGTTACACAACTCATGGATGCTGCACCATGATAATGCACCATCACACACAGCCATTATAGTGAAAGAGTTTAAATTCACCTGATATGGCTCCGTCTGATTTTTTTTTATTTCCCAAGTTAAAATTACTTCGAGGAAAACGTTTTGAGTCGATAGAAGCCATAAAAGAAAATTCTAAGAAAGAATGAGCTAAAGGCCATACCGCAAATAGCCTATGAAAAATGTATGGAAGACTGGAGATGTTGTATTGCAAGCGATGGGTCCTACTTTGAAGGCGATAAAATAAATTTAGATTAATAATTTGTATTTTTTGTTTGTGTATTTCAAATTCCCGATATTTAGTACACAGAATGTATTACGTGATAGCGCCGCCAATTATGATTCGATTTTGATTGTTCTTTTTTTGTTTCGTAGATCGTAGTTCAGATCGTAGGTGGTCCCATATACATTTTATCGAAATCGGTCAAGCTATTTTGGAAATATGAATAAAAACAGCTAAAATTTACCTCGATGATGGCTTACTTTTGAATATGGTGAAATGCCTGAATTCAATTTTTAATTTAAGTTGGTTGTTGTTTTTTTAAAGACTATAAGATGGAGAAATCAAACATTACTGTGTTCCAGTTTTAAGGGTAATGTTTCCAGTGAAATTACAGGGTATAGAGATGAAACATCTTTTATCTCTGGGTGAGGAGCGCAGTGCTCCTCACAGCACCACAGCACAGCACCAGGAAATGATTTGGACTCTTCATGTTCCAATAGCTATGTGTCACTGTGTTGTTATGTAGCAGAGATGTAGCTTAACATCAGGCACGTGTCCTGCTCGTCTCCTCATTCTAATACTTCCAACCTCTAAAAAAAAAAGTTGTAAGCTTTCACTTTTATCGGCGATCCCTAGGACTGCCAATTTTTTTTTGGTACGGTACCTACTTGGCCTCAGGCCTTAGATGGCTTTTTTTAACTATAATAGGTTCGCACTTGGCCATCATATCGTCTGATGTTAAGCGATGATGCGATCTACGATGGGGCAAGCTTTTTTTTTTTTTTTTTTAACTATAATAGGTTTGCACTTGACCACCATCTCGCCTGATGTTAAGCGATGATGAGATCTACGATGGAGCGTGCTTACCTAGAAGAAACCGATTCACTCTCGATTTGAAGACACCAAGATTGTAACCATCAGGGAATGCCCACTTAGGCAACGCATTCCACAACCTAGACGTTCTTATCACAAACGTGGAGTCAAACCTCTTCGTTCGCGTTTTTGGAACATCAACCATGAAACGATGTCGCCCTTTGTGGAACGAGAAGTCCGATAGAAGAAAGGGCAAGGTGGTATTAGATCATGCAGATCAGTTGCACACTCTCCGAAGTGTATCCGATAAAAAACCGATAAGCTAGCGATTTTGCGGCGATGATCAAGACTTTGAAGTCTTTTACGCACAAGAGTGTCATTGCCTATGAGTCTTTTGGCACGTCTCTCAATAGATTCCAAAGTCCCCAGCTGATACTTAGCCGATCCATCCCAAAGGTGCGAACAGTACTCCATACAGTAGCGAATCTGTGCTTTGTATAACGTGAGCAACTGTTCAGAATTGAAGTATCTTCGCACCTTTGAGAGGACACCCAGTTTTTTGGCGGCTAATTCCGCCTTAGACTCAATATATGTGCCAAAGTTGAGCGTCGATGACAAAGAAACGCCCAAAAGCTCGAGATGGTCAGTAACCGGCACGGACACGCCTCGAAAAGTAGGAGCCTGTTGGAACGGACTCCTTTTAGCGGAGAACAAACACGCCTGTGTCTTCCCTTCGTTAAACCTGGCTAAATTGGCATCGCCCCATTTCGAGACTGCCTCAAGAGCCAAGTTCAAACGCTCGATCATATTCTCTCTCAGTAGCTGAGTTTGTTGCCCACTGGCTCTTGCGCTGGATATATAACTCTCTACGACGGTGCTATCATCTGCGTACCCAAAAATACCGGGCTTCAACAGATCGTTGATATGTAGCAGGAAGAGCGTCGCAGAGAGTACCGACCCCTTGAGGGACTCCGGCATTGATTGCCATTTGATCCGACGAGCAGCCATCAATGACAACTCGTATGGATCGATCCTCAAGAAGTCCGATATCCAAGCAATAAACCCAGGAAACAAACCATAGCCAGAAAGCTTGCTTATAAGGCCATCATGCCAAACCCTGTCGAAAGCCTTCGAGATATCCAGGAGACTGCAAGTGCTTCCCCGTGTTTCTCGATAGCTTCACTCCAGATGTGGGTGACATACGCTAGAATATCCCCGGTGGACCGGTTCCGGCGAAACCCGTATTGCCGGTCACTGAGGAGGTCGTTCGATTCTAGGTATGTCAGGAGCCTGTGGTTTAAGACACGTTCCATAGTCTTGCAGAGTATGGACGTGACTGAAATGGGCCTGTAGTTGACAGGGTCAGCACGACTACCTTTTTTGGGCACAGGTTGCACGTTTGCAAGCTTCCGACTTCGGCACTTGCCCAGTTTGGAGAGAAAGTCTAAACAGGCGCGTTAGTACTGGAGACAACTCGGGTGCACAAACCCTCAGTACTATGGCAGGAATTCCATCCGGGCCACTGGCTTTATTCACATCCAGATTGCGTAGCACTTTAGTAACCTCCTTTTGGCGAATATGTATTTCAGACATTACAGTCGGACTGCCAGGTGGAGTAGGAGGTATCGCACAACCAGCATCTAGACGTGAAGATTCCGCAAACTGAGATGCAAACAAGTTTGCCTTCTCCGTTGCGGTGTGAGCCAACGTCCCATCAGGTTTCAGCATTGAGGTAGTGAGGGCGACAGAAGTTCGATTCGACCGATTTAGCTAGGGACCAAAACGCTTTGCTACCCGCAGGGTATGAAGCTAGTTTGTTCCCTATTCGACTAATATGGTCGAAACGAGCCCTCTGTAAAACCTTTTTGCATGCCTTAGCAGCCTTGTTAAACGCTTTCTTCTTCTGGTGTGTGTCCTTTGCCTTACGTTGTCGAGCATCAACCCAAGCTAGGTAAGCCCCATGCTTAAATGCCTCAGCATTTTTACACTGCGGGCCAAACCAAGGGCGAGCTTTGCTGGATACTGGGACGTCAGAGTACGGTATAAAGTATTCCATAGCCGTTTGTATCACTTCAGTCACAGCATCCGCGCAAGTTGAAGGATCACCAGAAGAGAAGCACAATGACTGCCATGGGTAAGACGCAAAAAAAGAACGCATCTCATCCCAATCTGCTAACTTGTATCGCCACAACCGCCGGTTGCCTCTAGGGCTGGGATCGGGCGGATGGTACATTGATACTGACTTCACCAGACAGTGGTCGGAGCTGCCCAACGGCGAAGATACCGCCACGGAATATCGGTCTGGGTCAGTTGTTAGCAGAAGGTCTAAACAATAAGGAGTATGCGACTCAACGTCAGGTACCCGTGTGGCCCCTTGGACCAGCTGGGTCAGGTCTAACGATAAAGCTAGCTTTCTCGTTTCCAGCCCAGCGTGGTCAGTGTCCCGGTATGGGAACAGCCAATCCTTGTGATGGCCGTTAAAATCCCCAGCAACACTAGTTGGGCTGTTGGGTACTTTTGCAGAGCCGCATCTGCCGCCTCACATAAATATTCCATGAGCCTAGTTGTCTCCAGATCCCCACTGTGCGACCGATAGACACAGGCATAGACAATTTTGTCTATGCCTGTGTCTATCAGCGCCCAAACAACAGAGAATCTGGTGTCCTCAAGATTACGGAGACGCCGACAGCAGATATCGTCACGGGCGTACAGGCACACTCCAGCACGTGGCTTAAAGTTGTGCTCCAACGTGTACCCAGGATATGTTAGGTACGCCACGTCTGACGGACGTCCTATCTGCGTCTCCGTAAGAAATAACAGTGATGGCTGCTCAGTCTCCAGGTGGTGGTGGACTGCTGTGATATTTGAGTGCAGACCTCGGATGTTCTCGAGGTGCACTTTGAGGATCAAGGAGTGCAGCCGCGTATTAACTGAGCTTCTGTTTTTTACTTTCTTCATATTTGAGGGTGAATTACGGTGGGAAAACGGAAGTAGAACGAGGCTACACACTGCCGACTAACGGCCACAACACACAACACGAATACATCTATGGGAAACTAGTCTGGAGACTGCGGGGACGCCCGAGCCCCCCCGGGGATGTCTATCCCAGCTTACCCAGAAGAAACCGATTCACTCTCGATTTGATGACGCCAAGATTGTAACCATCGGGGAAACCCACTCAGGGAACGCATTCCACAGTTGACGTTGTTATCAAAAAACGTGGAGTCAAATCTCTTCGCTTGCGTTTTTGGAACATCAACCATGAAACGATGTCGCCCTTTTGTGGAACGAGAAGTCCGATAGAAGAAAGGGCAAGGTGGTATTAGATCATGCAGATCAGTTGTACACTCTCCGAAGTGTATCCGATAAAAAACCGATAAGCTAGTGATTTTGCGGCGATGATCAAGACTTTGAAGTCTTTTATGCACAAGAGTGTCATTGTCTATGGCTGCTACTGCCTTGATTCCGAGCTTTGTTGCATTGGTAGAGTAGGTACTAAATTAGTCATTGTAGGCTAATTAGCTACAGTCATTTATGTAGTTTTTGTTCAAACCGACATGCATGCTTGATAAAGATAATCGAGTTATTTGCAGTTGGTAAATGCGTGTTTTTGTAATATTTACAGATTTTGTGGTTAGGCTTCCGGACACAGACAATAACTACTTCGCAAACAGGGGTACGCAAAATGGATGCGATTAGTCTAAAATTTGTGTCGGTTCTGCACATATCATTCACAGCGAAGGGTGGGATGAGCTGGCTAAACAGAGCCGTTAATGGTACATCTATCTTCTGTTTATCATCTCATCTTTGCCTTATTGTAAATTATACGTTACGAGTAAAAAAATGCGAGAACCAAATTTGAAGAAAATAAAATTCCATCCATTACGATTTTTTTGATAAACTTGATAGTATAATACTGCAAATATTGATCCTAGCGTAAAAATTATAATAAACAAAAACTTTGGATACAACCATTTTTGCTCTAAAGTTGAAAATTAACGAGTTATTTCCGAAACACGAAAAAAATTAACTTCAAAACAAGATGGCGGTGAATCCTTTACCGGGATTAGTTAGAAAATCGAGATTTATAATTCCAACCAACCATCCCAACGCTTAAAAAAATCGCTCCCGATTTTTTCTATTTAAATGTTCACCCGACTGGACTACTACCATTATAATTTTTTTCGCAATCGGTATGTCGGTTTTCGAAAGATGATCAAAAAACTAAAATTTACATTAATTTATCTGGAGGGCTGTGTGTTGTGATCATTCTTATGAAAATTGAACGAATGTGTGAATTTAATCTGATGTTTTTGATTTTGAAGTTGGTTTTTGTTTGGTTCGGAGAAAATAAATTTAATTAATATCATGGTATCCAAAGTGCACAATAACTGCTTTATGAATGGAACAACTGCTTTACTATATTACCGATTTATGAAATAATTGCATAGTAATTTTATTTCCGTACTCATATTATTAATGTGGAAGTAACTTTATTACGCTTTCACGCCTAAACTAATGAACCGATTTAAATGAATGCTATAGAGACAGTCTAGATCCTGAAAACATACATAGGGGTTTTAATTGGTTTGTAAGAGGTTGAAATACCTATCGATAGTTTGAATGGATACCGTAATTTTGAAGTTTTTAACTTATTTATTTAGTATTTGATTAGGTGTAAAAACATTACCCTGAATCGTATTTGGCCAAAATAAATTATCGTGATAATTGGTACTGGGTTACACCGTGGATCGCGGGCGAAACTATAGTACATATTATTAGGTAGGTAATTAATTAATAGGTACTAGAAGTGCCTCACAATTTCATCCGTGCCACCGATATTCAGGCTTGTTTATTTTGGCTACTTTCACAGTATTATGTCCTACGGGATCTTATTATGGGGTTCGGCTGCGGACAGAAACTCTGTTTTCGTATTGCAAAAAAGAGCAATCCGTGGTCTATATAATTTATCACCTAGAGAATCAGTACGGGAGATGTTCAAAACTATTAACATATTAACAGTCCCTTCATTGTATATTTATGAATGTATAATGTATGTAAGAAAAAATCGAAGTCGTCTGCAGAAATTAACTGATCTGAATCCAAAAGCGCACCATAAACACAAAATTGTATTTCCTAAGTGCAGACTTCAGAAAACAAATAACTCTTTCAAATGTAATGGTATTCGCTTCTATAATGCAATCCCTGTACAAGTGGAAGGCCTCAATGAAACCAAGTTTAAAAATGAAATAAAAAGCTACCTATTGAGCAAGGCATATTATAATATAGACGACTTTGTTAAAGATAGTAACGTATGGAAGAGAAATGTGTCGAAATTAGAATCTTGTAATAAGGTAAAATAATAGATTTTTAAGACTTTTGATGTTACATTGTTTGTACTAATGTAGTATCTGTATACTGTGTGTATTGATTATTTGTTATATTGTCTTCGACAAAGCCTTTTTACAGCTGCATGTAATTGACTAGGCCCCTTTACAGCTGCTTTATTCTTTTGACGTTGTTATTTTATCATATTATGTACACAGATTCTTTGCCTTTTTGTAAATGACGTTACCAAGTGTTCTTATGAATTTATGGTATGAATAAATGAATTGAATTGAATTGAATTGATACCCTTATTTTTCTGAGATAAAATAGCCAAAAAATATTCGAGACTACTATCTATATGTGTACCACAATTCATCCACATTACTTCAATAGTTTTTGGGCGAATGAGTAACAACCATACCTACATTCTCACGAAATTTCTCGTTTATATAATATTAGTAAGGATATCAATCAATCAATCATTTATTGTATAACACAAAACCTGACAAAGTGAGCTGAGCATTTACCCTGTTAGGACATGACAATATAAGTTGAACAATTATAATTTTAACATAATTAATACAGAATTTATATGATAGGTAATTATTATGTTGTCATTGTGAGATGTTGGATATAAACAATCAAATAAATTATTGAAGTGACTGATACATGGAGTCATTGTCTTCTTGTCTTCATAACGCGCGTGCAATCCTTCCTACATGAGTCACAATTTCTGAGAGAACCGAGCGGTCCACTTCTCAGGATTCAGCAGACTTGTTACACGCAGTTAAATACAATAAAAGGGTTTGATTCTCAGGATTGGACGGTGTCTTGTGGACCACGCTGGTCAGGCAATAATTTGCAATTACTTTGAACACACCCTTGGTTACGTTACTGGGTAAATACACATAGTATACACAGAGTACGTACATAATCAAATGTAAAGGAATTTTACTTATCACAATGCACGGCTGTCGTCACCAGTTAATCGTAACTAATGCAGTTCTCCGGTGCTATTTCTTGTCGCTTTTTTTTTGTTATGTTACTAATTAGTCATGAGTATGAGTATTCGGGGTTGTAGGTTTTTTTAAACTAGTGGTTGTATTTAAGTGATATGTTCCTAATTAATATAAGTTGTATTTTCCTATGTATTAGACTCACTTTTATTTATTGTATTTTGGATGATTGTGTTTATTATGTATTAATTTGTTTTATATTGTATCTAGTATTTAATTAGTAGTATTAGGAAAAGTGTCACCTCGCTTCGCCTAACCATGTTTGTAGGCGAATTTCCTTTAAGCGGTTGCCTGGAAGAGATTGCTCTAAGCAATAATGCCGCCATTTGTGGTGCTAGTTCATAAGTGTTCTACTGTAATATTTCTGTTTTTGTGTCACAATAAAGAGTTATCTATCTATCTATTTAATTTCATTCATTTCATTTCATATCTATCTAATCACTTCGTTATACTTTACAGTCTATACTCGTATATATAAATTCATTTGAAGTGTCTCATTGTAATTCCACTTTGACAGCTTTTCATTTTATCCATCATACCAATATTATGAATGTCGAAGTTTGGGTGTCTGTTCTTAAATGTTTTATGGGTAAATAACCAGGCGATGCAGTCAGCGTTAAATTGTTCTTACTTGTAAAAAAATGCGTGATTCCCAAATTACCTGACCTAAGCTATCGAAATAAAAGTGGTCAAGTGCGAGTCGGACTCGCCCATGAAGGCTTCCGTAGCAGCAAGTAACATAATATAAACGTTCTTGTAGTTCGTTGTTACTTTAATCTGTGTTTTAACAATAGTCAATTTATGGCGTATTAAAATAAAACTACTTACTAGATCTCATTCAAACCAATTTTCATTGATAGTTTACATAGTAATGTACATCATACACTTTTTTTTATTTTTGTCGTTCTCTTGTTTTAGAAGTTACAGGTGTGGGGGGGGGGGGGTACACACTTTTTTACCACTTTGGAAGATTTTACCCTCGCGCAAACTATTCAGTTTAGAAAAAAATTATGTTTGAAACCTCAAAATCATCTCAAAATCAAAAATAGGCTATGTATTATTCTAGTCCATTATCTACCCATGTATCAAATTTCATCTAAATTCCTTCAGCAGTTTTTGCGTGAAAGAGTAACAAACATAAATCCAAACGTTCTAACAAACTTTCGCGCTTGTAATTATTAGTTGTATATGTTTTTAACCGACTTCAAACAAGGAGGAGGTTCACAATTCTACTGTATGTTTTTGTATATGCGATAACTCCGCTAATTGGCAATCCTTTTGAGGATTTTCTTTTTGTTTGCTAGGTCATAGGTACTTCAGAGGTGGTGTACTTTTGAAATATTGTCAAAAATCTAAAATTAGCTTACCTAGATGATATTTGTATATTCGTTTACTGCGAAACCTCGCTCTCTCATAGGAACAGCGTGTTAAGTGGATTTCACAACTTTTATGAAATATGGTCGAATATCTGAGTTTAATTTTAAATTGAAGTCGGTGTTTGAATTTTCGGAGAAACTTTATGTAATTATAAATATATTTAAAATTGAATTTTAGCATTCTGGCTTTTCAAAGACATTTTTACTTAGCTCAAACAAATTAATGGCTAAATACTCAAAGGCGTTAATATTTAAAATTGAATTTTAGCATTCTGGCTTTTCAAAGACATTTTTTATACTTAGCTCAAACAAATTAATGGCTAAATACTCAAAGGCGTTACGTTACTCGATTTTTAAAAATAAATTTCCAGGTTAAATTTTTTGATAATTACTGTTTTTAACCCCCGACCAAAAAAAGGGGTGTTATAAGTTTGACGTCAATGTCTGTCTGTCTATCTATCTGTCTGTCTGTCTGTCTGTCTGTCTGTCTGTCTGTCTGTCTGTCTGTCTGTCTGTCTGTCTGTCTGTCTGTCTGTCTGTCTGTCTGTCTGTCTGTGTGTGTGTGTCTGTCTGTGGCACCGTAGAGCTCAAACGGATGGGCCGATTTCAATGCGGTTTTTTTTATTTGAAAGTTAATATCCGTGCGGGTGTTCTTAGCTATGTTTGGTTAATATCGATTCAAAATGGCCGCCTCCACAAAATGGCGGACAAAATATTTCTGCACAACCTACCTCAATATGGGTATTAAATGAAAGGGCTTGACTAGTAGTGTACTATACGCTGTAATAAATTTCAAATCCAAGATGGCCGCTACCACAAAATGGCGAATTATATAATATTTTTCACTACTACCTCAATATGGGTATCAAACGAAAGGGCTTGATTAGTAGAATACTTTACACTATGACAAATTTCAAATCCAAGATGGCCGCTACCACAAAAAGGCGAATTACATTTCTTTTTTCACAATTCCCTTAACATGGGTTTCAAATGAAAGGGCTTGACTAGTAGAATGTTGTATAGATAACAAAGCTAAGGTAGTCGGGGGTTAGTCAAAATTTTTAATTTTGTTCTTGTTGAACTCGAGATACGACAAAATACGAGTATACTTTTTATATACTATCGTAAAGGCTTTAACGACCATAAGTTACAATAGCCGCAGTTTTACACAATAGTATAATTGATATAATTACGACACATATTTTTTTTATGATACGCATTATGCTTTGTCGCGCATTGTGGAGACACGTAGATCTGGAGATATGGACGCAGACGCAGACACCATGTTGAAAACAGAAGTTGCTGCAATACATTTGTAGTTGGTGACTGAATTACGGTAAATAGACGTAGAGTCAAAGAAATGCCGGGGTCACTGAATGGCTGGAACTGCGATTTTAAATCCCAAGATCGTAGGGTCAAATCCCGCCTCCATCTCTGAGTATTTTTCCAATAGATGCACAAGTTTTTCATTACAAGTTTGGCTGTAAAATCATCGGGAGGAAACTGGTATGTTCTAGGAACATTTCGAGGTTGTACGTCGTTCGTCAACTTAATCAGATCAGGCGCGGTCCCAGCTTCGATTTTGGAGGAGGTCACCAGTACACAGCTTTAGATTTGGGGGGTCACCAGTAGAAATAATACAAATAATACTTTAAAATAAAAAAATACTTTACTAGTAGCGCCACACGATTTTACCCGCGTAGTTCCCGTTCAAAAAAAGTATTTTGGCTCTACAACTATACATACCGGATACAAGCCAGATACTCCTCGCAAAGGACCGGACCATCTTCGGAGATCTTAATATCCCTACCAGCGACACCCCAAGCCGATGTCCTACCATCTGAGGTGGCCGTGATTACAGTAATTTTAGTAAAAATACATACAGCAGAATTCCTTAGTCAAAAGCCGAGCTCCTTCTTTTTAGAAGTCGTTTAAAAAGTTCTTGTTTCAAGACGAATGCTCATTACGATCATTAGGATGGCAATGACAGGTAACCAGAAGCATAACATGAAATCTCTGCAGTCCTTAGATGTTTAATTACCAGTAGGTATGTATATCTAATCGTGAGTAATTGGGTTCCCGTGCCTAGCATTGTTCGACTGTTTGAGACAATACTGAGTTTACGAGTTTTTTGTACATTGTTACCGGCAGCTTACCTACACTGAATGACGGTGGGATTAATGTGGGTTACACACGAATTGTTCGACTAATACTAATTATACTCGTAATATGTCATTAAAAAACTTCCGGTGTTTGGGTGAATAGTGCCTAGGTGTAGGGGAACAGGTTTGTCGAGACAGGTTTTGAGTTTTCTGTAGTTTTTATAGTTTCTCTATTAATGGTGATTTTTAAACGATCACTGTTTTATTTTAAAACATAAAAGAGGCACAGGCACAGGCACATATTTTTACAACATTTCAATAATTTTCAGCCTGAACGGAAGCTAAGTACGTAACTTGTTTAAATTTAAAAATAATATTAATCGAATATCTAGTTAATATAGATTTTATTACTAGAATTTTTGGTGTCGATACGCAGTAAAAGCATTAAATTTATTGCGAGCTGCTGAACGTTCCATTAGAAAAATAACGCTTTTTAGTGCCAACTCCAAAAATCGAACGAAATTTCACCCATTCCTCTTTTTCGTGTAAAATTACTAGAATTCTATTCGTATAATATTGTGAACACAGTTTACTTATTTTATTTAAATAATTTTTTCCCACAATTTTTTAAATCTTATTGGTTGGTAGTACTTGTATTTAAAATTATTTACAAAATAGTTTAATGGTGTAACACACCATTTTTTTTTAAATATGCACTTATCAATTTTATTCATTATATTTTACGGACGTTTGTTATAAAATATTAACTCTTCGTGTTGTTTTTTTTTACTATGGAACAGATAATCATGTTTCCAACTCATTTACCCATATAATCACATTTATCTTTTGAAATTTTAATACTTCATAAGTTTCCAAAAAAAGTTACAAAAAACTTTTCAAGTAAACATTTTTTATTTAATTTCACCAATCGATCCGACCTTGTGAATAGCACATCCATTCAGCCGTGAACTTGAACTTGCTGTTAAAAAAGTTAAAAAATGCGCACTAACCGGTACATGGCTGAAGATGTCTCCTCTCGCACGATTCTCCCGACACAACCGCCAGGGATGCACACCGTCCACTTATAAACAACCTATTTATACAAAACGACACAAAAACTATCCGACACAACATACGCTGAGATAACGGTAATTTAATCTAATGCGATGCTGAGAATTTTTCAACTTATTCAATGAATTAATCAAATTCCAAGTGGTTATAATAAAAAACAACGCAAGAAAAAACCTTGGACAAATTGTCAAAATTTTATATCTGGCACTGGCCAGTGTCTGGGTGTGTATATTTTCGCGCCAAACAGTATAGCACTGAAAGCGGCACGCGCCGCAGCCTAGCTAAGATGGTGGGGTTGGGGCGTGAGGTTTCCATTGTCAGTGTGTAGTGTACCTATTATACAAGTTTTCGGTGAACTTGAAAACGTTTTCCCATCAGCTATGTGTAATAAGTGAAAAACGGCAGGAAATCTGGTAGATATAATACTGTTACTGCATCGTGGTAAGTAATGTGTGTGATCTACGAGAACAATACAGAATAGGAATATGGAAATCCTAATTCGCCTAATGAGAACTTAAAATAAAACATAAAAGATAATATTTGTACCTAATTAGAGAAATATTGGGTTTTGAGTAATACGAATATAACAGAATATCCAGATTTTATATTTTCGTTTGACCGCAAATTCGCTAATTTTAGTACCTAGGTAATTATGCAGCCTACGATGTACGTAGCAGTAACTTGCTGCAATGATTACTGTAGGTATAGCATAAAATAAGCAGTCCATTTTTTGTAATAAAGTCCACAATTCATCACGCTGGCCCAGTGATTTGACGAAAAACCCGTGTTCTCGAAAGACGTCTTTCCGGAGACGTGCCTGTTTCCTCACTATTAGAACACAGGCCCGTGAACAAAATGTATGGGTCATATGATACAGCAGGAGACCTATGTAGGATGATAGAAGGGTATTAAATAATAATATTCAGTACTATACTATATAAAAATTATAATTAAAAAATTAAAATTTTCAATTTTTATAGTTTCAATACCTGTTCTAATCCATTATTCCTCAATGCCGTACAAAAATCATGCGACACGAAGAAAAAGCGAGGGTCGCAACCACCCCTCTTCAATTTGCTTTCAATTGGGCAGCTTTCAAATGCCGGCATAGTGCTGAATCCTATTATTTTATACCCTTTTATCATCCTACATAGGTATCTTGCTGTAAATTTTATATGACCCATAAATTTTGTTCACGGACCTGTATGTAGTCTATATGTTTTCTTTCACCATTAAAGCCAGTGATTATAAATAACAAACTTATCTAAAAAATAAATCGTATATCCTCAAACCAACACAGCTTCGAGTTAGCACTAAATCAATTACGGTCGTAGGAAGCACGCAAGTCGCTAGTGGCAGTGCTGGTGGTATTACCACGCTGAAGTTGAAGCTGTACCAAATAAGTTATGATAAAAACTTTAAAATCTATATATTTATAAATAAATCAATGCCACTTTTCGTTGTAATCCTTCTAAACGGCTCGATCGATTTGAATGAATTTTTTTGTAAACGCTTGGGTAGGGCCTTGGAAGGTTTAGATTCACAAATCAGCCCAGCAGATGGCACTGCAGTTGATATTTTGGTTACTATCCGAGCGAATCCGGGACGAGCCGCTAGTTAAGTATGAAATTACGACCACTTTTAACAATCACTGTACTTCACTTTTAACAAATCTCTTCCAAGTAACGGTGGTATGGACAATCAGTCCTAATAATATTATAAACTAGCTGTGTCCCGCAGTTTTACCCGCGCAGCTCCTTTTTCCGTTATTTTCCCGTTATAAAAAGTAGTCTACGTGTTATTCTAATATCCATTTAATCTATGTTCCAAGTTTCAACCCGATCCGTCCAGCTATTCCGACGCAACAAACATCCAAACATTGACATCCTACTAATGTACTATTATCATAAAAGTTGGATCGTCTGAATTTCAGACGTTCCGGCGTGATTGAGCAACAAACTTTTGCAGTTTCGAGTTAGATTATAATCGGGAAAACACATCGAGGATATTTTTTAACTCCAAAAAATAACGGGTACGGGAGATACTTGAGTAAAACTGCTGGGCACTGCTAGAGAATCATAACATAGTTTATAAACGTAAATTATTATTATTATTGTTATTATAGGTTGACGAGGAGCTCTGCAGCATTTCATATATCTGGTATTCGTAAATTGGATCAATTATTATCGAAGTTATGAGATACAAATGCTGCAAATGGTCTTAACATTGTAGTAGGTACAAAAGAATGTCTCTGTTATGACATCGTTCCGACATTTTCTGTAATCTCACGCACTTGTATTTCCTGGCTGTTTATAGCGATGCATTTTTACTTATTCAATAATATACCTACCTAGCTGTTAATGTTTAAACTTTATCATAATTATGTACCTAAGTAAGTACCTACTCGTTTAGTTCAAGCGATTTTGTTTGTGTATTACACAGCGTTAGCTCCGGTCTTAGTTAGTTAGTTAGTTAAACGGGGTCTTTTCCGCACTTAGCTCCGGTCTTAGTGAAATGCTAAATTTTGTAAGGTTTCAAATTCTCCTTCGAAACTATGTTTTCAAAATAAATATTGTGAAGTGTAGCTTTACTTGCATTCTTGTCTTCAGTTCCTACTCATTATGTAATAGCAAAAATTAATTCGATGTTGTGGTACCTAATGTGTATGGAGCTAATAATGATTTTTTTATTTGAGGTTGGCTTGTCCAAATACCGATTTCCACACATTTTTGTCTTCGCAAAAGCAATGGGAGCAACCGAGCTACTAACTGGCACAAAACTTTCTTCGCGAAATGTGCCCTAGTATCGCGGATCGAGCTCGTATCTTTGCTGTTTCTGTATGGAAATTGTATCGTTATCACTAACTTTTCCAGCTTTCAATACTGGTAGGTAGACAGAGTGACATGGAGGAATGTTGTCGATGAAGCCAAGACTCACAAAGAGTTGTAGCCCCAAAAGACAAATAAAAAAACAAGTAACCTAGTAAGTAGGAAAGTGTCGTTCTTGGCACTTGCGGTTTTTTCACGATGTTTAGCTTCATCGCTAAAACTAAATTATACATCTGTGCTTGGAATTATAGCACACGCGGAACCACGGCTATTATGGGTATTAAAATAAATATAGAAATACTACTAAGTTTAATATTGATATCTAAGAGGCCACTACCGGTGTGAACGTGCCCAAAATGCTGGCTCCATTGCCACATTGCTGACCAAAAAAGGGGCCAGCATTCAGATCATATGTTTGTAGGTACATATTTCAAAACGAATATTTTTATCGTCTAGTACCGAGTAATTACGAAAGTTCAAGTGTTTCTGCATGTTAATACGAGTGATTACTGCTCAAGTTATGTATGTAAGACATTTTTTTTCTATTACGCATGTATTAGATAAGTGGTTTGCTATGTAATTAACGACTGGGTAAATACAGAATTCCAAGTTTCTACTGGGCCTGTATTCATTGTTCACCAATAACCAAAACACACATGTTTATTGCTGTATGAGTAACTTGGTCAAAGAGTCCCTGCGATTTTGTCTTACCATAGGTTGTTATACTCATTTAAATATACAGTAGTAATATGCAAAAAAAACATTATAGTGTTCCGGTTTGAAAGACAATTTTCAAGCACAGTACTTACAGCGCTAGACAGATTTGGGCTCTTGAAATTCAAAAACCTTCATGGCAAAGTACTGTCACGGAAATGCGTGTTGCTTACCATAAACCATGTCGTCCTCGTCCTGTCACATCAAAAATAATTTAAATAATATTTATTGCTAGTAAGCAATAAACATTAAACTTATGCAGTAGCATAATCAACCCACTTTACAATGCTGGGACTTGAAGTCTTCTATAACGAGGAGAATGACAAGGCCATAATTCAAAATCTCCTTTATTAACAAAACTAAAATACAATGAGCACTACTCTACACTAACTAACGTAAATAAAGTCGGTTTATATGATGTTTGTATAGGTTATTGTCAATAGTGAATCACAACCCTGATCACGCTACTCTGACCTACTACTACTACTCGCTTTTCGTGATAAGGCCGCCAATTGTTACAAAATTTTCTTTTTTAGGGTGTTGTTTCTTAAGATTTTGTTCTTGTTTTATTTAGTACCTACAATAAAGAGTTTATCTATCTATCTACTATGGGGGCACAGTGGCTTGTTAATTTGAGAAGTCATACATTTTATATCGAAGTTTTGTGTATTTTCAGAGAAAATAAATTATCAAAGTAATGTTTTATGTCTCGGCTTTACGTATATACCTACCTACTAAAATTTTAACAACTTCCATTCAAATTACACAGATGGTTAACAAATCACATTTTTTATGATTTCAAACATTTCTTTGATTCTAAGAAAACAGCAATTATGGAGTAGGCAATAATGAATGCATACGCGTTGCATATCACCTATCACTTCGTTTTTAGGGTTCCGTAGTTAAATGGCAAAATACGGGACCCTTATAGATTTGTCATGTCTGTCTGTCTGTCCGTCCGTATGTCACAACCCCTTTTCTCCGAAACTATAAGAGCTTAAAAGCTTACTAAACTTGGTAAGTAGATGTAATCTGTGAACCGCATCAAGATTTTGATACAAAAAATAGAAAAAAACAAAAAAATTTAGGGGTGTCCCATACTTAGAACTTAAACTCAAAAAATGTTTTTTGATCAAACCAATCCGTGTAATCAAACCAATCTATGGATAGGTCATATTGAGGTCATATTGAGGTTTCTAACATATTTTTTTCTAAACTGAATAGTTTGCGCGAGGGACTCTTCCAAAGTGGTAAAAAGTGTGCTGTAACTTCTAAAATAAGAGAATGACAAAAATAAAAAAAGTGTATAGGTACATCATACACTTAATAACATTACCATGTAAACGATCAACGAAAATTGGTTTGAATGAGATCTAGTAAGTAGTTTTATTTAAATACGTCATAAATTGACTATTGTTAAAACACTAATTAAAGTAACAACGAACTACAAGAACTTTTATATTATGGTACTTGCTGCTACGGAAACCTTCATGGGCGAGTCCGACTCGCACTTGACCACTTTTATTGTTTTCTACTGTAGTAGCTTTATTTTACTTAAGATATAACTATTTATTGAACAGACTTCAGACTTCAATTTCCGTTCCAAATCTAGACATAAAACTTATTATTGTTTTGTACTTGTTAGTTTTATAATTCGTAAAACAATTTAAATTCAGGATGCCTTCTAGGCTGAAACTGTGCAGCTCTACACCATATGATATTAAGATCCTAATTATTACCACATAAAAATAGCTAGGTATACCTTTTTTTGATGTGGTCATGATCATCGTGAATGTAGGGCAATAACAGAAACAGTTGTAGAAGTCCGCTAGTTGGAAGCCCGCCAGTAACGAATGGAGGCTCCACGCCAGGACTCATGACACTACGTAGCTACCCGGGTGCCAGAATTATAACCGTACTACGATTTTATATGTAGGTACTTAGTACTTACTATGAATACCAGGCGCGGTCCGAAAGGGGGGTTCACAGGGGACATGAGTAATGTTATTGGCACAGGATTAATATTATTATTACCCAACATCCCATTGCTTTTTTACTTATTATTATTGGAATATTATGAACTACACTATAAACTTAATTAACTACTTACAATAAGCACATCAAGCTCATGTGAATTATCCAAATAGGTACCGATGAATGTCTGAAGATATACTTGTTATTTTTGGTATAATTTCATTTTTGAAGTGAAAACATTTTTAGGCGCTCCACACAAATTTTTCGTGGTATGTGAATTGAACTCAAGCGTCACATTTGTAAGTGAAAGATTCGTTCGAGTTACCTCGGCCCTTCTACCGCCCAACTAAATCGGCTATGGCTTTGCTATTGCTGTCTCTATCATTTCATGCGAAAAGAAAAGAGAGAGCAATACTGGCCGCTAGTCGCCTTTACTACCGATCTGACTATTCGGGTTAGCGCCGAGGGCGCAGGACCCAAAAAAGAACCTAACCTATATAAAACCTACTGATATGCTAGCACTGTAGCATGGGATGATACCTGACCGACTGCCTGCGTACCGGTATAGCCTATACGCCTATACCAGTCAGGGATCATGTAGGTAGGTACAATATTTTTTTTATCCTGTGGTTCCTGAGATTAAAGCGTTCAAACAAAACACTTCTTGTGCTGTGTGTGAGTTGTCACCAATACACCGTAAAACATACAGTAAAATATCTTCATACAAACGTGCCGCTCTCGGTTTGAATGTGTGCGTGCGCGCCGCGCGCCGTGTCGGCACGCGATTTCACGCACACGCTAGCATAATATATGGCGGAATAAGGTGGCGGCAGTACGGGCTGTACGGGCTGTGCAGCACGACTGCGAGCACGTGCGTACGTTACATCACCGCTCGCGTTTGTCAACTCTCGCCGGCCACTTAAAAGTGACAACCCTGGGAATTAATGCAAGAGTAGGCTAATAACTCGGCGGGCGGCCTTAGATAACCTACTGTTATGTATTTACTATGACCAATATTTATTTATTTATGCTTCAACTTTATACACATTTTGGTACAGATTTTTATTGAATTGAAAACTTCTTTTGGTGTACCACAGACCACACATGTCTTTTGTTTTTTATAGCGCAGTGCAGTACTAATGATTTGTGCTCTTCATGTTCCTATAACTGCGTGACACTATACGGCCAGCTAGCCATTGTTGCCGCTGGCTAGTAGCGGCAACTGTTGTCATGGGCGTTTTGCTTGCCATCAGGCACATGTACTGCTCGTTTCGTCACTCAATAGGTACAATAAAAACCTTATTCCAATACTTGGCTAAGGGAAAAGTGGCTTAAAGCTTACTTTTTTAGTGAATAATGCTAGAATTCGAGTCTGTCTTACGAAGTCTTTCTGACGGTAAAAGCAGTTTTTTTTGGTTTAAAAGAAAAGACATTTTATTATAAAATTTAATGAAAGGCAGTAATTTTATTACAGGTGTTAAACCTGTCAGTGGACAGTGGACACGTCACTTCTCACTCATCTCCTCGGGTCTCTGTGTTACCGGAGGTATCATAAACCTAGTCAATCGTTGGCGTACGGCGGCAGTAGGTAGGTACGTAGGTACTTGTACTCATAATTCGCGACCGTTGACCGGCGGCGGCGACCTTCGGAATAAAGTAAAACAACATTTATGACATACGGACGAGGCGCTCTCCAAATAGGCGACGCTATTAAACTACGAGCCGCAAGGCATAAGTATATGGCATACTTTAACATCTTACCAACTTTTGAAAGCCCATAAACGGAAACGGAATAAAAAAGCATAGGTATTTCATCTCATCTTGGCGGCCCGTTCCGTTCCTTCTCGGCTCGTCTCACTTCATCTCATTTTATCCACTTACCTCATTTCTTTCATTTACGAACGTGACGATGAGCTTCAGTCACAGCACACGAAAGATCAGTGTGTGGTGCGCCAAAAGAAATCATCACTTCATAAAAAGCAAACTTTATACCCTTTGTACCATATTTTCTCCTGCAATTTATGTAAATCCAAATATTTTGTGGTGATAGAGTTTATTTAAAAACTCTCCCAAAACTAAGGAAATTTTGATGTCGGATAACCCTCATCATTCACCAACGCCCTCCTGGCAATGTCACCCAAGTGCCAATAGATCCTTGTAGCACTATACGGTAGTTCTTCGCAGCATGCACATGCTTTTTGTATAAATTTTGCGATAAATTTAATCTAAACAGCGCAGCGTTACCAGTGGGATGCGTGGCCCAAATTGTAACAAACATTTACATGGTTTTTATTATCTGGTTAGTGCAATTGTTTTTTTATTATTAAAACTATATTATTAATATTAACAATTTTTTGGTGGTTTTGTATCGTGTCGGCAGCGATACAACTACCGTTATCATGTTTTAAATGTGCGTTCAAATCGCGAAAGATTAGAGAATTAAACACCCAGACAAAACAAATATTGAAATTTATCCCGTAAATGTTTTGTCGACCTACATAATATCTACATTAATATGCAACTTAAATAATTAAGATGCAAAATACTCGAGAATTTCTGTGCTCGTTATTTTTCAATGCGTAAGTTGAAAAAGTAGATCCGTAGAGTACCTATTGTATTGTGTGAATCTTCGTCCGGTGGCCTTGTGGGCTGGATCTCAGCCAACGACCCAGTCAAGTTCCGACATCGATTACTTTTATTCCTCATAATTACATATTCCACCAACACGAGAACACAAATAGAGTAAAACTGAGGCACTGGGACCAAAAACCTATACAACTGAGAAAACAAGAAAAAAGCTCTTTACGTATTTATGCTTACATGTGAGCGATCATTTTATTATACTATGTTATGTTGCTATCTATGATGGAAAAATGATTACGACATAGAAACCACAACCACATATAGATTTAGATATTGTTGACGTCAAGGGAAACACCCATTCGGGAAACACAACATAGTTTGGTTGTAATCTTGGTGTCTTCAAATCGAGGAAACTTCTTATAAGTAGGTAAGCACACTCTATCGTAAACAAAATGTAAAACAAACTAAAAAATACTTTATTAACAACTTAATAACAACAACAAGAACAAAATTAAAACTTTTGATTGACTTCCTCGGATTTGTAATCTGTACTTTTACTAGTCAAGCCCTTTCATTTGATATTCTATTGAGGCGAGGTGTGTAATCAATGATTGAGGCAGTTGTGGTAGCGGCCATCTTGGATTAAAAATATGTCACAGTGCATAGTATTTTACTATTGAAGCCTTTTCATTTGATACACATATTGAGGAAGGTTGTGCAGAAATATTTTATTTATGGAGGCGACCATCTTGGATCGATATTAACCAAACATAGCTAAGAACATCCGCACGGAAATTAACCTACAAATAAAAAAAAAACGCATTGAAATCGGCCACAACAGCCGATTTCAATGCTTTTTTTCAAAATCAATTTCGGTGCCACAGACAGACAGACATCGACGTCAAACTTATAATACCTACCCCTTTTTTGGTCGGGGGTTAAAATTAAAATAAACTTCAAAACCATATTAGTTTACAACCATAACCATAGCATTATAGTCTATAAATCCACGTTTGTCGCGCCAGTTATGAATTTATTTATTTTATCGTCTGCGTCGTCTGCCTGATAATTAACTTATTTCGGAAACTACTCGACCAATGAGTGATTACAAAATACTGGTCACGTTGCGTTAGAAATGAAGGATTGTTTTGTTTTAATGACTTGATATTGACATCGACCATTTATGAAATCATTAGCAATCCACTGATTCATTTACGTTATTTTTCACGATATTGTTTTGTTTTGGAATGAAAATTAGCCTATGGCGTGTAAAATTAACATATGACATGTGCATATTAACATATGACATGTGCATATTAACGTATGACATGTGCATATTAACATATGTATAGTAACATATTATACCCGTGTCACAAGTCTCGGGATCTACTCGGGATTTCTCTCTCTGCCACACGATGGACCCGGCACCTGCACGGTGAATCCATGGAATGCTAAGATCGTCTCTGTGTTATTTCAAACCATTGGATAAGATTACTGGTAATTCGCCTGCATCTATGTGAAAACTAGCCAAGTAAGATGAGGCTTGAATATGTTATGTTAAGTTATTAGAATACAATAAATGAGTATTAAGTTCTAACAAAATATTCTGTGTTGTCTTAATCAATTGCAGGACTGATCATTGAACTTAGCACCCTTATATCTCTAGGCTCTTAATTTACATTTGTTTTTGATGGGTTTTAATACTACTACTAGTAGTATATAACCCCTCCCCCTAGTTCCACGCTACCTCTTTCCTCAGGCCGCTTCGAGTACTCTTGAATCACCCAAAGAAGGGTTGTATCGGACGAAAATTTGCTACTATGAAAATACGACCATGATGCTGTGTTATTTAGGTACCAAATTTTTCGTCTATTATACGAGACCAGAATAAGAGATTTTTAACTTTATAAGAATTTCTAGTAAGATTTAATCGATAATGCCTTTTAAAAAATGAAATACGCGTTACGTGGACTGATAAAGATATTATCAGAATAAAGATTTCTTTTTGGGTAAGTGTAACTAAAATCAATTCGTTTATGGTTTATCGCTCATAGGGAAGTTTTTAGGATACTTTGCACTGGCAGGTGAACTCACGAAGCAAAGCTATTCAATAAAACAATTCAGTAACCCTAGATCAAACGCACACATTCACGCTTGTACGAACGACATCTGCGTAGTTGTGTGAAGAATAGGTAATTCGACAGCGCCGTTTGTATGGAGTTATAGTGGAGTGTCCGGGGTGTGCTCATGCTTAATCCGCCTCTGTCACACTCGCCATATGACGGTTCCCGAACCTAAGCTTGCCAGTGTGCTAAGCTATATCGACAAAAGTTTTTAATATTTTATCGTTCTAAGCAATCGCTTAATTATCAGATTAAGCGATACGTAGTACTAAAGTTCTGGAGTTATTAATTATTAAATACTCGTAGTTATTATTCCTATCAATTATTATATATTACATGCGCGGGATAAAGTCACGAATGGTAATAAAATATTAGTTTAAAACTTGAAATAAGGAATATCCTTATCGCAAAAATAATTAAAAACAGTATTTCTTGTAAAGCAGAACTACTTATACTTATTATGTTGTATTATGAAGAAATTGAACCATTTGCCACCAGCGTAGGTTCCGTATTATAAATTTATTTTAATTTAGGAGTAATTACACAATGTAAAACACTTATGAAAAATGATAACGCTAATAAGTAAATAGGTAACTTTAATTTTAAAAACCCGACTGCAAAAAATCAACAAATAAAAAACATGTTAAACAAAATACTACCTAAGGACACTTGGGTGATTGAAACGAATCTAACGATATCTTAATTGTCGAAATCCATCGAGCCGTTTGGAAGATACGGGGGAATAAAGAAATTTACAAACGTACAAGAAATGCGCGAAAAACATAACCCTTCTTTCAATCGGGTAAAAACAATACAAGATCAAAATTTAAAATTTTGGTTAACTCCCGACTACTTCGGATTTGTTATCTGTACAACATTCTACTAGTCAACCCCTTTCATTTGATACTCATGTTGAGGTAGGTTGTGAAGAAATATTATGTCCGCCATTTTGTGGAGGCGGCCATCTTGAATCGATATTAACCAAACATAGCTAAGAACATCCGCACGGATATTAACCTTCAATTAAAATAAAACCGCATTGAAATCGACCCATCCGTTTTTTTAAAACTTTTATAGGTTTACACTTGACCGCCATCTCGTTTGAGCTCTACGGTGCCACAGACAGACATACAGACAGACACATAGACAGACAGACATCAACGTCAAACTTATAACACCCCTTTTTTGGTCGGGGGTTAAAAAAGAAGAACGGAGAAAAAACAATATTACTTAAGTAGGTAGTACTTAAACATTAATTTTTGTTTGTATTGACAATACGCAGATTTCAATAATAATATTTTTAATATTTTAATCATTAATTTGGGTAATATGTAAGATGTAAGGTCTTTGTTAATAATACCAATGATGCGTTTTGCCAAACAAACCAATCTGTCAAATATAGTTCTCAATTTCACCAAGTGTGACGTCAATGTTTCATGTTGTATTTTGTGAATTTTAATTACATTAAAATTTATTGTTTTCCGAAAAAAAACGTGTGTCTAAATAAATAAAATAAAATCTAAAAGTGAACTCCGACACTGGTAGAGCAGGCGCTGGGTGGAGTTGAGTGTGTGAAATATATGAGGACCGCATTCGGTGTAGGTACGTACGTACGGTTTTGAACATAGAAAAGGATGCAGATTCTGATTCTGAATGTTTGATTGTGTTTTGGACTCTACGAGATACCTAGATCAAAATAATGAGTGTTTTACAGCAGTGTCTATTTGTTAAATATAGAGTTTTTATCTATTACTAGCACCCGTCCCGGCTTCGCACGGGTGCAATGATACTAAATAGCTCTAAATATGATGCGAAGCCGGGGTGGGTCGATCAATATAGAGCATGGATATTACTTGGTTGACATATGTCCAATATTATAAAAAGAGGTTGAATTACTAATTTTAAACTATTCTTTCAATTTGATTTCTGAACGATGGGGACACAGCAAAAAAACTTAAAAACTCTTTGCATTTATACTCTTCGATTAAAACTGTCGTTTCGCTAAAATGGCTGAATATTTTCATCGGTAACGTCAAATGTTCGACTGGAAGCACACTGGAAGTTATGCAGAACGTTTATATGAGAAAATCAAATTGTTGTTTTTACTATCTTTTTCGCAACTTTTCCATATTTTCTGGCCGTTTAAACCTTCCCTCAGATACGATAAATATTTCAAAACCAAAATCAGCCAAATCGGCCCAACCGTTGTCGAGTTTTAGCGAGACCCACAAACAACAATTCATTTTTATATAAATAGATTTACTTTGGCATTTTAGGAAAAAAAAATTCACAACACTACAATTGAATATCACGCAATTAAATATTGGCATGGCAATATTTTCATAAACTAACGTTCATTAATTTGATCAACCTATGGTCAGGTCAAACTTTGAAGACTATCGCGTTAATAAACGTCGTCAGATTTATATTTTATCGAACACTCTACTTTACCTAGTTTTAACGTCACTTAATTCTCTAATTACACTTTTGCCAGTTATTCTACCGCCAAGCAGTCATGTACAAACATTACTGTGTTCCGGTTTGAAGGGCAATGTTTCCAGAGAAATTACAGGGCTTAGAGATATAAGATCTTAGATCTCTGGGTGACGAGCGCAGTGCAGTGCTAGGTAATGATTCGGACTCTTCATGTTCCAATAGCTGCGTGTCACTGTGCTGTTATGTGTCAGGCACGTTGCTTACCATCAGGCACATGCCCTGATCGTCTTGTCACTCTTTATCTTATAAAAATATATATATATATATATATATTTATTTACCGAATCGCTGTTTAAAATTGTTATGAGAAACAAAACCTGTCCGTCCTACCTTTGTGGCTACCTCGCGCTATCGAATTTTTCTGTTACAAATAACAATTAGCTTGGGAGAGTACTCCTTGGTAGAGTGGACGAATGAAGAGCTTCATAATCCCATCCTCCGAACCTCCATGACTACACCATAAGCAGCCCACATCATGTCCCCACAACTGAGGATTGGCCTCTTCTCTCTCTCTCAAGGAGAGAGAGTAAAGGCCATAATACACCACGTTGGGGAAGTGTATCTTAGCAGATGAGTCATGTTCTCGAAAGAGCGATTTCGAGAAATTCTTCTTCGTTTCCTCGCCAAGTTCTCTATTATCGTTAACGCCAGTGAATGGTGATGATTAACAGATAAACTCGTATTTTAACTACATTTAGACAAATCCCCAGCAGGACAGGGGGCGATGGGAACCTACGCTTGTGAAATCAGACCTTCTGACCACCATTTGACTATGAACAAGGACTATACTTGAATTTATTGTTGTTTTCTTGAATTGCTTGTAATCAAATTTTCGTTGTTTGTTGCGGGCGTTCTTCTACTGTAGATAAATGTCGACAAACTCAGTCATTTGTTGCCCTTCGCTAGGCAGCTGGCATATACAACACAGCAAACTGCCATACGATGAGCCGCAACCGACAAGAGTAATCTTCTCTCTTCATTCTTCTTTCTTCGCTCTTGCTGTTTACGGTGCTCAATGAAAATGTTATCGACACTAGGATTTGTGGATATACAGGCGAGGACCTTGGAGACAGGCATATTCAGACCAGCCTGTTTAACGGCTAACAAAATTGTTTATTTTTTGCTTTCTTTTTCGAGAAGAAATAATTGAAATAAATATCATGAGATTTGGAGTTCTGCCTACCAAAAATAAAGTCCTTTTTGATATTATTCCCTCTTTATTGTCGCTTGAGTTTAATGGTCGGTGGTTTGAGTTATAAATAAGTTTTATTTTATAACTCAAAGTGACGGTGGAGAGTATAAAATGTTCCTTGATGGGAAGCAATATGCCCGCCCACAACAGCACTTGAAGAGTTCAAAGCACTATCTAGCACTGCACTGCACTTGTGACTCAGATACATATCACTGGATAATTTGCCCTTCAAACCGCAACACAGTAATATTAGCACATTACTGCATGGCAATAGAATAACTGGGAGAGGCGTGGTAGGTACTTTCCCAGGTGGACTGTGCATATATAGAGTCCTACCACCACAATTAGTGCAGTTATAGACGCTTGAATTGAAAGCATATGAAAAGTACTTTCCCATCAGCTTTTCAAAGTTAGCATCAAAACCAAGCAATGATAAAAAGGATTTAGAGGACAGTGACGCATATTGACCAAGGAGTGCTCTGAATCAATTGTGGATAGTATCTTCTTGGGAACAATGGTAATTTAACGTAAATTTAGCCAGACTGTAGACGTGACTTTCAAATGTAGACATGACATATGCGTTACTCTCGATGGTAAAATATCAGCTAATGACGTGGTACTTCCCAAGGTAACTCCCAAAGGAGTTGTTACTACCATCAAAATCAAGCACCACTATTTTTAAGATCAAATTACAATTAAGGTACCATAATTTTTGAGATCCAGTTAGTATTTTTAAGTAACACTGCTTTTTTCCAAATGCAAATGTACAGGTTGGCAAACTTAGCATTGACTCTATGCTCAAATGAAATATTTTTTCAGTTAATTATTTCTTATCGATTTCATTCTCCTTGTTAGAGGTCACGAAATTCAGAAGTGGGACGATGCAGCAGAAGATGTTTATAAGCTATAGTCTATTGTAATATATGGTATGATGACATGGCCGAAATTGTATGTCAATTGTAAAACTCACATTTAATGTAAATATAAATAAATAATGCAGAGAAATAAAATAAAACCAGACGTACCGCTGATGTTGGTCCCCGGCCACAGCACTGGCGTCACGGTGCCTGCGCCCGCGCTAATAAACGCTGGTTATCTACAAGGAAAGCCGAGCGTTTATTCCAGGGCTAATTAGCTCGCCGCGGTGACGTGGTGCGATCGCTGCGCTTGCGCCGGCCGCGGCTATCGCGACGTGTCCTAGGGATGGGAACTACCCTCAGCGTTCAAATGTAGACGGTCGAATGTCGTCCCTTAGCTTACAACGCCGTTCAAGTGGATAATTGGCGATTTTTTCATTTGAATGCCTTTGGTAGAAGTTGATCATTGCGTTAACCATTTGGTTACGATAAAGATTTCAGCCAATCAGAATCTGTGATCCGAAAAGTAGCGATAGCGCGCAAGTCAACACAGTACAGTTTATTTCGTCTCCTGTAAAAATGGTATAAAATGGTTTATTTTACGATGTTGTTAGATATGACAATGTTGATTCTTTTTTTGACTGTGGGTAACATCAAGGGGGGATCCAACTTAGGCGCGAGGGGATCACATAGCCGTGGCAAGTCACAAAATCGTGCGATAAGTGTGCGCGTGCGTTTTAATTACGAGTACATAGTGGTCCGCCTAGGTTCTGGATCTAGCCCAAGGAGGTTCATGACCCCTATGAATACCACCCCCCCCTGGATTAAGCAAAAAATATAAAAAAATATTTGAAACTCTGTTATCACCGCGTAAGTAGCAGACTTTATATACTTGGAGTTCACGGTGTTTTCCCATTAGGAGAGAGTGAAGTCATTAATCTGTGCTGGCCAAATGCTGGTTGACGTAGAACCTATGGCCTCGAAAGTAGTCTTTTTTTAAGCGTGGCGATTGTAAGATGTATGTATTATTGGGTGAAGAGTTCTCAAAACTAGAAGTGTTTCGGTTTTTATATAAGTTCAAGGGTTCAAACAAAGTGGAATTCATGATGAAGATTTGTTTTCGGTTCTTGATTCAGCCAACAGAAACTTCCGAACTATTAATGATGAAATTGTATAAACCTATTACTTAGAAAATCAACCAGATATGTAGTATAATGAAAATCTGTATAATGAAAGGGGTTATAGGCGATTCGCCACAAAGTAAATTCGTCACAATTTGTATACTCCATACATTCAAAGTAAACTCGCCACAAGTTATAAAAAAACAAATGAACAATGTCACAGGCAAATAAAGTTGTTGTAAATTCGTCACAGATTTTTGTTTTATGTCATTTTTGCATAAAGTAGGGTTAGCAAGTAATATTTAGGGTTATAGGCGATTCGCCACAATTTATTGGGTTAGGTAAGTACTCGAAATGATACAAAGATTTTAAACTATGACAACAAATAACTAATGGCTCATTCCATGACAAACGCTACTGAAGGTGAAATAAATATCTTCTATTAGCATTAAATTTGATGAAATTTGAAAGAATACACTCCAAATTATAACACACTGCAAAAAAAATCTAGAAAATATGCGTAATTTTTAAATTAATTAGACTTTAAAGTCTTGGGAATACGAAATAAAATTTAACTGTCGATCTATCAGTGATTTTTCCACATTACGATTGCAGGTAATTTATCGTAGTGTTGGTGGACTGCGGCACAGTCCCGATTTTTTGTTAATTTTCACGATATAAGTATGTTTACTAATTACTTGGGCACTGTAACACCCGAAACGAAAAATCAGGTAATCTTTTTATTATTATATCTTACATATTGAGTAGGATAGTGATATTTGGTAAAAGTAAGGGTGTGGCTGCAATAACTTAAAATACTAAATATTAGCCATGTGTGCTGCACTGGCTCATATAAAGAAACATGACATTGAAGACGCTCATCAGGTTGCTCATCATGGAAGATGCTCTACAGAATGAAGCAGTTACAAAATTCAATGACTATTTTGTAGCTCAGTGGTTAGAAAATTCTAGTATATAATTTTCTAACTAGATAGAGATAGAGAGAAGATAGGTAAAAGCAAACCTAAATTGCTTCAGTTTCTTGATGCTCTGAAACAAGAAGCAGAATACATAGATTGGGAAATTAAAGAATTTTACATTTGGTATACCCCTAAATACAAGAAAACCTCGATCTATTGCACATGACAAAGATTTAATAACTATTTTGGACAATTATGACAACATGTCCTTGAAGAACATGGCTGAAGTTCTTAAGAAACTTTCTGTACTGCAACATTTTAGAAGTTTGTAAGATGCTTTATCACGGAAAGTGTCTTAAGAATCTGATTAACTTACATTACACGTTGTCGTAATTGTCCAAAATAGTTTTAAATTTGATGTCCTATGCAATAAAGTTGACTGACATATTTTCTAATATAGGGATATACCAAATGTGATATTTTTCAATTCAAGATTCAATTTTAATCTATATTTTCAGATTATTTTTTGATGCAACAAGAAACTAATGCATCTTAGATTCTATATTATGCATCTTATTGTTCAAATGTTTCAGCCACGCATCTGCTATATTTATTTTCCTATGACATGGGCATGTCCGTATACATTAGTTATTTTTAATCACTGGGAAATAAAATAGTAATTGAATTTAGATTGCTTCATTTTGTGAAACAACCTCCGTAATGAACAAACAAAGCGTCTTCAATATATTTTTTCTTTATATAGGCAAATGCAGCACAGATGGCTAAGTGTTCCTTCTCTTCTCTCTTTCGATGCCATTCAAATGTACAGTGTGCTTTCTTGGCCAGGGCTTGTTTAAAGTGAAAGTTACCAACATCTTTGTAGTTAAATACTAGGAAAACCTGTCTTTAGGACATTTATCATATTAATTTCAAAGACGATAATTACTGTATGCTTTTTTTTTAAATAAGGAGTGACGAGACGATCAGGACATGTGCCTGATGGTAAGCAACATGCCTGACACATAACAGCACAGTGACACGCAGCTATTGGAACACGAAGAGTCCAAATCATATGTGGTGTCCATTTCGGTAAATTTTACATCTGTTATACAAAAAGTTGTTTTTTCACTAGTGTAGGTTACCGCGGGATAGCGATACACTTGACTGCTATCTCTCCTGATGCAAAGCAATGATGTGGTCTACGCTATCAAATAATATATCAAATACTACACATTTATTCTTTGATTTTTCTGCTGTCTATACAGAAAAAAACACTGTGGCGAATTTACAATTGATAAACAAGGATTTATCAAAAAAATAGAATTGTGGCGAGTTTACACACATTTGTTTTTGTGGCGAATTAACTTTGTGGCGAATCGCCTATAACCCAATGAAAGTCTCGTCATAATCTTATATATATAAATCTCTTGTCACAATGTTTGTCCTCAATGGACTCCTAAACCACTTATCCGATTTTAATCAAATTTGGACACCGTGTGTAGATAGATCCAACTTAAAAGATAGGATAGTTTTTATTTCGATTAATAGGCTTTATGTGACAATATCCGAGCGAAGTCGGAACGGGCCGCTAGTCGTTCTATAATAAAATCGGTTCGGTAATAAAATACCGGTTCAAGTAGATGTCATTAAACCAAAAACTTTTTACTTCTAACTAAAAAAGGGTTTACCTTTTGAAATAAAAATACTAAAATACATTTTTCGCGCCAAAACCCCGACCACAAAAGATAGTTTGTTGGTTTGAATTAGTGGACCCCAAAGTAGCCAGCGCGATTCGAGTGGATACTTTCATTTGAACTTCGTAAATAAGTAGCTCTTATTTACACATTATTATTACATTACATTATTATTACACAAAGACACTCCCAAGAATATAGTTTAAGTTTTTCATGTTAATGCTGTTCATGTAATTTCCAAGTGATCATATAAACTATATTCTTTGATTTCAACTTCAAAGCCCAAATCAACATCAACTTTCAATGTTGATTTGAGTTCGGCATACATTAGATTCTGTATACATTACGATTACCTTTGTTCAGTGTTTTCAATACCAGTTTAAATCGCAAAAGCTTAAAAGCTATTTTGACTATTGAAATCAGTTTCAATCGTGTCCCATCACTAGTACTACCAAATACAGTGTGTTATCGGGTTCGCAGGAAACTGCGCAGGAAGCAGTACTACCCGATATCATCGGCTGCCACGCTAATACGGTCACAGCAATATAAATGTATATTTAGGAAGAGCGACCAGCCCTATTGACAACATGACAACCAAACAAATCCATCGCCGACAAGAGGAAAACGATGGGACACATCATTTATACAATTGGGACACATCATTTACACAAATAGAAGGGTGACGTACAAGCAGGTCGAATGCCTAATGGTAAGCAAAACAACTACCAAAACTAAAAAGAAAAAAGTTCGAATGACCAACTGACCTACATCTACGATGATCGCCGTCTTATGATTATTTAAATTGGTACTCATAGAGTATACAATAGCAATTTTAGTATAGTAATTATAAAATTTATTTAGTAACATTGCCCTTCAAATTGAAGGAGTAATATTTTACAGCTTAGGTTTAGAAAAATTTGCCAACTTTTGCCAACCTTTGTAGTGGTAATCTTTGCAGATTCTGCCTGGGGAAGTTTACCACAACACTTTTGGCACTGTTTCCATCTCTACGCAGCTAAGGTCACCTGTGTCTTTTTGTATGTACTTTATATTTAAACTAGATGTCCGCCCCGGCTTCGCCCGTGGAAAATATATAGCACTCATCGAGATCCCGCACATATCCAACGGTGAAAAAATTTAAGAAATCGATTCAATCATTCCTGAGAAAATCGCTTTCAAACAAAACACCTCTTCAGCTACCTGCTTAGCCACCTGTCGGAAATTGGTCGTACCAACTCAGAGATTAGCAAAGATTTTATATTCAAGAAGTATGTAATCTGTGATATTCAATGAAGTAATCTTGACACATGCTGTCATGTGTCATGTCAAAGCACGAAATGTACGAAAACTCTCAAAAAGGAATATTTTTTCCCGATTTTGTTACAGTCTTGATTCATGGTCCGCTTCTGTTAATAGTAGCGTTATTTTCTATAGCCTTCCTCGATAAATGGACTATTCAATAGAAAAAGAATATTTCAATTCGGACCACCACTTCCCGAGATCCTAGCGTTCAAACAAACAAACAAACTCTTCAGCTTTATAATATTAGTATAGATTTGGTACGGTAAAGAGTGTATCTATCTAAGCAGCAAACCAAATATTAGTACTGTCTGGATCGAAGGGCAATGTTCCAAGTTACTTACTGACCAAATTAATTACTGAATTAATGAGTGAATTACTGGACGAAGAGATAAATCATCTTATCTCCGAATAGCTGCTCGGCTCCGTGCGTTTAGAGACAGGCAGTCATGTTTTGACCGTCCGGCACTCTATCCTACTAATTCCAATGTTTGTATGTTCGTTACTCAATCAAGTCCGAACGGCTGAACAGATGGGGTTGAAATTTGGTACATCCAACTAATATTATACATGTCAATGTTTGTATTTTTGGATGTTTGTTGCTCAATTACTTCGTAACGTATGAATGGATCGGGTTGAAATTTGGAACACAATTAGATAATAGTCTGGAAGAACACCTAGGATACTTTTTATCCCGGGAAAATAACGCGAACGGGAACTACTCGGGTGAAACCGCGGGACACTGCTAATAGCTATATAACAACAAACAGATTAACTTGAAGTTTGAGCTACCGCCGAAGGCACAGGGTTCTACTACTCTGTTTTTACTAACCAACCATTTTAGGCCCTTTCACAAAAATGTAAAACCTCTTTTAGCGCTTGTCACTTTCCGGAACATTCCATTTGGTGACCGGATTTTATACAAAACTAGCTATGGGTACACACAGGGTATTTGTCAGGGTTGCCACGCTTCGCTGTGGCACATTGTGATGCAAAAATTTGATAAAAACAATCCTTGATGCGGATTATATATCATTGTAAAATTTCAGCTCGATCGATGCAGAACTTTTTGAGTTTTTGAAGCGTACACAAACCAACATAACATTTTTATATATAGAGAAGATAGAGATTTGTTTTACAGTAGTACTTTTGTTATGAGACAAACTCACATACAGACAGATTTGCTAGTCGCAGATAGGCACTTCCGCCGCGTCGGTGCCGCCATGACACCCGCGATGGCCGTGCGGTGGCAGGCTTGCTCTGTGAAGTGTATTTATTCTGTGCGTGCCGTTGTGTGCTTTAATAAAATGTTGAGGCAGATAGCCAGGCAACAAGTTTGGTACATTGTTAAAACAAATTTGGTGTAAAATCAGGTCACAAAATGGAATGTACCTGAAAGTGCCAAGTACCAAGAAGGGTACATATTTTTGTCAAAACGCCCACATACGTAGAGCATCCTATAAACAACCTTTCTACGAGTATTAACCATATTCACCGTACGCATGTCGAGTCCAAGGCTAAATTAGCTGCCAAAAAACTAGATGTACTCTCAAAGGTGCGAAGGTACTTCAAGTCTGAACAGTTGCTCACGTTATATATACCAAGCACAGATTCGCTCCTGTATGGAGTGCTGCTCGCAACTTTGGGATGGATCGGCTAAGTATCAGCTGGAAGCTCTGGAATCGATCGAGAGACGTGCCAAAAGGCTCATAGGTAATGACATCCTCGTGCGAAAAAGACTGCAAAGTCTCTACCATCGCCGGAAAATTGCTAGCTTATCGGGTTTTTATCGGATACACTTCGGACAGTGTGCAACTGAATTGCACGATCTAATACCACCTTGTTCTTTTTTCTATCGTAATGTGCTCGTAGCTTGAAAAAGTGACATTGTTTCATGGTTGATGTTCCAAAGACACGAACGAAGAGATTTGACTCTACTTTTGTGATAAGAAGGATTCAAGGCTGTGGAATACGTTGCCTGAGAGGGTTTCCCCCGATAGTTACAAGTTACAATCGTTGTGTCTTCAAATCGAGAGTGAATCGGTTTCTTCTAGGCACGCTCCATACACGCTCCATCGTAGACTGCATCATCGTTTAACATCAGGCGAGATGGCGGTCAAGTGTAAACCTATGAAAGTTAAAAAAAAACGCACCGAGTAGATACTTCATCTCGTTCTACGGCTAACGCAAGGGCATCTCAGAAGGCTTGAGCTCGGCTTGACCGCCGCCGGTAGGGAAAAATCAAGGAAAGATCTGGCATCCCTGAAGAGGGTGCTCTACGGCTCTAGCGGGGAGGATCTAATATTATTCCGGACATGTAGAGCTAATCCTAGCCTATCCTACTAATATTATAAAGGTCAAAATTTGGAAGTTTGTTGCTCAATCACGGCTGAACGGATTGGGTTGAAATCTGGAACGTATAATAGTTTGTACGCAGGAATAACATATAGTTTACTTTATATCACCAGAAAATAACGGGAACGGGATCTATGCAGGTAAAACCGCGGGCGGCACTAGTTAATAGTAAAATAATTTGTCAACACATCTGTAGTAGTTTAATGTGACGAGACGAGCAGGGCATGTGACTGATGGTAAGCAACATGCCTGCCTACAAGAGCAGTGGCACGCAGATATTGGAATATTACTGGAAACATTGCTTAAAACAAATCGGAACACAGTGATATTTATACTGCTTGGCGGTAGAATAACTGGCACAGGTGTGGTATATTAAGTCCATCGATATAAAACAATGGATGTGCCCTGACCACCTTGGATCTCTATGTGTAGCGTAAATGGAGTACAACTACCAATCTACTTGACCCCTAGAATCGCTAGCGGCGAGGTATGTTGCGGGTGTAGGTACTTATTTTGGTTGTTGACAACCAAAATAAGTACCTACCTACCTGATAGGTATAAACGACCGGCGTTCATCGCTTGCTACAACGACTAAAACGGAATGAGTAAGCTCGCTCTTCCCAACGATAGCATAATTCCGTGCGCCTGAAGTTTGGGAGGGTATATCCATTGGTTTATATCGATGATTAGGTCCGCTACAATACAACGCGATATTCAAGTGGAATATCTTGGAGAGGGGTAAGTATGACGGTTTGTGTAGAAGTTTCGTCATTGTTGAAGCTAGAAGCTTGAAACTTATTTCTTTGGCTTTGATAACAAATGAATAAATATGACATTCAAATTTATTAGGGGGGTAAAATCCTTAACAATCATTTTCACAAAGAGTTTACATATCCTACGTATAGGTAGAGTTAGATTTTCCGCAAGGTTCCTTTGTGCCAATCGTAAGCAGATGACGTGTATACTTTCTATGGCAATAGAGTGATGTGCCGCGACAAAAGTATGACACTTCCACTAGAGCGACAAGGCAAGAAAGATGCTACCCATGTTTTCGGTGTTAAGCGATTGTGCTAACTCTATACGTAGTATAAATATGTAAACTCTTTGAGTTTTCATCAGGAGGCGCAGCTGCATAGGGTATTCGTCGTCTTAATACTAAATTAGGTATATTATATTCTCAGTCCTGTGAACAAAACCCAGACTATTGGGATTTCCACGTCTTTATAATCTTGGTATCTTCAAATTGCGAATGAATCGCTTTCTTCTAGGTAATCACACGCCATCGTAGACCGCATCGCCCCTGAACATCAGGCGAGATGGCGGTCAAGTATAAACCTATAAAAGTTAAAAAAACGTATAAGAACGTACGAACCTATTAAATACCTATATAATGTATTATTTGTTGGTTTGAAAGTTCACGAGATAGCTTTATGTAGCCATGGGTTACTTAAAATATATAATATATCCTTATAAACTCTGACCATATGGCGTGAAATCATAATTAACATACCAAAATTATCTGTCAGGAAAACCACACGACTTCAGCACAATTATCCTGCACGTGGCTGGGAGGAAAACACTCGAAATGTACAATATCATCTGGCGTCGGATGTTTTAAATAATAAATAAGTAGGTAAGTACTTGCCTCTTGAGTTAAGTTGTACTAGGTAACTACTTCTAATGTAAGCGGACTTATTTGATGGTACTTCTTTAAAATCATTGCAAGGGGCTTTGCTAGCCTGAACTTCGGTAGGATTTCAAAGTTTTGAACACCGCCGCAAAGGTGCTAGCTTAGCGATTTAATCGGATACTTTTTGGAGAGTGTGCAATTGATCTGCATGTCGAATAGGTACTAACTACTTTGCTTATTTTCAATCGGACTATTCGTTGCTCAAAAAAGCAACATCCTTTATCGTAGACGTTCTAAAGACTTTTAGAAAGTGGTTAGATTCCACTTTTGTTAAAAGAATGTCTAAGTAGGATGTGGAATACGTTGCCTGAGGGGATTATTTCGATGGTTAAGTACAATATTGTTACACTCCGCGAGGCATAAGCTGAGCTTTGCATTTGTGTGAGTGTACATGGATAGTGTAGGTGTGACAACCGGCCTTAGGCGCGGCGCCATTCTGTCTCGCCGCGCTCCTGCCTGATTGGTGATCACTTACACTAATGCAAAGCTCAGCCTATACCTCGCGGACAAAATTTTAAGCTCCTGCCTGATTGGTGATCACTCACACTAATGCAAAGCTCAGCCTATACCTCGCGGACAAAATTTCAAGCTCCTGCCTGATTGGTGATCACTCACACTAATGCAAAGCTCAGCTTATACCTCGCGGAGTGTACCTTCAATTCGAGAATAGGTCGGTCGGTTTAAATCGATTTATTTTAAGAAAGCACGATGTATCGTAGACGCACTGTCGCTTAATATCAAGAGAGAAGGCGGTCAAGCATAAACCTACAAAAGTCCCTTTATAAAAAAAATGCGTTCATAAACAAGTCCTTGCCTATTCAGTTTAAAATGTATTGTAAAATGTAATATAATGTAATATAACCTTTATAGGTGGTAGGTACTTATTAAAAAAAATCAAATCTTGATAACTTGACTACAAGATTCCAAGATACGGTTTATGATAGGGTATTTATTTATCTAGAAGAAAACATTCAATGCTCCGACAAAAAAACAATCAGTCCACTCTAACCACAGTCGAGCTGTTAGTATACCTCATGCAAGTGGCGTCAAACGTATAGTTCACAACCTCATCTCGATACTATGGTGCCTCTTCGAATAGATAGGACTCCGAAATTCGAACCTTTATTCTGGAACGAAGTTCGTAATCGCGTTACACGCTCTATCCTATCTCTGACATCAACCCCATGGGTTCAGCATTGCATGGAAATCAGTCCCATCAGCCGGTGGTTATGTGATTCTCCTAGCATCAAGTCCTGACGACGCCAAGGGTCGTGAAGACGTTCTGCCGTAGCCGGAGTTCGGACCTAGACTTCGGAGCTGGTCGCTCAGTAGCATGAATCGTCAACGTCACTACCGCGGGTCCAATTTGAACTATGGAATTATGGAAATAGATTCCATAGGAAGGAGGTAAATGATGTAATAAGATTAGAGTGACTTAAGTCTCTCAGCTGTGGAATAGAGAGAAACTCTTCATTGTCTAATACACAAAAATAAATGAGCAAAAACACACTCTTATAATTTCATTCATATTCGTAAAATCCCTATCCCTACTAATATTATACGTACAAATGCGAAAGTACCTAATTCTGTCTGTCACACCTTTTAGTAGTGGTAGGAGTCTGCAGAGTCCGCCTGGGGAAGTACCACACCTTTGCCAGTTATTCTACCGCCAAGCAGTAATTTACTGTGTTCCGGTTTAAAGGGCAATGTTTCCTGAGAAATTGCAGGGCTTAGAGATATAACATCTTAGATCTCTGGGTGACGAGCGCAGTGCAGTGCTAGGTAATGATTTGGACTCTTCATGTTCCAATAGCTGCGTGTCACTGTGCTGTTATGTGGCAGGCATGTTGCTTACCATCAGGCACATGTCCTGCTCGTCTCGTCACTTATTATTTAAAAAAAAAACCTAAGCAACTATTGGTACAGTGATCGTATAGAGCCTGAGAAAGGAAATAGCCAACTTTTAAAGGCGTAAAAAGGGTTCGATACTGAAAGTTTCATAATTTTTCAAGCTAGAAGCTTGAAACGTATTTTTTAAGATTTTGACTAGGTATGTACATTATGAATAAATGTGACGTTCAAAGTTTACAAGTCATAAGTCACAATGGTAAGCCGCGGGTTAGATACATCGCGGGGCGCAGTTATAGTTTCTTGTAGGTATTTATTGCTGTAAGCGATCTCTTCCAGGCAGTCGAAGAAAGGAGAGAAACATTAAATAGAAAAAGACAGGGTGAGGGTACCTACAATGTGACGTAGGGTATCATACAAATACCTAGGTACATATATATTAATAACAATACATCCTAATACTTGGAATAAATATTTAGGTAGGTACTTATATTATAACCTAAAGTCATGCAATAAACATAAATCTAAATATAATAAATATAAAAATAGATAGGTACATACACGTCCTTGGTAGGTAGATAAATATGACTAATACCTACCTAGTAGTCATGATGACGAATATGAGGAGCCACTTAGTTGCAAAAACTTTAAAATTAACACCAATATCACACCTTACTCTTATTCTATCGACCTACTCGTAGCTCGAAAAACCGACATCGTTTCATGTTTCACGCTCAAAAGAATCGAAAGAAGAGGTGTATCCACTTTCGCAATAATACAGTGCAATGTTGCCTGAGTGAGTTTCTCCCGAAAAATAGGTACAATCTTGGTGTTTCCAAGTCGAGAGTGAATCAGTTTCTTCTAGGTAAGGTAAAGGTCTGAATCTAAAAAAATCCCCAATTCGGATTTATAAACGTCATAGATATGAGGTAACCAATACAATAAGTTTGACAAATTTCTCATTTTATCAATTTCCAACGAAATTATATCCGTTCGTTAAAATTAGCACAAATATAGTATATAGCCTAGTTAAGTGTTTGATACTCAAAAAGTACCTCTTGCTTTTTTACTACGTTAAAAAGCCTCATTGAGTTCTCTGAATAACTTAAAAATCTATAATTTTGATATAACAGTGTGATCAATTCAGTAAAGTCTATCTTACCTAATTTTTCAAGGCCACTATCCTCTTCAACCTCAAGGACACTCGATGACACCTATTTATTTACATTTACAACAATTTATCAAAAAGTGATATCTTACAAACAACTGAATATTCATTTTGAATGTAGTTCAATTTTTCAGAGGAATAACCTTGCTAATATTTCAGGATTGCGCTGTTATCCCGAGTTTCACGGAGACCGAAGCGAGGGATTGATCCGAGGTTACTGCCGTGTTTTGAGGTCACTGTGGCAATGTCAAGACTGGGGTCAAGGACAAGGTCTGACCCTGCGCCGTGGGGCAGGGTTGAGGCTGTGTTGCCAACCAGGGAAATGTTTCGCTGTCTGCCGATATTTCGAGGTTTACGTAACTTCGCGTAGGCCCCTAACGACGTAACGACTTCGTGTAATGAATTTTCAGCTATAACGTAACCATTTTGTTGAAAGTATTACACAGAAACAGATGTATGAGCCGCCACAAGTCAAGCCACAATTGTTACTGTGAGATCAATATCAAAACATCAAAAAATGTGTTTTAGTTTAAAAGTGTCAATTTGTTTCAGTGCATGCATTAGGATGCTGATGCGGCTGCCTCGGTGATGCAGCGCATCTTTAATCTATAAGAATAAGAATAATTTATTTCCAGAAACATGGTTACACACTTTAACAGAATTAAAATCAGAATTTACTAAACAATATACATTTGTTGATTAGCAGTGAGCTCCAAACTAAGTGCAAGACTATCTTGGAGCTCGAGTGCGAAATTTCAAACAATAAATTCGTTACAGTTAGACTATAAATTATTTATGATTAAAAGAACACTTTTAAGCAGTTATTATAATGTGAAACAAACGTCTAAATAGAAAACATTTTTTTTTTCTTAAATAAAACAAAACTACAAGTACAAACTGAGACATGAAAGACCTGAGAGATGAAAGAAAAAGATGAAAGAGACTATACCTAATATTATAAAGCTGAAGAGTTTGTTTGTTTGTTTGAACGCTATAGGATCTCGGGAAGTGCTGGTCCGAATTGAAAGATTCTTTTACTATTGGATAGTCCATTTATCGAGGAAGGCTTTAGGCTATAGAAAATAACTCTACTATTAATTGAAGCGGAGCATGAATCAAGAATGTAACAAAATCGGGGAAAAAATATTTTTGAGGGTTTTCGTACGTTTCGCGCTTTGACATGACAGCATGTCTTGTGTCTAAGATTGCGTCATTGAATATCACAGATTACATAATTTTATTGTATGTGGTGTTTACTGAAATAAATGATTTAATAATAATAATTAGGTTAATTGTATCCCAAAGTACAAATCTTACTAATATTATAAATACGAAAGTTTGGGTGTTTACATGTTTGTTGGTATATCACGTTGTCGTTAGAACGGATTGAAATTTAGAATATTTTCATTTGTTAGATTATAGTCTGGAATAGCACATAGGCTTACTTAGGTTCATACTATAGATATACCTACTTACATACTTTATATCACGGGGAAAATACTTTTAGTCCACGTTCGTAACTGATTTTTGTGATAACCAGATACGAACATGTTTTTTTTTATTGCTTGATAACTAGTTACGAGAACGGAATATACTTGTCGTTTTCATAACCATGTTTCATTAACATTAACCAGCTACGATAATGTTTTTTTTTCTCTATTCATAACTGGTTATCAAAACAGAATTGTACATAAATACCTACGTATAGGCAGGATATTTGTTGCATTGTAGAATGCAACTGGCTGATAAGAATTTTCTATAATGGGAACGCGACCTGCGCGGATAAAACCTCGTGGCGGTAGTACGAGTAGCTACTTAGTATAATCTATAATTAATAATATTAATTAAAGTAAGTAAATTTTAAATTAACCTGCTAGTTTTACCCGATTAAATTAATTGCTGTTTCCGTTATTTTTCCAAGATAAAAAGTAGCCAGAGTAGCCTGTGTGGTGACTTCAATTTGTGTAATTGAATAGCTAATATTAAATTTGTTTTCCAAATTTCAAACCGATCAAACAAACGTTTTCATGTGATTGAGAAAGATCCAATCTATCGCATTATAGAAATAGTAGGATTATTAAAATCTGTACTTAGGATGAGAAAGTATTGTTTGTTTCTGAATTACAGCGGAACAGCTCAACAAATCGGGTTAAAATTTGAAACACAGGCTTTTTTTGATTTGGACTAGCACATGGGCTTTTCTTCGATCGCGGGAAAATTACAGGAACGACAACTATGCGGATAAAATCATGGGGCGCTGCTAGTTATAAATTAAAATAAGGAAGCAAAATCATTAGGCAATAAATAATCAATCAGGAAATATTCGTCCATATCAAATAACAACTAGTACCTACGGCATCCAGCGAAAAGATGCTCATAACACTGGCTACGTTCCTACGCTAGCTATGGCCATCCTTTGCACCAGGTACGAGCTGGAGCGGAAGCCACCTGTGATTCTCACCTGAGTCCATTTATTTCAATTTAAATATGTGCTTTACATGGAATGAGTTTGATAATTAACTTAGAAAGAGAGATATTTATATTACTGTAAAATTGTAACAACCCTTAGATTATAATCTAACGTCGTCAGCATAGAATAGATAATATAGATAGAACGGACACTCCCAACCCCCCGCCAATTTCAATCTTCCTCACCCCTCAGGCCGTTTCGGATACGCTAGAGCACTCAACGAAGGGCTGGTATCGAACATCTAATTCCTAACGAAATATCATCATGGTGGGTTGTTGTGCTGTTTACGGCTGTCCGTCAACTAAACGGGACAAGATTAAAAGCTTTATTTAATTTCCTAAGGATAAAATAACGTAAGATTAGAAACTTTTAAGTAAATAACGTTGCTTTATAATAACGTAGTAAATTTTAACTCTAAAGTTCGTAACTTACACAGTTTTACACAGTTTTGGGCACGGATTGATAATGCCTGGAGGAATAATTATAGTGACAGAATAAGTTTCCTTCTTGGATAAGTGTAAAATAATATGCGAATGTGTTCCTACCTACTAAAAGAAATATATATCTAGGTACCTATCTATCATCAGTTTCGTTTGATTTTACGCGGCAATACATACACCCTTTTAATTAGAATAGTATAATTTGTCTCCATTCTATTTATGTAACTCAACATTATAGCAAGTTTATAGACTACTTTACGTCACCAGGTGAACTCAAGGGGCACAACTATTCAATAAAACAATTAAGTAGCCCTAGCTCTAATGCACACATTCACGCGTGTGTACGAACCACATCTGCGTAGTTGTGTGCGTTTGTATGGAGTTTTAGTGGAGTGTCCGGGGGGGGGTCGTCAGATTACAAAATAACCTAACCTACCGTAGGATTATAATCTCATTTTTGGACTTAACAAAAACAACAAACATAAGATAAAATCTAAAAATATTATAGGAAATGGCGACCTTATCGCTAAAAGCGCTTCTAGGCAACCGTGGAATGAAGGCGTCGTACCTACTACAAGAAGACGGTAGCATACATACATACTTCATAAATTAGATAGGCACCTTAGATAAAGTATAAGTAAATATATCCTCTTTGATAGGCACCTAATAATTATTGACTTAAATATAATAATCATACATTTCAATAACAATACAACCTAATACATACCTAACAGGTAAAAATAACATAGTTCACAAACATTAGACAACACTTCACGTTGAAAACAATTAGGTAGGTGCATAATTTGCTTTAATTACTTCAACCGATTAGTTCCTTTAACGCAGCAAGAGATCTCTTCCGGGCAATAGAGTGAAAAAAAATCAGAAACTTATTTTTTTTTATCTCGCCTGATTGTCTGATGTTAGGCGACAATGCGGTCTACGATGGAGCGTGTTTAGATACCTATTCGTAGATGAAACTGATTCACTCTCGATTGAAGACATAATATATATACAAATTAAAGAAAGTTTAGATACTTAGGTACCTATTTGTAAATTTGGCCACATGGGCAATGTGTGTGGCATAGGATGGGCGGGATCAGACAGATTTTTTTAAAATTAATATACCTACAGAAAAGATGGGGGAAGCTTTTGCCCTTTTTATTACATTTACGAATATTTACTATTATATATAGGGGGTCCGTCGGGTAACGTCAGACTCCAGTTTTTTGACACCACAGAATCACGGTCCACCTCACTTGCGCCAGTGGCCACACACTGCGCTGTTAGTGCGCGTACGGTTAGGGGCCAAACAATTTGTTTTTAAAGGGGGCTTGTGGCTGTTTACCTCATGTGGTAAACTGGTTACCGTTATTAGCTCATGGTTAGCGAAGGCGTACGACGGCAGGACCTTATACATAATACATATCCTTACGTAGAACATAAGTACCTGAAAACACACTTATACATATTTATTTAAAACATTCCATATTTTTCATATTGTGCTTACCGTACCGTACGTAGTAGATGCCATTTTCGCTAGCGATGCTCGTAACCTCAACCACAGATGGCAAGTCATCTACTTAATATTAACTAGTATTAGTCTTCATAGTTATGAATATAGCTAAGAAGACCACCATCCCCTCTCTTGGCTTAGTTGGTGGTTAGGACGAGTACCTATAGGTATACCGGAAAAGAAAGAGCAAGAGATTTATCATTTATGATTATTTATAAAAGGCGGAATACTTTTAAATAAAACACTCGAATCATAAATATACAATGTATAATGCTATATTTACTTTTCAAATTAATTTAACACAGAAATAAAATCAATATTACAATGGTGGTCACAAAATAATATCTAAAGTAACAACTATATTACACATCGCTTTCTTTAAACCGCTTTATTGTAATTCATAACTAAGAAAAAATATTTAAAATTGAAGAGCACATCTCGCTCGAGCATTTCGCAGCTTTTTAAGATAAAATATCTACTTTCTCTTTCTACCTTATGTACCCATTTATATAAGAACCGCACCGATACTTGTGGAAATAAATAAATTTGGTTATTTACTTGTAGAACCTTACTGTAGGTAGCATCGCCTTTTGAGATTGTTGAAAATACCATTCAGTTTCCAAGAAAACGGAAAAATGGACAAAGCTGTCAATAATTTATTTAATTCAACTCTCTAATACATGAACTTAACTTCAAACAAAAAAAATGTTGCCGCGTTTTCTAGACAATACGTAGATAATACTGATTTCATCAAGTACCACTTAAAAGGGAACGTATTCAAATCACATTGTTTTCGTACTAAAAAAAAATCAAGCTGGTTATTTTTTTCTTTCAATTAAATGCCAAATAATCACAATAGTAGATACTCAATAAACACATCTCTTTTGATTCAATCATAAAAAATCGAAATACGCAAGTGAATAAGATGCACGTTTCTTGAGCTTTTCATAAAACATTTCTGCGTGGCACCAGCCGTGAATCGACAAAAAAAAATTGGTTGCCTGTAAAGTCGGTATACGGGCGAAAGTTTTACGTGACAACGACTTTGAGTGGTAAAATAATTTTACGGAAGGGACGCGTGCCTTTCACTTTTTATGTCTGTCTCTCTCGCTCTTAGGCGGGCTAACCATGCCCGAGTGGAAGGGACGCGTGCCTCTCACTCGCTCTCATTGTGAGCGCATAACGTGAGCGGAGCGTAACGCAGTTTCTTGAAGTGTCACCCGGCAAAACAATTTATAAGACGTTGTCACGTCAAAAAATATGTGTTTGTAAAGGGGCCTTGTGTTTTCAGTTGCCTTCAGATTCCCTCTACTGTCGAACTTCGGGCTAGCGCAGAAGGCAAATGGCATTACTCCAATCAATTCGTCATCTATTTTCTATATTCATAATTCAACACATTATATTACACAGATGGCATAAATCAAGGATGGCGAAATAAGGTCATCATATACTACAAAATACAATTATACGTACCTACCTCAAATAATACTTAGACAATAATTTCTATGATCTGATCGGACGTGAAGCGAGTCGCGGTCATACGTCCTAGTTATCTGTACAAAAACCGATTATATTTCGATGACACTTGTATAATACACGCGATAACGAGGATATGTACTTACATGACAACATCTGTAATCGTTTCGTGCTTGTGTGCTCCCACCGAATTGACCCACCAGTGGGACGAAAAGAAATCCATCGCACAGCAGCACATTCAATTTTTCTGCTACTTAAAGCCTTCAAAGTTTGATCTCTCACCATTCGTTTGCATAAAGATTTAGTCCATGATATTATTATTTTTTGGATTCTTAAAGAAAATGTCACAGGAGCACGATGTTTCACTACTGAAAATCTCCTTGATTGTTTTTTTATATGTTCGGATCTTACGCGTGTAATGTCGCTAACACTAACACGCCATTCTAGTACCTATTTTTATTAGACTTTTAAATATTAATATCGCATTTTAATCGTTTTTATTTTACAAATACACTGTTGCTGTTTTTGTCAGTCACATTAGTGGGTAGGAAACATTCAGGTTTTCCCAACTGGTGGGGCAAAGCGGTGGTGGCAAATATCACGATCCGTCCAAAAACGGCAGAGCTGCCTTACAATAACAACTAAAGATAATAATATCTATACCTTACCTTAGGCCTTATGCGCAGGCGACAGGCGCCACAATATCAGTAGGCCTAGTAAATAGACAGAGCACAACAACATCGTTACAATCAAATACGCACTGATTTCCAACATATGGCAAAAATGTACATGATATTTGATGTTTTAAAAACCATGGACTTATTATTCTTCAAATCAAATCAAATCAAATCATTTTTATTCTGTCAACACATACAGTGCACTTAGAAACGTCATTTTATACAATTCTTACAATTTATCCCGTAAACAGGTCACTTTACAATAATTATAATCATAATTACACAGATGACATAATCATGTGTAATTATAAACATGAAGACATATATACACTGCATCTTAGCCTTATCACAAAGTTCGAGAGCTTCGAAAAACATGTAGGTGAATATTGTTAAGTTAAGTAATTAGTCAGCAATAGCATCGTCACAAGCATCATCAATCGTTATTATAGCATTAACATAAATAATAATACACAGAGTAAATTTTAAATAACTAAGTAGTCAGCAATAGCATGGTCATAATCATATCATAGCGAGAATACAAAAAAATATAGTAAATAAATACATCAGTTAAATACTCGAACAGTCACAGGACATTGTCTATTTTGATTATTTGGAATTTACATAGATAAACTAAACCAAATGGTGTTATTCAAATATGTTTCTGTCTGCCAGAGCGTCAGCTAATTTATAGTAGCTTTTCTCAAGTAAGTGAGTTTTAAAAGTTTAATATTTTATTTTTAGGAAAGTGTTTAACGTCATCGGGCAGTTTATTATAAAAATAAATTCCCATACAGTGAAAACTGTTTGACGTTTTACTTAATCGTCTACTCGGTTCAAGAATTACATTTCTCTGTCTGCTATTTTCCCCATAGCAATCCATGCCTCTCTTCATTAAGTGCATATTTTCTAGTACATATAATAAACACTGATATATAAATTCACTAGTTAGTGTCATTATGCCTAACCTCTTAAATGCATTTCTACAGGAGTCTAAATATTTAAGTCCTAACATGAATCGTACAGCTCGTTTCTGTAGCAAGAACACTCTTTTGTGTGTCGTTCAGCAGCTGATCCCCAGAAAAGTATTCCATAGCTGAGGAGCGAGTGAAAGTAGGCAAAATAAACTGTTCTGGCCGCCGCCAGACCGGCCAGTTCCTTAATTTTCTTTATTGCAAATATTGCAGAACAAAGTTTTTCGTTAGTCTATCAATATGGCTAGTCCACGTTAATTTTTATCCAGCCATACACCAAGGAATTTAACTTCATTCGAGAGACATAGATTAAAACTCTCTAGAGTTTGGTTTATTATATTCTTTGAGGAAGCTGGAATACTTGTGGCAAGATTAAAATTGACAATATGCGTTTTGTCTACATTTAAAAGCATGTTATTTGCCGAAAACCATCTTTTCATATTTTCGATGCAGATATTAAATTTGGAACCTACTTCGATTACACATTTGTCTTTAATTATTAGGCTGGTATCGTCGGCAAACAGAACCATGTCTATTTCGTCAGCAATACCACAGAGATCGTTGACGTAAATAATGAACAAAAGAGGTCCTAGTATGGAGCCCTGTGGAACACCAGATTTAATATAACTCATTCCTGACCTGCAACCATTCACTTCAGTTACCTGAGTTCTATTAGATAAGTAGCATTTGAATAGCTCCAATTCCTTACATCGAACTCCATAATGTTCAAGCTTTGCTATGAGTATTTCATGTGATACACAATCAAAAGCCTTTGAGAGATCGCAAAACACACCGAAAGTTTTTGCCGTCCTCAAGACCAGAAAGTATATCAGTTATTAGTTGCGATATAGCATGCTTGCAAGATTTACCCCTCCGAAATCCAAATTGACGAGCATTAATAAGTTTTTCATCAACCATATATGCCATTAGTTCTTCTGTTATGTATTTCTCAAATATCTTACTAATGCTCGGCAAAATGGACACAGGGCGATAATTATTACAATTAGTAATTTCACCTTTTTAAACAATGGGATGACCTTGGCAACTTTCATTTCATCCGGAAAGTAACCTCCAGCTATACAGTCGTTTATAATACATGTTATAGGATCCACGATGACATCATCTAGCTTTTTCAACAAATAAGGGGAAATGTGCCAATAGTCATTTGATTTTTTAGGTTTCATCGTTTTCAATATTCTAAATACACGATTAACAGAAATTGGTCTTAATTTAAAATGTAAATCATGTCTAGGAATAAAATTATTTAAGAATGTCAAAGAGTCATCAATGGAACAATTCAAATTTTTTGTGAGGTCATTTGCTATATTAGTGAAATAATCATTAAATAAATTACAGATTTCATTTTTATCAAACAATAAATTACCGTCATTTTTTAAAATTCTATCACAGTCTCTATTTGGACTTATATTTTTTCCTGTCTCTTCTTTGATAATTTGCCAGGCACATCTGATTTTATTATTAGCACAGTCAACACGTCTTTTTAGATGTAATTTTTTGGCAGTCTGACACACACTTTTGAAAACTTTGCTATACTTATTTAAATATGACTTGGAGATATTACCATTTTCATTATACATAGCATATAGATCAAATAGTCTCTGTCTAGAAATTAAAATACCTTTCGACGCCCATTCACAAGACTTAACAGTTTTATTGGAGGATTCAATGACGGGCATAACGTTATCTAATTTTTCCAACAACACTCCGAAAAATGCAGTATAGTCCTTACAAAATTTTGGACTCTGCCACGCCTGATGTAGGCTTAGTTTTAGCTTGTCAATGTTAGCCCCAGTAATTTTCCGAGATCTAAATCTTGCTTTGTGTTCATGCTCAATTAGAATGTCAAAATTTGCCACTTGAGCAGAATGGTCTGATTTGATACCTTGAACTATACTAGCATTAGTAGAAGAATCTGTGTCAGTGAATATATTATCGATACAGGTCTTGGATCTGTCAGCAACTCTAGTGAAACCTGAAATAAGTTTTTTAAGGCAAAAACAATTTAAAATATCAGTCACCATTAATGTAGAGGGTTCAGATTCCAAAGCAAAATTTACATTGAAATCCCCACATAAAATTATACTTTTATTGCTATTTTTAGTTACAGTATCCAGGCAACATTCAAGGTTATTACAATAAATATCAATATCTCCTAGTGGAGATCTATAGATAACTAAAATGATACAATTATATATTTCGATACAGCTAACCTCAAAATGTTTCTCTATGGACATTTTGTTAATATCTCGTCTAGATTTACACTTTAAATCATTCTTTATCAAAATCATACAACCGCCTTGAGTACTATTTACCCTACAAAACGCGGATGCTATTTTAAAGCCTTCCACTCTGAATGTATTTAATTTAGAATCCTTAAGGAACGTTTCTGTCATACACATTATATCAATTGATTCATGGGACAGAAACAAGCTCAACATATCAGCTTTTTTGTATATGCCTTGAACGTTCTGATGACACAGTTTCACTTTATGGTTTCTTGAGGTAGTACAGTTTGAAAATTTAGTATTGGGTGAGACATTGAGGAATCAACCAACATAGTCAAATTGCTGTTATTCAAGCCCTGTCGGCATGCCAAAGCTATCGTTACCGCTACCTCATCCTTATTAATTCTTGCTTGGATTCCGTTGACGTCAACTACGCTAAGACTATTCACCAATGAGGCCACCATATAGAGTCTGTTATTGAACTTTGAGATGCGTGCATTGATTTTTTGGTTATTTACATATGTGATTGTTGAAACCACAAGTTTTTTTTCGTTATCCTTGAGTACTTTGGCCAGCTTTTCAATTGTGCGTAGGTACTCACTCATTTTAAATGATATGCTCTTATGTGAGGCAATCATAACAACTAAAATTTCAAATTCACTTATATTTTTTATTATATAGTCTTCATTTAAAATCTTCTCCCATGTGGCATCGGGTTTGCAGGTATTAGTGAGAGTATAATACTGAGGTAATTGTTTTAAAATGTCACTCGACATTTTTTTACCATATATATCTGAAAACATTTCAATTTTCTTATTGTCTCTAAATTGACTTGGAGAATCCCGCAGGTACGGAGACGTTCCTTCCACAATATGTTTTACACCCAGAGGAGTATTGACTGAATGCTCTGTACTGGCTTTCTGCTCTAAATTGTCAATTATCCTTTGTAAGCAAATAAGCTGAGTTTCTATGTACTTAATCTTCTCAGTAGCTCCTTCTTTTGATTTTGCATCTTGCTCATATTCTCGAATGATCTCCAGAAGCTTATCACTCTCTGCCTCAAAAGCTGTCACTGTGATTTCTCTTCTGGCAATTTCTTTTTCCATAATTATTATTGTAGCCTTCAAAGTCTTCACTTTTTAGACAACTTCCTCAATTTAGACTTCCAACTTCTTCTTTTGTTCCAATAGTTTTCAGATGAGTAAATCCTTTTTGATGGTTATTGGTTGAGTTGTTTGGAGTAATAGATCACTATACTTTAATTTTAAATCTGAACATTCTTTTCCTTTTTCTTTAAGCTCTTGTTCAAATGTAGTGCGCCTATAGATCATTTCACATTCACTCTGTTCTTCCAGTAAATTGTTGTTATCTACAAGTAACTTATTAATGTACTCTTGTAAATTATCATTTCTCTCTTCTTCTTCAGATATTCTCTTCTTTAGGAAATTCATTTGTTTACACATTTTTTCGAATTCCTTTTCATTACTGTCCTGTTCTGCTAACAGGGTTTCTTTAATTTTATTACCCTCATCAATTTGCTTATTTAGGTTATTGACTACTTTTTCGTAATTTTTGATAGCGGCATCTTTCTCATCATTCTCAATTTCCATAGGAGCTTTACCCCTAAGGCGTCGGGGGCGCGTCATAATTGAAGCCATGGTATATTCGATGACTGATTAAAATAAATATAAATGTTGGTGATGAGAAAGGTTTTTCAGTAACTTTATTCAAATAAATATATTACAATAGCTTGGCAAAAAAAAAAAAAACAGCATGTATTATTTTGCCACAAAATCATTTAAAATCGACGAACCGAGCAGTATCAGTATCTTGGCCTGGTTCTCCAATAAGCCACAAGCATTGCCTTTTCCTGGTATGGGTTTACCGAAGATACCAATTAATTAATCAAATACTAGTTAATTGCATTAACAATAAAATATCAATAATACAACTCAAATCAAGTATATAATACGTAAATATGCACTAGAGTCATCAGTCATTGTGCTCTTTTAGATAAATATCAAAATGATCAAAACATCAAAATGATCAAAACATAACATAACTGCTATGCACTAATAACGGCAATAATTATTTAACTGCTATTGCTAAGTTATTCTTATCTGTGGTCTAATTTTGCACCATGACAAGTGACAACAGATTTGGGGCAGCGTGTCAGTGTCAATTTGTGCTGTCAATGTCAGTAATTGCAGTAGGTACTAGCAGTTTATTTTCAAGTCCATAATGTGTCGGTCAATTTAAAAGATGAGTGATAGCATGCGGGTATTTCGTAGAATAATTTCGTAAACAAACTGTGTTATCAAATCTCAGAAAAATATCAGTTATGACGTTAAGTGTCGGCACTATGTTTAAACAGCGTATCATCCTAGTTTTCACCCCATATGCAACTGGACGAAAAGTTTCGTTTCGTGGAAATGTATTGCAGGCCAAAGAAACCACAAAATAAATTATGATTTATTCCTGTGATAGCCCGTAAGTACACGAATTGTATCACAAGTCGGTTGGAATGACACCGAGCTTAAAATCTTAAACACAGCTCACCAGAGGAAATATCCGTCTTGGAGTATTTAATGAATTACTGGCCCTCTTCGTAATTACTGTTTTGGTATGCTGTTGCACTAGATTGCTCACTTATTACTCATTATATTTTATTTAATTACACAAGGGTTTAATTTTACTGTTTGTTTCACTGGTGTTGCCAGTCAATATCAAAACTTCAATTCTTCAAACTCAGATATGCTTAAAGTTGTAATGTTTTCAAGTTTTAGACGTCTACCTAATGAGTAGCTCCAATCGCAGAGTATTGCAATAATTTAGCATCTTTCCATGTAAAATCCAAAATTGTATTTAGTATAATGAATGATACGTACATTTGTGCCCAAAATCTGCCTACTTGGTCTATCGGTTATAATATTCCCAAAATTCAAACGTAAATAAACTTATCTGTGAATTTACCTAATAATTGTAGGTTTTGAAGTAGTGGCGCTCCCTCAGGTATCTCTCAGCACTAACCGAAATGAAAAATCGATAGTAACAGCCTGTTGTCAAATGGGATACCAGAGTGCCGATAGCAACTAAGCGCTACCGTGTTACGACATATTAAATTATTGTTCACAGTTTCGCCAGTAAGAACTCTTGATAGCCGGGGTTATTCGTTTTTTTCGAACTTGTTTCTGGTAGCATGTAAACCAAAAAATGGCGCCTTACTTCAATCAATTCACTGATAAATTGATTAATTATAGTAATCTGGGTAACGAGCCCAGAGCAGAGTTAGGCAGTGATTTGGATTCTTCACGATTGAGTGGCTAGGAGCACTGCGATGTTATGGGCAGGTCATTAACTCATGTCTGGTTGTTCGTTCCGTCAATTTACATTATAAGAAAAAGTTTTTACAATACTAACGCTATGCATGTCTGTGTATCTCCCATATATATTAAGTTCCAATACGTTTGCCATAAAATTATATCCACCTCACAATTTTGAGCCAGACGTATCAAAAATGTAAAACGCTACTTTGTTAGAGACCTACTATGAAAAGGGTCAGCATAATCTTAACCAATAAAACACAGACCGTTAAAATGGATTCAAAAAGCGTATTTTCGTTCACATGTCAATGTTACCGAGGGAGACGAAACCAAGCTAAAACAGACTAAAAAACAACAATTTTGGTCAATGTTAAACAGTGATGTGATCAACGGTGGAAGAAACTGATTTAAAGCCTCTCAAATAGTATTTGTCAATTGGGGAAGTGGGAACAAAATGGGGAACACCCAATTGATCAAGACGTTATTTATAAGTCTATGCAACAATTATGACCTTAAATAAATATACATACATGACAATAATATGTACATTATACAATGCAAAGTTATTAGACATCGCCGCGGGACACGAAAACGCACATTGAGCTCATTTTACAGTTTAACTCTAAGTAACATTATGGCTTCAAAATACATTCAGGATAACATAGATACCTTCAAGGAATACTACGCCAACTCTCAAGAGATAAACAGGTTTACAGGAGGAAGTTTTAAAGAAAACAATTGGGTAACTACCCAATTTTAATTCTATATGAACCACTAAACAAGAACTACAAAAAAAATCAAGTTTCATATTAGTTCAAGTTTAAAATTAGCTTTAGTGATATAGCAAATAATGACAATATTTTTCCTTAAAAAAATGGTCCTCCTATAAACATACAAATATTTTTATGGTATAAACTATGTTTATATTGTGACACATTTCCAAGTGTCCCCACTGGTTTCCCCCCCAAGGGGGGATGTTGGGAACAAGTCGACATTATGCCACTCGATCTAAATTTGACGTACAGTATATAACATCGCATGTAACAAAGTCGCATAAAATAGTCTGAAACGAGCTTCCCCTCCACAGTACTCAATTATTTACTATTTTATTTCAATTAATAAAACATTTTAATGAATTCACGGATCCGTCATGTGTTATAATCAATTCAGTCCGACAGAAGTTTCAGCCGCGTACGGCACGCTTTTGCAGGGTGAGAGCGCGCGCGAGACCGTTGCTTGTTCGGAAACCACGCACGCTTTTCCTTGAAAAAAGTCGCCAGACGCGGCTGAATCTTAAGTCACACTGGATCGACCATTTCATAAGAAACCCATGAACGAATTAAACAATGTGTATAACAACCATAAAATATTGTAAAAGTTGTTAGTACATCTTTTCATACTGCGTAAGATATATGCGATCATGGTTTCCATTCGAACGAATATATCTTTTCCACATAACCAGTTTTAACGGGACATATAAGTACCCTGCTGTCTCCACAGTCAACACCACACCCATCCATTGCGTAGGCTATAAAGCCAAATTTGATAAGATTATGAATTTCATTCGTTTTCTACATTTAGAAGTTTATTTATAAAAATTAGCGAGTGCTGGTGATATTTTTATTCAAATTTTATTTCCAGCTCAAAACGTGATTCAGTTTTACAGATGGTTCGATTCTTGCGAAATTCAGCCATCTTTCAATCAGTCCTTCGTCCTAAGACGGACTATTTGATTTCAGCCTAAATATATAACAATTTCATAAGCTATATTTTTGCCTGAACATCAATTCGTATTTTTATACTAAAACACAAAGTTATAATGCGGAATGTACACTTTCGGCACACACTGTGATAGAAAATGAATATGGTTTCAGAATACAAATAGGTATACCAGTTTAAGAGAAGTCTTAATTTCGCCAAAGGAGGCGCCCATGTGCCATTGCACACCTTCGTTTACTACCAGCGCCTTACCTATGCGCGAAAAATAAACAAACAATTAAATAACAACTGGAAGACATTTAACTGCAAACATCTATTGGTAAATAAATAGACTTTAGGTGTTTGTTGTCACCGGCAATAATTTGAAGCATCGGCAATCGTCTGTTGCAGGACCGACAGCCGTCTATAGTACCCCGTACAAATTAGCCTATTATTCGACTGGTACGCTTATCCACGGTATTTGCCGACTTTGTGCCAATTGTATTGAGTTATATAGTTATAAACCTATGAGGATGTCATTATAAATGGGAAGAAAATATTTTGTTTTTCCTTGTATAATAAATAGGCAATAACTCGATTAATTAAATATTTATAATATTTTTGTAACATAAATATATTTATTATTATGTTTATATTTTATTGTTTTAGTTGCCTTTGTGACACATACGAGGTACATAGCAAATTCAATATGGATCTTGTAGGTCGGGTGGCCTTAGATTTCCATTTCATTACTAATAATTAGAACAAATAAATAGTTGTACAAGTATGTATATCACGATTCTGATTCAATTAAACTGTTATTCTTCTAAAAATCAGAGATTTTTTAATAGATATAAAGCTCTTTTTTTTAAAGGGTCCTATGGCATTTGACCTCAAATTGCCTTTTTTAACAATGATAGGTACTTGACCTTAATAATGATAGACACTTGACCGCCATCTCGGTAACGATGCGGTCTACAATGGAGCCAGTTTACATAGCATAAGCCCATTGAAAAAGAAGCGGCTCTACCTACTGAACTTTGGTCTACCGCAAAAAGGCCCTAACAACAGAACTTGACTATGCTTACATACGTAGTGCACAGAATAAAGAGCCGAGAGTGTACAATCAGCATTACTGTTAATTCGTGCGTGGTACGTTTATAGGTCGTGGGATCGATTAGGTTCGCCGCCAAGCAACATTGAGTGCCAGCAAGCCTGGAGTATCGAATAGGGTTTAGTAAACAACAAACCTTGCTAAATATGATGAGACGACTTTCTAACTGATTTATTTGCTCAATATAGTCGACGCAAAAAATGTATTAGGTATCGGTAGTTCATCAGTCTGAGGCAAAGCCGGCATAACTTTGTGTGTGTGTGTGTGTGGAACGCGTCTGAAAAAGATGAGAGATGGGAAGAGGTGTGTTGCATTTCACGCATTACAGCGTCTAATTATCACCTACGATAAACGTACTTTAGTAGGATAGCGTTTGTTTCCGACACCTTATATTTTATTGCGCGAGGTAATGTAGTTAATTTTGAAACTTGGAAATGAATGTGACCTCTCATATTTATTAGGTAGAAGACAAACGAACTACCGTTCACCTGAAGGTAAGGGGTCACCGTCGAAGAAAGAAGGAACACCAACGCATGTAAACCATTAAACAAATCACAGTCACGTATCAGCTACAGTCGACTAAATCAAACTGTATGGATCTTCTACGCACGCAATTTCGGGAACATTTGCTCCTAAAACAATTAAATTCCCCTCACCTAAAATTACGTCGACAATAAAAGTAAACAAATCAATTCGAAACGCGTCCCACCTCACAAAACTTGCCTCCTTCAACTCCTCACACCTTACCAGGTCATCTGTCCGATTTGCCAGCATTGCCCAAATGGTTGGGCGCGTCTGCGAACGCAAACTTGAGCCTATACGCTTCTGCTACTAACAGGCTGATGTTTGAGTCTGTCCAGTTTTGCGTCGGGACGTTTTGTAGTAGAATCATGAGGCCTTGGAAGTCGCGTTCGAGCATGAGTCGTTCTCGCCAGTGGAGGAGGAAGGCCGCGCAGACGTAGAGCTGGAAGGTGGCGAACCCGTCGGACTCGGCGAGGTAGGTGTCCCACAGCCGGATGGTGCAGGGGAGTGGGATCTCGCGGGTCAGGAGGTTGTTCATCCATCGGAAGGAGAACTGCAGGTAGTCCACGCCGTGCGTCTGCAGATGCTCATGCAGAGGCTGGTCGATGCGCCGGATCAGTTCTTTCAGCTGGTTCACCTGCCACAAACATTACATCCGTACAAATAGATACACAGAAACACTTCAATTTAGTGGTCCGTCTTTCAGAGTGCGCTTGGGGAAATAGGTACCACACCTGACATCTTTGCCAGTTATTCTATCGCCAAGGAGTAAAGTGCAAATATCACTGTGGCCGGTTTGAAGGGCTACGTTAAATGGAAGGGTATAGAGACAAAGTATCTTATATCTCTCGATGACAATCACAATGCAGAGCTAGGTAAAGATTTGGATTTTTCATATTTCAATAGCTGCGTGACACTGAGCTGTTATGAGCAAGCGTATTGCTTACCACCTTTTTTGTCATAGTATAAAGTGACAATGTCCTGTCACTTTCAAGAAATATATCAACCGGTAACAGTCACAGCCCAGTGCGAGTTCGCGGTAGACATGATTATTGGAATAATATAGATACATATAACCAAACCTAACCAAACATAGCTAAGAACACCCGCACGGATATTAACTTTCAAATAAAAAAAAACCGCATTGAAATCGGCCCATCCGTTTGAGCTCTACGGTGCCACAGACAGACACACACACAGACAGACAGACAGACAGACATCAACGTCAAACTTATAACACCCCTTTTTATGGTCGGGGGTTAAAAAACGAGTTACAATTATGTTTAATGTATAAGAGGAAGATGCTTGTGAGTGGTGGGATCCAAATACCTACCTGCCGCCGCCGCGCGCCGCCGGTACAACAATACCGAGTTATTTATTCAAATTATTTCCTGTTATTGTTTCATTTCTATATTTATACGCTAGCTTTAATTAAATGAATATTTCACGGTTTTCCTGTAATCGCATAAATTGAGTGGAAAATTTAATGTACCTAGTATATCTTTTTTGTATAATTTTCATAATTTACAGTTTCTAAAATGAAAACTTGTTTAGCCACGCACTTTTAGCTGGGGGGAAATCGTACGGGTTCGCGCCCCCAACATGTGAATACAGTAACGTATGAACGGCGGTGAATCTGCGGAGCGATGATGATGATGAACGTAGATGTTTTGAAGTGAAAACTTTGTTTGGCGCGCCACAGACAGATGTTTCGTGGGCTGTGAATTGAATTCTAGCGTCACGCTCGGGAATGATAACAAATCTTCGGATAAACTCGGGACCATGGCCATTGGGCATCTAGAAATGCGTCAGCATTTCCCATGGGCTATTGACTGACGCATTTCTAGATGGGCATGCTCATAGCCACGCCCTCCAGTTTCACCCGCGTAGTTTCCAAAGTGAGCTATCAAATTCTGAGTTATTAGTTTTCACTTCTATCGGCAGTTCCTATGGCTGCCGATTATTTTGGATTGGTTAAATCTTGTGAGTTTACATCACCGGCATGCGTAACAGCAGTGTGCGTAATATCTGCAGGTATGCAGTTGACATATTGTGCAATATTAGTCATGTTAAACACCACAGTTATAACTTTTCACTTCTATCGGCTATTTTTTTAGATCACATCTACGTTTGTCCTCAAATCACCCGGTGGGAAAGGTACGTTGTGGTCGAAGACGGAGCATATATTCTTAGAAGGCACTTATCTACTGTCGACTTGGAGACACTCAGGTTTTAGGTGTGAGGAAACAAGAAATAAAGTGGCCAAGTGCGAGTCGGACTCGCCCATGAAGGCTTCCGTAGCAGCAAGTAACATAATATAAAAGTTCTTGTAGTTCGCTGTTACTATAATCAGTGTTTTAACAATAGTCAATTTATGACGTATTAAAATAAAACTACTTACTAGATCTCATTCAAACCAATTTTCGTTGATAGTTTACATGGTAATGTACATCATACACTTTTTAATTTTTGTCATTCTCTTATTTTAGAAGTTAGAGACAGTTAGAGAGTGGGGGACACACTTTTTACCACTTTGGAAGAGTACCTCGCGCCAACTATTCAGTTTAGAAAAAAAATATGTTTAAAACCTCAATATCATTTTTGATTACCTATCCATAGATACCCCACAAGTATGGTTTTGATAGAAAAAACATTTTTGAGTTTCAGTTCTAAGTAAGGGTTAAATTAAATTAAATTTTTTGTTTTTTTTTCTATTTTTGGTATCACAATCTTAATGCGGTTTACAGATTACATCTACTTACCAAGTTTCAATAGTATAGCTCTTATAGTTTCGGAGAAAAATGGCTGTGACATACGGACAGACAAACAGACAGACAGACATGACGAAATTATAAGGGTCCCGTATTTTGCTACGGAACCCTAAAAATAAGAATGTATTCGCATTCCAACCCGTAGGGTTCACAATAAATGAGCAAAGCGAACCTTTTAGTACGAGCCGCTATTATTTATTTCATTTCATTTTAGTACGAGCCGCTATCATTTATTTCATTTCATTTTAGTACGAGCTGTCAAATTGTGGAATGAGCTGCCGTTGGAAATAAAGCGCGCCCAGTCGCTAGATAATTTCAAGGTTCGGATTAAAGAATTCTATTTAGAGACTTAGTTGCCATCTATCTATCCTTAAGTTATCATCTGGTTTGTGTAGGTTTTGGTACTTGTTTATTATTATAAGTTTATGTAGGTTTATTTTTTTCTTCTAATATTATAAATATTATGTATAGTCATATGTGTATATGTATTATGTAAATTAGTATGTGTATTTTAAATGTATTCCTTATTGTAAGTAGTATATTATTTTAATTTTATGCTTAGGTTGTACAATAATTTAGCTATTTGGATTTGTTGTTTAATGTATTGAATTTATTATTAAGGCCGCATTACTGTTTTATATCCTATCCGTACACGGTTGCCTGGAAGAGATCGCTCTAAGCGATAAGGTCGCCAATTAAAATGTCTAGCATAAGTTATTCTTAAGTTTCTTTTGTGATTTTGTTTTATTTTTGTATTTATGTGGCTTTTAATAAAGAGTTTTCTTATCTTATCTTATCTTATCTTACGAGCCGCTAATAAAATTATATCGGTTTCGGATACGGTCACGGATATGTATTTATTTCGAATTATCCGTTAGTTTCGGCTAGGTATATTAAGGTGCGTACGGACTGGAGGTGCCCCAGTATCCTCGCACGCACGGCTCGAGTTGAGCAGATAATTTAAACAACATGAGGCAGCAGGCCGAGGCAATCTGCCTCGTGTCGAGCCACGAATGAGCGACAAAATGGCGCCGTATCGTCAGCTGATCTATTTCTGTCTCTGTCCTGTCCGCCATTTACATACACAATAAACCATGACGTCGAACGAAACCCGTTCTGCTGCTGCGTTTATTAAAATATATAATATGATTAAAAAGAAAAAAAGACCATCACGTTGGCATTGGAGGATAAAACTTCTATTTAACAAGAACAAAATTAAAATTTTTGATTAACCCCCGACTACCTCGGATTTGTTATTTATATAACATTCTACTTCAAGTCAATCCCTTTCATTTGACACCCATATTGACGGAGTTTTGCGCCATTTTGTGGTAACGGTCATCTTGGATTTTAAATTAGTCATAGTGCATAGTATTCTACAAGTCAAACAATTTCATTTGATACCCATATTGTGGTAGTAGTGAAAAAAAAAATGTAATCCGCCATTTTGTGGTGGCGGCCATCTTGGATTTGAAATTTTTCATAATGTATAGTATTCTACTAATCAAGCCCTTTCATTTGATACCCATATTGGGGTAGGTTGTGAAGAAATATTTTGTCCGCCATTTTGTGGAGGCGGCCATCTTTAATCAATATTTACCAAACATAGCTAAGAACATCCGCACGGCGATTAACATTCAAATAAAAAAAACCGCATCGAAATCGGCCCATCCGTTTGAGCTCTACGGTGCCACAGACAGACACACACACAGACAGACAGACAGACATCGACGTCAAACTTATAACACCCCTTTTTTTGGTCGGGGTTAAAACAGAAATAATTGCAACGAAACATTGCTTCGTGAAATTACTTTTGAATGTGAATTGTGAACCAAACGAAAAAGTCAATGTCATACGTATGCCGAGTGTAGACTTTAAAGATTTATTTTGTCTGGTAGCACCAAAAAGGTGACAAAATTTCGTAAACCTATACCAGCCAAAGACAGATTTATGATAACTTTGCGATTTCTGAGATCAGGAGATTCTTATACAAGTTTACAATATTTGTTTAAAGTTTCGAAACAATCTATCAGTGGAATTGTACTTGATATCAGAAAGTTTAACTAAATAGTTAAAACCGAATAACTTGCAACCCAATTTTTATTCATAACATATCTTCAAATACGCAAACAATAAGTTATAACGGGAACTACGCGGGTAAACCCGTGGGGCACTGCTAGTCTCATAATGTAATAGTTCCTCAAACCTCCAGTAAATAAGTAGTTTCTTGATAAGGGCGTGACATCATAAGTAACTATTTTCTGATCTGTGGTGACATCCTAGCCCGTGATATTTTTTTAACATCAGGCAAATGGTAGACAAACGTTAAATTTAAAAATACCTACTAGTTATTCCTCGGATATATATAAAATCTATGGTAAATAGTTACTTTTTTGGTAAACACGTAACATGCTGGCCCGTCGCGCATCGTATCGAACCTCACATACATACACATTTTTTTTTTTTAACTTTTATATGTTTACACTTGACCGCCATCTCGCCTGATGTTAAGCGACGATGCGGTCTACGATGGAGCGTGCTTACCTAGAAGAAACCGATTCACTCTCGATTTGAAGACACCAAGATTATAACTATCGGGAAAAACCCACTCAGGCAGCTCATTCCACAGCCTAGATGTTCTTATCACAAATAGCAACAATTAAATGTTAGATAGCAACAAATATAGCGAACTCCGGGCAAATCGCGATTGCGAACGTACCTACCTCTAGACATAGGTATATGAAAAAGTGATTTTTTTTTAAGTGTGTATATTTCTTTTGGCGCACTACACACAGATTTTTCGTGGGCTGTGAATTGACCTTAAGCGTCACGCTCGGAAATGAAAGAAATCTTCGGATGAAATCTCGATTTTATTTTATTTTGCATAGTATAGTGACTAGACGAGCGGAATATGTGCGTGATGATAAACAACATGCCTGCCATATACCTAAAAGCACAATGACACGCAGCTATTGGAACATGAAGAGTCCAAATCATTACCTGGCACTGCACTGCGCTCGTCACCCAGAGATCTAAGTTGTTATCTAAGCCCTGTAACTTCTCTGGAAACATTGCCCTTCAAAACCGGAACACAGTAATGTTTGCACATTACTGCTTGGCGGTAGAATAACTGGCAATGGTGTGGTACTTCCCCAGGCGGACTCTCCTACTACAAAAAAAATATCCTAAGTGGGAAACGAAAATAAAATCTAAAATAAAACTTTTTGGCGCCTGCTTCTTTTGATATCGCTCTGTCCCAAACCCCAATAGCTATACAAGTATTTCAGGAGCTTCGTATTTTAAGAAACAAGATTATGTTTGTCTGTGTTTTTTTTATAATATAGAACAGAGGTTCCCAAAGTTATTTTGTCTATTGCCCACTTTGAGAAGAAACTACGAGTATTATTAGCGCCCCAATTTTTTCACATTCTTAAAAACCACTATAACTTGAAATTAAATTAATTAATTATTATATTAGCGCAGATTAAACATTCATTCTAAACGAGACTTACTATAATAACCCGCAAGAGTTAACTTGAGACCCGAGCCCAGTAGGTAGTCCACAACGGACTCCAAGCCTCTACACAACGCCCCCATTCTTTTCTTGGGTCTCTTACCGCCCTTTAGTCCTGCAGCGCCCATAAGGGGGCGTTATCGCCTACTTTGGGAAACGCTGATATAGAGTGACGGGAAAAGGAAGATCTGCACCTGATAGTAAGAGAGCACCTTCTCATAAGGGCCGTTCAAGTATTCCGTAAGTATGTTTATTGCAATTATTGACCCTCCTTCCCTTGTCATCAAAAGTAAGCAAAGCTATCCTGCCCCTCCCATGCTTACGTAAGCATTGGTACCCATTCCCCGAAAATGCGTTCCGTATTCAAGTATAGATAATATGTGGGTTGCCATATGTGTAAAAAAGTAAACAACATACAGACCGCCCCACCCCATGTCCTCACAGCAAAACACTTAGTATTGTGCTTAGGTAATACTTAAATGACCCCTAACAGCAGGGCACTGAAGAGTCCAAACCACCACTCAGCACAGCATTGCACTCGTCACCCACAGACAGAATGAGCAGCCCACACAATTTTTCCACACCTGAGACTCGGGGTCTCCTCTCACTGGCCCAGTGAGGGTTGGTGGATAACCCACGACCTCCAAAGATTCTAGGAAAATGTCGGTTTTCTCACGATGTTTTCACTTGACCGTTTTAAGTTAGCGGCATTACGCACACTGCTCCGAAAAGAGTGGTGCGCGTAAACCCAGAGGCTCCGCATCGGCAGTTGCCGTTCTCTCGACTAGACCAAGGTAAGGTCGGATACCGACACGGACACACCACGATAAGTAGGAGTCTGTTGCAATGGACTCCTTTTTGCGGAGAACAGGCACGCCTGCGTCTTTCCCTAGTTAAACCTGACCAAACTGCCATCGCCCTATTTAGATACCGCCTCAAGGGTCAAGTTTAAACGGTCGATCAGACTCTCTCTCAGTGCCTGAGTTTGCTGCCTATTGGCTCTCGCGCTAGATATGTAGCTCTCTACAACGGTGCTATCATCTGCGTACCCAAAGATACCGGGCTTCGACAGATGTTGATATGTAGCAGGAAGAGTGTCGCAGAGAGCACCGACCCTTGAGGGACTCCGGAATTGATAGCTATTTGATCCGACGAGCAGCCATCAATGACCACTCGTACTCATAAAACATATTTTTTTGTATTTATGCGAAATTTCAAGTTTTTTTATTTGCGAAAGACACGTAACCCTAATGATAGTATTTATCTTAGTCTACTAAATCATACACATGTGAGTGGACTGTTATTGATGATGATGATTAAATCATACAGTCGTTCAAAGAAAATATAAAATATATTATTAAGTGCCGTCTCCCACGTCACAGGACCGACCTAGTGTGGGAGACAGAGTTCACACCTGATTAGTTTGCAAATTTGTATTACGTCCTAATTATTGTCGCAAATTCCATGTAAACTGTGAGGTGTTCGCGTAAACAACTGTCGCAACAATCCTGACAGTGCTATATTCTAAATCTAGGTTACACGCGCGCCCTAAATTACGTAGTGCTGAGTCAAATAAAGCTTTTTTGATTTTGATTTTGAAGAAGCCGTCTAGGCGGGGCAATCGTGTGGGCGTGCGGGGTGAGACGCGGGAAGCGCGCTCCCGCCATTGCCAACATTACAATGTTAGTATTTCGTGAGCGCGGCTCAGTTTTTGGTTTTGTCTACCCGTGTCTAGAGATTATCTGCGTTTCTTCCAAAATCAAATGCTATGATATACTGGTAGTATTTCTTTAAACTGTAGTATTTATTACCTTGTACTGTATCCCGAGCTGCGCGAAGATGTAGTTGTCCTGTATGCTGTCGAGGAACTTGGAGAGGCACCAGAAGGAGTCCGCCTCGATGACGTCACGCGCCTCCTCCGACAGCGAGTCCAGGGGGAAGCTGTCCAGCTCCTGGCCCGGCGCCGCCTCCTGGGGAGAGGAAGTTCCAGTTCGTATAACATAAATACAATCTTAATCTATACTAATATTATAAAGCTGGAGAGTTTTTTTTGAACGCACTCAAGAACTACTGGACCGAGTCAAAAAAATATTTCACCGATGGATATTTATTTATTTATTCACTCAATGAGCACACAAGACAGAATGTAATAAACAGAAACTATAACATAAGAGCATGCGCGGTCCGAGGGGGGGGTCACAGGGGACATGACCCCTCCCAAAATCGTATACGTTAAACAAAAAATCTAATAGTACATCAACTATTTTTAACGCGGGAAAACAACTGGAACGGGAACTACGCGGGTAAAATCTTGGGGCGCTACTAGTAAAGTATTTTTCATCCCACCAGCTCGGAAAGAGTACTTTTGCTCCTCGATATCAGGGCGCAAAAGTCGTTTTTACCCTGTAGAGGTTAAAGTAAATTTGAATTTAGAACATCGTGTGTACTGAGGTTTTGAATTTAAAACATAATTCAACCTATTTATTTCTACCTCCCTGGTGCCGAATGCATCATTTTTTTTTTTAATAAGTTAAACACTCAGACTCGGAACCTCCATGGTGTACTTACTTTTTTTTAATTTGCTTAGCGCGAAAACATTAAAAAATTTGCATTTAGTCATTTCCTCGCTGAAGTGGAATGAAAAGTTACGTGTTGCACTCGAGTGCAAAGATTTTTCACCTTGTGCTCTTTTGATTCCCTTGCTACGCTCAGGATTCTAATTTTGAATCACGAGCGCAGCGAGTGAATCTAGCGAGCGAATTTTAGAATCCTTCGCTTGCTCGGTCATCAAGATTGAGCACGCGGTTAAAAATCAACTTTGCACTTTTGTATAACAAATAACTATTTTGCTTGATTTATTGTATTTCTACTTGTGACTAATGGTCAGGTCTTGGTCAGGTTTTGGAGGGGGGGGGGGCCCTCCAAAACCTGACGCTGCGTACTGGTGACCCCCTCCAAAATTCGAGGCTGGGACCGCGCCTGCATATAAGAGTATACTGTACATAACTGTATTACATTCCAAACTATGTGGGCCTAGAAACGACATTAGTTTAAGTACAGTATGTACGTGATATGTACGTGATGCTGAGTGGTAATATTATGTATCACGGACGAAGCCGGGACGGAGTCCTGCTGGCACTGGCGCTCCATCTAGGCTTGAGATCATTCGCTTACGTACGGCACCTTACGGCTGCGCACGGATACGAACTACTAATTGTACTCCCCGTCTTCCATTATTCCTTTCATCATTACCATTCTACGATTACCTGGAAGAAATCATACTTTTTTTTTTACTTTTATAGATTTACTCTTGACCGCCATCTCGCCTGATGTTAAACGACGATGCGGTCTACGATGGAGCGTGTTTACCTAGAAGAAACCGATTCACTCTCTTTTTACTAACTTACTTCGCTTACTTAGCGATAAGGTTGCCAATGCCAATTGGTACTTTATTCTATACATTGTCTGTATTTTTATTATTCTTTTCTAATTTAAGTGGAATGAAGAGTTTATCTACTCGTATCTAAGCGGTGGATCAATCGGCAAAGTGCGAAAGGCCGTCCAGTTCCTTTGTACCAATCGTAAGCAGATGAGGTGTACGAGTATGTTAGCTATGGCGACAGATGTGTCGCGACAAAAGTACGACACTTCCACAAGAGCGACAAGGTAAGAGCGATCAGCCGTGCTTTCGGTGTAAAGCGTTTGTTCTAACTCTGCACGTAGTATAAATAAAATCTTTGATTGGTCAGCTTTTACAGACTTGTGATTTTGGTTTTGGAGCGTAGCGTTATTTTCCTAAACCAATCTGACTCTAACCCCAAGAAAACTGCGCTGTATAGCGCGGCGGCAAACCCAGGAATGGATGATAATCCCACTAATATTATAAATGAGAAAGTTTGTATGACTGTTGCTCAATCTTGATTGCGACTTGTCACAACGGCTCAACGGATCGGGTTGAAATGTTGAACATAGATCATTTATGGTCTAGAATAGGACTTAAAGACTACAGGCCCGTGAACAAAATTTATGGGACATATGAACCTCTCCTGGTGGTCGTCCTATGTAGGATAATAGAAAGGTATACAATAATAAGATTCAGTACTATGCCGGCATTCGTAAGCTGTCCAACTGAGTGCAAGTTGAAGAGGAAGGGGTTGCAACCTTCGATCATTTCTCCTTGTCGCATGATTTTTGTACGGCGTTGCGGAACAATGGATTAGAAGAGGTATTGAAACTATAAAAATTTTGTTAGTAGTCAGAAAAATCATGATTTTCCGACGATTTTCAAGATAAATTTGATCATTTGATTATGTACGCCATTGGTTCCATACAGTTTGAATACGATTGTTCCGCAACGCCGTACAAAAATCATAATCATAAATAAGCTATCAGCAGTTCCCATGATAGCCAATTCTGTAGTCCCCATGTCTAATACCCTACGGTTGCCTGAAAGAAATCGCTCTTAGCGATAAGGTCGCCAACTGCTACATTATTCTATGGTTTGTTTTTTTTTTATTATTTTTCGTTGTAATTTTAGTGTAATAAAGAGTTTATCTATTTATCTACCCATGTTAGATGGGTGATCGTTGCGGCGTTACCTGCAGGAAGACCATGAAGAACGGCGTGACGAGGTCGTTAATGCCCTGCACGTAGCCCGAGGCGGGGTGCCGGATCGCCCAGATGTACAGGACGCGCTCGAACATCACCTGCGAACCACACACGTACACATTTATGTATATACATGAAATACTAAAATAGTTACTTTTTTTTAACTTTTATAGGTTACTTGACCGCCATCTCGCCTGATGTTAAGCGACGATGCGGTTTACGATGGAGCGTGTTTACCTAGAAGAAACCGATTCACTTTCGATTTGAAGACACAAAGATTGTAACTATCGGGGAAAACCCACTCAGGCAACGTATTCCACAGCCTAGACGTTCTTATCACAAAAGTAGAGTCAAATCTCTTCGTTCGTGTCTTTGGAACATCAACCATGAAACGATGTCGCTTTTTCAAGCTACGAGCATTCCGATAGAAAAAAGGGCAAGGTGGTATCAGATCATGCAAATCAGTCGCACACTCTCCAAGGTGTATCCGATAAAAAACCGATAGGCTGGCAATTTTTCGGCGATGATCAAGACTTTGTAGTCTTTTACTTAGTTAGTTACTTTTTTCAAGACTTTGTAGTCTTTTACTTAGTTACTTTTTGAAGTGAAAATTTCTATTGTCACATACAGATTTTTCGTGGGCTGTGAATGAAGCGTCATGCTTGGAAATGAAAGAAATGTTCGGGTGAACTTGGGACTGCCGAGTGTGCCAGAGCGAGAAAGATAAGTCAGCTGCTACTGTCTGTCTGTCACTGTCTTTTTTTAACTTATTCTTGGCCATGGATACTAATCCTTCAGCCGCATCTGTCACTGTCGTGTCGCTGTGTTAATTTACTATATTCAATTTATGTGTTCGGTTTTATTTTTAATTATTAAAATTATTCAAGAGTTATTTTCTTATTTTAGTTTTCACTTCTGTCGTGCGGTCTTAAGCATATACATTTTGTTTTGATTTTAAATTTACCTCATTGACAGAGCTTTGCTCGGTTTTTCATTGCTTGAAAACAGGGAGAAAACGACGTTTTCTGCTAGAAAACGAATGCTAGCTAGATCGAATTATCGTCACCGAAACCCCATGGATACTTACTTTCCAAGAAAATCGTTGGAGCCATTCAGACTCTACATATTTTACAAGAATTACTCTGTCAAAAGTTTACTTAGAATTCAGAGAGTGTGCCTCTGCTCTTTACAGAGCCAGGGTCCGCCACTACTTTATAAAGCCCCAATTCTCAGCTTTACGTTTCCAACCGCCATTTCTTTCATCGACATCTTTTGAGGACATATTCATCTTCTAGAATTCTAGATTACAAGGCTTATTACTCTTGGCTAAAATTTGTCGCTACTGAATTCAGTGAAGAGTAATAGCATTCAGTAAGTGAAGCAAACTAATTTCAGAAGCGAGGATTGCTTGCTTGAAGCTCGCTTCTGAATTCAGTCGAATAACCTGGGTTCTGAATTCAATGGAATCGTCAGAGAAGGGCCCGAGCCCCAACGGCGGGAACATCAAAGGGGATGCTTATGACTAGGCTGGTAGCACAGTATAAAGAAATATGTAGTACCAGTAGTACATCGCTTTGATCTTGGAAGAAACGCCAATAATGTCTAGACAAGGGTAGATAAAAGCGAAAACTGAATCGCGCTTACGAAATACTAACTTTGTAATGTTGGCAATGGCGGAAGCGCGCTTCCCGCGTCTCACACCGCACGATTTCCCCGTTTAGACGGATTCGTTAAACGACGTTATGATTTATTAGACTGTGCTAGTAGGTACAGGCAAGCGCGGATCCAGGGGGGATCATGAACCCCTCTAGGCTGGCTTCAGTACCTAGGTGGAACACTAATTATAAAGCATGCATGGACTTATTGTACAGTTTTATGACTTAACCACGACTATGTGACCCCTCTTCTGGAGCCATGCGACCCCTCTGGAGCTATGTGACCCTTCCCCTTGAAGCCAGAGCTGGTCCGCCCTTTGTAGGTAGTACCTGCACAGTCCGCTGCTGGAAGAGCGCGACGAGCGGGCTCATGCGCGGGATGTCGATGTGTATCTGGCGGTAGGTGTCGTCGTCGCGCTCGGCGTCGTAGTACTGGCGCACGAGGTGGCGGTAGTCGGCGCGCTTGCGGCGCAGCGTGTCGGCGCGCCGCTCCGCGTTGGCGGGCAGGTAGCCGGCCAGCAGGCGCCACGTCACGGCGCGCGCCTGCAAACAACACACGAACTGTCACTCCGCTGCCAACCTGGACGTCTACTCTCTATCTACGAAAAACGTAATCTATATTAATAACGGTACGGTAGACTTGATTGAAACCTTATATGACTAACAAAACATAAAAAAAATATTGATTTTGAGTCGACAACATGCGTCCACAAAATTCAGATTATGGAGAATTTCGTTAAATTCTAACGGCACTGACAAACAAACCGCTGTCGGCATCTTTGGTTTGAAGCACGTTTCGTTCCATCAATCAACACATTGCGTGCGTCCGTCGCGCCAAAAAAGTATCCATCGCAAAAAACTGTGGCTTACGTGACTACGTAAAACGAAACGTCTTGCCGCCGGACCGGAATTTTATTAGTAGGTACTTATATTTAGTATCAGCATTGCACTCGTGCGAAGCCGGGGCGGGTCGCTAGTTTCGAAATAAACTCGCGACTTTTCTACTCCGGTTCTACGTCGTTTCGTCCGGTTGAACATTGTTTGACGTTTAAATGTTCCTACTCTAACACTTAGAGTAGGCTTAGAAGATTTAAACGGACGAAACGACGGATCGAACGAGAACCGGAGGAGGAAAGTCGCGAGTTTATTTCGAAATTACGTTTTTCGTAGAATGAGAGTAGACCCTGTTAACGGGTCAATCAATATCTTCTAGATCTAAATAGGGAACCAATACACACAAATTGAGTTGTAGTCTTGTCTTAAAACTAATCGTTTACTTTTCATAGTAAAGTCTTAGTCTTGAAAGATTAATCGTATACTTTTTTGTAGTATAGTCATAGTCTTGAAAGACTAATCGTAGTTATACTTTTCGTAGCATAGACTTGTACTTATCGTACAAGTTGTATTATTAATATTTCGAATATTATTCGTATTTGAGTTCCAAGTGAGAAAATAAAAAAGTAAGAAAATAAAATAAAAAAGTAAGAGTAGGTAAAAAAGAAGAGTGAATAATCTTATCTAATCTTCGTGAAACAGATGGCAGTCTTGTTTCGATCTTAAACCGTAGTGGAATTAGAAATTTACTCCAGTTTCCGCAGCAGAGTTATATATCTAGCGCAAGAGCCAGTGGGCAACAAACTCAGCAACTGAGAGAGAATATGATCGAGCGGTTGAACTTGGCCCTTGAGGCAGTCTCTAAATGGTGCGATGCCAATTTGGCCAAGTTTAACGAAGGAAAGACACAGGCGTGTTTGTTCTCCGCGAAAAGGAGTCCGTTCCAACAGGGTCCTACTTTTTTGAGGCGTATCCGTGCCGGTTTCTGGCCATCTCGAGGTATTAGGCGTTTCTTTGTCATCGGCGCTAAACTTTGGCACGTATATTGAGTCTAAGGTTAAATTAGCCGCCAAAAAACTAGGTGTCCTCCCAAAGGTCCGAAGATACTTCAATCTTGAACAGATGCTTACGTTAAGCAAAGCACAGATTCGCTCCTGTATCTCCATACAGGAGCGCATTTTTTGGAACATCAACCATGAAACGATGTCGCCCTTTTGAGGAACGAGAAGTCCGATAGAAAAAAGGGCAAGATCACGCAGATCAGTTGCACACTCTCCGTAGTGTATCCGATAAAAAACTCCTACTGTTCGCACCTTTGGGATGGATCGGCTAAGTATCAGCTGGGGACTCTGGAATCGATCGAGAGACTTTTTTCTTTTTTTCTTTTAAATAAAGAGTGACGAGAAGATCAGGATATGTGCCTGATGGTAAGCAACATGCCTGACACATAACAGCACAGTGACACGCAGCTATTGGAACATGAAGAGTCCAAATCATTACCTAGCACTGCACTGCGCTCGTCACCCAGAGATCTAAGATCTTATATCTCTAAGCCCTGTAATTTCTCTGGAAACATTGCCCTTCAAACCGGAACACAGTAATGTTTGCACATTACTGCTTGGCGGTAGAATAACTGACGTGCCAAAATAATCATAGGCAATGACACTCTTGTGCCTAAAGACTTCAAAGTCTTGATCATCGCCGCGAAATCGCTAGCTTATCGGTTTATTATCGGATACACTTCGGAGAGTGTGCAACTGATCTTGCCCTTTCTTCTATCGGACTTCTCGTTCCACAAAAGCGCGACATCGTTTCATGGTTGATGTTCCAAAAACGCGAACGAAGAGATTTGACTCCACGTTTGTGATAAGAACGTCTAAGTTGTGGGATGCGTTGCCTGAGTGGCTGTTTCCCCGATGGTTACAATCTTGGTGTCTTCGAATCGAGAGTGAATCGGTTTCTTCTAGGTGAGCACGCTCCATCGTAGATCGCATCATCGCTTAACATCGGGCGAGATGGTGGTCGAGTACGAACCTATTATAGTTAAAAAAAAAAGTTTCCGCAGAGCACGCGGTGCAATACATTTTATTTCGACTAATTTCCTCATTTTTTTATCAGACCGGTTTTTCTCGAGTTTATTCATTAAAACACACGATAATTTATGTCCAAAAATTCAAATCTTTCCTCTTTAGAATAATGCTATATATATATAGTAGTAGCGAGAAATGCGTAACATGTATATAAAAACTGCTGAGTTTCCGATACTGTTGTTATGCCATTTCTCACGCGCATAGCCAGATCGGTTTGGACCTCCATATACTGTAAACGTCTTTTTAATTGAATAAATCTTTTTAGCATATTACATTTTGTTTTTTTAAAAAGTAACTCCTGACCCGTTCCGTAGCGTCCTCCTAGTACCTACTATAGACGTACTTTTGTATTTAATTGCTAGAGATGTTGTATTTTTTTGTTATCAGTAAAACGAAATTGAATAATATCTTATTATTATTGATCGTAATTTTGTATAACATGTTTTTACGAATAAAAAGTATACAAGTTTAACCATCATAATTTTGAACAAATTAACCTTGAAATGTAACTTTAAAGGGACCTTTTAAGGGGAATTTACCTGTAGAAAATTTTAATCCGAGACAACCACTAAATTAAGAAAAATAAATAAATAAGTACTGGTGTAGGTTGTCACTCGCTTTAATACCTCTAAATATTCTCAATGTCGAGAGAACCTTGTTATAGAAACCTTTTGTTCACAATGCTTTGTGTTATAAGTACTGGTGTTAATTATTTCTATTTTCTCACAAATTAAGTAGTACAATGTATTTGACTGGTTTTGTTCGGCGTTTCTTTTTTGGGAACATTTATATTCACGAGCAATGGAGCGACATTTGACTTTTCAATATAGGTACCTAGTCATAGTTTTTTATTATATGAGTAAGTTGGTATGTTATACCTTAGTCAACCTAAAGAAATCGGAAAATAGTATAACTTTACGTTTTAAATAAACATTGAGAAATATAAATTAATAAACAGTATTATAATCAAAATAATAATGTCAAATCGAATATAAAATCATTCAACTAATTCCATTATAACTATTTACTAACTGATGGTAAAATAGTAATTTAACGTCAGTATTTTAAAAATCTGGGTACCTAAGCATGCTCCATCGTAGATTGCACTTAACATCAATAATTATAGTTTAAAAAAACGCTACAAGCAGTTTTATACCAAAACGAGGAAGGTCTAAGCACATAATTTGCATGTGGAATTTGACAACACTCTCCGAAATGTATATGATTTTTCTATAATATCTGTTCTTTTTGCTGATGTTTTCTATAATATTTGTATAATATCTGTTCCTGATTAGAATTAAAAAAAAACCGATGGAGGTGGTTATATCAGCTCAGATTGTCTTATCATGTTACTATTATTTTGACTAAGCAAAGTTCATCTCTGATAGTCTCCGCGACGTCACAGAGCACAGATAAAATAAATCAAAGTAAACAAAAATGTTAAAATGTTTGTCATCTGTTAAATTAATATTAATGAGAACATACCACTGTAGTTCTGGGGTAAAATTGTTGAACTATGTTACTTTTGTACAATTGCAGTTGTTTATTGTACTAATTCAATAGTGGCTCCAATCTTCAACAGTCACAAGTGTTGGTACAAAGGCTATCTTCATTACATATGCAAGTAACACAACATTTACATAAGAAATAAGTAATTGCTATATCATGTTATAAAAATGTTACCAAGTAAATTACACTTGTATTTATTTTCCAGATCATAACTTGGATATGCGAAAAATATTATAATACTAATGAAACACTAATTATTTATTTTCTGTAGTTTTACAATAAGAGACAATGTTCTTAGCATTCCATGGATTCAGCATGCGGGTGCCGTGCATCATTTGGCACAGAGAGAAATCCTGAATAGATTCCGAGTCTTGTGACACAGGTGTAGGTTTTAGGTTTAAAATAGTGAGTTTGGATCTACAAGATGTAATTGAATTGTTTTATAATTTTGTACCCAATATTATAAATATTTGAAAGTTTATAGGTATGTAAATGTATGCATACGATAATATAAACATATAATTATGTAACATACACACATATCACAGTAAACCAGGATTAACACACAGGCCCATACTTTTAACTTTTAACCCATTGACTTAGTGGCAACGATCTCAATGCAAACCATGAGCCCTCCTAAACTTCAGAGCACACGGAATCTTGTCATTGTTGGGAAGAGTGAGCTCACTCTTTCCGTTGTAGTCGGTTGTAGGAAGGGGTGAATGCTGGATGTTTATACCTATAACCATTTGTTGTCAACAACCAAAATAAGTAGAACCACAACATACTACGCCATTACAGATTCTAGGGGTCAAGTAGATTGGTGACGTGTAAACCACTTATACTATCAATTTCAAGGTGCTCAGGGCACATCTAGTGGTTTATATCGATGCTTAGTGGTTGTTTAACAGTGGTTACACTGTGGATAGTATGTAATAAAAACGTAAAATACTTAAATTTGACTTCTGACTAATGGTGTTTAAATTATACCATATTGGGGTTAGGATTCCAATAGGTCTACCATCATAATATTCACACATTACAAGTTTGTATGTAATTTGTGTGGCTGAAGAACTGATTCTTTATTTGATTGTAAACAGGTTACACAGATCTTACAAAATTATACTCATAGCCTCATATTAGGCATGCCACCTGATTAATTGACCATATCAGCACACTAGTCATGATTCTGATTCACATTATAAAGTTGAAACTGAGTTAATTCAGTAAATGAAAAAATTCTAGGTCATGGTTCAGTTGAAACTTTAATTCAAATATTTTATGAATGAAAACCATTATGTACCAAGAAGATCATTGACACACGGTGAACACATTGATCAGCATACTTACAGATGTATGAATTGGGCTCTCTTAGCAGAGCATGACAAGGGATGTTTTATAACTGAATAATTTTTTTAGAAAAATTCACTTAAAAGTTATGACAAGAATGGGCTATGAAAGATGTTTTAGAAGCGACTAGCAGTATAGGTTGCCCTGCAGTTTTACCACTCAGTATAGTAGCCGGCTAACAAGTTGACCCAAGGAAGTTAACTGCAATGGCTGCGCAGAAACGTTTTTAAGGTCTCTTTGGTGGAAGTGCACATCAAACACAAACAACACAAATGATTATTTCTGATTCATTTGTGCGTACATTCCCCTTCCACGTCACTTTCAGGGCAACTTATCTACCGGCCACTGTACTGGTGCAGTGGTACCGCTATTTCTCACTCCCTTTATTTTCTAGGGATGAAAAGTAACCTGTGTTCTTCCAGACTATAATCTACCTGTGTTCCAAATTTCAACCCAATCTGTTCATGTGTTATGACGTGATTGAGCAAACAAACATCAAAATATCCAAACATTGACATTTATAATACTAATAATAGGATTAAGTGATGATTAGCCAGTGGATATGTTTTGAAATGTAGGTAACATAAAATTGAAAATAATTTTACTTATTTTAGTCAGGATCTCTTCAAAGCTCAAATTTAATGCTAGCGTGCTCTTTCTATTGCTGATAACAACAATAATCTTTGAGAATAGATGACTCTCAACACTAGTGAGACTATTCTTAGCAATTTGCAGAATAGACCCAGCTTTGCAAGTTATCTCTCAACATTTTTGACAGTTCCTTTTATCTTATTTGATTTCGTAAACATTAAGTCTATTTCTGTACCCATGCTACACAAATAAATACTTTATACTTTTACTTGGTACACCACCAAGTAAAAGTATAAAATATTTATTTTTGCAAGCATTGTTTTATCTTGAACAGTTTATGCTGAACTCGATATAAGTGCTGTTTTCTTTGCACATATAAACATTAAAAAGATTCAGTTTAATTCAAGAAAACTGTAACATGACTCACCTTGACTGGAATGCCCGACCAACTCAGCTGCTTGAGCTCGTCCAGGTCTATGACAGCACTCTCGTGGAGCTGCTGGAAGCGCTCCAGCTTGACTCGCTACTCTCCTCCCGGGACGCCAGTGCCGACAGACGCACGGGCCGTGGCCGCCCCGGGTAGTGCCTGATAGGAACCGCACCGCCACTAGACACACTCGCCACCTTCTTCATCTCACTCTTCTTTTCCTCATCCTGTTTTTTCACATTCTCATTCTTTACGTCACTTTTGTTTACTGTTCCTGTCCTACTACTATTCCTATGTGAGTTTATGACGTTTAAGGCCGCAGTTTGCGATATAGCCTTCGATATCCTGGTCTCCGCGATTCCGGAGACGATGTCGTCAAATGCCCAGGTCCCAGGCGTCATTCACCGACGCCTGGAACTGCTGATACGAAGACCCGGACATAACCTCGTTTGTGCCAACTCTTTGGAAAGGTCTGCCCGGGAGAGCACGCTTCGAGGTCCTCCAAAACGTGTCAGACAACAGGACGCCCTTGTCATGTTCGGGCTGATAGCTTTCCATAATAAAATACAGCTAGGATCATTCTAAATAACTTTGTTGGACAACAAAATATTACAAGAAAACTGATATGACATATCACCAGTCAAAGACAATTATTTGCGACATTTAGCTTTTATTTTATTTTTTCATTTAAAAATTAGAATTCTCTATGGGTTTTCCAAGTAAGTTGCACGCACAGATTACATACCTAGTGCACGCATGCACGCACAGAGTAAGTAATCACTACGTGGACTACGTGGTTGCACGACTCGAATGCTAGCCCCTCATATTATTATGTTGATTAAAAAATTAGTAACAATAACTTATTTGACAACATAGATCAATGTGTAGTTTTATTATGAAGAACAAATCGTTACAAACACCAAGTTAACAATGGTTTAACTGTACCCATCTTTTTGTTCGATCATTTTTTGGGAAAACGATTCTTTTTGGTTACATAAAGAATTACCTAAATGCGCAAAAATAAATTGGCAATATTAATTTCGATGACAGTGAAGGTCAATGGACAAAACATTTACATGATTTTCAGTCAATAGCATGATATTTATTTATTTTTGTCAACATTTTGCAACAATAATCCTCGTATCCTTTTCGCATTGGGTCTAAACTAATACTACAACAAAGTACCTAATCGGAGTTTGAAAACGTAACATACTTACGTATACTCTTTGCTACTTTCGTTTCTAGGTGGCTTATTAGATCGATAATGTAAAAAAATTCAAGTAACCGAAAAAATTCGCGAGAAAAATGGCAAGTCCTACTCCCGAGGTGGATCCCTCATCAATGTTTATGCAAAAAGGAGAAACAAAGAGGATTAGAAGCCCTGTAAAGTCAGAACCGTCATCAAGAAGAAACTCTATCGTTAAGGCCAATGCTCCAGCAGAAGTGATCACGGTCAAAGATTTCTTTGATTTCATGAAGACAGCTTATCAAGTTTACGAACACCTGGAAGGGGACGAAGACGAAGGCTCGAAGATAAACTGGGAAGAATTGACAAAACTCACAGTGATAAACCATGTGATCGAGCAGCAAGAGAGAGACCTTCTATACCAAACTGCGTATGCTGAACCAAAGCCTGTGTCCAGTAAGAGTGAAACGACACTGGAACCGAAGAAGGCTGAAGAAAATATCGTGAAGAGATACAGTTACAGCGAAATAGAAGGTAGGTAGGTGACTATTCTCAAAATAATTCGGTGAACTGCCATCTGTGACGTGTAACATGTACTCCGTTTTCAAAGGTAAAGGCCGAAGGAAATCATTACCACCAGAAGCTAGAGTAGAAATGCTTGGAGTGTGGACCGAAGCTAACTTAAATTGCAAGTTAAATGATGTAAGTAAATAAAAAAATATGATCTATACTTGAACACATAAGCAAAATTATGTTTCACCATTTCACCATCCTCATAAAAATAAAATACATTATTTGTGTAATGTTGTCAAAGTTAATCAATAGATGGCGCTATGGCACATTTTGACTTGTGATTTTTTTTAGGTAATAAATGAAGGAATTTTGGATTCCATCCTTCCTTATCTGGTTGGTTACAAGAAACCCAACAAAACAACAAGCGTGTATACACCTATTATAAAAAAAATTTCGTCAACGAGCTCAACCGACGTGAAGAAGCCGGCTAGTTTCGGAGGTTTGTAATTTAAGTTCGCGGAAGATTTCAATGCGAAGCTGATGATGATGATAACAATATTTAATTTTTACTAACATATTTTTAGGGTTTGTAAACGAAAAAGAATCTCGAGATAGATTAGGGCGGCGTAAATCTTCGTTGATTGCGGTACAAGAAAAGAATAACCAAAAACAAGAGTAAGTAAATTGATAATAATATATTTTCATCAAAATAAATACTGATTAATCACCTATAATAATAAAATACCTTGTTCATTTTTTCTGAGGAAAGGAGGAGAAGAGAACATCTAGACTTTTTCAAGATCAGAGTGAATGAAGTACTACTATCTTTGGGTCAGCATGTATCATCTCATGAATGATGGATACAAATGTTGTAAAAAAGGAGAAGCCGCAAGCGTGAAAAATACAATATTAATTAAATTTTTTATTTTCATATCAATTATTTTATAGTTAAATTTTGCTTAAATTATACATTTTGGACAGCACTCATAATATCCGATATGGTCTAGTGGCTAGGATACCTGGCTCTCACCCAGGAGGCTCGGGTTCGATTCCCGGTATCGGAATAATCTTTTTGCATTATTTTTACAGTGGTGACGTAGAAATCCACGTTTGTGACGAAGTGAAAGGCCTGAAGAAGGACTTTAGGTGCCCCCAGAAGTTGCTGGTCTCCAAAATGGGGTATTTTGCTGACGTAACCGCGGGACAGAGGTTGGAGGACATGGATATTTCGGTGCACTGTGATATTCAGGTTATACATTTTTGCTACTTATTTCTTATTTTTAACCCACGACGCAGTGTTTGACGTGTATATTTGTGTGTGTTGTCTGTCTGTAGCATCATAGCTCCCAAACGGATGAGCCGATTTTGTGTTTCTTTTTTTTGAAAGGTGAATTTAGTCGAGATAGTTTTTAGTTAGGTAAGTACCTATTTATGTTTCATTCAAATCGGTTCAGCAGTTTTAAAATTATTTCTTTTTTAGCTGTGGTATGAATCTTAGTTATGGGTAGGTAGCTAGGTAGGTACAATTTGAAACCAATGCAAGATAATTTTTTTCTAACTCGTATAATGTTGTGTAGGTATTGTAATTTTGTAACTATCTACCTGCCCCTGTTTCGTTTGTTCTGTTGTTACAAATAGTAATGTGTTTGTCATTTTTAATACTTATTTAAGTTATAATTTTAACAGTGCAGCATCGTCGAAGAAATTGAGATAGAAATAGAAATGCTGTAGTTGTTGTATATTTTCAGAGCAATATTAACTCGCTGCGTATCTACAAGGCGTTACTGTAGTATTTTTGGGCTAATACTGAGTCATTCTTGTTTAGAAATACGTAGTGCAACGGACATTATGCGCCAAAAGACTAAATGTAGTGTGGACTGTTTTTTACGTCGCAATTTGTGAACATTTGCTAGTACTTATACATTTGGAAGGGGTTGGGCGCGTAAATGTTATTTTAGAGTCTTTATTCCCAAAGTGGGCGCTAACGCCCCTTTGTGGGCGCTGTAGGGCCTAAAGGGGGGCGTTGTGTAGAGGCTTGGAGTTCGTTGTGTAATACTGGGCTCAAGTTAACTCTTGCGGTTAACTTTTACTAACTAAAGTTCTCGTTTAGGATGAATGTTAAATCTTCGCTAATATAGCTCTCAATAGTTAACTAATGTAATTTGAAGTTATAGTGGTTTTTAAGTTTGTAAAATCAGGGGGGTGTTAAAGAATAATTTACTCTCAAAGTCCGCAGCAGACAAAATAACTTTGGGAACCCCTGTTTTTAACCCCCGACCAAAAAAGGGGTGTTATAAGTTTGACGTCGATGTCTGTCTGTCTGTCTATCTGTCTGTCTGTCTGTCTGTCTGTCTGTCTGTCTGTCTGTCTGTCTGTCTGTCTGTCTGTCTGTCTGTCTGTCTGTGTGTGTGTGTCTGTCTGTGGCACCGTAGAGCTCAAACGGATGGACCGATTTCGATGCGGTTTTTTTAATTTGAAAGTTAATATCCATGTGGATGTTCTTAGCTATGTTTGGTTAATATTGATTCAAGATGGCCGCCGCCACAAAATGGCGGACAAAATATTTCTTCACAACCTACCACAATATGGGTATCAAATGAAAGGGCTTGACTAGTAGAATACTGTACACTATACAAAATTCTAATCCAAGATGGCCGCCACCACAAAATGACGAAATAAAGTATTTTTTTCACTAGTACCTCAATATGGGTATCAAACGAAAGGGCTTGACTAGTAGAATATATTGCACTATGACAAATTTCAAACCCAAGATGGCCGCTTCCACAAAATGGCGAAATACAATTTCTTTTTTCACAACTCCCTTAATATGGGTATCAAATGAAAGGGCTTGACTAGTAGAATGTCGTACAGATAACAAATCTGAGGTAGTCGGGGGTTAATCAAAATTTTTAATTTTGTTCTTGTAGAGGAATAGTGATAACACGAGCAGATAAGGATCTTAACTGTACGCACCTATTTTGATCGAGAAGAGCTCAAATGACTATACAGCACAACACAGCTCACGTGGGAAATTAATCCCACTAAAGCTGTTTGCGTGTCTGAATAAACATTTGCTGCAAAAACTACATAGGTACCTATTGAATGTTTTTCTACGAAATTTCGTACAGATAGTCCAATTTGACTTGGTTTCTCGTTGGCACGTTGATCGTAGACCGCATTGTCATTTAACATCAGACGATTATAGTGGTTAAGTGCTAACCTAAGTCATAGACTATATAATATAGACCTAAGCGAAATTGTTGAATCGATGACACGCTCTATATTTTATTTGTCGATATAAGTAAATCAATCGATGTGTTGAGTCATTTGGAAATCCCGTTCAATAAAAAAATACATGATATCTCGCTGCAATCCCAGTGATTTAACATGACATTTATTTAATCTCCCCCCGACCTCCTTGCTTCACGTGATTATTTTGACAATCCCTAACAATATCCACTATGTGTAGATACAAAAATCTTTACTGCTGTTTGCAGGTAAGATAAGATGATACAAAACATTTAAATAATTGACCCATACAAACTGGCCTCTTCTTCTAGAGGCATGCAATATGTCTGGCAACGCAGTTTCCATTGGTCTGAATTTATACAATGATAATAATAGTCAGCTGATAAAGTCTTCTTCTTCTTTTTTCATTTTTAACTTTTAATCGGTTGTATCATATATGTCATCTGATTCATCATGTATTAATTTCTGGCTTCTTCTACTGGCTGATGCGGTAGATCTTCGACTGGCTGATGCGGTGGGTAAAGCGAGACAGCATCCTGGTGGCGGAGTGGCCCCTCCTGGACCCTCACAACGTGGTGCCCATTCTCGTCTCGGCATCCTTTCTACAGGTAATAACCATCGATATAAACCACTAGATATGCCTTCCTAAACTTCAGGCGCACGGAATTATGTCATCGTTGGGAAGACTGAGCTCACTCTCTGGAAGTTGTAGTCTCTGATGACACGCAGTGGCGCGGTCGACATTCGCAAGACAAGACCACATTATATCCTCTATGTCGCTTACCTCGATCAGGGGTCTTTGTCGAGCAGTAAACTAATATTAGACATAATATGTGTAGCCATAACAATGGAATTGTTTGGTGTAGATGGAGCCCCTTCTCCACGACTGCCTGATGTACTGCCACGCCCACATGAGCGACATCGTGAAGACCTCCACGAACCTGGCCTGCCTCAGCGACGCACTGCTCACCAGGTTTCAATCTTATCAGCCTGTTTACACAACCAAATAAAGGAGGAACCTCAACAAAACGCTTAAACCTGAAACCTGAACTACAAACACCTCCTACCATAATCTGGATACCTTTCACCATTATTTTCTTTGTGCCTAAGATGTTTTGCGAATAATAACTACTTGTTAACTTTGGAATATTTATATACCGTGCTTATAATGGTGAAGTAAAGTTTCATGTTAAACTGTTGACTGGTTAAAGTTGACACAAAAGTTTCCAATTAGGTACAGTTACAATTAGGTCTAATATATCAAAATCTAATTTAATATTTTCAACCACCCTCTTTATCAGTATTTTGTGACGGTTACCACTGTTAGTAGAACTCGAACGTTCGAGTAAATCACGACAAAACATACTCGGACGATGGGAGACTGCAGGGGAAACAAGATTCCATCCACTTCCACCTTGCTACATTACAAATTATTACATTCTACTAATATTATAAATACAAAGATTGGATCTGTAGATGTTTGCTCCATCACGTAGGAACAACTGAATGGTTCAGATTTATATATGCAGCACAGATTATCGTGTTGTTAGTCGGGATAACACACAGATAAATTTTTAAGCGGTGGATCACACGCATGCACTCACCTTGAACAAGAACAAAATTAAAAATGTTGATTAACCCCCGACCACCTTAGATTTGTTATCTGTACAACATTCTACTAGTCAAGCCCTTTCATTTGATACCCATATTAAGGGAATTGTGAAAAAGGAAATGTAATTCGCCATTTTGTGGTAGCGGCCATCTTGGATTTGAAATTTGTCATAGTGCAAAGTATTCTACTAATCAAGCCCTTTCATTTGATACCCATATTGAGGTAGTAGTGAAAAATATTATATAATTCGCCATTTTGTGGTGGCGGCCATCTTGAATTTGAAATTTGTTATAGCGTTTAGTACTCTGCTAGTCAAGCCCTTTCATTTGATACCCATATTGAGGTAGGTTGTGAAGAAATATTTTGTCCGCCATTTTGTGGAGGCGGCCATTTTGAATCGATATTAACCAAACATAGCTAAGAATACCCGCACGGATATTAACTTTCAAATAAAAAAAACCGCATCGAAATCGGCCCATCCGTTTGAGCTCTACGGTGCCACAGACAGACACACACACAGACAGACAGACAGACAGACAGATAGACAGACAGACAGACAGACAGACAGACAGACAGACAGACCGACAGACAGACAGACAGACAGACAGACATCGACGTCAAACTTATAACACCCCTTTTTTTTGTCGGGGGTTAAAAAGGTCGCTGTACGCGGCTGTAACTTGAGTTTGACTGGGTGACGGTGACTGGACCACGGAGGCTAATACAAAGAGGAGGTGGGGTAATTAAATTTCCATATGAAACGACGCGTGATAGTTTGCGGGATGAGGGGGCACTGAGGGGGTGTTATGGTCCGCCCACTTCTCAATTTTCCATCTATCGGCTAATAGCAAAACTACTAGCTAAGGTTGATGTTGATGTTACTACATAGTTCAGCTACCTTACACTAGATGTCAAAAGATTTAATGATACGGGACGTACTAAGAACATTAATCTTCAAAAAAAAATTATAGGTAAATAAATAAAATTATGATATTAAAAAACATGCGTTTATTACTTGTAAATAAAATGAACTAAAAGTTTGAAAATAATTTAAACATGATAATAAATGTATAGGCATATTACATTGCAACCTTTAACGATAAATTAAATAGCTTCTTCGTCTACATCGCTATAATCATAAATATATCGTACGGACAGAATGCAGTATTCGTTGTGCTTAATCGCAATCTTTGAGTACTTCTATTTTCTGTAAACATAAAATTGTATCGAATAAGTACATTAAAATCCCTTATTGGACAAGATTGTTTTAAACACTCGACCAACCATAATATGTTTGACCAATCACCAACAGTTAATCATATTGTTCTTCTGATGAAATCCATTGTAGAAAAATATATTGATATTCGTTTTAAGCATTTTGCAACAATACAAAACAATAGGGCAGGGCAACCAACCGACAACAGTTAAGTTTTTCTTTTTTTGTGTGTTTGGCCAGTGTTTCTCATAAGATTATTAAGGTTTAAGGTTGTAGTTTTGCGAAGATTGGCAAAATGTAAAAAGTATATCTAATTTAAGTGATTTTTCAATCCATTGGTGAATTCAGATATGAATATTTAATTTCTTACGTTTGTGAATGTATATTTCACACTTAAAATTTTATCTGAGAATGCCCGGTCAAGGTTCAAACCAGTTTATTTACAATTTAAGTAGGTTTCTACCTTTTACTTTAAATTTCTGTTTTAAAATCCAAGTTTAGAGCATTCGAGCTGCAATTTTCAAGTTTTCCCATATATTTTAGACTTTGCGTACTTATAACTAACTATGCCGTTGGATTAGGTATTTTCCATTATAAAATAGATAACAAGACGAAGAGAAAACGACTATAAAGGATAACGCTACATTCGCCCAATGTAAGGACACCATAAAAATATGTTATTTACAAAATAAATAGATAGAGTAGCTCTTTATTTCATTAAATCCTACTAAAATATTAAAAATGTTAAAATTCGGATGTCTGTCGCTTTATCTCTACTCTACCAAGGAATCTACCATGAGTCATATTATTAGTACTCTAAGATCAACCTAGATGGCGCCACAAAAAAAAATAGCTGGCGGTATCGAAGTTATTACTGCGCCGAGGGACACTTTTCAACTCGGTTTGTTCTATCGCTCTCAGGAAAGTCAGTTTTCTGACTCTACTGAACAGCCGATAATGAGCATGGATTTGATCTCATTGGTTAAAATCTGCTCGCTCGCCCTTCGGGCTTCAGCTATCGCAGAGCTAATGCTGTTTTTTTGACTCCCTTTTAAACACTGTATTAAGATTCATAGAGCTATGGTAGTATCTGTCATAGTTCTATGAAATGCAATCACTATAAAAATCCTTGCATTACAAAATTGCAATGCAGAGTTGACCTAATATATGTACGTCATATTATGAAAAAAAAAAATTATAGTTCTCCTTTTAAATTCTCACAATTGTTGTACATTCGTACATTGTAAATTGAAAAAAAAAACATATTTGTAATATGCTGATTAGACTAAGTTACTTAGTATTTTAATAAATTAGATTAAATGTAGTAGTACCTCAAAGGTACTCCGGATCGGTGGGAGCATTGATTGTATCAAATAGCAGCTTCCTCCCACAGATCCAGAGGCTCGTTATTTCCTAGTTAGATAATAATACAATTTGAAAAACTTTGTACCTAATGTATTTTAGAATAAATAAAATATTAAAAGAAAAAAAACATTATTCAATAAGCGGATTTTTAGCGAGTGCAATTATACTCGTACTACGTATCGTGTTAGAACAAACGCTTTACATCGAAAACTTTTACCGCCTCACTAAAAATGTCTTAGATGTCATATTGCTCTCTCTTTTCTTCTCGCTTGAAATGATAGAGACAGCAATAGGAAAGCCATAGCCGATGTATTTAGGCGGTAGAGGCGCCGGTCTTCGCTCTTGTGTTGTCGCTCTTGTGGAAGTATCATACTTTTGTCGCAGTCATCTGCTTACGTTTGGTACAAAGGAACAACCTGATCTAAACACACAATCGGCATTTATGGATTTATACAATGGCCCCCCACACTAGGCTCTGGGTCCGTGTCGTGGGTACCTTTATCAGACATTTCAGAGCTCGAGTTACATTGGGATAATCTATACAAAACACATACATAACAAATAGACAAAAACTAATAAAGACGATAATTTGGTTTGCAATGTTGTATCGGGATAAAAATAAGGATATTGTTACATTTTAAAAATTAAAAATTAGCATAGGTATGCACTTTTGTGAGTAATAGTGTGCGCGTGTGTGAGTTGTGTCTGTTTGTTTGGATGAGTAGATGACTATTTAAGTACAATATCTAAGGTGCAATGTTTTCAAGAAGTAAATATAAGTATTTTATAACTTTCGTCAAAGATAGTTCTCAATTTCGTCATAGGTGCCGCGTGGCGCCAATGTTTCATTTCGTTAGAGAACTGCTGTAAATGCCTCATTACTTTAGTTGTAGATTGTAGATCTATATTATCTCTCACTCACACAGAAGACGACCACATAAGGCTCAACTCTTTTATAATTATTTGCTTTGAACTGAATTATCGAAGAAAGAGCTAAACTCAACAGAAATAGTGAATTTGCTGGAAAGTTCAATCCCAAACTACACAAAACTAGAATAATATACGTGCGTATGTGCGTAAATATCTATACGACGAACTAACCAAAACTATTATTTGTACAGGTAATTGAATTTTTTGAATAAAATTGTGTTTGTAATAACACCATTGTTTTTAATCTGCCATAAATAAATTTACATTAAATTAAATCGTTCAAAATCTTAACCCTTAGAGCCTTTGTACACGACGTTCTTTTATAAGCACCGTCAACGCGCGTACGCATCGTCAGCATATAATCCCTTTTCATATAATTATCATTTATCAATAACTTATCAATGGTTCTTATTTTATTACATTATTACAATGTATTAAGTCATTAAGTTTTATAATTAAGTTTATCAAGTTAAGTTTTGTAATCCATTGCTGTTTTAAATTATCATCGGATGGAAATCTGAAATGAACATATAAAATTAGTTGGTAAAATAATTTAATTCTGAATACGGCCCTGGATATTTCTTACGTTTAAATAGTTAATGCTACATGACGATAGATGGCAGCCCGTTCATAATATCATATTAAAAGATATAAAAGTACTGTTTTAGCTACTAAAAGGTATTTAGGACTAAATGTATAACAGTTTTTAGTATTTACGTATTATTATTACAATATAATACTGCAAAATCATACGTAAACTTATGTATTTTCTTCCCAAAATGTCGCCATCTAGTGTCAAGTAGTAGAAACTTAACACGGAAAGCTGAGAATGTTCTAGAACTTTTATATTTAAATTACGTTTAAATTACTTACAAATGAAATGTGATGCCATCCATATTATCAGAACGTCTGTCTGAGTAACTTTGACAAAGTAAAACACAACACTTCATTCTTTTCTTGTTAAACACTAAAAAAACAGACCTAAAATGCGAGTCTCGTCACATGTGCACCTGACGAACGCTGATAGCATCCTAACTTAGACCCCGCCCACCGTGATGACGTCAGGACCTAGTTGAATATCACAGTGCACAGTTGCTTAGGGCAGCTCCTCCTTGTGTTAGCTCCGTGGACTGGACCAACCATGTCACATTGTGAGTTACCGTTGACTTGATTAATTTTTGGTAGATTAGCGGATTTGTTTGTGGTCCAGATTAGCAGCGATGTACACCAACGCCGAGCTGGAGAGCGTGAAGGACCGCAAGGACAAGATCCAGTCGCGGCTGTACTGCAAGATGATCCTCTCCCTGGCCGAGCCCGTGCCGGAGACCCTGCGCGGGCACTACTCCACGCTCGCCACGCTCTTCAAGTGCAGCAAGTGAGAGAACGATTATGATACCTCATCATCATCATTTTTGAAGTGAAAACTTATTTTTGCGAGGTGAGGTGAGATGAAGTCTTTTTACAACACTTTTTACAGTCTTTTTACAAGACACACAGATTTTTCGTTGGGTGTGAATGAAGCTCAGCGTCACGCTCGGAAATTAGAGAAATGTTCGGGTGAGCTCGGGACCTAACGCATTTCTAGATGACCGTGCTTAGAGACGAATCTAGATGGCCTTAGAAGATTTACTCCGGACTAGCAGCGCTCTCCGGTTTCACCCGCGTAGTTTCCAAAGTGATATATTATCCTTATTCTAAGTTATAGGTTTTCACTTTTACCAGCAGTACTATTTTTTAATTTTGTTTTTAGTTCATGATCCACGCCTTACTTGAGGCACGGCGGTGACGTGTGTCGAATCCTCGTGACGCTTTCTTCCCAAAAAATATGGCTGATTGTCAGGATACAGTTTAGTTGCAGTAAGAGGAGTGGATGATTGCAGGTGCAACAAGCTGCTGGGGCGGCACATCGCGGAGCAGGTGCCGTGCCAGCCCGCCGCCATGCGGGTGGACCGGCGGGGAACGTGGTGTCCGCGCACCCAAGTAACTGCCGGCTTCATTCTGTTCACACTCATCCTGCCACCGGAGCGGCATATACGGAGCAGGTGCCGTGCCAGCCCGCCGCCATGCGGGTGGTCCGGCGTGGGAACGTGGTGTCCGCGAACTCCAAGTAACTGCCGGATTCATTATGTTCATACTCATCCTGCCACCGGGGCGGCATATACGGAGCAAGTGCCGTACCAGCCCACCGCCATGCGGGTGGACCGGTGGGGGAACGTGGTGTCCTCGAACTCCAAGTAACTGCCGGATTCATTATGTTCATACTCATCCTGCCACCGGGGCGGCATATACGGAGCAAGTGCCGTACCAGCCCGCCGCCATGCGGGTGGACCGGCGGGGGAACGTGGTGTCCGCGCACTCCAAGTAACTGTCGGCTTCATTCTGTTCATACTCATCCTGCCACCGGGGCGGCATATACGGAGCAGGTGCCGTGCCAGCCCGCCGCCATGCGGGTGGACCGGCGTGGGAACGTGGTGTCCACGAACTCCAAGTAACTGCCGGCTTCATTCTGTTCATACTCATCCTGCCACCGGGGCGGCATATACGGAGCAGGTGCCGTGCCAGCCCGCCGCCATGCGGGTGGACCGGCGGGGGAACGTGGTGTCCGCGCACTTCAAGTAACTGACCGAGGTGGAACGACGACTTACGAAAGGCGGCTGGCAGCAAGTGAATGCGAACAGCAGAAGATCGTGCTATGTGACGATCCTAGGAGAGGCCTAGTTCCAACAGTGAATGATTGTTATTAAATAGGATGATGAGGTATTCCTACTAATATTGTAAACTAGATGCCCGCCCCGGCTTCGCCCGTGGTATATTATATAGCACTCATCGGGATCCTGTACAAATCCAACGGTGAAAGAATGACTGAAATCGGTTCACTAATTCCTGAGAATATCAATTTCAAACAAAAAACCTCTTTAGCTACCTGCTACGCCACCTGTCGGAAATTGGTCGTACCAACTCAGATTTAGAAAAAAAAATTAGCAAAGGTTTATATTCAATGCACAGATTACTGAAATTCAATGACGCAATATTTGACACATGCTGTCATGTGTCATGTCAAAGCACGAAACGTACGAAAACTCTCAAAAGGGGAATATTTTTTCCCGATTTTGTTATATTCTTGTTTAATGCTCCGCTTCAATTAATAGTAGAGTTATTTTCTATAGCCTAAAGCCTTCCTCGATAAATGGACTATCTAATAGAAAAATAATCTTTCAATTCGGACCAGTACTTCCCGAGATCCTAGCGTTCAAGCAAACAAACAAACAAACAAACAAACAAACAAACAAACTCTTCAGCTTTATAATATATATTATTGTAAATGCAACAAAACCGTAAAAAGTAAAGGAACATAACAACTGAACAGTCGGGATCCATTATTATTCTACAGCCAATCTAATTGTTCAATGGATCCCGACTGTTCAGTTGTAATGTTCCTTTAATAGAATATATTATATGTTATTTTCTGCAATAGTACCTATTAATTCAATAACATGTTATACAATTCTAGACCACCAGAAATCTAAGTGCGGGTTTTATTCTTTTCAGTTTTTATAGTATGTACGTAGTTTGGTTCACTTGTTATGCAGTCGGTTTTTTTTGAGTTTTTAAATTATATCTATTTTATTTTATACTTTTTAGTTATGAACGATGTAATTACTGTTATTATGCTCAACAAAATATGCATCTTTTGGTTTTTGATCTAATGTCTTCGATTCTACTGATAATATGATATGTAGGTTTTTCTACTGCATGTAATTTTAGGTAGTTTTGTGTAAGTACCTATATAATCATAGATTTTCGAACGATGTTGAGTACTAAATCGTTTGAAGTCGGAGAAGGGCGACAGAGGCAGAGTAATCCGAGAGCGATTCCGTGTTCCCACCAGCACCAGCAGTGATGAAACCCCATGGAGGTTTTAGTAGATAGATGCACCATATCCATACATGGTATATATTGCAACATAACCCGGCCTTGTCCCCTGGGTGGTAGGGTATGCGAAAATGCATTTCTTCCACACACGAAAACAGGTAGTCCAATTTACCCACTAGATACTTTTGTATATACATATGTCCATCCACATTCACACGTATCTACAGCTAGTTTTTTTTAAATAAAGAGTGACGAGACAAGCAGGACATATGCCTGATGGTAAACATACCTGCCACATAAAACCACAATGACACACAACTATTGCAACATGAAGAGTCCAAATCATTACCTAGCACTGCACTGCGCTCGTCACCCAGAGATCTATGATGTTATATCTCTAAGCCCTGTAATTTATCTGGAAACATTGCCCTTCAAACCGGAACACAGTTATGTTTGCACATTACTTCTTGGCGGTAGAATAACTGGCAAAAGTGTGGTACTTCCCCAGGCGGACTCTGCCAAGAGTCATATACCACTACAATTGTACGAAGTTTTCTGCTACCTAAAAACTTATAAATGTGAGAATGGTTGTTATGCCACTTTAAATCGTTACACATCCTAATCGGTCAGCCAAATCAAAAAACGTTGAAAGAAAACTAAAATTTATTTTTGAATCCCTATTCAACGATATCCCTCTTGACATAGTTTAATGATTTTCATTTTATAAATTTGGACAATATGGCGTCCCGTATCCGCCATATTGAATTTACACTAATGTCATGTCTTTAGTGTCACTCGCGAGACTAAGAAGTATCGATTAACGTGTGAATCATAAAAATCGGCCCAAGCGTTTGGTCTGTATAGTGCTTCAAAGAATCATACATACATACATACATATACAGCGTGGGGCTATGGTGCCGACATTAAATGAAACCACCTATAAAATATCATATTTTGACCTATTCTGTCAAATTAAATTTCAATTATCGTTATTATTTACTGAGTTATTCGCAATTTTCTAAAATACCATAATAGAGCAGGCTGTATCTAAAATTTCCTGCGCAGAGGTCATTACACCGCAACCCACAGTCCAACCGATTTATCAATTAAAAATCAGGCGAAAAGCAAATACTAAAGAAACGAGATAGGTGATGTCCTGCAACACACACGTGCAAACGTACGCACGTTGTGAATGAAATGCAGACGAAAGAGAAATAATGCACACGCCTATTAACTAATGTTAAATGTAGTCTTTCTCTTTCTCTAATTTTTCACTAGTTTTGTGCTAGCCGCCGGGATGCGAAGTTGACCGTGTTGTCCCTGACACATTTCTCTAAATGGCGCGCTAAAACTTTTACTGTAAATCCTTAACTAGGGAATTTTGTAATCTAATTATTCGGGAAAAAGACGCTTACATGTCATTTTTGTTCGTTCTTTTAGTGTAATTTATTTTTAGAGTCATTGTCAATAAGATTAGGTTGCTTTTCGTTTTGTTTTTGTGTGACTCTGATTGTGTTGTGAATAGTTATTAAATTAGTGACGCCGACCGAACGTACAGTGTTTTCTGAGTGTACCTATGCACATGTGATTTTAGTCTGATAAGTCCTACAATATGATTTTGAAAAGCGACCCTGAACATGTTTTCGACCGTTTAAAGCTTGTAAGTATACTAGCAACAATAATTCGATTTTAAACAAAATTACCTTTTCTCTCAAAGGGTTTTATTGGTTAGATTGTTTACGAAATTTAAATCGTATTGCGAGAAGTTGTTTTTATTTTATTTCTTAAGAAAGTTGTAGGTACCAACCAATTCAGCAGATTTCACGCTAAATGCTCTTTGTTATAACCAAGTGCTGGTCTAGTCCCGCGTTCAAATCCTACGCGCATCACTGTCTTATCGAAGTCATGTGCGTAATGCTGCTAACTTAAAAACGGTGAAGAAAAACATCGTGAACAAAAAAACCGACATGTACCTAGAATCTTTCGAGGTCATGTTTATGTTAACCACCAACCCGCACTTGGCCAACGTGGTGGATTATGGCCTTGAGTTTTTCCGTGCGAGAGAAATCCCCGAGTCCCAGCAGTGGGAACATTTGGTGGGCTTCAAAAAGCAATCATTTTGTAATGTTTCGCCAAAGTTACAATAGATACCTACCAACGCATTTACCTATTTACTTTATGTTATTTTATTAGCTTTATTATTTGGTAGGTATTCGATTTATTAGTGATGAACAAGCATAAAGTTGACGGGGAATTCCGTCCCGTTCCAAATTATCGCGCATTTGTAGTACCTACCCCTCGACCGGGGCGGCGTTGCCGCGCCGTGCGCCACGCGCCGCGCGCCGCTTGCAGATAGGTACTTTCGTGCGACGTTGCCAGCTTGTTTTACGAAAAGCGAACGTAAATCACGCACATCTGACGTTGAATGAATCTAGTGCACAGGATGATTTTCATTCTATCGCATGATACAATTATTTAGTTTGATAGAGAACATTTTTTTTTCAAATAAGCGAATATTAATTTTTCACACCTTTTGTATGATTACTGGTCAGTAACCCTACCCGTGTGTTCATTTAATGTCGGCACCAAAGCGCCACGCTGTATAGACTAATAAACACATTACCACTCCTTTGCGTCGCGCAGTCGGGTAAAAACAATCTCGAAACCGCCATCGGTACTACACTAAGTCCAACGTGTCGTCTCAGAGAGCCGTCGTGGAGTCTGAACGAGTACATCACCTGGTTGTATGGAGAGCTGCGGTCGTGGCGCCGCGTCTACTGGCGGCTGTGGGCCGACTGCCACTTCATGCGCTGCCAGCTCTGCGACACATACTTCCCCGCCTACCAGGTGAGCTAATACTCTATGACATGAACGTTACTATCTACGTAGATTCACAATTTAGTCGGTTCGGCCGGAGCCACGGAAGCCTAGCGCCAACTTTCGATTCAACACACAGATCCTCTCTTCTCGTCTTTCTTTTGTTGGAGTCCGGGCCTTGTCAGGGGAGGGCAAGTAAAGTTGGCGACGTTAAACGTGTGTTAATCGTTGTGTTTGTCTCGCAGATGGAGTGGTGCTCCCACCACGAGCAGCCGCCGCACATGCTGTGCGTGGAGGGACGCGCGCTGGCCGCGGGGCGGTACCCCTGCTGCGGTGAGCGCGCCTACCGCTTCGAGACGCTCACCAGGAACACGGTGACTGCTTCCACTCTTCACTAGCACCAACATAGTGCCAGCTCTCATGAAGACACTACCACAGTCTATTACATTTATACTGTGTCACTACGCAGACGACGGGGCAGGCTGCCCGTTTAATTTGACCGCGAACAAACGCAAAGGGAATCTTATATAAATCATAAATAAATCATAAATCGTTTATTGGCCATAAGTAACTATACATTATAATATTACCACAGAACAGATATCATGTTCTGTGAATACTACCAATGCACACGAAGGAGAAAAAAATTGGCAGTCATAGTATCTGCGATAGAAGTGAAACCTTATAACTCAGAACTTGATAGCTTACTTTGGAGACTAAGCAGGTGAAACCGGAGGGCGTGGCTATGAGCATCTAGAAATGCGTTTCTAGATGGCCAATGGTCATGGTCCCGAGCTTACCCCAAGATTTCTTATCATTCCTGAGCGTGACGCTACAATTCAATTCACAGTTCACGAAACATCTGTGTGGCGCGCCAGAAAAAGTATTCATTTCAAAAACCGGCCAATCTCGTCGTCTGCATTGTGCCATAGTGACTTAGTGCAATGTTTGTGTAACATCTTTCCTCTCGGTTGTTGATTACTTTTGTGATGGTGATTTCGTTATAAGGGGCCAATTACCGTGCGCGGCGACAGAGAGATGCTGTTAGATGGTGGCAACGCATTTTGTGTAAGATCTGTAGTCTGTACCTACCATGTCGTACTGTCAGTCAACTTAGTCTGTGACAAGAAAGAGAAGGGGAAATAAAGAAGGAGAGCGCAGCATCTCTGCACTTATAAAAACTATGTGATACAATGTCATTGGATGTGCTTGCAATCGAAATGTAAACGTCGGACAATATACGAGTATGATGCATTCTGGGATCTCAAAACATCTGATAAAACTTTTACTCACTTCCTTGCAGTCCAGTCTGCACTTCGGTCTTTTTCCGGGTTGTATGACCCCTATTCCCTTGCTCCTCTCAGGGTTGCCATCAGATCCGATTCTCTAATTCCTCATAGATCATCTCCCACCCCCAGGGTTGCCAGTTCCGCGAGCACGTGCCCTCGGAGTCGCTCCCGAGCGACGCGGCGGTCCTGGAGCTGTACTCCAAGTACCGCGACATCATCGCCATGCGGCCGCCGCAGCTGCTGTTCCCCGAGAGGGTCACCAGGCTCGTGCAGAGAGGTGACCGCGACTGCCAGCTGTGTTCTCATCACAATCCTACCTCACTTATACTTAGTGGTAGAGCTAAAGAGGATAAGGGTAAAACTCTTTTCAGAGTCTGCCTGAGGATATACCACACCTTTGCCAAAATCTTAAAATCTACCGCCTACTAGTAATGTGCGAACATCACTGTGTTCGGGTTTGAAGGGCAATGTTTCCGGAGAAATTGCATGTCATAGGGCCGTTGGCCCTATGACATGGCCGTCTGGCCGTTACCAGATATATCCCACAGTGCAGTGCTTGGTTATCTTTTGGACTCTTTCGTGTTCCAATAGTAGCGTGACACTTTGCTGTTATAGGCAAGCGTGTTGCTTACCATCAGGCACGTGTCCAGCTCGTGCTCTGCTCTACTCCTTGCTTTTGAAAAATACTATTAATCTACCATCTAGGTATTTGGCAGAACTTATGTCCAAAATATGATCGAAATATATTTGTTTTTATCAGAGACCGGCGAAGAGTCAGCCCGTCTCCAGTGCAAGGAGGTGTTCTGGTGGGAGGGCATCCAGCTCGCGCCACCGCGCCCACCGCTGGGCTTGCTGGGCAAACTCTACACCAGCAATAACAAGTTCAACCGTGAGTAGGACTACTGCCACTAGGGCTTAGGACCCTTAGGGAAAATGTACTGTGACGACATGGACTTTAAGAGTCCAGAGCTGTAATCTATGGATGAATTGGCCTAAACTATGAAGAGTGTGTAATTCTCCATCTTTGTAATATACATTGATAACATTTCAAATTTAACGAATACAATCATAATAATTTATCTCAATGGGTTCCAATGTTAAACAGCTTTTATGATATCTATAGTAAAATAGTGTTGTCCAGTATTAGGTACAACGACAAACAAGCTAAATTACTGATAGTGATCATTCAGGAACTTGAAATCGAGTTTCAATTTTCCCCATAACATTTTATAGAACTGTAATCAGTTCGCAAGTCGGACTTGTAGATTGCGGATATGCCATGTCGTCACAATACACAACCGCTCCAACTAAATGGCTAAATCTAGCTGCTGTACATATGCTGCATAATTGGCAAAACATGTAGCAGCCATGTGTCCGCTTCCAAACTAGACCCGCAATTGGCAACCCACGAATTTGTAAATACACAAAATTTTAGGGAAGTCACTAAAGCTTTAAATTTGTGTATAATGTGTATATTGAAAGATGTGTAAGTTGGTGATCCTGCAGAGATGTGCAAGGAAAGGCTGCCTGGTGTCAATCAATCAAATTAGTCAATTGGATTGACTGTTAGAAACTTGATTGATGGATGACAGTTTTTCCTCGCACACTTCTGACGGAATGTGACCCTTATAATCCTGTTTCCTTGTCAGGAAAAGGTCTCCACCTTTTCTATCAACCGGACGATGAAGGCAAGTGAATGACACGCTACTGCCAGATTCATTGATTGGTGTGCAGGATTACACTACCTACTACCAAATACACTGCGTCTCAACCATTCAACAGTTACTTCTGTGGAAAACAATCACGGTGTAACAACCATAATTAAGTTCAAAATTTTCATAACTCACGTCACACGTCTGGATATCCAGCAAAATTCAAAATGGGACACTCACTAAGGTGTCAACAAAGGTAGCCATTGAAAGTACCTATTTAAAATATCTTTGCACTAATCTTGCAACGTTAGGAAAAGATAATGGAATACTCAAAACTCTCAAAGCTTTTTTTAGCAAATCATAATTTCACACTACATGACAATGTCAATGTGCTTAACGATGGCGACTCTCATCCCATAAATAGTGAGATTTCATATTTTAATTCCGTGCTGTATTCCGCACTTTCTAATGAAAGAGTACCTTCCTGATGGGAACTGGTAGATAGATTCTTGATTCCTTAAAATTACTTAATTTAATTAATTATTACATGGCCCGTACACAGTATCCAACCAGAGTCTAATTTGCTAAGGTCTGCCGCATATCTATGCATGTTTGGCACTTTTTGGGATGGTCCATTTCGGCTACTTTCGACGGGGTCCGTCTATGCAGAGCCAAAAGTGTAAACTCTGATAGTTCGCTTTATCGCATTTAAGATACTTCTATAGCAAAATCTTCAAGAAAGCTGTTAGGTGTTCGACCCCGGCACCTTCAAAGATGTAGCTTGGACTCAGAACAATATATCTAAATTGCTATACTTATGAAGGTATGTGATTAAAGTAGTTGTCTCTTCCATTAGGAGCAACATTCTCATAAGAGCTGTTAGGTGTTCCATCACAGCTCTGTTCAAAGACTATCGGTATCTGAATTGATACGTTTTAGGAAGGTATATCACAACCGGAGTTTACACATAAGTAGGAGCATCCTCAAAGGAGCTGTTAGGTGTTCCATCCCAGCTCCCTTCATAGAAATCGACCCAGAGCTATAGAGATATCGACTCAAAGCCAGCCCTGTCTAAATTTCGACACTTAGGAGAGTATATCGCAACCGGTGACACATAAGTAGGCACAGCTTCAAAAGAGCTATTAGGTAGTCCTCCCGGCTCCCTATGACGTGGCCCATACGCAGCATCCGCCCGGCCGGGGTCGCCGGCGCCGCTGTCGGGCGCGCTCGCGGCCAGCGTGTCCGCGCTGGGCGCCTGCGCCGGCGCCGCCGCCGCTGACAGCGAGCGCCGGAAGGACAAGGAGGACGCGCCCAAGTTCAAACTGTACAAGGTAAGGAGGCACCGCGAGGTACGTGCGCGCATTGTGTTCGTCGCTCATCAAATGCTCGTCGTCTGAATTGTGTAAATTGTGATTGTCTATGAAGTTGTTGTCAATTTTGTGCAGTTGTATTATGTACTTAGTATTTTTGATTCGTAACTTGCTTGAAGAGAGATATCGCCTCGGGTACTTCTGGCGACCGCACTGCAGTCGGTAAGTTTTTAACTTCGGATTTAGGAAATTGTTTTGCATTAGTTTGAAATTTTTTTCAGACGTAAATCTTGTAAAATGCCTAATTTGTGTATATTGTATGTATAGTTCTTTGGATCTTTTCTTGTAGGTAAGTAAAGACCTCAAATCCCAAGATTGGGCTGTGTCAATTTTATCATACTGCATGTTGAATAATTTTAGTGTAAAATTGTAAATATATGGAATTTTGGTGTGAAATGTTATGTAGTAACTTTGTTGTGTATTACATGTTTGAGTAGTCACACAATCAATTAACTTGCATGGAAGTATTTGTATTTAGTAGTATGTACTTATTTAGATTAGATTATAGGTAGGTATTTAGTACTTTCTTATTAGTAAATGAATAATTAACTATGAAAGTGGATCTGCCGACCCAGTTGATGATTGGTAATGGTAAGCAAAATCCTATATGCTGTGTTGCTATCTGAGGATAAATATTTCGCTAATTTAAGAATTTACATTACCTATGAAGCAATGAATATACAACTTCCTACCAGATGGAAATGATGAAATGAAAAAATCTTGGTGATAATTAGATTTGATTCTGTGTTTATATTTTGTAAGAACACAGCTTGGAGGTTGGAGCTACGCATACTTCCTTTGACTATTTGGTGAATCAAATACCTGATATAATACTTACTTACATAATATAATAAGTAAATACTTGTATAGTTAGGTACTTTTGATTTTGTAAATAGATACCTATTACCTAAATATAGAAACACCTAGAACAAATATTCCAATTTCTGCGTGATTAACAAAATTAATTAAGTACTTAGCTCACTCTTCAGAATATTCCAACTTAACACTATCCAATGTTTCACATTAAAGTAACCATTTTATCCAGAAGTGTAAGACGTGTGTGTTATACAAAGAAAGGCGCGGGCGGCGGCGCTGGGGGCGCAGGGGGGGACTCGGCCGACGACTGCGGCGAGCAGTCCAGCTCGTCCGATAGCGAGCGCAGCTCCGCTAGCGCCAAGAGCGACGAGGACAGCGCGCCGCGGAGGAGGGCGGCCCGGCCCGTGCGCCCGCGCAGCCAGGGAAACAAGTGAGCTACACTTATTGGAAAAAACTTCATTTTACTAATTCTTGTGATATGAAAACACAGTGCCTTAGTTTCTAGTGTTAGCCCAGCAGGACGCACTAATTGATCATTTTTGCCTTGAGATTTTGTGAGATGGGCGAGAAGACTCGACGAATTCGACGATGTTTCCGGAACGTAAGACGCGAATACCATAGCAGCGAACTCGTTGCACATGACTCTGGTTTTATCCAAATTTATCCGGAAGCCGATCCGCAACATTAGCCAGGCAGGCCAGGCTGTCCAGCAATCACTACAAGTCCTCCAGCGATTCCGTCATAACGACGATGTCGTCCGCAAATCTTAAGCGAGAGATGTACTGGCTTAAACATCAATCTATGTCACGTCCCACCCAATCCAGCGTCTTAAACATATCCTCTGGTACGTTTGAGAACAATTTCAGAGACATTATGGTCATTACCTATGTGTCATTGTCACACGCCTCGATGCAGAAGAATATATTTTGTCTGCTGGCTTGAATTTGGACCAGCTTCGTACAAACAGCTCATCATCTCGATCTCTGTATTTTATGATATTATATAGTGTGATTTATTTCTTTGGTTTAGAAGTATGACAGTTACAATTGCTTCCTATGTTTTGGAAGACGCCCCCGCGTCGTGGGGCGGCAGTGGGCGTCGTGCGTGTCGGCGCGGAGCAACCAGGACCAACAGCGGAGGTTCGAGGAGAGAGCGGCGAGGCAGATGCGAGCGGCGCTGGCGCGGCGGGCCAACGTGCAGCAGGGCCGGGGCAAGCAGCCGGCAGGTCAGTCAGCCGGCGCCCCTCAAGGGTCGGCGCTCTCTGTGACGCTCTCCTTACTGAAATCAACGATATGTTGACGCCCGGAGTCGTCACATCTTGTTTCAACAAAGCAAGATCGAGCGCAAAACAAACTTTCCAACATAGTTACAAACATGAAAGTAATAAGTTGCTGATCCTGATCTGTACAATCTCTACTAACCCATTCTGTCCTCTACCGCCTAAGTAACTCGGATTTGCTATTGTTGTCTCTATCATTTCAAGCGAAAAGAAATAGAGAGCAGTGTCAAAGCTAGGACAGTTTCAGTTTGGCGGTAGACCCTCCGGGGCACCAATCAGTCTTCATTTCAAAGAAGCGAAGTCAACCTGAGTTCCTGATCCTGATCTGTGTATCTACTAACCCTTCCTGTCCTCTCCCGGTGTCCAGCCAAGAGACGAGACTCCCCCTGCAGCCTGAAGCACGCCTCTCCCTCCCCCGCACCACTCCTGCACAAGGACCCCGCGCCGAACCAAGCCTCGGAGAAAGGTTACCATCCATCTCATCATACTGGCCATCATACATCACACCATTGATCCTTAGACCGCTTTGTCTGATTAATCCGACAAATTTTGAAGAGAAAATTTGTTTTAGCGCGCCGCAGACACATTTTTTGTCGTGGGTTGTGAATTGAACTCTTGCGTCACGCTCGGGAATGATAAGAAATCTTCGGGTAAACTCGGGATCATGTTCATTGGCCATCTAGAAATGCGTCAGCATTTCCCATTGGGTGACGCATTTCTAGATGGCCATGCTCAGGGCCACGCCCTCTGGTTTCACCCGCGTAGTTTCCGAAGTAAACTATCTATATAAGTTTTCATTTCTATCGGCAGTTCATTTACTTCCTATGACTCCCAATTTTTTCATATTACGCTGTGTTCCATTTAAAAAAAGGTAATAATAGGTATTCCTAATAATCAGCTTAATAGCTCAGGCCCACAGGGGTGTGATGATAAAAGATCAAAGAGAAGAGATCAAAATGGCCACCTCCAAAAATGGCGGAAAAAAATAATTGATTGAAAGGGCATTAAATCAAAGATGACCTCCATCACAAAAGGGCGAATTATTTACAATCTTTTTTTCACAACTACCTCAATATGGTTATAAATTACTATCAAATGAAAGAGCGTGACTAGTAGAATACTGTGATAAATTTCAAATCCAAAGTCCTAGTTGCTGGTAAATCAAGATTTTTTAATGTTGTTCCTGTGTATTGTAGTGTGAATCTGTGTATGCCCCAGGCATTGCAGTGTAGCGTGTGTCCCCAGGCGGCGTGTACGCGCGGCTCGAGGCGGAGTGGCGCGAGCGGCACGGCGCGGCGCGCGCGCGGTCCGCCGCGGCGCCGCGCGGCCGCGCGCCCGCGCCGCACAAGTACAAGTGACGGAATACACGATGCTAACCATCTTATTTGACATTTTTATTTAGATCTATCTCCACACATCGTTTTTTGAAGTTAAAACTGATTTTGGCGCACCACACACAGATTTTTCTTGAATGAATGTAGCTCATCGTCCAGGGTCGTAAATTATGAAAGAAATGTTCGGGTGAACTCGCTATCAAATTCTGAGCTATAAGTTTGTCACTTCTATCGCCAGTCCCTATGACTGCCAATTATTATTATTTTTAGTACACAGTAACGAGACAAGCAAGACACGTGCCTGATGGTAAACAACATGCCTGCCCATAACAGTACAGTGACACGCAGCTATTGGAACGTGAAGGGTCCAAATCATTACCTAACACTGCACTGCATTCGTAACAGAGACATAACATATTGTCTCTATGCCCTGTAATCTCACTGAAAACATTGCTCTTCAAACCAGAACACAGTAATGTTTTCTCATTAATGCTTGGCGGTAGAATAACAACTGGCAAAGGTGTAGTACTTCCTACTTCCCCAGGTGAACTCTACAAAGAGGTGTACCACTACATAATTGCACTGTACCTGTTACAAGTTCGGTCAGTCAGGCTTTTGATTTCGACCGAAAGAGTGCTGGCAAAAAAAGACTTAAAAAATATAAAAATGAATATGGGTTTCTGCTCAGTGAAATGGTGCAGAAAGAATAGCAGGACATCCAGGTTTGCAAAGGATTATGCGGTATATCATTTCACAAGTAAGTAATAGAAAGTAAATGCAATAATTACAAAAACAAAACATCATCAATATACAAAATTAATACGAAGTTTGCATAACTCTCGTTTTGTCTTGCTATCTCGTTTTGTCCGATCATTGGTGGAAAGTAGTTTCACGTGACACGGATATTCGGTTTATCACAGCGCGTATTTTTACCTCGTCCTGCGCCCCCGCGGGTGACTTATGAATTTAAGCAGATTCGTTTTATGGCCGATCAACAGGGTATTTAATCTATGATCCTAACAAATCAAACCAAAGGAGCAGCAGCGCGCAACGCAACGACGAGAACTTTCATTGCGAGTCGATTCCCGCCCAGTGCAAATATTTGTGTGATGAATACAAATATGTATTTGTTCCGAATCTTGGTTTTGTAAGTACATATAACTAGCGGCACGTTCCGGCTTCGGGACTTCGCCCATGGTACATAATAGATATATAGATAACCTATAGCATTCAGGGATCAGGGTACACATCCAACAGCAAAATAATTCTTGATATCGGTCCAGTAGTTCCTGAGATTAGCGCGTTCAAACGAAACTCTTCGGTTTTATAATAATAGTATAGATAAGTATGTAATCAGATGCGTCTGTGTGGCCAAAGTCGAAGGTAACGGCCACCACAGTCTCAGTTGCACTCGATGCGTGGGTCGTAGGCCGAGACATCATGCTATCAACGACATCCTGCGGCGGGCTCGTGTGTCGGCTGAGATACCCAGCATATTGGAACCCACTGGGCTGTCGCGGGGGACTCCCGCGCCGGCTCGTACCTGGTGCAAAGGCTGGCCATAGCAATCCAACGAGGCAATGCGGCCAGTATAATGGGCACTTTTGCACTGGGTGCTGCTCGGGGTGGGTTATTTTAATAGATAATATAAGACGTAATGTTTATAATGTACAGGACTTAATCACGATTTAATTCATTGTTTAAATACCTCGACGTTTCGGCAGCGTTACAACCGCCGTGGTCACGAGAAGACCAGAAGACTGAAGAAATTGCGGGTCGTCTCATTGCGAAATGAGGGGATCTAGATCTACCCTCATTTGGTCTACGAAAATCGCAGCGTTACCACCACGACACACAACACTAACCGTATCACCAGGCTTCTCCGAACTGACCCCGCGATGCGTACATTTATTTATGACTGGATTCCACGACGCCGATAACCGAAAACCATCCTCCCGGTTGAAATTGCGATGTTTTTTTAATTTCTAAGGCTTCCCGAACTATTCTTGCGTAGTAATGACGTTCGGTGGAGAGAATCTTCGGGTCGTGGAGCTCGATCCAACATTGTGTTCAAATCGCGAAAGCTTAAAAACAATAAGATAAGACGTATACTTTTTGTATGAATTATGATGTATGATTCTAATATGAAATAAGGACTTAATTATTAATTGTAGTTCTGAAAAAGGTATGTTAAATTTTTTGGTAATAATAATAATGATAATAAGGGAGCTTGGATGCGTGTTATCGAACGTGCATGTGAGTCTATCGAACCCATAGAGTCTATAACGATAGACTCCGTAGACGTTAGTTGTGCTATCCGGACGACTCAGAACTGGAAAAGTCCTGGGCCGGACGGATTGCACAACTTCTGGATAAAGTGGTTTCGGTGCTCACATGAACGTTTGGCAACACAATTTCAAGAAGTCCTCGAGATGGGTTCTCTTCCCAGTTTCATGACCACCGGAGTCACCTTCCTGCTCCATAAGTCATGTAGTACCACGGAACCGAAGAACTACAGACCCATTACGTGCTTAGCTACCATCTATAAGCTGCTTACATCCATTCTGAGAGCAAAAATTAACGCGCATATTGTCGCGAATAACGTTTTGGCCTCCTCTCAGAATGGATGTAAGATTGGGTCCCGTGGTACTAAGGAGCTGCTCCTCATTGACACGACCATTTGGCAGCAAGTCAAACGAAACAAGGGAGCTCTCTCCACTGCTTGGATTGACTATAAGAAGGCCTATGATGCGGTGCCCCATTCATGGCTGGAAAGGATTTTAGAGTTATACAAAATAAATCAACTTTAAAATCTTTTCTAAGCAAATGCATGGGACAGTGGGTCACAGTCCTTCGTCAGCCAGGTAGTGTAAACAGCTCGTTTGATTCGGAGGACTTGATAAAGATTGAAAGAGGCATTTTTCAGGGTGACAGTCTAAGTCCCCTATGGTTCTGCCTAAGTCTGAATCCTCTCAGCACTCTGTTGAAGGATTCAGAGTTAGGCTATCGTCGTCGTAGAGGAGGTGAGGTTATATCTCATTTGCTGTACATGGACGACCTCAAACTTTTTGCACGCCAAGACTTTTTGGAGCTATTAAAAACCACGGAGGTTTTTAGTAACGCCGTCAAGATGGAGTTCGGTGTAGACAAGTGTGCGGTCATGCATGTACAGCGAGGGAAAGTAGTAAATTCAGAGAATTTACAACTTTCCGAGACTATAACTCTTAGATCTCTCTCCGAAGACGAGACCTACAAATATCTCGGTATGTCACAGTCATTGGGTATATCAGCAGATGACATTAAGAAGTCGGTGAAGGAGCGCTTCTTTTTCCGGCTGACAAAAGTACTCAAAAGCCTTCTGTCAGGCGGTAACAAAACGCGAGCCTTCAACGGTTGGGTAATGCCTCTGCTGATATACTCCTTTGGCATATGGTCTGAGATGGACTCAGACTGAGCTCGACGCCCTGGACAGGAAGGTCCGTCAACTGCTCACAACTCATCGCATGCTACACCCGCGCTCGTCTGTTATGAGACTGTATATTCCGCGGAAGTGGGGGGGGTCGAGGCTTTTTAAATGCCAAGAACCTACACAACCGCGAAGTATGCAGTCTCAGGGATTATTTCCGCAACAGCGAGTCCGGGATGCACCGCGATGTTGTGGCAGTTGACAGGAGCTTCACGCCTCTTTCATTGGCAAACGAGAACTGGCGCAAACCATCGGTGCTCAGCACTGATGACCGCAAGGAAGTATGGAAGAGCAAGGAGCTGCTCGGGCGGTTTTATCTGCTCTGTGAATCTGCTCGCGTCGGTGAACTGGCTGCGCTTCGGGGACCTCTTCGGAGAAACCGAGGGTTTTGTCTGTGCAATTGCTGACGAGGTTATCGAGATGAACAATTACCGGAAATACATAATGAAGGACGGTACGGTCGACATTTGTCGGGCATGCCGCCGTCCAGGCGAATCTCTTCGTCATGTTATTTCCGGTTGTTCGCATCTTGCTAACGGCGAGTACTTGCACAGACATAACCTAGTAGCCAGGATCATCCACCAGCAACTTGCTCTTCGACACGGCCTTGTCGAGTCCGAGGTGCCGTACTATAAGTACGCACCTCTGCCAGTTCTCGAGAATGGTCGTGCGTTGCTCTACTGGGACCGCTCTATTATCACGGACAGGACTATTGTCGCCAATAAGCCTGATATCGTGCTGGTAGACCGGTCTCAGCGTCGGGCTGTGATCGTCGATATCACCGTACCACATGACGAGAATCTCGTGAAAGCCGAAAAGGACAAGCTTAGCAAGTACACTCCGCGAGGTATAAGCTGAGCTTTGCATTAGTGTGAGTGATCACCAATCAGGCAGGAGCGCGGCGAGACAGAATGGCGCCGCGCCTAAGGCCGGTTGTCACACCTATACTATCCATGTACACTCACACAAATGCAAAGCTCAGCTTATGCCTCGCGGAGTGTACCTTGACTTGGCTCACGAGGTTACCGCCATGTGGGATGTTGATTCGACGATCATAGTCCCAACAGTCGTGTCGGCAAACGGTCTTATAGCGAAAAGTCTCGACCAACATCTCAAGAGACTTTCGCTAGACGGTTGGGTTAAGGGCCAGATGCAGAAGGCAGTCATTCTCGACACAGCGCGCATCGTCAGGAGGTTCCTCAGTATGCAGCTCTAACCACCGGTAGCTTGGGCCCTGCCCCAAACAACAAACTGCTGGCGGCAAACTAGGTTTAGGTTTTTATAATGTTTGTATGTAATTTTATACTAATATTGTAAAAACTTAGACCTAAGGAAATAAATAAATACGTGTATGATAATAAAATATATATATACATAATATATAAAATACTTAGTCCATCAGTTTCAAAATATTGTACACAAATTCGTTTCGTTTCACAAACAAAAATGACGAAGATATAGTGCTTAAAAGTTTCTAGTGACGTCAATTGATGGTACCATTTTTACCAACATATCTTTAACTATATCTTTGTAGATTTTCCATAATAATTTGATATAACACAAAATACGTGTCCCAAATTTTCCATGATCTAGCTGACGGACTAATTATTATAATGGTTGATTTTTAACCCAGTTTCCAGTTCTATAACTTGATTAAAACCCAATGTAAGACTAATTCTATTTATAGAAATGAATAGAATTTGTCTTCTCATTTCTATTTTTATTATTTTTGTTTACAGTTTTTCTGCTTGCGCGAATTTTTTTTAGTTGATAAAACCTTCACTTATGATTTGTTTTATCAAAACCTTAAAATTTTTGAGGATGGATTCAATCTTTTTATTTTATGAGTCATATATCCGGCGCCGTGCCGATATGGGTTCCGCGCCACTTGCCGGGATAATGGTAATCGTTAAATGAAAATCACTGAGAGTTTTATAAAGTAATTATATTGCCTAGAAGATCATCCTGTGCGGGAACTGGCTGGACCGGAGGCCGAAGGGCGACTTGAGGTACCCGCGCAGCGTCTTCTTGTCGGAGCGCTTGAGGATGGCCTTGATGACCGCCTCGTCTACCAGCTTCTGGTCGGTCTTGCGCTGCTCCGACGGCACGTATTTCTGAAACGAAAAATACATTATTAATTTAGCTGCATACTTCGTGATAAACAGTACTTCGTGATAAAGGAGTTTTATAAGTTCGCGTCGACTACGCGGTAATATAGCAGCGACCTGGGGCATGCGCGTTAGTTTTTTTAAAACAGCAATTGATGGTTAATTCCAATTTTACAATTAAAACAGGGTTTTCTGCACTTTACACAGTTTTTGGAAAAGGAAGTAACACATTGTGTTTACCTACTAAAAATAATGTAACAAATGTCTTCTTTGGAATAAATTAATTTTCCGTTGAGGTTTTCTTTACCTTTAAAGCCACTGATTGTGAATTGGTAACGACAAATTCGTACATTAGTATCTGAAAACCTACCGACCGATTGGAGAGGTGTTACCGGGTTTCGAACCTGCGACTATAATCTTGAATCACATATTCTAATCACTAGGTCACCATGGTTTCGTGTTTTCTGAATATTCAAACATCCATACTAACACTTTTACAATATTAATAAGAGCCTTCTAGGTAAGCGTGCGTCAGTTTCGACCACACCGTCGCTTACCACCAGGCGAGTTGGTGGTCAAACGCGGACCTATGCGCGATAAGAAAAGGATGTACTCTTATTTGTAGCCATAGAATAAATACGTACCTCTTTCTTGGTGGCAAAGATGTCTTCTCCCTGTTTCCTCTTGACGCTGCGCTTGGTGCTCTTCTTGTTCTTCTTGAAGTAAGCGTCGTCGAGGTGCGCCGGCAGCTTGAAGTCGCTCAGGTCCACCTTCGTGGAGGTGCCGATCACGAACCTCTGGGGGATGCGCCTCAGCGGGCACGAGTTGAACTGGAAACAGACAGATTATTGTTAAGAGATTTAACATAATATTTATTTTTTCAGTACTGTTTACAGTGGGGTTTACAGTGGGCTTTCAATATTGTTTTCTTTGATTTAAAAGTTTGTGGGGTTCGTCTGTTTTGTCAAGGGATCTATGGCAATGCTACCAAACATGAAGCTAGTGAAGTTTGATCGATCGTCGCGATGCTGTAGCGCGTTAGTAGCGCGGTGATATACGCTTCTGTGGCGAGTTACAAATGCGACAAAATGCGCATTAGGCTAGTATATTAGTCTAGTAGCAAGTAATTTAGTGACGAAACGTGTCTGAAAACTGAAAATTTATTCGAGTTTAGTAAGTGGTTATGTCGAGTAGATCCATTTTGTTCTATTTTCAACGGGCGAGTACCACCCCCCTCTACGCGTTTGAGCAGTGCGGTCATTGGTTCGGCTAAACAGGTTCCGAACCTGTCGAATTAGCCTGAAGAGAAAAATTGCCTCCAAAATTTATTTCCTAATATGACGAACACGAATGTCTCTGGAATACCTTCTTTTATTGATCACACACATTTCCTCATTCACCTCTTCTAATATAGCCCATTACAAATAGCTTAATCATTCATTTATTTTATTGAGTTGTATGACACAAAATGCTACTCACTTGTAAACTGTACTATAGCAAGGTGAGAATTATTTTTGAATAGTAGCAAGTATTTTAGCTAATAATTACTCGCTACTATACTAATTTACTAGTCTAATACGAACTAGCCCAATGCGCATTAATACATCGGTATTAGTACTTTTTGCAGAGTCCTCCTGGACCTTTCCACACTTTTTCCAGTTATTCTACTGCCAAGCATTAGTATGAAAACCTCAATATTACGGTATGAAGAGCAATGAAAACCAGTGAAATTACAGGGCATAGACACAAAACATCTAAATCTGTGGGTGACGAGCGCAGTACAGTGCTAGGTAATGATTTGGACTTTTCACATTCCAATAGCTGTGTGTCACTGTTGTTACGGGCATGCATGTTACTTAAACTACAGCTCTTAGTCAATGGCAATTTTTGTGATATATTTCTCACAACTCTGACAATATCACGTAGAAAGATTTATTTATTTATTTATTGAATAATAGGCGAGCAGCTTTTGCTGATGTGCCTATATCTCAGTGTTGAAATAACAAATTATAGGTAATTGTCTGTTAAAATGATTTTGTCTTTTACTATCCATTTGTCAAGTTTGTTCTTAAAAGAGTTTAATGACTTTGCCGAAATAACATCCTCAGGCAACCTGTTCCAGTTGTAAACCACTCTGTTGCTGAGGATGTGATGTGCAGTGTTCGTCAGTGATGGCGCGTGGGACAACTGGACTTACTGGGAACTGGGACTTATGACGCCGACTGTCTCTCTTATGCTCCTTTAATCTGTACAGGTTCCTTATGTGAGGGAGATTATAAAATCCATTCAGTATTTTAAATGTTTCGATCAAGTCTCCCATAACCTTCTCTCTTCTAGTGTAGTGAGGCGTAGGGCTTTTAACCTGTCTGTGTAAGATTTGCGTCGAAGGGCATATGGCAATTTTGTCGCTTTTCTTTGCACACTTTCAAGTAAATCAATGTCTTTTTTGAAGTAGAGGCTCCAAATTTGATAAGCATATTCTAGTAGTGGCCTCACATAAGTTTTATATATTTTAAGAAACATTTCTACAGTTATAGATTGAAAAGATCCACGAATGACATAAAGAAAAGAGTTTGCTTTTTTTACAATTGCAGAAATGTGTTCTTCCCATTTTAAATTTGATGTAATTATAACACCGAGGTCTTTTTGCTGATTCACTGAAGATAAAGCAACACCATTGAGATAATTGGTTATTAGGGGGTTATTCTTGCCTAGATGTAAGACCCCACATTTTGCAACATTTACATTGACAATCCAGTCCAAGGTCCAGTCTTGCACTTGATCTAGATCTCTTTGGAGCTGCCCAGAAACAACCAATGGGTTTGCAAAAAAATTACCATCATCAGCGAAGAATGCTGATTGACTTTCAATTGTTTCCATTAAATCAGTTATGTAGATCCCAAAAAGTTGAGGAGCAGTCACCGATCCTTGTGGCACGCCACTGGACACATTCCTGTGTTGTGATAGGGAATCTCCGACTCGAACTTGAACCATCAAACAAGGAGATTTGTTATGGACTGTGAAGTTTAGTTTTTGTTGTATAATGTTATCCCCATTTTGCTAAATTCATTTTGCATACTACAAAAAGAAATAGTAGCAAATTCGGATTACACCTTAGCAACAGCATTGTTATAAAAAGTGGGTGAAGGCCGTAATAGTACACTCCGCAAGGTATAAGCTGAGCTTTGCATTAGTGTGAGTGATCACCAATCAGGCAGGAGCGCGGCGAGACAGAATGGCGCCGCGCCTAAGGCCGGTTGTCACACCTACACTATCCATGTACACTCACACAAATGCAAAGCTCAGCTTATGCCTCGCGGAGTGTAGCAGTCTATTAAATCATAGTCATTAAACAAATCCATCTAGACAGGGTAATCGTGGGGGGTGATACGCGGGAAGCGCGCTCCCGTCATTGCCAACATTACAAAGTTAGTATTTCGTGAGCGTATTCCAGATTTCGATTTTATCAACCCAAGTCTAGACATAATAGGCGTTTCTTCTAAGATCAAAAGCGATGAACTACAGGTAGTATTTTTTTGTGATATTAGTGTAAGAGACTCACAGCGAAGGGTCCGGTGACGAGCAGCAGACCGCTGGGCAGCACCCCGACGAGCACGACGCGCTTGCCCGCGTGGCGGCCCGCCAGCAGGATGCACACGGTGCCGACGGTCAGGTTGGGCCGCGTGCGCCGCTCGTGCTTGCTGAACGTCTTGTGGTGAGACACGACGGGGAACCTGGAACACAATGCCACATTGTTATATGCACATTCATTTGACCTGACCTGAAGGCTTAGTGGTAAGTCTGCCTGCGAAGCCGTGGGTTTGATTCTACATCTGTTTCCGTTTTTTCCAGTGATAAAAAAATTGCCAAACATAATCCCATTACTGGCCCTGTGGCTTAGTTGGTAGTTACTCTTGTCTGCTTGTGAAGCTGAGGGTTGTGGGTTCGATCCCCACCCAGTACAAATATTTGTGTGATGGATACAAATATTTGGAATGTGCCTAGGTGTTTTCTATGTTTCGTAAGTATGTATTGAAAAATTTATTATCAGCTATTGGCTTCCATAGTACAAGCTTTGCTTAGTTTAAGATGGTGTTGTGTGAAATGTCCATCAATATTTATTTATTTCATTTTATTGGGACACATTTGGCAAATATTTTAAAAATATGTGTAAGTATTTTTACACAATATCCTAAAACCACCCTATTTTCATTCATATTATGCATTAATTCAATTCAAAATTCGTATTATGAAAGAAAATATGGTGGTTTTTATCCAACAATAGGTTATTAAGATAAAGGTATATAAGATAGCTGAAACATCCAGACTAATTAATTATATTCGCCAAATAAAAATACTGGCCTTGCAAAGACAGATTAAAAAAACAAATACAAAAACCTTTGCTGTTTATAGGTACTTATATAAGATATTACAAAACATTATAAAAGTTGACCCAAACAAATGTGCCTCTTCGAGAGTCTAGCAAAGCAATTAGTTTGAATTTATGCAATGATAAAAGTCAGCTTTTTTTTTCAACTTTTATAGGTTTACTCTTGACCGCCATCTCGCCTGATGTTAAGCGACGATGCGGTGCGATGGCGTGTTTACCTAGATGAAACCGATTCACTCTCGATTTGAAGCAAGATTGATGAAAGATTTTGTTCGTTTAGTTCGAAAGATTCTGGCTTTTAATCAGTAGTGCTATAATATATTAGTGTTATTAAACATTAATTTCAAAATACCAGAGGTAGATGGACCTCCAACCAAACTGCTCTTCTTCATGTGCAATGTGCATGCCTATGCATTCAATGTGCAATAATAAAATCCTCGGGAACGAGTACCAACAAATCTTTGGGTCATTTGCCATCCATAAATATAGAAATGCATCAACATCTCCAATTGGTCATCTAGAAATGCGTCAGCATATCTTGATGGTCACGCTCATAGCCACACCTTCTGGTTTTACATTCCGATTTCTTGTAGTTTCCAAAATAAGCTATCAAATTCTGAGTTTATAAGTTTTCACTTCTATCGGCAGTTCCTATGCCTGCCAATTTTTTGTTGTTTGAGACATTTTCAGGCAATTTTTATTTTATTCTTTGCATAAGCACCATCCTCTTAAAGAATATTCTACAAAAAATATTACAGAGAAATCAGTTCAGCTGCTCTCGAGATCTGCGCTTAGCAACAGATTCAGCAATTCATTTATTTTTATATCATAGATTATTTATTCATTGAAAAATAGGCGTGCAGCCTTTTCGCTACTTTATTATCCCAAACAAAGGCTATTTCAGCCCCGTACATCAAAGACAGCTAGCTGTCATTATCAAAAACTGGGACAAAGAAGACTTAGTTGTAATGATGAGTTTCAAATACATGTTAACTCACTTGTCCTGTGTGGGGTAGAAAGACTTCCTGCGGCGAAGCAACACTTTACGGGTCCCTCCATTCTTCTCACCTCCAATCTGCTTCTCCACCACGGTGGGCTTCTTGGGCTTCTCTGCTTTGGGGTTCTTTTTTGCCCACAAACTTGTACTTGGCCTGAAATTATTTGAAAGATGTATAATATTTGGAAGTACTTGAGACAACTCACCAGAGATTGTAGTAATTTGCTACATGACAGTGAAGTTATAGGAAACTAGACAACAATCAAGTTTTTTTTTATTTTGTAATTTATTCTGCTGTGAAATATATGGGTTTTCTCTAATGAACCAATCTTGATGTCTTCAATTTGAAAGTGAATAATTGTTTGTTTTTTGTTTGTTGACTGCACCATGCATAAGATTATTAGAAAAGTTAGAATAGCGCAAAACCAACTATTGATTAATAAAAATCTATCAGTTTATGTATTAAGCGTAACTGTGAAGGTTTATCTTGAAAAGTTCTAATAATTTAGGTATCGGTACTCTATACTAGAACTTCAATTTCATAGCATTTTGTGATGGACACTGATTCACAGGAATTATCTTGCATTGATATTCAAACTTTTAACGTTCAGGTGACAAAATAGACATTATATCAATGTAAATATTTACATTGCAGTTGTAAGATATCATAGAGATATCTCTAAAACAAATAGAAATAAAACAGTTAACAGCCAACTGCCAATGAAAGGAATAATAAAGATTCAGCTGTTATAAAGCTAATAACAGTTAGTGTTTCAGAAAAGTAATTAATATGCTACAAAAGTGCTGGTTTATAAGTTTCGAGTATTACAGTCAATAAGAAAACAACAGTTGAATTTTAGTTAGTTTACAACATGGATTAACGCATGAGTTTTGGTAAAAATGTGGACGTGTGTTGAATATAACTGGTAAGAGATTAATCTTCATACATTAAAACCAGCAAATATTATTTGTTATTTCCTTCCTTTCGAAATTCCAAACAAAATATTAGTCCAACATCTACTTACTGTTTTGTGGAACATCCTAGTCTTGGAGAAACGGACTACACCATTTCCCAAGTCATAATTTCTGGGTTTGCCAACTTTGGCCTTCTTGACTCCGGCGGCGGGTGCCGCGGCAGGCTTGGCTGCCGCCTTGGGTTGTGGAGGAGCCATCACGATCTGCACAAACAACGTTGCACTATAAAACACATACACCACCTGACGGAGAGGTTAGGTTAGAATTGTTTTGATATGCATCCTCTTCCAACAAGTGATTTTATCCACTCTCCACGACATAGCACTAGTGGCACGATTATTTTATAGCATTTCACAACACAAGAAAGTCTGTAGATTTAGTGGAAATACACTTTTCACTGACCGAAACGTCAAACTTTTAACTCAACAAAACAATGTTTCTATTACAGGAATTACTTAAAATATTGCACAAAATCACTTGTTCGAAGAACGTTGAGTGTAATTCATACGTGATGTTGAGAAAACTTCGGAAAAATACTGTAATGATATTGGATTTATTTTCAAAAGAATCTCCAGCAACTCACATTCCTACCGGGATCAAGAAAAAGAAATTGATGGAAGATTTTTTGTCTATGCTTTACTTTTAGTGATGCACTGACAGCTACCGAAAACCGGTAATAATAAACCGATAAAATGCAGGAACATTAATTTTACACTTTTGAATTACTAGAGATGAGACTCATACTCAATACTCAATCATTTATTGCTAATATTATGGTACATTTCTTGGTCTTATTAATAAGTACATGTCATATGTAGTTACCATAATTACCCTGTTTGGGTGTGGCAATATAATTCGTATCGTGCGGAGCGGATCGACTCATTTTATTATTAATTTGTCGGCAAGATATTCGTCTATTGTATAGTCAGCTTTCTCGAGTAATATATTTTTTAAGGTTTTGGCAAACTTTTCGTCAGAATTACTCGCGTGAACTGCATGATCGACAGACGCAAAAAGACCTGCTAAAGACAGTTCCCAATTTCACCATGGTTGGCGCCCATGTTTTATTTTGTTAGAGAATTTCCACAAAAACCAACAGTGGTGTCGCACTTGGCAATTTTTAGAACTCTTTTTGACAAGTCAATTCGCATCTGGAAAACGCCTCATTAAGTTCAACCAAGCTCGTACATCGTGTTTTTATAAGCACGAACCATCGAACGGCCGTTATCATCTAACATTTTTATAAGAAAATGTATAATGTATATGTTGCCTGGTGGCTTGAAAGCCTCACGGTGGCTGGCCTAGTGGCTTAGTTGGTAGTAAGTCTGCCTGCGAAGCCGTGGGTCGTGGGTTCGATCCCCACCCAGTGCAAATGTTTGTGTGATGAATTCAAATATTTGTACTGTGCCTGGCTGTTTTCTATGTATAAAATAAGTATGTATTTAAAAATCTATAAGTATTCATTATATCAGCTATATGGCTTCCATAATACAAGCTTTGCTTAGTTTGGGGTCAGGTGGTTCTGTTTGTGAAATGTCCACCAATATTTCGACGCATCCCACGTAAATTGTTCTATCTCCAAAATTGTGATTTTACAGGAGAGCGTGCCAAAGATAAACATTGCATTTAAGTCGTCATTTCTTGTTATAGTTTTGTAAAATTTGGGTAAAAATATACATACAAATTTTACAAAATATAAGAAATGACGGTTCAAATGTAATGTCAAATAATAAAATAAATGTCTTTGGCACTCCTGTAAAACCACGAATTTGGAGATAGAACAATTTACGTGGGAGGCGTCGATTTATTTATTAATATATTTAGTTCTTTTAGTAAATATTGCCTTTGAGCTAAAATCTTGTGCATTTAATAACATTCTACGAAATAGTTTTTTAATCACAAAAGTTTAGTATTTATTTTCGACACATATTCTTAAAATATGATATCGATTTTGTAGCATATATGACTATTATAGTACATTTATATGAAGTATTTCAAAAAGTTCTCCAATCCAGCGCCGTTCATTCACAAATAAATAACATGTGTATGCTCAAAACTGCATGGCAGAAGTAAAAACTATATTTTTTTCAATTATATGTAGTAAAGAGTGACAAATGAGGCGTTTTTCAGATGCAAATTGACTTCTTAAAGATAGTTATAAATTTTACCAAGGGTGGCACCACTGTTTGTTTTTGTGAAATGTCTCTAATAAAATAAAATATTAGCCCCACCTTGGAATAAGTTGGCGGCCTCCTTGTTCCCTGAGAGATACAATCTAGAACTTTTCAAGGTCAGAGTGAATAGGTACCTTCTAGGTCAACGTGCGTCATCTTCGACCACACCGTCGCTTACCATCAGGCGAGTTGGTGGTCAAACGCGGACCTATACGCGATAAAAAAAACCTATGGTGAAATTAGGAATTTGTTGGCAGGTCTTTTTGCATCTTGAAAGCATTATAGTATAGTATTAATCAAAATAGTAAGCACAGCAGTGAAGAGCAGCTGACTGTATCTATCTCGGTCGGGTACACTCCAAGGTCAGTTCATCCGAGCCTTCTCCTCAGAGCGTGACGCGCCAAAATTAAGAAGTTTTTATTTTCAAAATCCAAAATAGTTCCTTTCTATGTAAGAAATCTTTCGGTTTGACCAAGATTTCCATTATGTTCAAGTCAAACTAAGCATGATAAGTTTTTATCGTCTAATAGTGTTTTATTGACCGCATTTCTAATTGCTATGTGAGACCATTGTCTACACCGTCTACACGTTAATGAGGCGTTTTCCAGGGCCAAAAAGACTTGTCAAAGATAGTTCTAAATATTGCCAAGTGTGGTACCACTGTTGGTTTTTGTGACATTTCTCTAACAAAATAAAACAGTGGCGCCACCTAGGGTGAAATTGGGGACTGTATTTGACAGGTATTTTTACGTCTTGAAAACGCTCCATTTATTTTCATGAATGCAACCTTCAAATGTCTATTTGACATTTGGCACCATTTGACATCTTGACAAATCAAAAAGAGAAAATGCCAAATAAAAATAAAATCAGTGTAGAAAAATGGCTTCTCTGAGAAGCCCGTCCTCGCCTACCGACGGTTATAAAAGGTTCAGTGATGATTTCGCAAACACCAGCATCAACAATTACGGCTCAAACGTCACAAGTAAACGAGAAGCTATGATTTTTCTATGCACAGTAGCCGCACAAATCTATGTACGCTTTTATTGTAATAACAAACATTTTGTTCTATTAACAGTTGATTGTTTTAATTCTCCAGCTGTTCTTTGCCTTTAACCTGGTTCTGTTGTCTAACTGCAGTTAGACGGCTGCTTTGCCGTTATGTGTTTTAATTTGGCGAAATGACGCAGCCTATGAGTCATAGACCGCTAGCACCCTACATGTATAATATACAAACATGTAAAGTCGGTCAAAGACCGCCGTAAAAATTGCGTAGACGGGCTACAAAGCTTGTACAACTTCAATAAAATGTATTAAAATCTCCCGCATGTTTTTGTCAGCTTGTCTTGCATGTAAAATCATGTTTATAACAACTCATTGTTTATAACTGCATCGTAGAATTAGACAGCTTTTAAGATAAATAATTTTAAGAATTATCTACATATCTACTATCAACTAAAATGTTTCAAAATATCTAAATTTAATAGCATTTTCTAAAATACAGAAAAAAATATTTCATGTAAAACAATGCCACTTTTACTGATAAAATTTAATTCAAATTCATTTCTGAAAAGTTTGTACTGAAATAAATGCCTAAGTTTTATGAGTACCCAGAATAATTAACTATCAAATAACTTTACTTACCATGTAGTTAAGTTGTGTAACTTAATGTTTTATATATTTTCAAGAAATGAACAAAAACAGTTTTTTAATTCCTAAATTTGAAAGGAATGAAATCATTTCAACTAAATATGACTCACATAAATTAAAAGATTAAAAAACATAAACTGAATCTAGTTTTTAGAATCTAGGTGTCTATTCCTATGTCAGAATGGGCTGTTTTCTCTAGTACTTCCCTAGCCAGATAATACTGGTATCTATCTAACTCAGGATTGGATTGAACTTGATTTCTCTAGCGTCGATGTTGTGAACTGTGTTATATTGATAAGTGAATTATGTTTATTAGCAACGTCCCATGGTTTTACCCACACAGTTCCTGTAATTTTCCCACAGTAAAAAGTAGGAATAATGTGGAACACAGAATATAGTCTGGAATAGTCCATATTCTGTATTCCAAACTCTGAACTATCACATTTATAAAATCAGCAGGATGCTTAAAACGTTTCCAGTCCAGTGCATTATAAATATCATATACACGCAGATGGGTTGCAGCTCGTCTGTTAACTCTATATTGTACACAGGTTTACTTATATTCCAAGTAAATTTGTATGTGTAATGTGCGGACATTATTTCCAAAACACAACAGAACTAGTCATTGAGATATAGAACTACAATAAAACGAATGGACATGCCTTACAAACATATTAATATTCAACAAAATACACATAGTCATTCTTCTAATGAATTATATTTAATACAAAGTTTTTTCTTATACTCGTACTTATTCATAAAAAGTTGTAGTTGTTTGTTAGTGTAATTTTTTGTTTTAAGTTGTGTTGTGTAGTTGTTGAAGTTTTGTTGTATGCAGTTGTAAGTTGTTGTGTTTGTTGTTGTTGTTATGAAATAGACTTGTACGTAAATTAAAAAAAAGTTTGCATATGTAATATAAAAAAATGTAATCCAATGAACATACATTTACAAACGACACGTCCGTGTATTGCATGGCGGACATGGACAAAGTCATGGTATAGATCTTGATAAACTAATACATAGATAATTTGTATTGTATTTTACATGACTATGCAAAATTCTGTCGAAATTAATTGAAAAACTTCTTGAATGTATGTGTGATTTAAACCAGTAGTAAAGGGGACTGTGAATGTGTTAAACCTCTAAGTCACCCTGCAACTAAGACATTAATTATGTAATAGTTTAATAGGTAGTTATTAGAGTCTGGCTAACGAAAGTTGATACTGAGAAAGCGCGGCAAATTTAAAATATATCAGCATGGCATCCCTAAACTGAAAATCTCGCTAAAAATAAACACAAGCCAGCTACTAAGAAACATAAAAAATACGCCATTTTGTTGCGTCAGAGATGGGGGCACCATACACTGATACTGATTCTACCAAATCTTTCGGATTATCGCCGAAAATTAACATGAAATTGCATTAGCTATTCTCTATTAAATAGCGTAATTAATTAATCTATTTATTTGGCCAACTTAAGGCTTAGTGTTGCTCTTGAAATAATCGCCAACACGTACATGCGTCGTACTTATTTTTGATGAAAACAATTTTAGATCACATACGAATTTTTAAAACTTATTTCATATAATGTTTAAATCAGTTTGTTTTGAAAATGCCTTTTTGGAATCAATTGTCTCTAAGTACTTTCTGTTTAAAATATCCCAATTCGTAGGGTAAATACCCGATGGTAGGAACACTGAAGTGTTGTCATGTAAAAAGTTTGCGAAAAAATCCAGTATCTACTTTCGTTGGCCAGACTCTAGTTATATAGGCATATTATATAAAGGCTGATATTTATTAGAAAAATTTTGTGTTGAAAAATAATCTGGTTTTATGTAATTTGAAACAATATTATTTAATTAGACAACGTGGGCTTACTGGGCTTACAACAATTTATACCTCTGTCTGGTTAAAAGTTGAGCTGAAGAACTATTTATTACCTTGGCAAACAACTGCTGAGCCTAACATGGCACAAAGTACCTAAGTTGACAAGGAGCTGATAATATTTAAAGTAAATCTAAGTACTTAGGATAGTAATGCTAAAACAAATGTAATACTGGTTTAGCAATGTTTTTTGTTCAAACTTATTTCTCCAATTCCAAACCTGTTAAGTGCAAGTTGGACTCTCACTCTCAAGGTTTTGTACAACTATGTATGTATTTAATAATACTAGTATACATGTTTTTATACATTTAATTTATAGTACCTGGTTGCTCGGTTTTTTTAAATGATATTTAGGCAGGTACGAATTACGTAGTGATGACTTAGTTAGACCTTCTTAGATACGAATTAAATGCGTTTATAAAAGGATCTAAGTATAAAATTCTCTCAGAAAAATAAAACAAAAAGAAAAATTCCGAGTGTAACCATCAGGATTCGAACCGGGGCCTGTTGACTCCGAGGGCGAGCATATTCCGTCTGAGCCATTTAGACTTAAATAACAGTGGCGAAATAAGTTATCGTATTCTAATGTCAGTTTTTCATTGTCAAAAAACGCGCATAAAATGATGTTTTAAAAAAATAAAACCTAGCTAGATCGATTTATCGTCCCCGAAACCCCCTGTATACATAATTTCATGAAAATTGTTCGAGCCGTTTCCGAGATTCAGATTCTACATATATATATACCTATATACCTACAAGAATTGGTCGTTTAAAGGTATAAGACGAGGGCTGTTTGAAGTCAGTGATTTTTAAATGAAAGGAGTAGTTGTCAAAACTTTTATTTAATTTTTCTGTGTAGTCAGCTCGATACACTTAGCCAAACGACATTCCAACTTCTTTAAACCTTCTCAAATTATTTTTGCTTTTTATGTTTCAAACTGTGAAACATAGGCGTCAGTTTCAACAATCACCTCCTCATTGCATGAAAATTGTTTTCCACCGCCATATTTTCAAGTTTGGGAACAGGAAGAAGTCACATGTTGCTCTAAATCTGGAGAATATGGTGGGTGTGGAAGCATTTCGTAGTGTTCATTCCACCAGTTTGGCCATCGCCACTGACGACGAGTGTGCCGGTGCATTGTCGTGGTGGCAGAGTACTTTTTTTTCTAAGTGAGGCCGTTTTTTAATCACTTCTGCATGAAATATTAGAGCAAAGCAGCATAATATGCTCCTGTAAACTTAAATCCTTTTACCAGTGGGCAGCAAACTCAGGTGCTGAGAGAGGGTCTGATCGAGCGTTTGAACTTGACCCTTGAGGCGGTGTCTCAATGGGGCGATGCCAATCTGGTCAATTTCAACGAGAATAAGACGCAGGCGTGTCTGTTCTCCGCTAAAAAGAGTCCATTCCATGTGACTCCAACTTTTAGAGGTGTATCCGTACCGATTTCTGACCTTCTTGAGCTTTTGGGCGTTACATTGACATCTACGCTCAACTTTGGTTCGTTTATCGAGTCCAAAGCTAAATTAGCTGCCAAAAAACTAGGTGTCCTCTCAAGGGTGCGAAGATACTTCAAGTCTGAACAGTTGCTCACTTTATATCAAGCACAAATTCGCTCTTGTATGGAGTACTGTTCGCATCTTTGGGATGGTTCGGCTAAGTATCAGCTAGAGACTTTGGAAACGATCGAGAGACGTGCCAAAAGGCTCATAGGCAACGACACTCTTGTGCGAAAAAGACTTCAAAGTCTTAATCATCGCCTATCGGTTTTTTATCGGGTACACTTCGGAGAGTGTGCGATTGATTTACATGATCTAATACCACCTTGCCCTTTTTTCTATCGGAATGCTCGTAGCTCGAAAAAGCGACATCGTTTCATGGTTGATGTTCCAAAGACACGAACGAAGAGATTTGACTCTACTTTTGTGATAAGAACGTCTAGGCTGTGGAATACGTTGCCTGAGTGGGTTTTCCCTATTGGTTACAATCTTTGTGTCTTCAAATCGAGAGTGAATCAGTTTTTTCTAGGTAAACACGCTCCATCGTAGACCGCATCGTCGCTTAACATCAGGCGGAGATGGCGGCCAAGTGTAAACCTATAAAAGTTAAAAAAAAAACAAATAGTCAATCAAAATACCACCTTGCGAATCCCAGAAAACAGTGGCCATGACTATACCCGCCGACGGAACTGTTTTTGCTTTCTTTGGAGCCTTTTCACCAGGTGGTATCCACTGTTTCGATTATTCTTTTGTCCCAAAATTATAAAATTGTATCCATGTTTCGCCATCAGTTACAAATCGGTAAAAAAACTCGCAAGTGTTACAAGACCGTTGAGAGTTTGCCACACGATTGCGTTTTTGGTAAACTGTAAGCAAACGCGGCAGATAGTATTTTCATGCCCAAATTTTCCTGTAAAATTTTGAAAACATGTTCGTCAAAGATATTTACCTTCTTTGCTATCTCTATATCTAAGTTACGGCTGGTCTAGTCGGGAGAACGGCGTCTGCCGATCCGGAGACTCCGGGTTCAAACCCCACACACACCACTGTCTTTTCGAAGTCATGTGCGTAATGCCGCTAACTTAAAACGGCCAAGGAAAACATTGTGAGGAAACCGACATGTAACTAAAACGTTTCCAAGTCATGTGTCATCCACCAACCCGCACTGGGCCAGCGTGGTGGATTAAGGCCCGAGCCCCAGCAATGGGAACATTTAGTGGGCTGTTGTTGTTAGCTATAGCACGAATTTTCATTCGGCGATCTTCCAATATGATATCATGGATTTTATTGACCATTTTGTCAGTAAGTAGTGACCGCATCTGGGCGTCTAGGCGTCATGACTCCTGAGCAATGGGCATTCGACATCCTTTGTCCATATTCGACTACAACGAAACTCAGTAAACCACTTTTGAATCACACCATGAGATGGAACAGAGTCCCCGTAATACTTTCGTAGCATTTCCTTAGTATCCTCAATGTTTTTTTTTTCTCAAAAAAAAAACTGTTATTTTTTCTCAAAAAAAAACTGTTTTTATTCAGAGCACAAATTTTTTTTTTTGTGAAATAAATTTTTCAAAAGATCAAAGTTTTTTTAAATGCTGTAAAATAGTTTTTTTTTGCCGGATCGGCTTAAAATGTATTAAGTAGGTCTTCCCAAACATAATGAAATATTCCATAGCCAAAGTAAAATAAGTATCAGATCATTACAAATAAAATTACTGACTTATCAAACTGCACTCGTATTAATGTACTAAGTTCTGTACAGATTTAAGTTCAAATTGTGAGCCCAACTTGCACTTGACATTTTTGTCCTTATTCATTGTTGATATTTAGAGAGCTTAACAATTCTAACAAGCTTATCTGAATAACCATTTTCCCCACAACGCAACATTTTGACAACAATACAAATTTAAAAGCATATTTCATCATCTGATGTCGGTCATCTGCCTTATTGTATCTGTGATTATTTTTATTGATGATATTTTCGGCCATACCATTTACTAAGCGTAACGTGTTAAAAGACCTTATTAGCATAGCATAAGCAGACCTCTAAATGTGCCACTGGTGGGACTCGGGGCCTTCTCTCGCAAGGAAAGTTTTTTTTAACATAAGTTTACACTTGACCGCCATCTCGCCTGATGTTAAGCGACGATGCGGTCTACGATGGAGCGTGTTTACCTAGAAGAAACCGATTCACTCTCGATTTGAAGACACAAAGATTGTATCCAACAGGGAAAACCCACTCAGACAACGTATTCCACAGCCTAGACGTTCTCATCACAAAAGTAAAGTCAAATCTCTTCGTTCGTGTCTTTGGAACATCAACCATGAAACGATAATCCATACCAATAATCAAGTCAATAAGTAATAATAATATAAGTCAATACCATAATCCACCACGCTGGCCAAGAGCGGGTTGGTGCATGACACATGTCCTCGAAAGATTCTAAGTACGGTTTCCTCACGGTGTTTTCCTTCACCGTTTTTAAGTTGCATTTAAACCCAGGGCTCCGGATCGGCAGACGCCGTTCCGCCGACTGGACCAGCAGTACTTAAAAATATGAATATTCACTACAACTTTGTAAACTGTAGTAAAGTTACAGAATACAGAGGCTAATTTCCATAATGCTTTCAATTTGACATTGTAGGTATCATCGGTGATGTCATTATGAGATTCAGTATTGACTGTTTTTCCTTTCTTGGAAATGGAATTATGGAATGACATGCGCCTGATCGTTATGCAGTGTTTTGAATATAAAAAAATGTAATTACGGTCCAGCATTACCCTGTAGTCCACATATCAGTAATCATGTTTATGATTACGCTGCAATCATCTGCAAGTATAACATAAGTACTGCTATCCCGCAACACCGAGATCTTGGTATTCCAAAAACCCGCACCAGTTGTCGGCGTCTTTCGGGATTACGAGCGCGGGATCTTTATATCAGCATATTTCTCGCCAAACTAGAACAGTATTGTTTGGCAGTAGACCAGGACAGGTGGACTCTCCAGGGGTGCTAGGCTCGAGAATCTCCATGTATCCTTCCTGGACATCAGACAACTTCCTAATTCCTAGAAGGTTTTTGTTGTCTGATAGTTATTCTGGAATGACTCTGAATATTACTCAGCTGATTGTTCTATCTGGCTGAGTAACACAGTAAAAGTTCAATGCCAAGAAGGAGATGGGTCCGGTCGCCAGTGACTGTGATACGGCTAGGGAGTCACGCGGCATAAGCGGTGCCGACACACGAGCTGCGATAATAGGCGATAGGCATCGGGGCAGTAGAGGAGAGAGGTATTACGGTGCGCAATTCTCCATGCCCGCCGCGGCCTTGCGTTTTTTTTCACTTGACCGCCGTCTCGCCTGATGTTAAGCGACGATGCGGTCTACGATTACTATTGCGTGGTCGCTAACTTGTGATAGCGGACGCGGTGGGGCTGCAGGGAAGAAGGAGTGCTAGTATTTTAGTCTCCTTGTCTTCCGTCTTCGTAAATGTTATCCCCTAATCCATTGTGGTGGATTATGGCCTTGGCTCTCGTTGCGAGAGTAAGTCCTAGAGTGCCAGCCGTGGGAGCATTAAGTGGGGTGTGTATGCTTATGCAACATTAATTCATGTTTCGTCAACTGCACCAGTAATAAGCAAATTTACAGGAACAAAATAAGCTCCGTTTCAAGCAGAAGCAGTTACATATGCTTTTGTTATGGAATAGTTTGTCGATATAGGCAATTGTAACAATAACGATGAAGAAGATAGAATACTACCGTCCAGTAGTGTATGGTCCACTTCAATGGTTCAATGCCTATTAGATATGTATTAGATAAATGCATTGGCTGTCTCACATATTCGCCACCTATCTTATCACATGACACGCTTCCTATCAGCCAGGTGTACTCAACAGTTGGATCTAAATTAGTAGAAGTAAAAAATAAATATTTGATTTGTAGGTACCATGTGGCTGTGACTAGGAGAGTCTGAATTTATTTTATTGGAAAACATAAACTTCCGCATCAGAGGCACGGTCATATTATCTATCAGTAATTTAACTGAGCCGTTTCTTTGAAATTCATACCTACAGCTGCGAGCACGTAAACAAACGATAAGGCTTATGCGACTTACACGACTCGGCTACCTTATGTCATGCACGTTAAGATAGAGATTACATGGGGAACACGTACCGAGCGCGCCCCCGAGATCGAGGCGCGTAGGTACAGCCCGCGTTTCGTCCGTTTGTATGAAGTCGAAATACTGGTAGTTAATATTACAGTGTCAGAGGCCCCGAAGCAATTATAAGATGGGGATAATTGAATTTCAGGTTGATGTTTAGTACCTACGAGGCGATTGACTAACACATCAACAATTTCACATTTATTTCATTAATGGGATGATTCAAACTTCTCAAAGAGTGTCGAAATGATGTAATCAATGTGTACGCCAAGAAGTACTGTGCTTGCTCTCTATAATGTACAATTTAGTTATAGGTAAGCCGCGCCGTAAACTTGCGATAGCCGCGCCGCGATTGCCGCGATTGCTAGCCGCGCCCCGCGATGTAAACTACAGCTTAACAGTTTTTGACAGTATGATTTATTTTCGTCAAATTAAACTCACTTAAAAGAATTACGTACTTCATTAAGTGTGCTGCAGTAACTACCAACTTTAGCACGACAAAAAGTAATCTATGTTTTAATTCAGACAATTTTGCTTAACTGCGCTTAATATATATAATATTATTTTTTACCCTGTTATTTTTCTGTCAATATTGCCCTATAAACTGAAATTATTGACAAAAATGTAGTATTTGCCCAGGAGGTCTCCGTAAAGAATCATATTACTTACTTACTACTATTTTACAATATCCTAATACTACTATTAAAAATACAATGCGATTTTGTGTATGTTATTCAATCACGTCGCAACGGCTCAAAACGGATCAGGTTGAAATTTATAACACAGATAGTTTGTAGTCAGGAATAGCAGATTTCAATCGCGGGAAAGTTAAATGAATGGAAACTACACGGTAATGATTTGGACTTTGTGTTGAATAACTGCGTGACACTGCTGTTATGGGTACACACGCTGCTCACCATCAAGCTCAAGTCCTGCTCGTACCTTCTCTTACGTAAAAAAAATTGGCAGTCATAGGAACGGCCGATAAAAGTGAAAACGTATAACTCAGAATTGATAGCTATGTACTATGGAAACTACGCGGGTGAAACCGGAAGGCGTGGACATGAGCATGGTCATCTAGAAATACTGACACATGTAGCCCGCCAAAATAAGTTTTCATTTCAAAAAGTTTGATAAAATCTACTGTCAAAATTAAACTAGATTAAAAATGTTGGTTACACCTGACCCGTCTAACGACCGCGCAGTCATACGTCGTCTGATTCAACGGTAAAATGTGGCAAAAACCTGACTAAATATTACATTTTCTCAAACAAATCATCTTAGAAATCTGAATAATGTCCAAAATAGTGAGCCTTACTGACAGAGTCTACGATTCCATACGGGAACGATGGTACAAGCTGAAGTCATGTAAGTTGCGAATTATTTTGTTTGTAACTTATCCCGAATTGATTATTTATTTACCTAGTTAAATAGCCTAATTATAATTAGGCTACTCTAATAATTATTAGAACAAATGTCGGGTAGAATTTAAGTTTTAGGAAGGAAGCATGTTTTCATTGAAGCAATAAAAGCTATTTTTAACCCCCGACCAAAAAAAGGGCTGTTATAAGTTTTACGTCGATGTCTGTTTGACAGACAGACAGCTGTCTGTGTGTTTGTCTGTCTGTGGTACCGTAGAGCTCAAACGGATGGGCCGATTTCGATGCGGTTTTTTTATTATTTGAAAGTTAATATCCGTGCGGATGTTCTTAGCTATGTTTGGTTAATATCGATTCAAGATGGCCGCCGCCACAAAATGGCGGACAAAATATTTCTTCACAACTTACCTCAATATGGGTATCAAATGAAAGGGCTTGACTAGTAGAATACTACACACTATAAAAAACAAATCCAAGATGGCCACCACCACAAAATGGCGAATTATATTATTTTTTTCACTACTACCTCAATATGGGTATCAAACGAAAGGGCTTGGACTATTAGAATAGATTGCACTATGACACATTTCAAATCCAAGATGGCCGCTTCCACAAAATGGCAAAATACACTTCTTTTTTCACAACTCCCTTAATATGGGAATCAAATGAAAGGGCTTGACTTGTAGAATGTTGTACAGATAACAAATCTGAGGTAGTCGGGGGTTAGTCAAAATTTTTAATTTTATTCTTGTTATTAATTACTAGAACAATTGGGAACAATCCTACTAATATTATAAATGTCGAAAGTTTGAATGTTTCTTGTTTAATCTAAATACTAGCCTTAAAATTAAAAAAAAAAACATGCGATCGAACCATTTCCTAAAACAGGAGGACCACAGATCTGAAGGCATGTTCTCTACGTGATGATTGAACGCTATCACTACCTCTTCGGAGTTGGTCAAAGTGAACCATATCATCAAATCTTTGAATTTGGGGAAAATACAGAAAACACAGGGTGATAGGTCGGGGCTATGCGCAGGATGGACGACGAGTTGTACTATTTCGGAAGCTAAAAATGACTGCAAATGCGTTGTCATGATGAAAGAGTTTGGAGGGAGTTTGCGGGACGATTTCGGATATTTCAGTGTTTCCGATCTTTCTGATACAAACCACTAGAGAAACAGTTGACAGTAAACTAAGCATACGCTGACGATGCACAGGCTGATAACGTGGCTAATCAATAAGCGTCGGACGCCGAGACGGCCTGGCCTCTGATCTACCTATCTATTACGAGTGCTTACGTATTTGTGTATTGTGATCTAGATTCTAACACTACTAATATAATAAATGGCTACGTTTCGTTGTTTGGTCTATCATGTCTGAACGGAACGGGTTAAAATAATTTGGAATACAGTTTGATGATAGTCTGGAATAGCACGGAGGCTACCTTTTATCTCGGAAAAGTAATGAGAACATGCACTACGCGTTTAAGAGCGTTAATTAAGTCCTGTGTAATAAATAAATAATATTGGTGGACATTTCACACACAACATCATCAGCCCCAAAACTAAGCAAAGCTTGTACTATGGAACCCAGATAGCTGATATAAGAATAAGAATATATTTATTGCTCGCACTGAGTAAAAATAGGTCTTAAAATATAAAAATGTACAACAGTGTACCCTTGACGGGCATGCAACATTAACAAGTAGGTTTTCGATAACACACATTATTTTGAACAGTTACATACTAAAATAGTTAAACATCTTTTCCATCGTTAAAATACTCTTTTAAATTGTAAAATGCCTTTGTTAGGAGCCATTTTTTTAATTCTCTTTTGAATGTAGACTCATTCAGAAGTTTTATTTTAGAGGGAAGATCATTATAAACTTTGATGGCTGTGAAAAATGAGTTTTTGTGATAGAGTGCGTTATTTGCCTGTGGAACAAAAATATTATTTTTATATTTAGTTCGCAACAGGTCTGATCTGCTTGATGTAGTAAAAAAATGGCTTCTATACTGGGTTACAAATATACAGATATGGTATATAAATAAACATGTGAGAGTTAAGAAGTTATGTTCTTTAAATACATTTCGCACAGTATCGAGACTACTCATATTGAAAATTGCTCTAAGACATCTTTTTTTGCAATAAAATGTAGACTTGGCTTCGACTGAATTTCCCCAAAAATGACGCCATAACATAAAGAGGATAAACATGACCATAATACGCATTTATTGCTATTTTCCTCGATGACACATTTGCTAAAATATACAATGAATGTATATATTTGTTTATTTTGTTGTTCGTTTTAGTAATGTGCGCTTTCCAGTTTAAATTTGTATCAATAGTGACTCCTAAAAAATTTGCTTCTTTTGCCATCTCTAATTTAATACCTTTATTTACTACGTTGAGGTCTAGTGGGTGCCGTTTACAGTTTTTGAATTCTATTAATTTTGTTTTTTTATGTTTACTTGTAGATTTAGGTTGGCTAAATAATTTACAACTCTATCAAGTATTTCAATAATGATCTTTTCAAAATCGTTATAAGTCATATTGTCATCTTTCGGTATGTAAATAGTGGCATCATCAGCAAACATAATGCATAAAAATTTGGTTAGGAGTGGTAGTTCGTTAATATATATTAAGAATAATAATGGGCCAAGGATACTTCCTTGCGGTATGCCACATATAATATTTTAAAATTTGAATATACTTTCTCGACTGTTTTAGTTTTTTTTTGTTGTAAGTTTCGATCAAAGTTTTTGAGACCGATTTTTAAATAACATTCTAATAACTTCAGTGGTTGCCCTCGTATTCCGACGTGTTCTAGTTTAGCTAGTAGCTGAGAAAATCTTACGCAGTCGAATGCTTTTGACATGTCAAGTAGCAAAGCAACTCCTGTTTTATTTCGATTTATTTGATCCCACACTTGAGTTAACAATTTGAAAACAGCTATTGTGGTATTTTGCCTTTTTGGAAGCCATATTGACAATTACTTATAATGTTATTAGATTCAAAAATGAGATAAGTTTGTTGAATATTACTTTTCAAATATTTTGAAAAGCTTGGGAGAATAGCAATGGGTCGGTAATTATTAATATCATCCTTGCGATCTTTTTTATGCAGGGGTTTAATAATGGCCTTCTTAAGTTCATCAGGAAAACAACCAGTTGATAAAGTTAAATTTATGATATGAACTAAGGGATCAACTATAACATGTATACATTCCTTAATTATCTGAATAGGGATTCCATCATGTCCTGACGATTTTTATTTTTAATTTGTTAACTACATTTATAATTTCATTTTATCAACCGGAGAAAAAATATTGATTTATTGTTAGAATTTGTTAATTTTTTTGTAGTTTTAGAATTGTTATTAATAACTGGTAATTGTCCCTGACTCACATTTATAAAGAAGTCATTAAATTTTTCAGCAATTATTGTAGGGTTACATATATCCTCGTTATTTATTTTTAATTTTTGTATGGTAGGACGTATGCTATTTGTGCAGGATGTGTGCTGTTTTATTATACCCCATGTGGCTTTGTTTTTTTTGTGCTCCTGTTCACGTATCGTACGTTAGAAATTTTTGGAGCATTTTATGACTTGTTTAAATACTTTGCAGTATTTATTATATTTATCTATGTTGTTCACAGATTTATTTACTTTATTTTTCCGATATAGGTGTCTTTTATTAGTACTAGATTTTTTTTATGCCGGAGTTTTCCAGTTTGTTTTTTGCTGTAGGTTATTTTCTTTGTTCGTCGTGGGATACATAGGTTGAAGATCAGTGTAAATAATTCTATAAATTTATTATATGCTTCATTAGGGTCATTTTCAGTAAATACATCCATAAAATTGACTTGTGAGATATACTTTACAAACACATCCATAAATTCATCTATGTAAATTTTTTCAGTATACCAATATTTTTCATGGAAGCTCAAGTTTGTTGAAATTTCTATTGATTGAGCTGTGTGATCAGAACCAACTACCAGCCCCAAATCTAACACCTCCGTTTTATATTTATGTATATTGGTTAGAATGTTATCTATGCAAGTCTTTGAGGTATTAGTCGATCGTGTGACTTTGGTGATAGTAGGATGTAAATTGTAAGAAGCTAATGTTTCAGTAAATAATTCACTACGTTTGTCTTTTACAAGTATATTAATGTTAAAATCGCCAAGTAAAAATATTTTTTTTGAATTATTTCTACTTTTGTTATAAATTTTATGCAATAAAGTTTCTAGACATTGTATATTTTTAAATACATATTTATCATACAAAACACCCAGGCCCAGTACCTATACATATTTGTATTCATCACACAAATATTTGCACTGAGTGGGGATCGAACCCTCGACCCACGGCTTTGCCGGCAGATTTACTACCAACTAAGCCAACAGGCCAGCCCTGTATTGTGCTTTAATGTATTTAATATGACAATAACAAAAATCTTAATTGCTGTTTGCAGGCAAGACAGATGATACAAAACATTTTTAAATTTGACCCATACAACTGGCCTCTTCTTCTAAAGGCATGTAATATGTCTGGCAAAACGATTTGTGTTAGTCTTAATTTATACAATGAAAAAATAAGTAAATAAAATAATAGTCTGATTAAAATATTCGTCGTCTTTTTAATTTCTAGCTTTTATTCGGTTATGTTATTGATGTCATCTGTTTCTTCATGCCCGAGCGACACGAGGTTAGTTTTTCATGCTAGGATAGCAAGGTAGTAAGTACTTCTAGCATCGTGTAGACAAAATTAGCGTTTCGTGTCAATGTTACGCAACGCAAGTTTTGTCTACACAAAGCTAGAAGTAGGTACTAGCTTGCTAGTTTACTAAAACTAGCTTCAAAAACTAGCCTCGTGTCGCTCGGGCATCATTTTGTACTTCAACTATGAGATAATAATTATTGGTGGACAATTCACACACAACACCATCTGACCCCAAACTAAGCAAAGCTTGTGTGATGGCAGCCAGATAGCTGATATATAATACTTATATAGTTTTAAATAAGAATATAAGAATAAGAATAATTTATTTCCAGAAACATGGTTACACTACAACAGAATTAAAATCATAATTTACTAAACAATATACATTTGTTGATTAGCAGTGTGCTCCAAACTAAGTGCAAGACTTGTATCTTGGAGCTCGAGTGCGAAATTTCGAACAATAAATTAGTTACAGTTAGACTATAAATTATTTGTGATTAAAAAGAACACTTTTAGGCAGTTATTATAATGTGAAACAAACGTCTAAATAGAAAACATTTTTTTTCTTAAATAAAACAAAACTACAAGTACAAACTGAGACATGAATGATTATCTAACCGTGTCTGACAAACTATTAAGCTATTAGGCATGAGACCGATATATCAAAACGAATCTGAAATCCGATTTCAGTTAGAAAACGTTTCGTATCGATATTCCAGCACGAACAAACTGATTTTAGAAAACTTAATAACAATACCACTATAACGCAAACGAGTCGCATTCGAATCAAATCGCGCAAGTTGCGCCAAGGAGCCAACGACTATGCTAGTTTTGCAAACTAAACTAAAGCTTTGAACGCATACGTTTTTAATAGTTTTCATATTCATTCATTGTCTCTATCACTCTGCCATAAGACTACATAGTTGGAATGAGAGAGCGCGCGAATCTCATCAAAATTCGCTTTCTTTCATTCTACCTCAGCGATGCGTCGATGGAGTGAAAGAGATAAGATGAATTGTCGCGAAGCAATTCGTTTTGAAATTTGGCGGTTTTTAATAATTACAGATCGAAACTAAAAGGCGAGGCAATTCAGATTGCAACTAACATGATCATTGCTCAGTAGTTAACAACAGAAAACAATAACTTTTCTGTTGTTTATATTTGGAGAGTTTTATTTACAAATTTTACGATTGATATACAATTGTGCAGTGTTCACATGACCTTAGCGTTGTTGTAAAGTACAGTACCTACGTGCTTATAAATAATAATATTTTATTTTCGTGAAACGTTTTAATTTAAATAATTTTACTTTAAAGCTACGTGTTTAGTGATATTTTGATTTTAATAGTTTTATTGTTTGGACTGTAAAGTGTAAATATGAACAATTAGTGTAAGTAGTTTATTTGGACTCTTCAACTTTGATGCTTTTTGACAATCGTTTTTTTTTCAACGTGTTGCGCAAACCAAGCGAACTGTGAACTCATTTTCTAAAAAAAAGACAATTCTAATATGCTTGCTGTGTGTAAATATTGTAATCAAAATATTTCATATAAGTCTACTACGGGTAACTTAGGTGCTCATTTATTTCAAAAGATCACATGCATCAGTGTACTTGGCGCAAAAAAGTAGTGACGAAACGGGAAGTATTTAGCAAAACAATCCGAGTACATCTGCATCTGAATCATTGTAAATATGACGATTTTTAAATGCGCCAGAAAGTTTTATTTAGGATGTTATTTATCCACGTACGCACGACTAATCGTAGCGTAATCCGTAGCAAAACTTTTTGTTAGTCCCAAGTCCCAAGCCTAGATAAAGCATGAGGGAAAATCCAACATAGTTACTATCAAAACTAACTACTAAACCAACTACTAACTATCAGATATTATTATGTACTTTTATTTTTATTATTATTAGTAGGTACTAGGTAGGTAGGTAGGTACACATAAATCAACATGAATACACAATACAACAAGAATTCGTTCGACGTTTAATACACATCAATATACCAACTAAGCTCCACCATCCGCTACAGAAATCGATTTCTAAGCTATCCACTATATATGAACTATTCACTATATAAACAACCTATGAGTTCCTCGGTGTCATCATACGTAAGACCCTGTAACCAGGCGTTTAGTTTCTTTTTAAGTTCGAATTTCGGCAAGTGTTCGCAGTCTCGCAACCAATACATACTTATTATACATAGAAACACTCAGACACAGTGCAAACATTTGAATTCATCACACAAATATTTGCACTGGGTGGGGATCGAACCCACGACCTTCGGCTTCGCAGGCAGAGCTACTACCAACTAAGCCACTAGGCCAGTCAAATTATGTAGTTGCAGAAAATCGAGACATTTTTAGTAATGCGATTGTCAGAAATTACGTAATAGTACCTGGGAGATCGAGCTTCGCTCGGTTTGTCAATGCTTGAAAACACGGACACACTACATTTTCTAAAATTTACACTTCTACATCTCCGAAACCCCTGCATACTAAATTTCATGAAAATCGTCGGAGCCGGTTCGGAGATTCAAATTCTTCAAATACATACATAAATACAAGAATAAAAAAAAAGCGGCCCGCGTTTCAACCCGTCTAATTCCCGTTCACGTTGTTTTCCGAGATAAAAAGCTTATGTTCTATTCCAGACTAATCTAAAGAAAATCTGTGATCTAAATTTCAACCCGATCCGTTCCGACGTTACGACGTGATTGAGCAACAAACATCTAAACATCCAACTTATGGGTTTATTAATTATATTAGGAGTACAAATAAGTTTCCGCCGTTTTATTGTAGATGGTGCGGCACGGAGTTTCGGTTAGCTTTCGCAGATGATAACCGGCTTAAAAAATAGTTTGGACATTCAAGAACAACATAACCTATTAATATTATTGATTTTATATTGGTAAAATATTATTTTTATAAGTTGAAAATGACAAAATTAGAGCCAAGTAAGCGTCATTTGCGGGAAATATTAGTTTACTTTTTTAATTTAAAGAAATCTGCTGCTGAGCCGCATCAGTTGCTCGTAGCAGCATATGGTGAGGGTGCTTTGAGTGAGATGACGTGTCGAGAGTGGTTTCAAAAGTTTAAAAACGGTGATTTCGACGTAGAAGACAAAGATCGCAGTGGAAGGCCAAACATTTACGAGGATGCAGAATTGAATTATGAGGAGGAATTATTGGAGGAAGATTCATCTCAAACACAAAAAGAACTTGCTCTAACATTAGAAGTCACTCAGCAAGCAGTCTCACAACGTTTAAAATCATTAGGAATGAATGATTCATAAACAATGAATATTTAATTTGTGTTAAAAAACGGCGGAAACTTATTTGTACTCCTAATATAAATAAGAAAATAATAATACGTACGAAATAATAGGATTATTTACTCGTTTTCGGCAGATGGTCGGTGTTTTTGTGACCACGGCCGTTGTAATAAGAAAATTATTTTTTTATAGTATAGATTAACGAGACGAGCAGAATATTTGCCTGATGGCTACCAACACGCCTGCCCATACCTAACAGCACAGTGTCACGCAGCTATTGGAACATACAGAGTCTAAATCATAATCTAGCACTGCACTGCGCTCACTCAGAGATATAAAATGATTCATCTCTATTCCCTGTAATTTCTCTGGAAACATTGTCCTTCAAACCGGAACACAGTGATGTTCACTGCTTGGCGATAGAATAACTGTTATATGTGTGGTACTTCCCCAGGGAATTCTGCAAAGCTATAGATTCCTTTTCGATCCACATTTAAGACACCAAAATATCAAGGTATTCATAGTAAACTACCTAGTAAAATTTTATCGTGCGTGCCTAAATAGAAAACTGTTGACAAGTAAAAATATATCAGTAAAAACGTGCGTGTCTATTAGATGAAATGGTAGTTGTAGAACGTGTGTCTCACATGCCATTGAAGGTTGTAGATACTGTAGGTTGGTCTTAGCACTAACACGCCATTTTATCACATTCCATTGAAATTTTATTATATTTAACCTATAAATTAATTACGCGACGCAAAAAATTTTTACTCCTTTTAAACTGACTTCAAAAAAAGGAGGAGATTCTCATTTCGGTTGTGTTTTTTATGTATGTTCCATGACAGCGCCGCAAATTGTGACCGATTTTGATGGTTTTTTATAGATAGTTCAGAGGTGGTCCCATATAATTTTTTTGTTCTTGCAATTTTACCGTGTTTGTTAAAAAACGGTAGAGTTACAACAACACAAACATCGACCTCAATAACGTTTATCTCAGAATATTGTCGAAGAATACCTATTCTCCTTCCTTTAAAGGTAAAACGGAATTGTGAAACGTATTGCAGAGCGCGAAAGTACGGCGCAAGGTTACATCCGATTACTATCCGTGAAAGTGCTTCGGTTCATGATGACCTCAGACCTTAAGCCTTGCTCGGACTATTTTTATAATATTAGTAAGAAAGTAACGGTATATACCGAACGTTTATGAAGTTAGGTTCGCATAGCTCCTAAACAATAATTGTTATCGAAAATTTAAAGTATTTTTACCGACTTCCAAAAGGTGTACGTTTTTAATTCGGGTGTATAATTTTTTTATGTATGTTACGTGATAGGGCAGCCAATTTATGAATTGATTTTGATGGTTCTTTTTGGGAAATATGAACAAAAAACAGCTAAAATTTACCTCGATAACATAGTGATTGCTTACTTTTGAATATGGCGAAAAGCCTGAATTTAATTTCAAATTGAAGTAGGTTTTTTTGAACAAAATAGATTACTTAAATTAGAGTTCTCCGGGATATAACGCCATTAAAAATAATCGGCCGAACGTAACGCTGGTCAATTACGGACAAATCCGGACGGATGACAACCCTGCGCTTGAAACCGCACGGAAACCTATCTTGAATAATAAAAAATACCCGACCAAAGTACGGTCAAGTGTAAACAGATAAGGTATATGTACAAATGAAGGTTTCCCGAATGACCCGGGTGACCTCACTCTTCCCCCTTTCCAAATACAATGGCGATGGCGTCGACGGCGTGGCATTAATTCGCTTCGCCATGTGGATAGCAAACCTATACCTATTATACTTGTGTCCATGTACCGAATGTATACGAGTAAATGTACCTACAGATACAGGCATTATTTAGCTGCGGTTTTCGCCGACGTTGCCGGTTACCGGATTTATAAAAAACGGTTTATAACTTTTTGGTTTGTGGTTTATGCGTGTCTTTCATCGCAAAATATAGGTGTACCAGCGGCTCGTTCCGATTTCGCTTGGATGTCGTCATTTAAAGACCATTATAAAAAAAACTATTCTATCTCTCAAGTTAGTACCAAATCTATGTATTTTATTTTTAATTTAATATAAAACTGAAGAGGTTTTTTTTGGACGCGGTAATCTCTACTATTGGGCCGATTTCAAAAATTCTTTCACCACGGTACATGTACATATCCCTGAGACATAGGCTATTTATTATGCACAGCGGCGAACCAGGGCGGACCGCTAGTTACCGGTTATCGGTTGATTTGATGAAAAGTTCACTGGGAACAAAGAACAAACATCAAGACACAATTTTTTGATGTGAAAACTTTTTTGCCGCGCCACAGACAGATTCGTGGGCTGTGAATTGAATTCTAGCATGACGCTCGGGAATGATATGAAATCTTCGGATGAACTCGGGACCATAGCCATTAGGCTATGCGTCAGCATTTCTAGATGGCCATGGCCACACCTTCCGGTTTCACCCGCGTAGTTTCCAAAGTAAGCTATCAAATTCTGAGTTATAAGTTTCATTTCTATCGGCAGTTGCTATGTCTGCCAATTTTTGTATGTATTCAAATGTATGTGTCTTCTATATGGCTTTATAGGTAGGTATTTTGTTTTAGTAGTGGTAAGACATGTTTGCTGAGTCCCTGCATGTTTCATTGTTGTCGAGGTAGCACAGTTACGCTGACTACGCTGACTCCGCCTTAGGAAGTAACCACACAATTGCCAGTTATTCTGCCGCAAAGCTGAAATAAAATTAAACTGTATTCTGTTTCGTGTTCAGGTTAGAATGGCAATGTTTTCAGAGAAATTACACCATCTTATATATTCTCTTGAGTGGCGAGTGCGCTGCAGTGCTAGACAATGATGGCTTATCTTCAAATTACTGCGTGGTGTTGTACTGTTATAGGCGGGCGTGCTACTTACTATCAAGCGCACGACCTGCTTTTCTCGTCACTCTTTACTATAAAAAGTTTCCATTATTACACTGTACTTAAGGCGTAACTTGCACAAAATCGTACAAGCATCGCTCTAAATCAAAAAAATTAGTGAGGCGGTTTATGGAATATGAGCAAAAAACTAAAATTTACTTTGATTTATATGGGCGACGTAGACTTTTTATGACTTTTTTAAGCTATTGCACAGCTTTTATCGCGGGCCTGGGGACCGAATTTTAGTGATCGTCATCTCTTTCTTATGTTCACAAGAAAGAGGGATGGAAGACCGTAACGCCGTCCTCCCCACTCAGTCATTCGACTTTGAATCTTATTTGTATTAGCTTTACAGACTAAATGCTCTTAGCAGTGTTGCCAACTTAACGGATTTCCCGTCATATTTTTTATGGTATACAAATGTCACTTATGTTGATAAAAATGCATACAACATGCAATAGCTTTATCGCGGCAGTCCCCGAGTGCCACACTTCTTTTTTTAAATAAAGAGTGACGAGACTATTACGACATTTCGTCGAGTGACTGAATTGATTTGAATTTACGGTTTTGGTTTTTCGGATAATATAAATTAACTAAAGACCCGTCTTAGATTTTTAATCAGTATTAAAAGAGCAGGGGTCAAAAAGCGGTCTTTCTTTAAAAAAAGGCCGCCGGCTGCGGCCGAAACTCGAGTTAGTCTTGACTGACTACAGCACAGGAGAGCTTAATAATAAATAGCACACGAGAGCGGCCCAGGAATTAATTTAAAATGTGTAACAACCGCGTTAGTTTTCGTACTAAATTCCTCCTTAGCTGATTGCGTCCTTTTAGACCTTCAGAGTGTAATCAGTGCGTAAAGAGTATACACTGATACAGTGTATTACACATACACTGTAACGCGTACACTTTGAACATTATTTATTATATTCATGTTCACGTAAAATACGACGTACCTACTTACATACAATTTACTTTCTTTCTCAATTGGTACTCATTAGAGTACGCACGATAAAGATGTTATATCTCTCTGCACTGCGCTCGTCACTCAGAGATCTAAGATGTTATATCTGTAATTTCTCTGGAAACATTGCCCTTCAAACTATACATAACCCGTTTTGATGAAGTGCCCTGTTCCTCTCTAAAATATATATTTAAATCTATCTTTTTAGATTAGTATAAATATGTTCATTCTTAACCCCGTGTAACGAGATATAGGTATTTTTTATCTGTAATAAAATAGGTTTGCATTTGACCGCCATTCTTACCTGATGTTAAGCGACAATGCGGTCTACGATAAAGCGCGCTTATCGATGAGGTGCGGTCAACTTCAAGACGCTTGTATAAAGTAAAGTGAAAGGTTGAATACTGTGTCTACAGTAACAAACTCGGGAAGTCGCCTTGAAGGTGAAGAGCAAGGTCGTAGTGTCAGGGAAGCCCTCGCGGTGGAGTCAAGTTTGGAATCCAGCTAAATTATATTGTTACAGCATGGTAAAAAACCGGCCAAGTGCGAGTCAGACTCACGCACGATGGGTTCCGCACTATCTATGAAAAACGGCGATTTCATTTTAATTTATTTATTTAGTTGCAAATTAAAGTGCTAAACTAAATATTTTGTGAATATTTCAAGCTATCTCCTGTCGTCATCGAAATCGAGCAAAAACGAGCAAAAAAAGGGTTCATTCGCACTAGTTCCATTGCTTTGTTCCATGATGGAACTACTGCGAATTTTTATTCGCATTAGTTCCATTTATTCATAAAGTTGAAATGATGGAACTACTGCGAATACTCAAATTAGGGTTCATTCGCACTAGTTCCATTGCTTTGTTCCATGATGGAACTAGGTACTGCGAATGTTTTTCGTGTTAGTTCCATTTAGGTCCTATGTATAAAGATGAAATGATGGAACTACTGCGAAGGTACTCAAATTAGAATTCTCATTTGTACCATTATGTAAATTATACATGGATAGGTTAAGAGAAGCATTCAACTTCTGAAATACCTCAGCATGTTTGGTTACTAATTTAATTTAGGTCAACATTATTAACAACATACTCTACCACAATTATTAACACAACAAGATAGCCAACATTACGGTTATTTAACAATAAAAATTACGAAGTACTGGGTGAAAATCTGACCTACGGCCCCAGAAGTATAGGTCATATTAGTTAATGCATATTAGGAGTAGTTGAGCAAAAAAACAAAACATTGACTCAAATTAAACATACTTTGTGATAAGGCCGCCATAATCAATAACGTAAAATACCTACATAATTATGTTATTAAGTAAAATAATACTGGGTGACAGAGCATTGCTTAGTTTAAACACTGAGTATACTTCAGATTTTCACCCAGTACTTCGTAATTTTTATTGTTAAATAACCGTAATGTTGGCTAATTCTTCTAATTTGAGTACCTTCGCAGTAGTTCCATCATTTCATCTTTATACATAGGACCTAAATGGAACTAACACGAAAAAACATTCGCAGTACCTAGTTCCATCATGGAACAAAGCAATGGAACTAGTGCGAATGAACCCTAATTTGAGTATTCGCAGTAGTTCCATCATTTCAACTTTATGAATAAATGGAACTAATGCGAATAAAAATTCGCAGTAGTTCCATCATGGAACAAAGCAATGGAACTAGTGCGAATGAACCAAAAAAAAGTGCTTACCATGTGAGATCCTCCTTAAATATTTATTTTATTCAGTTGTTAGTATTTGTTGTTATAGCGGCATCAGAAATACATCATCTTTGAAATTTCAACTATCTTAACTATTACGGAGTTCAGAAGATACGGCCTAGTGACAGACGGACCGACAGCGGAGTCTCAGTTATAAATGTTCCCTCTAGGAACCCTAAAAATGAACTCTAAGCTTCTTTTTAGGGTTCCGTACCCAGGAGTAATGTAGTTTAATGAATTAATAATGTCAGTAGGTATACAAATAATTGCGTAACGCAAGTAGGTAGGTACTCCATAGCTCTGCTTCCAAGTACCTACGTAGGTCTTACAAGGGTTTCAGCATTGTCTGGTTAACATAGAAACGAACTCACTCCATAATGGTCCAACAATTAAGCCTCACGAAGATTGAGGTTCGAATTTCGCCCGAAACTGTAACACAACCCTTTTAAACTAATAACACATCTCAATTGTAATGTAGAGCTACATCGCCCTAAATAACAAAGTTATCTTGGCAGGGTCGCAGCTAGGACAAGCATTATGGGGCAAAGCCTTCTCTTAAAATAAGTATGAACTGGTCTACATACGATACTCACAGATTAACAATTAAAAATAAGCTAAGCTACATATAGCTTGTATGCAGAGATGTATAAGATACCCTATACAAAGTATCTGAAATACAAGATGCAAGATACTTAAGAAAAAAAGGATTTCAGATACCAGATACAAATACTTTTCTAAAAAGGTATCTGAAATACTAGATACAAAATACGTATCTTACAAATACTTTTTTAAAAATGAGAACACGACGACCACGTACACGCTCAACATCAGCTCTGTAAATTAAAATCAATAAAAGCGGATTTTTGGAGCTACGCGCAGCCCAGTGATATCAGTGGACCGGCGACAGTTCAGCGAGCCAGGAGCCGTATTGACAGCCCCCGGGACTTAAGGGATAAAGAGGAATCACCGAAAATACCGGACGAATAGCCGAAATCAAAGGTTAGTCTAGTAGCAACATCACAAGATCGCACAGCTGTATTTGGACAAAAGTCACGTCCGCCGCATAGCGATCTCATCGGTATAAAAATTCCGCCTGACACGTTCCTATCGCTGCACGACCGACCGGCGCCGGCGACCCGACGCACGTCATCAGCGAGATCTCCGCCCGCCAAGTATAACGTCACTAACTCACCGCCAAGTAGAATATCATCATCATCGCCAACCCCTGCGGAAGAACTGACTGCTGGTAACTAGACATCTACTGGACAGCCCGAACACCATCTAAGTCAAGCGTGTACGCAAGAATATTAACAAATATAAACTTGGAGAAGAAGAGGAAGAAGAAGAAGAAGGGAATTACAATCTAATTTGACGTATCTAACACTCAACACCGCCCCCACCCTCCGCCACAATAAAAATAAATAATTTAATTAACCTAATTTAGTTAGAAAATATTGTAAAATGTCCGACACAACGAAAAAAGCCTTAGCCTCCACATCTGCCTGCCGCACATCTGGTCCTGCCAATGCACCCAGACGACCAGGGGTGCTTTCTGTAAGGTCAGTAGCGTCAAGCTTACATAAGCGCATATTAAAAAAAAATGTTAGGACCAGCGCGTCAGACGTGGTGCTGCCAACGCAACATCGGGAGGGGTACCCCGGCGTGCCCGTAGATGCTCCCGAGATGGAGTCCCGCTGCGCTCAGGTACTCGATAAAGTCCCATCGCCACCGCGCTCACAAACAGTAAGCGAAATCTCTGTGCCGGTAACATCAGTGCCAGAGTCGAGCCCAGAACACCTGGCCGCAATAGATAGAGTCGAGAACTGGAAACAGTGTGGAATATCACCTCAAAGGAGTTGACGATGGATGAGGAAACGGACAGTGTGTCAGAATCGTCTTTCCGACCTCCGCCCGGTGCAAAGGACCAGTATGCTAATCGCACACCCTCTAAGCGGACGGGGATCGAGATGGACAGCGCCACGAAAGTGGCAAATGACGCACTACTCCGGGAAAGGACGCTCTTGAACAATCCACTAACCAAAGACGGATTTAAAACAAACCGCGATCGAGAGTCTCCAGACGCTCTTCGAGATAGTCCTTTCCTTGGCCGAGTCCAGGCATCGACACATCGCCTCACTCGAACAGGAGCGGACTCGACACGCCGTGGAGCTGCTCTCGGTGGAAAGGGCCCACACTAAGTCAGTACAACAAATTCATTACGATCTTACAAAGGAGGTAGCTTTGGCCAGGGAAACACTATCCGAACTCCAGAAAGAGTTAAGAGTCATTAGAGACTGGCAGAGCTTTGAATCGAGAGAGCCCCACCAACAAATTAAAGCAACGGCCGAAGCGGTGAAGGACATCAGTGGTTTTCTTAAATCGCCTGCTCCAATTCGAAACGCCCCCGTTGACCTGACTCCACTGCAGAATGACTATCTTGGCCTAAAAACCGGTATTGAAATTCTTCGGAGGCAGGTCGACGAGCTCCGGAGGGACTCAAACGCAGAAAGGACGAAAACCATCGAGGTCCTCCACCAAAACGCTGAAATGCTGAAAGAACTCGCCTCGACTCCACCACCTCCTACGCCCCCAAACTATTCGGATAAGCTAAGTATAATTGAAAACATGCTGACAAAACAAACAGCACCCCCATCCTCTGCCCCAATTAAAATAAACATCGACGAGCACGTGCTGCCTATTACAGAACGTCTAGAAGCTGTATCGTCAGAACTCCGGACAATGCGCCAGGAAAAACTGACTCTTCCCCCACCAGCCCTAAGCATCGAGGCCGAAATCTGCCAAGCGGAGACGGGCAAGCCACCAAAGCCTAACTACGCAAAAATGGCGGCTAAGCCAATCGTGCCAAAACCGAACCACACTCTTATCGTGACAACAGCGAATCCCACATCCCCCACGACCGCCGAAAATTTAATAGACAGGATAGCGTTAGCTCTGGACACGAAGAAGACTGGAGCAAGAGTTGACCGAGTGCGAAAAGCTCGAAACAGGAAAGTCATCCTGAGTTGCAGCACAGAGGAAGACCTTGGTCTGGTCAGAAATCGTGTGCAGCAGGACAAGTCTTTAAAGGTGGAAACTGCGAAAGCGGGTAATCCACTGATTATCATACGAGACGTCCTGTCTTATCACAAAGACAACGAAATAGTAGAAAACCTTTGGCGCAGAATAAACATTTGCTACAGGGGTCAATTTGCAAGAAAGCGCGATCAGAGTGCGGTACAGGAAAAACACGTAACCCTCATGAGTGCCATCCGGTGATCGAGGTCTCACCTCGCATTCACAGAGCGTTTTGGATGCCGAAAAGTCTACATAGGACTTCAGAGGAGACCAGTGGCAGACCACTCGCCCTTGGTGCAATGCTCGAAGTGTCTAGGTTTTGGTCACACAAAGGCGATCTGCCGGGAGAGGATGAGTACTGCAGTCACTGCGGAAAACCCACTCTTGGACTCAATGCAAGGCAAGGAAAGAAGACCTGCCCCCAAATGCAAGAACTGCGCGACTGCTCATCCCAACAGACCCCAAAAGAACTCGAACACAATGCGTTTAGTAGCGAGTGCCCTGAAAGGTTAAAATGGGATGGGATAGCGCGGTCTCGAATATCTTATTGCTAAAGGCACTCATGAGGAACGTGGCTCAATCTCCCAAAGAGTAGGCGAACCAGGTCTGCGTTTCATTCAAGCAAACCTGCAGCGCTCCCAGAATGCAACAGCAGAACTCCTGAAGGTCGCGAGAGAAAGGGGTTTCAGTTGCCCTTGTTCAAGAACCCTATGTGGGAAACAAAGGCGTAATGAAACAATATCCTGGAACTCGTGTTATTCAGTGCAGTTTAAATAGGCAAAAACCAGTTAAGGCAGCCATAATAGTCTTCGGTGACAAACTGGAGGTAATCCATGACCCCCAACTTGTTACCGAAACGGAAGCGGCTGTCCTGTTGGTCGGCACAGGCCTAAGACTGGGAGTTATTTCTATCTACTTAGAAGGAGACCAAATAGTCGACCCCTACCTCAGCAGGATTAAAGCATTCAGTGAAAACTAGCGACAAAAGACCTGATTGTTGCCGGTGACGTGAATGCGTGGTCCCACTGGTGGGGAAGTACATCCCAAAATGAGAGAGGAGAAGCCGTAAACTCTTTCTTCAACGAAATGGACTTATTTATTCTCAACTCTGGCGATACACCAACCTTCGAGATCGTTAGGGAAGGTAGACTTTGCACAAGCATAGTAGATGTAACAACGTGCAGCGAGTCTCTCCTGGGAAAAATCGAGGGATGGAATGTTGACAAAAGTATTACAACATCAGACCACAACGCAATTACCTTCACTTTGCGCCTAGTTAAAGCTCTCGAACAACAGAGACCAATAACAACACGCAAATACAACACCAAGAAGGCACAATGGTCAAACTTTATGTCACAGTTAAAATCCTCCCTTGTAGAAGGAAACATCTCGCCGGAGTCAGTGGAGAAATGTGAAAGTCCATTGGAACTCGAGTCGATGATTACGAGCTACACAGCTAATATACATGAAGCCTGCGAACAGACCATCCCACTGGTAAGCTCGCCGAAGGGAAATCCAACCCCCCCATGGTATACGAAAACGCTCGATAATCTGAAAAAGGAAGTTCTCAGAAGAAAGAGACGGATCAGGAATGCCGCCCCCGACAGAGTTGAACTTGTAGTCGAACAGTATCAAATTGCTCGGCAAGACTACAAGTCAAAAGTCAAACAAGCTCAGACGGTAAGTTGGAAGGAGTTCTGCACGAATCAGGAGAAAGAAAGCATGTGGGACAAGATCTACAGAGTGATGAAACAAACTTCGACAAGACAGGAAGAAATACTCCTAAGAGACACCGAAGGTAACACTCTATCCCCGCAGCTATCTGCAGAACTACTTGCCAAAACTTTCTATCCCGACGACTCTGAGAGCACAGACCAACCTTGTCATACAGAGCTACGGGAGCGAACGACAGAAATGCCTATGGGCTTACCGGAAAATGACCCACCATTCACATCAGCGGAACTGGAATCAGTACTGAGAACTCTGAATCCGAAAAAGCTCCCGGTACAGACGGGCTAACCGCTGATATCTGTGCAGCAGCCATACGTTGCGAATGGAAGGTTTTCTTGGCGATAGCAAACAAATGCTTGTCGCTGAAATACTTCCCAAGCAATGGAAAGAAGCGCACGTGGTCATACTACGCAAACCCGGTAAGACAGATTACACACATCCAAAATCATACCGCCCCATAGGTCTTCTGTCCGTTCTAGGAAAAATCGTCGAAAAGCTTCTGGTAAACCGTCTCCAATGGCATCTCCTCCCAACTATTAGTAGAAAACAGTACGGTTTCATGCCCCAGCGAGGCACTGAAGACGCCCTCTATGACCTGGTAGAGCACATCAAAAAGGAGTAGACAGTAAAGATACCGTACTCTTAATCTCCTGGATATAGAAGGCGCCTTCGACAATGCATGGTGGCCCACCCTCAAAAATCAATTAGCGAAGAAGAGGTGCCCAACAAACCTCTACGACATGGTAAACTCTTACCTCAGCGACCGTAAAATCAAGGTCAACTATGCAAGAGCAGTCTACGAGAAGGAAACAACCAAGGATGCGTCCAAGGGTCCATCTGCGGACCGACCTTTGAATGTGATCCTAGACTCGTTACTGCGAATGCTAGAAGCAGAGGGAGTGTACTGTCAAGCGTTCGCAGACGACGTCGTTCTCGTGTTTACAGGCAACTCGAATATCATCGAACAGCAGGCGAGCAGGGCGCTGAGCATGACAGTGCAATGGGGTAACACTAACAAACTCAACTTTGCAGCGCATAAAACCAACGCGATGCTTTTCACAAAAAGTTGAAATACGAAACTCCAAACATAGTCATGTCCGGCGTCCGGCTAAATCTGGTCGAGGAAGTTAAACTGCTAGGCCTACTGATCGACCGCCGGCTCAACTTTAAAGCACATGTGACCGCCCAATGTAAAAAGTGGCGAACATTTATAGACAGCTCGCATGTGCAGCGAAGGTGAACTGGGGATTAAATGGCGAAATCACGAGAACTATCTACGTCGCGGTGGTGGAACCTATCATCATGTATGCCTCAAGTGTATGGGCGCAAGCGGCAGACTTCGAGGAAAACAAGTCTCAGTTGAACGCTATCCAAAGAGGTTTTGCCCAGAAAATCTGTAAGTCGTACCGTACTGTTTCTCTGAAAGCATCACTTGCCCTTTCCGGCCTGCTCCCCTGGATCTGAGAATACAGGAAGCGGCAAATTTGTACAGAGTAAAAAGAACCTCTCCCAAGACTACCTCCCACCAGAAGTGGAGCTCGAACAGAATGTTAACTGCCCAGACCAACCCCATCCGTCCACGCAGTTATCCGTAGAGTACGAGCTCCTAGAAGACACCTCCAATCTTCCACAAGGGCCTCAAATTTATACTGATGGCAGTAAAATTGAAGGTAAAGTTGAGCTGCTCTAACATGGTGGGAGAATGGCAGAGAGGTCAAGAACTCGACCTTCAAGCTCCACTCCGAATGCACAGTCTTTCAATCGGAACTTTATGCTCTTTACCGGGCAACTCAAATGGCGTTAAAGAGCAAGGACCCAGAAGTCAATGTCCTGAGTGACTCCCGATCTTCACTCGAACTGCTAAGTAACCCAAAACGAGCCACCCTTGGTTAAGTGCGTAAAGGAAAACATTGAACAGATAAATGCTGAAGGAGATCTCTTCGTCTTTTCTGGGTGAGAGCGCATGTTGGCACCGTCGGCAATGAAAGAGCCGACGAATTGGCCAAATCGGCGGCACTCACGGAGTCACCCAGGGACTACGAGGGGATCCCCTTGTCCTACGTCAAAAGGAAAATCCGCGAAGAATCGGTCAAGAAATGGCAGGATCGATATGAGACCTCGGACACCGGAAAAGTCACCCAGACGTTCCTCCCTGATATAGCAAACGCATATCGGGTGATGAGAACCACGAAACTGACTCCTTCCAGGTACAAGCGTTGACGGGACACGGAGGAATAGCAGATTATCTGTACAGATTTAAGCTCAAGAGCAGTCCGGCATGCGAGTGTGACCCCGACCAACCCGAAACGATCTGGCACGTGCTAGTCGATTGTCCCCGATTCATGGTCGCAAGACATGAGCTCGAATCTATGATCGACAGAAGACTGGTTGTCTCGGATCTCCACAACATCTTAGTAGATCCAGATAACAGAACACGGCTCCTGTCCTTCATGGAGAGCTCATTCCGCATAGCGGCCATGAGAAACTCCACTAAATCAAATACGCGCCCCCATCACCACCACACTCTGCCCCGCTGTCTGTGGACGCCGCGCGGCATGCGGTTCCCGCTCAACATAACTCCTCGAAGAGCATCTCCGTCAAACAACTACTGGAGAACGCAGACCGAGGAGAAGCAGGATCCGTATCCGTGGAGTGGCTCTCTTCATGGACAGCAACAAAGAAAGATTCGAATAAGCTTTTGCTTCGCTTGGGAACAGAAACGAGCCCGTTTGTCGCCTGGATTGTCTCGCCTGCTCAATGGGAGTACCGCAAAAGTCACGATGAAGCGGAAAACCTACGACGCCATGCCGGTGTGCGAGTTAGACGGCCACCGATTTCGGTTGGTGCGATCGAAGAACAAAACGATTGCACTAATAGAGTACTCGGAAGGTCGGACGCCTTTCACACAGGCAAGTGCGCTGCTCGCACATCTGAGCAGAAATGCAGGTGAAACACCCCGGGTGATAAGCGTGGATGCGATGGCAATCGAATATTCAAGAGCGAGAGTCGCAGACCGGCTGGGTTGCATTGAGGCCTCTAAACATCATGAGGTTGTCGTATACGAAGACAGGGGAAAATCTGAGCTTCCTCAGAACCCCTTCGCACGACCAAACAAATGCAACTGACAGCTGGGGACATCCTGTTCCTAGTTCGACCATCCAAACCGGCTCCGAAAGAGTACAGCAGAGGGCAGCCGCGGAAAAAGCCTCAGCCAATCTAACTGGCAGCCGAGGCACCAACACGGCGTTCGTGACTGCTTTCAACGCAGCGGCAAGGAGCGTACTCCGAATCACATCCCATTCATCACCCCCCTCGACGTCAAAGACCCCCAAAGCAGCTTCACAGCAACAAACAGCCCGAACGAGAGCCGACATGGGACAGGTTGAACCGCCCCGCTATGTCACGGCTTCGGAGCCGCGGAGCCATGCACGTAACGCCTTCATCGAATTCATAGCCACACTGAGCGCGACACGACAAGTCAACCTCAAGACCTGCGAAAACATCATGCAGTCCTATAGGCTAGGAAGTGAAAGCCTTTAAAGGCGAAACTCGAGGAGGCCGAAGCAGCCATTTACAATAATGTCACATCCCGGGTCATCAAGGGAACCATGACAGGACAGTATATGGCAGCTTACAGTGCTGAAAATGGCTTCGTGACACTGAACGAGAGAGAGACAGAGCGCGCGGGAGTGCCTGTTTATGCGACACCACCAAACGACCCAATTGTAGTTACTGCCCGATGCACCAAGATTATGCTGGACGATAAGATCCTAGAGATGGCCAAGACCATCGAAGGGAACGGAAACGTCAAAGCAGATTGGGAAAATTGGGAGGTACCGAGAATACAGTGGGTCAACGGAGTTCCAGGATGTGGAAAACAACATGGGTGATTAGACACTTCGACGTGGACAAGGACGCCATCATTACTACAACAACTGAGGCAGCAAAGATCTAAGAGAAAGCTATCGCACCGAATCGGAAACCTGGTCAAAACCAGAGTGCGAACCATGGCTTCTGCTCTGGTAAATGGTTTCGGTAGAGAAAGTTTCAGCCGCCTCATGGTGGACGAAGCTCTCATGAACCATTTTGAGCCATTGTGATGGCTTCAAGGCTGTCTGGTGTTGGCGAAATTGTCCTCATTGGAGACGTCAATCAGTTGCCTTATATCGACAGGGAAAATCTCTTCGAAATGAGGTATCATCGCCCGAACCTGGTAACAAAGATCAGCCAGGAGTTGCTCTGCACACATCGAAACCCAATGGACGTCGCATATGCACTGAGGGAAATATACTCCGGTATGTACCCTCAGCGTCCCGTATAAAGTCCCTAGAGCAGAGAAGATATAAGGAGCGCAAATACCCAACACCCAACCAAACACCCTCTTCTTAGTTCACACTCAAGAGGAGAAGGAGACCCTGACAAACCAGGGTTATGGGTCAGGCACCGGGTCACGCATCCTTACCATCCATGAAGCTCAGGGACCAACATACGAGTCGGTAATCGTAATCAAAACCAAGGCAAACATGAAGCTGCACGAGAGCGTGCCCCATGCGGTAGTTGCAATCTCACGGCACACGGGACCTTCACATACTACGCTGACGACACCGACGACGCCATCGGTCGGTTCGTGCGGCGAGCGTGGGCTGCATCATCGAAGACCATCCGCGATTTCAACCTACAGATGGCCATCAGGGACAGAAATGCGGCCGTTGTGGAGGCTCTGGGCCGGGAGGAGGCAGCTTAGGCAAATGGCAAAAGGCAATTAGGCAAACACTCGATGTCGAGTCGATTACTAGCGGAATCCCAACTGGTAGTGATCGGCTCTACAGACGAGCACTAGAATTGGAGTTTAAATGTACCCAAATCCCTTCTATTTTCCTCTTCTCCTTATCCAAGAAATGTGTAAAAAAAAAAGATTATTGTAATGACAAAGATCACGGACCCCGGAGTCTGTGGAGTGGATAATTTAAATAAAAAAAAAAAAAAAAAAATACTTTTTAAAGATAAAATACTTTTGAAAGAAAACAACATATAATTGAACTTAAGTTTATTCATCTGAGAAAACAATTTTCGAATAAATATATCGCGTTAATAACAAGGATCAGGTAAATGAGAATATAGTTAGTGTTTAGTGTATAAATCAAGGAAAAACTAAACTTCTTAACTAATTTTGCAATAATGATTCGGTCCAGTTTTCCAGATGCATTAAAGTAGGGACTGACCAAATTAATAATAATTGACTTGGTATTACAAGAATCTCAGAACTTTTTACGTTAGAACAACTGGCGAGACTTGTTTTTTTTTTACGAGGATTGATGTTTTAACCCCCGACCAAAAAAGGGGTGTTATAAGTTTGACGTCGATGTCTGTCTGCCTGCCTGCCTGTCTGTCTATCTGTCTGTCTATCTGTTTGTGTGTCTGTCTGTGGCACCGTAGAGCTCAAACGGATGGGCCGATTTCGATGCGTTTTTTTTTATTTGAAGGTTAATATCCGTGCGGATGTTCTTAGCTATTTTTGGTTAATATCGATTCAAGATGGCGCCTCCACAAAATAGCGGACAAAATATTTCTTCACAACCTACCTCAATATGGGTATCAAATGAAAGGGCTTGACTAGTAGAATACTATACACTATAACAAATTTAAAATCCAAGATGGCCGCCACCACGAAGTGGTGAATTACATTATTTTTTCACTACTACCTCAATATGGTATCAAATGAAAGGGCTTGACTAGTAGAATGTTGTAAATATAACAAATCTGAGGTAGTCGGGGGTTAATATTTTTTTTTAATTTTGTTCTTGTTTATGAAATTATGTTATGTTTTAACATTAGATATATTGGATGTTTGTTGCTCAATTACGTCGTAGTAATCGACATGGAAATAAAACATCGATGTTTTTTCCGATGTAACATCCGATTGTCACATCGATATATCCTGCTAGTCCTACTAATATTATAAATGTCGTTGTATGGATGTTTGTCGCTCAATCACGTCGTAACTTTGGAACACTTTCAACCCCAGTCTGGAAGACATTTTTATCCTAAAAAATAACGGGAACTACACGGGTAATACCGCGGGGTACTGCTAACTTTTTCTTATTTTGCACACACCATAACTTGGATTAATATATTTATCTGAGTATATCACTTTTACTGACTTTCACCTTATTTACTATATTTATTATTTAAAATATCGATGTATGATCGATATTTTAAAATTAACGTTGTATCGGTTTGATTCGATGCGTCGTAAGAAAACATCGAGTGTTTTAAAAACATCGATATATGTATATATGGTCCATTCCTACTCCTGTGCCAGTTTAAATTAAAATAACAGTAAACAAATTTCGTAATTTTTTTGTACAGAAAATATCCATGTTTTTAGATATGGATGTTTTTTGCATTTCGATATTTTACGTTCGATGTTAACATCGATGTTTTTCTAATATCGATCATCTCTATTCGAAACACCATACGAATACATACGTGCATACGAAAAAAATACGGTATGAGTGATAGTGACAGGAATAGACAGGACATCTTAGTTGATGACATTTGTAGAACGATAGTATCGCCATCTGTCATTTGGTTCCCGACCATATTCGCGAATTGTTTTTAAACGACGCATGTCGTTCAGTTGCTTTCGGAGAGAAAAACTGCTTTTTTTTAAGTTTACTTTAGTAAAAGTATCTTACGGAAAAAAGTATCTTCAAAATACTAAGATAACCGGAAAATGTATCTAAATAAAAGATACAAAATAGAAAAAATTAAAAGTATTTGAAATACAAGATGTAAATACGTATTTTGTATCTTGTATCTGTATTTTAGATACTTTTATCTAAGATACGTCACATCTCTGCTTGTATGACTAACAATTCTCTTGATACGATCAACTTTCAAACAAAAATGCACATCACTATAATTTAGCAGCTAGGAAATTATTTTAAACTAGCTGTACCCTGCCACGCTTCGCTGTGGCACATTGTGATGCAAAAATTAGATAAAAACAATCCTTGATGCGGATTACATATCATTGTAAAATTTCAGCTCGATCGGTGCAGAATTTTTTGAGTTTTTGAAGCGTACACAAACCAACATAACATTTTTATGTATAGAGATTGTTATAAAATCATCACAAATTAATAACTATTGACACAGAATAATCCCAAAATGACCTTAAGTGATTAAAAAGGTTACAAAACTGAATAATAGTTACCTATGTTGAAGAATCTAGAAATGGCCCAGGTTAGTAGGGGTCCTGCTCCTTTTCCGGTTGCCTAAAAATATCGCTCGGCAGTATAGGTCATCAGAAACGAACTAATCTTTCCCAAAGTCCTTTTTAAAAATTCTAGCTACAGCCCTGTGCTTTGAGCACATAACGTTTATCAGAACAGAAGCGAGTAATGTTTGCAGAACAAACACTGTGGCGCTTTTCACTTCGCAACGAGTCACTCACAAAAAACACATTTTTAATTTACTACAGTGTAGTGTGTAGTGGTGTACCTGGACAGCTCATTATTCAGTTATAACACGTTTTTGTTAGTTGGAAAATGTTTCAGTTGGAAAATTGGTTAGACTCAGTGAGGAGTATGCGAGGGAAGGTTCGAGCAGTTATAAGTTTCATAGGTAGGTCGTGGTTATTTATACTCTTATCTATGAAGAATGTTGAATACTTTTTTGTAGGTATTAACATTTTCTTTTCAACTGTGAGAATTACTTATGTATTTCATGGTCTGCACAATAATTCCTTAATTAGTCAATTAAATTCTGAATATTAATTATTCAATAATTTTTCACAAAAACTACGACAAACATGTGTCAAAATTCTTCTAGCACCTTTTTGTTGAGGCCTAGTGCGGACACCGTGGGATTTTATATCAGCTCTATGGACTGCGGGGCTCTTGTTGAGTTTCATGCTTTTTATTTGTAACCGACTTCGAAAAACTAGGAAGTTACTAGACTAGACTATGATGTAGGACTCTTGGCAGAGTCCGCCTGGGGAAGTACCACAATTTTGCCAGTTATTCTACCGCCAATGTGGAAACATTATTGTGTTCCGGTTTGAAGGGCAATGTTTCCAGAGAAATTAGAGGCCTTAGAGATATAACATCTTAGATCTCTGGGTCACGATCGCAGTGCAGTGCTAGGTAATGATTTGGATTCTTCATGTTCCAGTAGCTGCGTGTCACTGTGCTGTTATGTGGCAAGCATGTTGCTTACCATCAGGCACATATATCTCGCCATTCGCCCGTGATATCACGATATTAAAATCACAATTTTGGACTACTAAAGCGTAAAGTCACTGTCTTGTATTTTCTATGCGTCGCGCGTAAAGTTTGTATGTTAGCAACAATAAATATTGCGTTTAGGAAACTGGTTTCATAACAAAAGTCATTTGAAATTGAATGGGTTATCCAGTGGTAAATATGTACATTTGCTAATAATTTCGTACTTTTAAAATGGACATGTCCATCCAGCTTTGAACGATCGTAAAGTAAGTTAAACAAAAAAATGACAAAATTAAAGTTGGTACATGTTTAATTCTATTTAAATACTGTCATTGTATCAAAATTTTTTAATATAATTGCAGGGTCAGTCGCCATGCCTCTTCTATGGTATAACGTCACTCCATTTAATCTCAGGCTACACTAAGCTTGTCGATTCGCAGTGTCTACTTGCGATCACGAATACTTATGAACTTAGGCTATTGCTATTTATTTGTTTATATTGTTTACGGGCGGATAGTAAGCCGTTACACGGTTTCTTGTCGCGAATTTTCCTATTCTCAAATACTACAAACAATATGTATGTATCTGATTTACTTACGTAATCACGTAGATAACGAATGTTTATTCATTAATAACAAGGTGAATAATTAATGACTCACTTCCTTTGCGAGATCGAGGGAAATTCTGCTATTTGAGGCCACATGCATTGTGTATGAACTATGTATGTGTTTGTACGATGGCGGGGGTAGGGGGGATAGTGAAACGTGCTCGTTATATGATCGTACGATGGCAGCGTATAGTTATTATTTGTAAGGAGGGGAAATTAGAATTACCTAGATTAATTTTCTGACTGCCAATGAAATTTATTTTAGCAGCTCAATAGCCTATCATTTGTTAATAACATACATAATTTTGTATCGGTTGTCGATAGGAGAGTGCACCATAATTTTCCGTCGATAATAGAAATGAGATAGTCGGAAATAGAAACGTAAGAAGCAGGAAAGCTGACATGACTACTCTCTGAAATATAGCTACTTGCTAGGAAAAGAGAGAAAGAATCCGAGTGACGTCTGACTGTGATCCAAGTCCCGAAACCCAGCGTCTTCACTCTTCACTAACGTTACGTAAACGCTAGCAATTGTATGGACAATTAGAGCTGCATTATCTGGCTGCCATCACACAAGCTTTGCTTAGTTTGGGGTCAGATGGTGTTGTGTGTGAATTGTCCACCAATATATTGTCCACCAATATTATCGCCATGCTAAATCTCAAACTTATGATTTAAAGAAATTAAGTATATGTACAAATGTCGCTGGAAACCGCTGGTTGCAGGTTGCGCAGGACCGTTCGTTGTGGAAATCTAGGGGGGGGGGAGGCTTATGTTCAGCAGTGGACGTCTTGCGGCTGATGATGATGAAGTATATGTTTTATAATATTATAAGCCCTAATTCATCGTAATCAGCCCACATTTGTACACTGGTGGACATAGGCCTCTCCAATAATACGAAACTTACCGTACAATAACAATCTCACACGTTAGGTGTTAGATTGCAATCTGACCATGATCACAATGTTATTTTGCTTAATTAACATATCAAAACAAAAAGGATTAACGATAAACTTTAAAACTCATTCGACAATTTGGCGGCCTTATCTCCCAGGCCACCTTAGCCTAAGCTATTCCTTACGAACCGGAACAAAGATACCTACACAGACAAAAAATGGGAGTCATAGGAATTGCCGATAGAAGTGTTAACTTATAACTCAGAATTTTATAGCTTACTTTGGAAACTACGCGGGTGAAACCGGTGACCATCTAGAAACGCTGAACGCCAATAGGACTGCTGACGCATTTCTAGATGGACATTGGGCATGGTCCCTAGTTTACCCGAAGATTTCTTATCATTTCTGAGCGTGACGCTAGAATTCCACAGCCCACGAAAAATCTGTCTTTTGTGTCGAGCCAAAAGAAGTTTTCACTTTAAAAATAATGTTATGTGTATGTAAGTAGGTATCGTAAACACCTTAGCATTTAGGGAAATTGAATTACAAAGATACACTTCAATTTAATTTATAGAAAGCCAAGTTCATTCTTCGAAGGCAAGTCACAGATACTAGTCGCTTCATTATGTACCTGAGTATGAAGTAGTAGTGTGAAGTGTGGACGTATGCGGTGCGGTGATGCGCTAGTGTCATTTCTGTTGTTGTTGGGTTCTGTTGTGTCCTCATGGCGGCCTGTTCAGAAGGTTGGTGGAATATCATTAGCCTAGTTATTGACGAGATTCTGCTACACTACGATTGTTTTCACAATTTTATGAAATTCCAAATGAAATCCAAAGATAAATGAACTTGAAAATAGTGTACCTAGTCTAAAATAGATAATTATGATGTGGTAAGCTGGTAAGTGTTTGTTAGTTAGGCATGTACTTACTGCAATTTATTGTATTAAAGAAAACGAAACTTAGATGTTTGTATGTTTGTTGCTCAATCACGTTGAAACATTTGAACGGATCGGATTGAAATTTGGAACACAGTTAGATTATAGTTTGGATGAACCCATATGCTACTTTTATCACGGTAAAACAAGTGTTATTAGATGTTAATAGTTAAGACTAGTGTTAGCAGTTGGTTAGGTATGAACTGTAATGCATTATTATCACTACATAGTATAAAACAAAGTCGATTTCTCTGTCCCTATATCCCTAAGTATGCTTGGATCTTTAAAACTACCAAACAGATTTTGATGCGATTTTTTTAAATAGATAGTGTGATTCAAGAAGAAGGTTCATATGTATAATATGTGCATACAACAGTAGAGAAACACTAATAATTTTAAAGGTTTCTAATGTGATGTCATAAATAAACACATTTTTGGCGCTTACTCTGCAAGCGCTGGCTGGATCCTATGAGACGGATCAAAATAATGTACTGGTGTATTGTACCCCTTAAAAAAGTCAACAATAGTATGGTCTATCTCTTAGGGATAGCCCACAATAACCATTTTTATTCAATTTTTTTTAATCATCATTGCACCCTTGCGAAGCCAGGGCAGGTCGCTAGTTATGTCTAATTTATTGTCTTTGTTTTTTGTTGATAAAAATTATATGATTTTACTAGCTGCGGCGGGCGGCGTTGCCTGCCACTTGTCTAAACTATTCAATGTTCATTCACTTGTTTTGCACCCAATGACTGTTTAAAACTTTATGAATGAGTTGAACTTTAAAATTGACATGTATGTCTATTGTTTGAAGGCGTTTTAAGTGGGATGCGTTTAATGAAACTAAAATATATAACTAAGTAAAAATATGTAATGAAGTAAAAATATATAATTAAGTACGGGCGCTGTGATCCCCTCCGACCGACGACTAGTCGAGCGCTGTTTTAAATCGACTCAAACAAGAACAAAATTAAAAATTTTGATTAACCCCCGACTGCCTCGGATTTGTTATCTGTACAACATTCTACTAGTCAAGCCCTTTCATTTGATACCCATATTAAGGTTTAAGGACACACACACAGATAGACAGACAGACAGACAGACATCGACGTCAAACTTATAACACCCCTTTTTTGGTCGGGGGTTAAAAAGGAGGTGGTTCTCTATTCGGCTGTATGTTTTGTCTATGTATGTTATACTATAGCTCCATACACACAAAATACGATAGAGACAATCGTGAATCGATGATTTTGATGTTTTTTTTAGTAAACCATGGTTCAGGTAGTCCTATATAAATTTTATCGAAATAAGTGTGGCGGTTTTTGAAATATGAACAAAAATCTGCTTTCACTTATTTAGACGATATAGTGATAGATTGTTATGCAATTTGATGAATGTTTGAAATTAATATTAAATTGATATTTTCAACTAGAAAACCTTTTATTTTTCAGAGAAAAAAATAATTAAACGTTATACAAATAAAAAAAAATGCCTGTCATAGGAACTGCCTGTAGAAGTGCAAACTTATAACTCAGAATTTGATCACTTTGGAAATCACGCGGGTGAAAACGAAGGTCGTGGCCATGGCATGGCCATCTAGAAATATGTCAGCCGATGGGAAATGGACTTATTTCTAGATAGCTAATGGTCATGGTCCTGAGTTTACCCGAAGATTTCTATCGTTCCCGAGCGTGACGCTAGAATTCAATTCACAGCCCACGAAAAATCTGTCTGTGGCGCGGCAAAAGAAGTTTTCACTTCAAAAAATTGGTTGCCTGTAAAGTCGGTATACGGGCGAAAGTTTTACGTGACAACGACTTTGAGTGGTAAAATAATTTTACGGAAGGACGCGTGCCTTTCACTTTTATGTCTGTCTCTCTCGCTCTTAGGCGGGCTAACCATGCCCGAGTGGAAGGGACGCGTGCCTCTCACTCGCTCTCGTTGTGAGCGCATAACGTGAGCGGAGCGTAACGCAGTTTCTTGAAGTGTCACCCGGCAAACTAATTTATAAGACGTTGTCACGTCAAAATAAATAGGAGTAAAGGACATCTGTACCCACAATTTCGCTTTTTCACGCTTTCGCCCATGTGGGCGAACGTGAGCCCCACAACTGATGAAGTTCTGCTGGCTAACCTATGTTCTTCGGTTCGCAGACACACGGACGGGCCCCGAGGCCGGCGGTGACGGCACCCTGGACATGGGCAGCCGGTCGTCGCTGCACGCGGGGCTCGCCATGTCGGAGGACGAGCACTGGGAGATGAACTACCACGAGGCTGCCATCTATCTAGAGGTAACATGATCACGGAGACAGGTTTGGAAGACATTGATATGCCTCCTGCAGGTCTACTACGAAGTCCGATAAACGATATATCGGCCGAAGTTATGGACGTTTTATACCACGAAACACAATCGGTCGGTTGATGACACAAAAACTGTCAAATCAGTGTCGGTCGGGATGGACGAAACGCCAGATCACATCAACCGATGGATTGTATTTCGTGGTATAAAACGTCCATAACTTCGCCCGATATATCGTTTATCGGACTTCGTAGTAGACCTACAGAACAGTCCAGATTTCGATCGAGTCCAATGCTTTCTCGTAGTCCACAATATTTTTTTAGTATAGGGTGACCAGACGATCACGTCAGGTGCCAATGCCAATCTACATGCCAGCCACATAACAGCACAGTGACACGCAGCTATTGGAACATGTAGAGTCCAAATTATTACCTAGCACTGCACTGCGCTCCTCACAGAGATATAAGATGTTTTATCTCAATGCCCTGTAATTTCACTGGCAACATTACCTGTGAAATTATGATAAACAAAGGGCCCGACTGTACCCTTTGGTCTTCTGTATAATCTGCAGGAATGTGTGGATGTGGTATACGGTATTGTACCCGCTGTTCCGGAAGCAACAACTTATATTAACTTAAAACTTTAGTAATAAACAACACTAACACACACATAGCTACATATATACTGCTGTTCCGCATGTCGGTGACGCGAACTCACACGACTTCACTCATTCATAAGGGTCCAACATGCACGGGCGCTCGTCCTGCTACCCGGCGCCACTATGACGTCACCGAAACCCAAGATAGCTAATATATTCCCCAACCAAAAAGTGATCAATGTGACTAATAAGCTTCCATTGCAAAAACTTAATAATAAATCCTATGTTATTTGCAATTTGTGATAACTGCGTCTGGACTGGTGCCTGAGTGGATTTAACTTGATGGTTATCTTGGTCTTCAAAACGAGAATGAACCATTGAAATCATTGAAGTGAACCGATTTCATCTAGATAAGGACGCTCCATTGTAAACCGCATAGTTGTTCAACCAGGCGAGATGATGGTCAAGTGTACCTGAACCTATCAAAATTAAAAAAAAAATGGCAGTCATAGGGACTGCCAATACTAAAACTTATAACCCAGAATTGATAGTTAACTTTGGCAACAAAGCATTGTCGTCTAAATAATTCTTCTAAGATATCCATCAGGGACAGAAATGCGGCTGTAGTGGACTGTAGTAGTGGAGACTCTGGGCCGGGAGGAGGCGGTTTAGGTAAATGATGACGTTGAGTCGATTACTAGCGGAATCCCATCCGGTAGTGGACGACTCCACAGACGAGAACTAGAATTAGGTTTAAAATGTTACCAACTCCTCTCTATTTTCCACTTCTTCTACTAATCCAATAAAAAAAGAGAATTGAAATGACAAAGGTCACGGACCCCGGAGTCTGTGAAGTGGCTCAATTAAATTTTAAAAAAGTCTTCTAAGCATGGCGATCTTGACTAGAGCCCTGGTCTCGTGCTCATCCGAAGATTTCTTTCTCTTACGAGCGTGACGATGAAACTCAATTCACAGCACTTGAAAAATCTCTGTAGTGCGCCAAATTTAGTATTCAGTTCAAAAAGGAAATCGCACTCCACAACCAATGTTTTGTTTGAAGTAAAGTGGCACAACTAAGCGGTGTGTTGTTTCCAGGAAGGCCTGAACAACGAGAAGTTCGACTCGCACCCGTCCAGCCCCGAGGAGCTGCCGGCGTACCTGCGCGTGCACAACCCCTGGTACCACGGCCTGGACCTGCTGGCCTCCCTCGTGCTCATCCTGCTCGCCTTCTCCGAGGACCCCGCCGTCCCCACCTTCGAGGTGAGTCATACACCCTGAACACCTCTAGTACCTGTATCTGTTTGCTACATTCGTGTTGCTCTTATAATTGAGTACTCTGAAACCCTATGTCGGACTCTCCTTCGAGGTATCTCATACCTGCGTATACTGGGTATACCTCTATTCTTCTTCTCAGTCGTATCTTCATTGCTGAAGGTCGCGTCTAGTTTGAGGTATTGATCACCCGTTGCACCATGCTCTTCCAAGTATTTCAGTCCTCGGCGGTCCTAAGAGCTTCGGCTATTGGTAATCCAGTAAGTGTCTTCACCAGATCTGACCAACGGGTAGGTGATCGACCACGTAGTCTTTTCCCATCGACCACCATAAGCTTCTCAAGGCTGTCAGGGTCCCTACGAGCGACATGTCCAAAATATTTGAGGATTCGCTGGAAACAAATAGTGGATAACCTTTCAGTAATGCTTAACTCTTAATAAGGACAGGTTGGTTCGGCGAGCAGTCCATGGAATTCGCAACATCCGTCTGTCTCCATCACCACATTTCAAAAGTACCGATTTTTGCCCTTTCTCTCTCTCTTATCGTTTCTTGTACCTCTATTACCGTAGACTAAACCTGCTCGCTACACTCGTGTTGCTTTTACTTGACTAATAGGAGCCCCTTGTCGAACCCACCGCCGAGGTGACTCATACCCGCGTGGATACACTTCTAGTAACTATAGACTAAACCTGCTAGCTACCTTCGGTGTACCTCTGGCAAAGACCGGTGATAAAAAATAATTTTGCGATAATAATTGAATGGTATTTCATATGACATGTCAAGGTTATTCTAAAATATTATCAAAATATCTTACTGGGTGTGCCCTGCTTTGTAATACGGAGGATTAGTTTTCACGTTGATTTTTTTGCCAAACACGATTCCACCACCACCACCAGCGCCACCAACTTTAGGAATAAAAAGTAGTCAATGTGATAATCCAGATAATCTAATTACTACGTTTCTACTAAAAATACGAAATTTGTATCCAAATGCAGTGGAATAAAGTTTAATTTTGTTGTTTTCCAGCTTCCAGTATGGGCACACGGCACGATAGAACTATTAGCACTCGCCGTGATAGGCGTGGAGCTCCACCTCAAACTCAAGTGGATCGGGTGGGGCACCATCCTCAAACACAAGAGGACCATGCTCAAGGTAATTCTTAGTTAGTACTCGTTGAATGTAAGTTTAGGGTAGTGAGGCCCATAGGAGTTGCCAGAGAGCGGTAGAGTTCTTGACATTTTTTTTAAAAAAGGCGTCTTTAAGCCAGCCTGCTTGTATTCTACGCTAGCTTATATCGACTGTTCTAGACAGGAAGTTTGAATGAAATTTCGATAGGATTTCATCTAAAGTTATAGGAATCAGTTTTGTAAATTTTTTGACACAAGTAAAACATGATTCTCAGGTATTTGATAAGCAACCTGTCCACATCAACACTGTGTCACTACTGCACTGCGCTCTTCACTCATAAGAGAATGTATCTTTCTGCTCTGTAATTTGTTTTTTGTAAACATTATCGGAACACAGTACTGTTTGTCATTTTACACTATACAAAATGCTATACTAATCGCTTTCAGCGATAAGGCCGCCTGTTGTAGCACTAGCTGTTATTGTTTTTCTTTTTCTGTAAATATGTTTTTCTTTTGGTGTGAACAATAAAGAATATCTATCTATCTATTACGCATGTTTGTAAAGTGAACTCGCAAGATTTCATTTATAACTCGCACGTCCCACTTCGCTGCTCCGCCCCCAGCACGAAACTACGTTGATAAATTAATATGGCGACGGGAACCTATAACATTTTTCTCTCCCAAAATGAGCTCAACTGATGAAGCTTCCTAAAAAGTTAATTTTCGTCTCTTAATCCAAGAAATGTGTAAAAAAAAGATGATTGTAATGAAAAAGGTCACGGACCCCGGAGTCTGTGGATTGGCAAAATTAAATTAAAAAATGTTTCCTAAAAAGAGTGAAACCTGTGTATTCCAGGGTATAACCCTGCTGATCATGGTCCTGGAGGCGGTGGTGGTGCTGTGCCGGCAGTCCAGCCACTTCCGCGTGACGCGCGCGCTGCGGCCCATCTTCCTGGTGGACACGCGCCACTGCGGCGGCGTGCGCCGGTTCATCCGCCAGATCCTGCAGAGCCTGCCCCCCATCATAGACATGCTAGGTAAGAGGCAACATATGTGCCAAAACTTATGATGCCAACATATCAGTGTTAGTCTATACAAGGATATCTAACTACACACTTTACATGACAACAGTATCTACTTCATAGTTTAAAATATTCCGAAATAACAAAAACCGACAAACTTCAAATTAAAAATCAACACACAAAAGACAAAAAATCTGGCTATCTATATCGTGAAAGTGCATTATAGATACGTCAAGAACAAAAGATAAAACGGAAAAGGATTCATTAAATCACCCTGGCAGAAACCTTCGTCCTGATTCTCTTATTCCTATTCACCAAGATTTACGTTAAATGGAACTAACTAACTTGGTGAAATGCTCTACCCAAATCTAATTTGGTATTTCGTTGCACATGTTTCAGGTTTACTGATGTTCTTCGTGGCGACGTACTCCCTGCTGGGTTACTATCTGTTCTCAGAGCACATCGACAATGGACACTTTAAGACGATCAGTGATTCATTTGTCAGTATGTTCGTCCTGCTCACCACTGCCAAGTGAGTAGTTACTAGTTAGTGACCTAAGATATATAGTCTTGATTTTTTTTTTTATTAGTAAGTCTTTCGGACCAGCCTCTGTACGATGCATAATGCCTGCATAATATATCATAACTCCAAGACTATTTTTATTTTAAAATTGTATCGTAATGTTCGTATTTTTTGAAGAGTGAAATTGAGCGACGGTAATAAGAGGAGGTACCTTGGAACTAAATCTTTCTTCAGAAGGTTTGAAGCCCCAAAACCTAGATGCAGCTGTCACTTCGACGTGTTGTTACTAAAACGACATCATTTCATTATGGGTGTTCCTAACACTCTTTGCCTCTACTCTGTCATGGACACAGACAGCCATTTCTTTATGCTTTTACATGTTACATTTGTTTTATCAATTTGATTTATATCCGCCTGTATTTATATCTGCTATTTGTTTTTCCAGTTTCCCTGACGTGATGATGCCGTCGTATGCCAAATCCAAATGGTACGCAGTGTTCTTCATTCTTTACATCATCACTGTACTGTACGTTCTCATGAATTTGGTAAGTTGTAGCTCATCGTAACGCGACAAAAACCTTTTTCACTATATTTTATCATTTATCTAAATATTATATCAGATACCTGGCTCCCAAAGTACAACAAGCTTTGCTTCATTTGGGGCTAGATAGTTTAATGTGAGAATTGTCCACCAATGTTTTTATTATTGTTTTAAAAGAAATTACAGTGATGTGCGTGGTATTTAGACTGGCGACCGGATCGGCAGTCGCCGTTTTCCCCAATAGGCCACGTGTAACTTTTTGGCATTACTACTTTAGTAGTAGTCGCGAATAACTGGAATGGAAATAAGGTTTAAAGCCGTGCCACTAAGGAAAGCACTGGATTTTCATGACACAAGACTTCACGTAGTGTGAGATCCAGGATTACTTTTGTACTCACCATATTGTTTTTGCTCAAATATTTTTTTAATTATTCATTTTTTTTATTACTTATTTAAGTCAAAAATCAATAGATTCGTTGAATGTTTGTTTTCCAGATGTTAGCCGTAGTGTACGAGACGTTCACGCGCATCGAGCGCGAGAAGTGCCGCGCGCTCTTGCTGCACCGGCGCCACGCCACGCGCCACGCCTTCCGCCTGCTGGTGTCGCGCCGCGCGCCGCACGCCGTCAAGCTGCGCCACTTCGCCGGCCTCATGCGCCACTACGCGCCGCACTACAGTACGTATCCTAGCTGCGCCACTTCGCCGGCCTCATGCGCCACTACGCGCCGCACTACAGTACGTATCCCAGCTGCGCCACTTCGCCGGCCTCATGCGCCACTACGCGCCGCACTACAGTACGTATCCTGGCTGCGCCACTTCGGCGGCCTCATGCGCCACTACGCGCCACTACGCGCCGCACTACAGTACGTATCCTAGCTGCGCCACTTCGCCGGCCTCATGCGCCACTACGCGCCGCACTACAGTACGTATCCTAGCTGCGCCACTTCGGCGGCCTCATGCGCCACTACGCGCCACTACGCGCCGCACTACAGTACGTATCCTAGCTGCGCCACTTCGGCGGCCTCATGCGCCACCACGCGCCGCACTACAGTACGTATCCCAGCTGCGCCACTTCGCCGGCCTCATGCGCCATGCGCCACTACGCGCCGCACTACAGTACGTATCCTGGCTGCGCCACTTCGCCGGCCTCATGCGCCACTACGCGCCGCACTACAGTACGTATCCTAGCTGCGCCACTTCGGCGGCCTCATGCGCCACTACGCGCCGCACTACAGTACGTATCCTAGCTGCGCCACTTCGCCGGCCTCATGCGCCACTACGCGCCGCACTACAGTACGTATCCCAGCTGCGCCACTTCGCCGGCCTCATGCGCCACTACGCGCCGCACTACAGTACGTATCCCAGCTGCGCCACTTCGCCGGCCTCATGCGCCACCACGCGCCGCACTACAGTACGTATCCTAGCTGCGCCACTTCGCCGGCCTCATGCGCCACTACGCGCCGCACTACAGTACGTATCCTAGCTGCGCCACTTCGGCGGCCTCATGCGCCACTACGCGCCACTACGCGCCGCACTACAGTACGTATCCTAGCTGCGCCACTTCGCCGGCCTCATGCGCCACTACGCGCCGCACTACAGTACGTATCCTAGCTGCGCCACTTCGCCGGCCTCATGCGCCACTACGCGCCGCACTACAGTACGTTTTAACATTTTTCATGATAATTTTATAATAATTATTAGTGAAACTGCATGTTTATGAGTTTCCAGAACAACTGAATTAATTTAATAGACATAAACCTGCATACATTGCATATATAAACCATAGATATGTTATCATATCTCATCATAACACACAGGTTATCAGTCTTTACAAACCATGAAGTATCTAAGTTATTGTTGTTCTGATATACTATTAATTAATAATAATACTTTATTTTGACCAAAACAACAAGTTTACATAAATGGTGATCCAAAGGCTCCCTAACTAGTCTGAGACTGTGGATCGGGTGTCAATGGCTTCTCTTTTATAACAAACTTATAAGTCTTTAAACTTTGTCGACTAAATAGCTAACTTGGCTTATGCCACAAATACAATTTAGATAGTTTTACTTAAATTTAAATTAGAAATGATTAAAGTTCTGAAATAATTTAACACACAATCTGTGGAGTAATGCTCTAACAATGTTGATAATTAAATTACAAAACAAACACACTAGACTAAACTCAAATTTATCAATATTACTGTTGCCGTGAATGCACAGCAATTAATAACATTAAATTATTAAAATTTGTTACAATCCAACTAAATAACATAATCTCGTTCATACAACAACATTAGTGTCTTTCATTCATTTGGCTTAATACAAGCCATTCAACATCTCTTCAACACCATGCTAATCAAAGCCACCGAGCCAAGCTTCTATAACTTTTTTAATTTTTTTGATTACTGTACTTTTTTGTATCACATTATTTATTTAATTTAGTGTATAATCTGGCCGCAATAGTACTAAATCTTTTCTGCGCAAATCTAGATCGAGTGACAGGAATAGGAAACAGATCAAATCTTTTATTTTCTTTCAGTGTCAGAAATGGTACGGTCTTCTTATGATAGCGACGCAGTGACTCGTAGATGAACATCTTCCTAACACTGAGTACGCCACTTTTCTGGTACACCTCATTAGTAGGATGCCTAAACGGCAAATGTAGGATCACTTTCAATATTGCTCGCTGTACGCGTTCAGCCGTTATAAGTTTGGTTTTTGCAGCCGAACCCCAGACACAGACACAATATCTAATTACGCATTCACATAATGCCTTATATGTCTGGATAAGAAGTTCTGGATCTGCTACTGTTCTTAGGGTTTTAAAAATATGAATGAGTTTCCTAATTCTCAATTTTAAAGTATTAATTTGGGCATTCCAGTTTAGCTTATTGTCTATTTGTACACCTAGATATTTTATAGATTCGACCCTGGACAGTTCGGGGCAAGTGCAGTGTAACGATTTTGCTCCACGGTTACAAGGATAAGTATGCATTTTCAGGTTTATTTTGGGATCGTGCTTTCCCAAAGACTTCATACTGTAGCACATAAACTTGGTTTTACTAGCGTTTAGAGACAAAAGGTTATTTTCTAACCACTTTGTGACCATAGCAAGACAGTCTTCAGCCAGCGCAAAAACCTTTGGCCATGATTTATCATTTACCAGTAATACCGTGTCATCGGCGAACATCATCAAATCAAGTCCCTTTTTCGATGTTTTACAGAGATCATTAATGTAAATGAGAAACAGAACAGGCCCTAATGTACTTCCTTGAGGAACACCGTAAGTACATTCTGCACTGTCACTCAAGTATCCATCGACTTTGATTTTCTGTGTCCTTCCTGTTAGGTAATCTGCAAACCAGTCCAGCGCTATGCCTCTAATGCCCGCGTTTTCCAATTTCGTCACAAGAATAGGAATCGATACAGTATCAAATGCTTTTTGCAGGTCTAAAAATATGCCAATACATTTGTTACCGCAATCCAGATAGTCTGTTATTTTATTAGTCAAATCAAGAACTGCATCTTCCGTCGAAAGCCCTTCTCTAAACCCATATTGGTTACCATTTAACAAATTATTGGTCTCAAGATAGCGAGTAATTCTTTTTTTGCTAATTTTCCAAAAATTTTAGAAAGTGTAGAAAGTAGTGAAATTGGTCTATAATTGTTAGGGTTTTTCTTATCTCCTGATTTATAAATAGGACACACCACTGCATTTTTAAATATTGCAGGAAACACACCAGTCTCAAAGCTAAGATTGTTAATGTAGGCAAATAGGCACAGCAAGTAGTTTAATATGTTTTTTAACTAGATTTGTGGTGATATTGTCCCAACCAGGAGCACTTTGGGTTTTTAGACCAATAACAATACTCTCAACCTCATAAGGATCAGTTGGAAAAAAGGACATGGAAGATTCTGGTGAATTAGAAGTTTTTGCTAGTGATGCAAGTCTTGATTCACTGGTATTCATAATATTTAAGATCTTATCTGCAAGATTTTTGCCAACAGATGTAAAATAAGTATAAACTTCATTGAGAGATTTGTTAGGATCACAATGTATATTGAGAAGATCACGAGATGCAACCCTGACCCAACCAATATCACAGATTTCTTTGATAATTTTCCAGGTTTCCTTTAGATTACCCTTATTTATTTTTATGTTATGTGTATAATATTCTTTTTTAAATTTTTTAACTATAGTGTTACAAATATTCCTGTATCTAATATATTTTTCCTTTATCTTTTCATCAGCTGGTGATTGTTTGACTTTTAAATGTAGTTTGTCTCTCTTTCTTATACATTTTACCACTCCTGCCGTAATCCATGGCTTTAGTGGAATGTTTTTTTTGCCACTTTTTTACTCAGCGTATTTTCTTTAATGATTTTTAATAATTTGTTAGTGAATAGTTCCGCCGCTTTATTAACATTATCTTTAATTTTGAACAGATCTTCCCAGGTTTCTTGAACTAGTCTTTCTTCAATTGTTTCATAGTTTAAATGAAGATACACTACTTTCTACTTTGTTTATCGGAATATTTACATTATTGATGTAAATTAGTACAGGATTATGGTCAATTATTCGCTGTTCAAATACTAAAGTTTTCCATGACCCTGGACTTTTTATCATAATATGGTCCAAACATGTTTTAAGTCTTGTAGGTCGGTTATTATTAGTAGTGTTGGTATAGGCGGTCTGGGCGTGTGGTGTAGCTATTCGCTTGGCCACAGGCGAGCTGGACGTGTGGTGTATCTGTTCGCTTGCCCGCAGGCGGGCTGGACGTATACCTGATGTTCCGGCAGCTGAGTGCGGGCGGCGCGCTGTCGCGCGCGCAGTTCGCGGGCGTGTACGAGGTGTTCGCGCTGCGCTGGGTGCCGCAGCAGGCGCGCGCGCCGTGGTACGCGCGCTCGGCGCTCGAGCCGCTCGGCCGCGCCGCCGCCGCCGCGCTGCGCTGCGCCTACTTCGAGTACCTCGTCTGTGAGTACACTACACACTACCACCCTACACAGCCACTGAAGGAGAGCGGAAAGACTCAAGGCCATTATCCACCACGCTGACCCAGTGCGGATTGGTAAATGACACATTACTGCGATTCTAGGTATAGTTGCCGACAAACAAGTTGACCCAATGTTGAAAAAATTTAATACTAGGTCAAATAAATGTAATAGAAAGAGCCTGGACTCCCACAGCACAGGTCACCCTAGTGTGGGGTCCAGTGCACACTAACACATTATACTAAACCTGTACCACCTACTATATTTTGTCGCATATCCTTTGTCATGTGTTTTTATTTTATGATTGTTTTCATTTGGCACAATAAACGATTTCATTTCATTTCAATGCTGCGCATGGCAGAAACGTTTTTAAAGTCTCTTTGGTGGAAGTGCACATGCGCGAACTTTCCCCTTCCACGTCACTTTTGGGTCAACTTGTTTGCCGACCACTATACATGTCGGTTTCCTCGATGTTTTCTTTCACGGTTTTAAGTTACCGGCAATACACACATGACTTCGAAAAGACAGTGGTGCGCGTGGTTTTGAACCCGTGGTTTCCGAATCGGCTGTAATTACGAAAGTTACGGCTAGTCTAGTCGGGAGAACGGACTAGACTAGCCGTAACTTTCGTACACGTTATTTTCTGTGCTGACTGTGCTAGTATCCAATACTAGCGCAGTCTATTAAATCATACAGTCATTCTACGAAGCCGTCTAAACAGGGCTATCGTGTGGGGTGACACGCAGGAAGCGCGCTCCCGCCATTGCCAACATTACAATGTCAGTATTTCGTGAGCGCAGTTCAGTTTTCTGTTTTTCTGTTTTAGTCTTCCCGTGTCTAGACATTATCGGCATTTCTTCCAAGATAAAAACATAATTTATTTCGGTGCCAAGTAAGCTGTTACAATATTGTTAATAACAATATTTCAGTTCCCTACCTTTTGCTTTAGTTCTAAAGACTGTGTTGCAAAAGGCAGTGTCTTCCATTAGGTACTAGAATAATACAGATACAGAAGATCAAAAGTACTAAGATGAACTACTGGTAGTATTTCTTTATAATGTGCGACTAGCGACCAGCTACACTTAGTTTGGGTGGAACAATTAAATTTACTCATAAAATATAACGAATTATCTGGAGAACTGTATGTTGTGGATCGTGAAAGAGGCGATTTTTGTAATTTTCCTTTTTGTCATCCGCCACTGTTTGAAAAATCCCACAACCCACTAATATTATAAATGCGAAAGTTTGGATAATTGTTGCTCAATCAGTTGCACGTTCGAACGTCTGACGTGATCGGATCGGGGTACAATTTTAAACACAGTTAGAATATAGTCGGGAAGGTAACGGGAACGGAGAGTCTACCGCCTAACTAAAACTGTATTAGCTTGATATTGCTCGCTCTTTTCTTTTCACTTGAAATGATAGAGACAGCAATAACAAAGTCACAGGCGATTTAGTTAGGCGGTAGAGGGGCGGGAACTGAGAAAACCCACGGGGAACTGACTCTGAACTGACGAGGAATTTACTCATTTGTTTAAGTTTTTTTTAAATAAAAAGTGACGAGACGAGTCGGACATGTGCCTGATGGTAAGCAACATGCCTGCCACATAACAGCACAGTGACACGCAGCCATTGGAACATGAAGAGTCCAAATCATTACCTAGCACTGAACTGCGCTCGTCACCCAGATATCTAAGATGTTATATCTCTAAGCCCTGTAATTTCTCTGGAAACATTGCCCTTCACACCGAAACACAGTAATGTTTGCACATTACTGCTTGGCGGTAGAATAACTGGCACTTCCCAGGCGGACTCTGCCAAGAGTCCTAACACTAAAAATAAAAGTGTTATGGTCAGTCAAGTCCAACTTGAGTTTCGGCCGCATTCGACGGCCTTTTTAAAGAGATACCCTTTAAGACCTCTTCTCTTTTGGTTCTGATTAAAAATCTAAGACGGATCTTTAATTAATTTATTTTCTCCGAAAAAAACAAAAAAAATCGACTTAGATTTAAAGTTAAATTCAGACACTCTATGAAATACCTACTCGTCAAGTGTTAACCAAGCCTTGGTCCGCGATAATATCATCGAGCTTTGAAGTTTGATAGCCAGACTATTTGGTCTTGACCTTAATACAACGTGATCATGATGGCTGCAATACTGAACGTGTGTGAAGATCTCGACTCGAGCTACGCTGCGATTTGAACCATCTTCGGTGCGACCAACCGTGCACTTATTACTAGCGACGGCTTCAATACACTATTGTTGTAATTATATTGCGATTAATACTTAAGATTAAACCGTGTCAGACTCCAAATAACTAGCTAGTATATGATTCTACTTATCGATACCTTAATTTGCAAAACGAATAACTCCATAGTAGCAAATTTCACAGGGGCCACACTAAATCACGACTAAAATGTATTGCGGAACTGGTATTTTCATTACTTTAAGTGTTTATTAACCCGCGACCACAAAAAGGGGTGTTATAAGTTTGGCGTCTATGTCTGTCTGTCTGTCTGTTCGTTTTGCAAATTAAGGTATCGTTATGTTTGTCTTGTTTCTCCCCGACAGACACGCTGATCGTGGCGAACGGCGTGGCGATGGTGGTCCGCGTGTTTGAAGCCGCGGGAGACTTGCAGGCCAGCGCCCGTCTGCTGTGCGCTTCCTGGGACACCTGGCTGTTCCTCTCACGTGAGTACTCCGGCCTGGGCCAAACAATATTTTGGAAGTAATCCTATTAATTATTAATCATATTATAAATGAGAAAGTTTAGATGTTTCGATCTTAACAACGACGAAATGCCTAAACGGTCTGAAAGGAATACAGATTATAGACTGGAATAGTACAAATAGTACAATAGTACAATGACAAAAGTCACGGACCCCGGAGTCTGTGGAGTTGTTAAATTTAAATAATGAAAAAAAAACGTCGCCGCTTTGCTAGCCATTGCATTGAAGATAAGAACAGTACTCCTAGCGGACGTAGGTGCCGTCAAACTTATATCTAAAGGCGATTTGTGCTTTACTGGTAAATTGTAATTGTTTGTCCACAGTGTTTCTGGTAGAAGCCGCCATCCGCATGATGTCGGCAGGGCTCGGCGCGTACCTCGAGAGCGGGTGGAACGTGTTCGACCTCAGTGTTACACTGCTGGCCCTCATGGGAGCGGTGCTACTCACCATCGCGCCGACGCTGTTCATCGTCGTTATATTCCGGCCGCTGAGGTAATGCCCCATTCCCGTATATGTATGTACTCATCACCAACATATCACCGTAATTCTCATTTCCACTCTTTTCTTAATTGTCCTCGTCATTATCCTGATTTCAATTCAATTCAATTCATTTATTCATACCATAAATTCATAAGAACACTTGGTAACGTCATTTACAAAAAGGCAAAGAATCTGTGTACATAATATGATAAAATAACAACGTCAAAACGAATGAAGCAGCTGTAAAGGGGCCTAGTCAATTACATGCAGCTGTAAAAAGGCTTTGTCGAAGACAATATAACAAATAATCAATACACACAGTATACAGATACAACATTAGTACAAACAATGTAACATCAAAAGTCTTAAAAATCTATTATTTTACCTTATTACAAGATTCTAATTTCGACACATTTCTCTTCCATACGTTACTATCTTTAACAAAGTCGTCTATATTATAATATGCCTTGCTCAATAGGTAGCTTTTTATTTCATTTTAAACTTGGTTTCATTGAGGCCTTCCACTTGTACAGGGATTGCATTATAGAAGCGAATACCATTACATTTGAAAGAGTTATTTGTTTTCTGAAGTCTGCACTTAGGAAATACAATTTTGTGTTTATGGTGCGCTTTTGGATTCAGATCAGTTAATTTCTGCAGACGACTTCGATTTTTTCTTACATACATTATACATTCATAAATATACACAATGAAGGGACTGTTAATATGTTAATAGTTTTGAACATCTCCCGTACTGATTCTCTAGGTGATAAATTATATAGACCACGGATTGCTCTTTTTGCAATACGAAAACAGAGTTTCTGTCCGCAGCCGAACCCCATAATAAGATCCCGTAGGACATAATACTGTGAAAGTAGCCAAAATAAACAAGCCTAGCTGTTGCAACGTCTGATATTTTTTAATTTGACGAACTGCGTGGGCAGCTGAACTGAGTCGATCAGCTAGTCTCTCTGTGAGGACCCCATTGAAGCTTTGAATCTACTGAAATACCCAGAAAACAAGTAGATTGTACAGGTTCGATAAGTTCATCCTTCAGTCTTATATCAAGTTTACCGCACATTACATTGCAGAGTGTGAACTTTATACATTTCGTTTTAGTTGGATTAAGTACTAGATTATTTGCATCAAACCATTTGTACGCAATGTCCAAAAGTACGTTTATTTCAGTGAAATCGTTTATTCCTCTTAATTTTGAATAGAAGTGATGTATCATCGGCGAACATAACTATTTCTATATTTTATGTTTCTTTATCATAAAAGGTAGATCATTAACGTATATAAGAAACAAGAAAGGTCCAAGTATGGAACCTTGTGGTACACCCATTCTCATAGTCGTCCTCATCCTCACTATCACCCTATTCCTTATTTTCACCTTCATACTAATTTTCATTCTAAGCATCATCTCCAATTTTACTTATACCCGTCTCAATCCTTGTCTCGGCGTCTTTTTTACCCTCGTCTACATATTCAATGTCATTTTCGTTGTCACTCTCATATCATTTTTATCGTCGTCTTCGTTATCTTATTTAACTCTTGCTTGCGTCGTCTTAATTTTACATCTCTATTCCTTTGTACTATTTTTCGTGCCCATCTTCATTTTAAGATTCGTCCCTGTTTTTAACAATGCCCCCCCTCACTCTCTTACTCATTTCTATCCACGTCGTCGTCTACATTGTCATTCTAACCTCTCTTTCGTGCTTGCTTCGTCTCCATTTTCAACTCAATCCTCGTCCTCATTTGTATCCTCTTTCTGTATTTTAACCTTAACCTTGTCCTCATTTTCACCCTTACTTTCGTCATCCTTCACTTTATTTCAACCTCATGTTCATCCTTTATATTCCCTCTCCTCCTAATTCAATCTTCGTGTAGATCTCTTCATCTTCATCCACATCATTTTCACTTTCACCGTCCTCATTCCACTGCTCATTCTCATCATCATCAACACGTGGTGTTCCAGGCTGATGCGTCTGTACAAGCTGAAGAAGCGTTACCGCGACGTGTTCGGCACGCTGGTTCTCCTCACGCCGCTGATGTCGTCCGCCGGCTGCGTCATGCTCGTCATGTACTACTTCTTCGCCATCCTCGGGATGGAACTCTTCGCGGGCTACGAGCTACGAAACTGTTGCGTGTGAGTATTATATGATTAGTTTTGTATTATATGTTGTATTATCAACCTTTGTGAACCTAGTATTTGTATAAATAAACGTTTTTTCATTTTTCATTTTCATTATATTATTTATTGAAGTGAAAACTTCGTTTGGCGCACCACACACAGATTTTTCGTGTGCTGAGAAGTGAGCTCAAGCGTCACGCTCGTAAACGAAAGAAATTGTCGGGTGAGGGACTGGAACTGGTTAGAACCATGGTCATCTCGTCTAGATGGCCATGCTCAGAAGACTTATTTAGACGGCATTGCTTAAAGATTTATTCCAGACTAGCAGTGCCCTCCGGTTTCACCTGCGTAGTTTCCAAATTGAACTATCAAATTCTAAGTTAAGCTTTCACTTCTATCGGCAGTTCCTATGACTACCAATTTTTTATATTCTGATGAGACGAACAAGACAATCACCTAATGGTAAGTAGCACGCCTGCCAGTGACAGTACAGTGTCAAGCGTCTGTTGTACATATTTTCAATTAATTTTCGTTTCAACACGGTATCCCCCAGAAACACGACCGTGGAAGATTTCTACAAGTACTCGTACAACGGCTCCACGGCGCTGGGGTACTACTACCTGAACAGCTTCGAGAACCTGGTGACGAGCGGCGTCACGCTGTTCGAGCTGACGGTCGTCAACAACTGGTTCATCCTCATGAACGCCTACGCCACCGTCGCCGGCCAGTTCACCAGGGCTTACTTCATGGTCAGTTATAATTACAAGGCTTACTTCATGGTCAGTTATAATTACAGGGCTTACTTCATAGTCAGTTATAATTACAGGGCTTACTTCATGGTCAGTTATAATTACTAGGCTTACTTCATGGTCAGTTATAATTACAAGGCTTACTTCATGGTCAGTTATAATTACAGGGCTTACTTCATGGTCAGTTATAATTACAAGGCTTACTTCATGGTCAGTTATAATTACAAGGCTTACTTCATGGTCAGTTATAATTACAAGGCTTACTTCATAGTCAGTTATAATTACAAGGCTTACTTCATAGTCACTTATAATTACAGGGCTTACTTCATTGTCAGTCAGTTATAATTACAAGGCTTACTTCATGGTCAGTTATAATTACAAGGCTTACTTCATGGTCAGTTATAATTACAAGGCTTACTTCATAGTCAGTTATAATTACAAGGCTTACTTCATAGTCACTTATAATTACAGGGCTTACTTCATGGTCAGTTATAATTACAAGGCTTACTTCATGGTCAGTTATAATTACAAGGCTTACTTCATAGTCAGTTATAATTACAGGGCTTACTTCATGGTCAGTTATAATTACAAGGCTTACTTCATGGTCAGTTATAATTACAAGGCTTACTTCATGGTCAGTTATAATAACAGGGCTTATTTATTACGTCGATCCTTTCTACTCAACACTATGTTTTAATAAACTCTATGCCTTCCTCCATACTATGTTCTCTACATCTCAATACTCTACTAACCACTATGTATTAAGGCTTGTTCGCATTAGGCGAGTAAATTAGCCTAGTGGCGAGTAATTTAGCTACTAAACGTGTATGGACAGTAGAAAATTTAGTCGAGTAGTTTAGGAAGTGATTTAGTCGAGTCAATCCATTTTGTTCTATTTTCAACGGGCGAGTAGCACCCCCCACCACGCGTTCGTTGGAAGCGGTGCGCTCATTGGCTCGCCGATTAAACAGATTCGAACTTGTCAAATTAGTCTGGAGAGAAAAAAAACTTCAAACCATTTTCCAAATACGAAATTGTCTGCGGAATAACTTATTTTATTGATCACACAAATTTCCCTATTCACCTGTTCTAAAATAGCCATTACGATTTGATAAGATTAGCTTATTAATTCATTTATTTTATTGCGTTGTAGGATCTTTATGTTACGAAACGCTACTCACTTGTGAACTGTACTAAAGCACGGTGCGAACGATTTTTGAATAGTAGCGAGTATTTTAGCTATTAAATTACTCTTTACTAGACTAATTTGCTAACCTAATGCGAACAAGCCTTTACTCACACTATATTATACGTATTAGTACAAGCAATTCATTCTACTCAACAGCATGTTATTGATTGTTCAATCACTAGTTAGACACGAAGAAGGAACGGCAGGATGTGTCCGATCTGTCGGCCAACTAGTGCATAAACGAGTCGAGAACGCGATAGAATGCAACAAGTATTATCCTAACAAAAAACCTCTTCGTAAAATGCCTACGCTAGACTGATCGCACAACTTGTTGACCGCTCGCGGATCAGTCCATATTTCCAGCACATTTACAACACCCACACACGCAAAGACAACTAACTACCCATTTGACTGACCGTACGGCTCCCCATCCGTAACGTTTTATAAGCAGTACCTGGGTACCTGGTTAATTTAGATACATAATAATATTCACAAAAAAAAAATATATGAAAAAAGAAAGGCGGCCGGTTGGATTCGAACCCGGACCTACCATATTATGACCCATCTTACCGACTGAGCTAATATGTTGTCGCGCGACGTTGCGAAATTTACCGTAACATTCTAATCTTTATGTACCAGATTTGCATTGTCTAAAAACGCGCATAAAACGGCGTTTTTTTTAAATAAAACCTAGCTAGATCGATTTATCGTCCCCGAAACCCCCTGTGTACATAATTTCATAACAATCGTTCGAGCCGTTTCCGAGATTTAGATTATATATATATATATATATAGAAGAAAAGAATTGTTCGTTTAAAGGTATAAGATAATTGCACATCTAACCTACCGTTGAACCCGTTGATGTATTTCTTTGCATCCTGCTCCGTCCTTAGAAGTTTGCATAAATGCTCGTTTTGTTATTGGTGGAAAGCAGTGACCACGTGAAATGGATATTCGGCTTATCACAGCGCGATTTTTACCTCGTCCTGCGCCCCCGCTGGCGACTTATGAATTTAAGCAGATTCGTTTCATGCCCGATCAACAGGGTGCTTAATCTATGGACACAGGTATAGTGACGTATAGTTCCCTCTCACACGTTGTAACGCATTTTTAACCCCCGACCAAAAAAGGGATGTTATAAGTTTGACGTCGATGTCTGTCTGTCTGTCTGTGTGTGTCTGTCTGTGGCACCGTAGAGCTCAAACGGATGGTTCGATTTCGATTTTTTTTATTTGAATGTTAATTGCCGTGCGGATGTTCTTAGCTATATTTGGTAAATATTGATACAAGATGGCCGCCTCCACAAAATGGCGGACAAAATATTTCTTCACAACCTACCCCAATATGGGTATCAAATGAAAGGGCTTGATTAGTAAAATACTATACACTATGACAAATTTCAAATCCAAGATAGCTGCCACCACAAAATGGTGGATTACATTATTTTTTTCACTACTACCACAATATGGGTTTCAAATGAAAGGGCTTGACTAATAGAATACTATGCACTATGACAAATTTAAAATCCAAGATGGCCGTTACCACAAAATGGCGCAATACATTTCTTTTTTCACAACTCCGTCAATATGGGTGTCAAATAAAAGGAATTGACTTGAAGTAGAATGTTATACAAATAACAAATCCGAGGTAGTCGGGGGTTAATCAAAATTTTTAATTTTGTTCTTGTTTTTGCTTTTTTATGTTTGTTTTTATGTTAAAAGTCTACTTGATTTATTTAATATTTACTTATATTTACAAGTGAATTTTTATAATTGGCCTTTTGGACCTATTATGTTATCATTTTTTGTACCTAGCTGTCAGATTCCCTAACTTAGTAAAATAAAATAAAAATAAAGTAATCAGTTCCCTCTCACCCGTTGAAACGCATTTTAAAAGTTTATTTCTACGAAACAAATGTATTAAGTGTAGTAACGGCATGTGTTGCAGCTGTTTTACCTGTTCACCATGGTGGTGTTGACCATCGTGGTGGCCAGCGTGCTGGAAGCCTTCCGGTTCCGGATACAGTACAAGCGGAGCACCACCAAGCGGGACGGTCAGTGTTACTCCAAACCTTCGTAACATTTTAAACTAGCAGTAATGTGCAAACATTACAGTGTTCCGGTTTCAAGGGCATTGTTTCCAGACAAATTACAAGGGTTAGAGGTATAACATCTTAGATCTCTGGGTGATGAGCGCAGTGCAGTGCTAGGTAATGATTTGGACTGTTCATGTTCCGATAGCTGCGTGTCACTGTGATGTTATGTGGCAGGCATGTTGCTTACCATCTGACACATGTACTGCACGTCTCGTCACTCTTTAATAAAAAAAAGTGAAAACTTAATTTGGCGCACGACACAGAAATCGCCATAGATTCAGCTCTAAATCGTTGGAGACCGCGTGCTACCATGGTTACCATGACACATCTCACTATGGTCATCTAGTGTAGATGGCCATGCTTAGATGACTTATTTAGACGACAATGCCTTGAATATTTATTACACACTAGCGGCGCCCTACGGTTTCACCCGCGTAGTTTCCAAAGTGTGCTATCAAACTCTTCTAGTTTTCACTACTATCGGCAATCTCTACGACTGCCAAATTTTTGTATTGTAATATTTTAAGCAAGGAGTTAATTAAAGACGTGAATTCAAGTCATAAAGAGACATTAATTCATGACTTCCCACATGTATGTAGTGTTTCCTCCCCTGCAGAGGAGAAGCTGCTCCACGAGGAGGTGCACACGTCGTGGGAGGAGGCGCAGCGCCTGGGGGCTGCCGGGGACCTCGCCGACGAGCTGCGGACTGCGCTGCCGCCCGGGGTAACACGTCACATACACACTACACACCACATACATACTACACACCATATACGCACTACACACCACATACACACTAAACATCACATAAACACTGCCATCACATACACACTACACATCACATACACACTACACTACACACCACATACTACACACTACACATCACATACACCCTACACATACACATCACATACACCCACATACACACCACATACACACTGCACATCACATACACACTACACATCACATACACACTATACATCACACACACACTACACATCACATACACACTACACATCACATACACACTGCACACCATATACACATCACCATCATCATCAGCCGCAAGACGTCCACTGCTGAACATAGGCCTCCCCCCTAGATTTCCACAACGAACGGTCCTGCGCAACCTGCAACCAGCGGTTTCCAGCGACCTTTGTGAGGTCATCTGTCCATCTAGTGGGAGGCCGTCCAACACGGCGTCTTCCGGTTCGTGATCGCAACTCGAGAACCTTTCTTCCCCATCGGTTGTCAGTTCTGCGAGCGATGTGGCCTGCCCATTGCCACTTCAGCTTGCTTACTCTTTGAGCTATGTCGGCCACTTTCATTCTTTTGCGAATATCCTCATTACGGATTCTGTCGCGCGACTCCGAGCATAGCTCTCTCCATAGCTCGCTGTGGGACCACATAAACATCCCATACATATTTATTACAAGTAGCGCCCCGCGATTTGACCTCCACAGTTCCCGTTTCCGCTATTTTCCCATGATAAAAAATAGCCAAACAACATCCGACATCATCGTAGGTCTAAATTTGAGTGTCTTTAATTACTGCACCAGCTTCATATTTGGTTTGCACAAGTATGATCATGTTTCAAACCACCGCACTAAGCTCAAGTGGCTGCCCATGTGCCGTCGCCAGGATGCCTGGGGCAGATCAGCTATGGCGTCAGGTAGGCGTAGACAAATCCGACCGTACGAAAAGTGCGTGCGTACGTTTTAATTACTGGTTTACTTAGATTCTGGACCCAGCCAGCCTTTTTACTCATCCTCACTGTGAGGGCTGTTCTCTTTTGTTGGGGCTTGACTTGTTCGAAGTGACAACATCTTTCGGTGCGCCACAGACAGAGTAATGGATTATAAGTAAAGTAAGTAAGGTAAACGCAGGACCACTCCCTGGCCATGCTGACGCACATGGCCATGCTCATAGCCACGCCCTCCGGTATCACCCATGTAGTTTTTTTTAAACTTGTATAGGTTTACACTTGTCCGCCATCTCGCCTGATGTTAAGCGACGTAGTTTCCAAAGTAAGCTATCAAATTCTGAGTTTTCACTTGTATCGGCAGTTCCTATGACCGCCAATTTTTTTAAGCTATTGCATAGCTTTTATCGCGGGCCTGGGGACCGAATTTTAGTTATCGTGCATCTCTTTCTTATGTTCACAAGAAACAGGGACGGAAGACCGTAACGCCGTTCTCCCCACTCGGCCATTCGACTTTGAATCTTATTTGTATTAGCTTTACAGACTAAATGCTCTTAGCAGTGTTGCCAACTTAACGGATTTCCGTGATATTTTTTAAGGTAAACAAATTTTACTCTTTAAATAAAAGCAATTCCGAAAAATTGTTAACATCCCTATTGCTTATGTTGATAAAAATGCATGCAACATGCAATAGCTTTACCGCGGCAGTCCTCGAGTGCCACACTTATTTTTTTATCTTATCTGATTGGTTCAGGTGGAGGTGACATTCATCGGGTCCCGGCCGCGCACGAAGGAGGTTCTGCAGAGGAGGATGTATCACGATGAGATACAGAAGTGGCTCGCCGAGGAGGACGAGAACGAAGGTACCATTGCTGTGGTGGACGGTTTAACCCGCGTCATAGGCATGACGACAGATCCTCAAATTATATTAAACTATTAAAATTAACGTGGTTGTTACACATATTTAATTGGATAACGGGACACTCACGTATATACGGTCGGTCAATCCGACTCGAGTTTCGGCCGCGTCCGGCGGCCTTTTTTCAAACAGTGCACGCGGTCGGTGCCAAACGGGCAGCCACCGCGCGTGTGCACTCGCCTTGAAAGAGGCCGCCGGACGCGGCCGAAACTCGAGTCGGATTGACCGAACGTATATACGTGAGTGTCCCGTTATCCAATTAAATATATATTAAACTATTTGATATAATGACAGTATTAAATAGCATAAAATATGTAGATAGATAGATATAGATAGATAACTCTATTGTGACACAAAAACAGAAATATTACAGTAGAACACTTATGAACTAGCAACACAAATGACGGCCTTATTGCTTAGAGCAATCTCTTCCAGGCAACCAGCTTAAAGGAAATTCGCCTACAAACATGGTTAGGCGAAGCGGGTTATGTTATGTAGCAATTTTAATTTTGATATCTTTTTGTTTAACTTACTTTATGGTCAATCAAAGTTGGATGGGCAAGTCCATTTTAAAAGTACGACGTAATTAGAAAATGTATTTACCATTGGATAACCGCGGTAACCCATTCAATTTAAAGTGACTTTTGTTATGAAACCAGTTTCCTAAACGCAATATTTAATACAGATAGCATATAAAAACGCGTGACGCATAGAAAACACCCGAGTGACGTCACGCTTGAGTAGTGTTTTTGTATGAAGTGTTTTAGGGAAACTCCAAAATTGTGTTTTTAAAGTCGTGAATATCATTTTTTAGCAGTGGTAGGACTCTTGGCGGAGTCCGCCTGGGGAAGTACCACACCTTTGCCAGTTATTCTACCGCCAAACAGTAATGTGGAAACATTACTGTGTTCCGGTTTGAAGGGCAATGTTTCCAGAGTATTTACCGGGCTTAGAGATATATTAACATCTTAGATCTCTGGGTGACGAGCGCAGTGCAGTGCTAGGTAATAATTTGGACTCTTCATGTTCCAATAGCTGCGTGTCACTGTGTTGTTATACATGTTGCTTACCATCAGGTACATGTCCTGCTTGTCTCGTCGCTCTCTCTCGTCGTCTCGTGGATATACACGTGCTACGAACGAAGCCGGGGTGAACTGTTAGTGTAATAAAGCCAGTCTTAAAGATGAGCTCGAGCGTTTTATTACTCTCCTAATAAGTATCCTAAGTAGTAAAGGCTTGTTCGCATTACGCTAGTAATTTAGCCTAGTGGCGAGTAATTTAGCTACTAAACGTGTATGAACAGTGAAAATTTAGTCGAGTAGTTTAGGAAGTGATTTAGCCGAGTCAATCCATTTTGTTCTATTTTCAACGGGCGAGTAGCACCCCCCACCACGCGTTCGTTGCGAGCGGTGCGCTCATTGGCTCGCCGATTAAACAGGTTCGAACTTGTCGAATTAGTCTGGAGAGAAAAATAACTTCAAACAATTTTCCATATACGAAATTGTCTGCGGAATAACTTATTTTATTGATCACACAAATTTCCTCATTCACCTCTTCTAAAATAGCCATTTACGATTCGATAAGATTAGCTTATTCATTCATTTATTTTATTGCGTTGTAGGATCTTCATGTTGCGAAGCGCTACTCACTTGTGAACTGTACTAAAGCACGGTGCGAACGATTTTTGAATAGTAGCGAGTATTTTAGCTACTAAATTACTCTCTACTAGACTAATTTGCTAGCCTAATGCGAACAAGCCTTTAAGTCTCCTAATAAGTCTCCTAATCCTTACGTGACGACGGGACTTTACAGAAGTGTATGTTTGGACCCCAGGTGTTCCCCCGTCGACGACGCTGGCCTCCAGCGAAGACCCGCTGGCGCCGCCGCTCCTCAGCCCGCCGGAGCGCCCGCGCCCGCCCTGCCAGCTCTAGGGCTGCCCCGCGCGCGCGCGCCCACCTGTGGACATAGAACTCTCGTGTATGCAGCCCTCGATACGCTCCCAAAGTCGGCCACACGCGACACCCCTTACCCCGACCTGTCAACTTTAGCGCGACACGCTACCGCTGACGCGACTGAAGATACAAGTGGTATGATGACTGGATCAAAAATATATAAAGTTGCCATACTAATTAGTCCGTCAGGTTTATTGACATGGGATACGTATTTTTGTTTTATCAAATGGGGAATGTTAATAGGTATCTAAAATCACTTGAAACTTTGTTACAGTAAAGCTTCTCTATAATACAGATACACTATTTTTTCCAAAAATACCAAGTAGATATAATTTTACATGCAATCAAAGTTCGCAAAAATATCTACCGTGTGTGACGTCATTACACAACGCTCTACTCCAGTAGTGGTTTACTTGCGCAGTGATTTGTTTCGTTTCATCGATTCCAGTTGTGAACGAATTGAGCGAGTGTTGTGGTATGACGTTAACGCGGACTGCTCATTTCAAAATGATATATTTTGAAAACTGATTGACGTATTGAAATAATTATTTCGCGAGTATTTATTATGTTGAACGGAGAGTACAGAAAGCTAACATTCAAAATTAGTGAACATTTCTCATTATTACAAATCGACAAGATATACGAGTAGATCATCTTCCGGAGTGGAAGATTGTGACGTCACGTCTTCCTAAAAATTGTACTATGAAGTGACGACTCGAAACTTCCAAGCCCTTCTGTATCTGTATCTTCGTTTTTTTTGTGATACAGAAAAAATATTAAATATATTTCCTTTATAATAACTTTAACTGGCGGACTAATTATAATTAGTTTTTTGTTAGTCATCATACCTAATATTGTGTATGAAGCCCTTAACTGGTGACACTTCTCAGTCTGCTCTGTTTTTTTGTATTGTCATAAAAATACTTCGAAAATACATAACTTTGGATGACTAAGCGAGACCAGGCTGCCATATCGTAACTGGAAACCGGTTTTATATCATTATAGGTAATACATACAATTCTGAAAGTAATTCTGGGCTCTCGTATAAGAAATAGAGACTGTGAAGTAATCAGAAGTATGAAACTTTAATGAGATGTTTACAGGACGCAAATATGCCTGTCTCAAGTTAGTTCTCATTTTCGCTATAGGTGACGCTAATTTATAATCTCGTTAAATTCTCAGTTTCGTTAAAATTGTTTTCTAGCGCGACATTTGCCGAAGTTGAGAACTCTGACAGATATCATTGCATACCCGTAGAATCCCAAACGGCCAAATGTGGCCAACGATTTTAGTACGACGTCGCGGCGCCCGCGCAGATAGTCGGGAGATAAGGATGATGTCATCGATGACGTCACGCTTTCAACAAATATAACGTCAACCAAATACAAGAGCCTCAATTCTTGTAACATCTCATGCTTCGAATAATTTACGAAAACTAATCTGTGTCAAATTTTATTTTATAATACTTAATATTATGCGTAAAAGTTCCAAAAAGTACTCAAATAATATGAAATACTCTAGCAAAAAAGTATGTACCCACTGAAATTTTAAAATTGTACTCATAAATTTTGCCGACACCATCCATGTGTCATTGATAAGTCTTCTTTATTTAATGTCTGGGTTTTAAAAGATAGATAATTAACAACTGTGATAGAAGTGCTTGGTAGCATTAAAATTGTATAGATAAAATAGATTTTATTATCTAGGTTTTTTTATTCAAATTTTATTTAAATATGTTTAATGACGACGGTCACACACTAGTGCATAGTAAGAATTATTAATTATTATTATTACCTGATAATTTATTGACGTTTGGCTGTTTGCTGTACTAAAGGAATATTTAATAATTTAACAATCAAGTACATACATGAATTTGTATTTTTAAGGCTTTTTAACAGTATTTTTGTAGTGACTATTTTTTTCTTAGTGTCTAGCAAATTTTTCAAATTGTTTTAGCTCCACTATTTTAGTCAACTTCATTATTAGTATTACTATGAAAAAATGTTATTATTGTTTATAAAATATACCTATTTGTCTGCCAATTGTCACTCATGTCATAAAAGGTTTTTTTAATGGCAACACAACATATACGAGCACATTTTTGACGTGACAACGTCTAATAAATCGATGAACGTCCGCTGCATGCACGAAAAAGTGTCCCGTTATGTCCCGTTACGCTCATTGTACGTTTGCGCCGCATCTATCAATGCTTAGTAATGACGTTGTCACGTTAAATTATCGTCCGTAAATCAACCGACTTTACAAACAATTATTTTTTTGTAAAGCAAAACTGTGTGAACTATAAAACACGATAATTTCCAGTTTTTTATTTGTTGAGTTTAAATGATAAAAAACCAACACAAAACATATTTTACGTTCACTATAGAAAGGTTTATAATAGATTGGACTTATTGTTACATTGTGCAGTGTGTAATATTCCACTATGTAAATAGCTATTTAAGTATAGATATTATTAATACCTTAAGTATTATTATTTATGTAACAATATTAGAACTATGTCCACACTATGTCTCGCGATAATACTAATAGAATGTTAAATCATGTTACTGATGTGAAGAGTTGGTATGGACATTAAAATTAGCCAAAACAATAATAATAATAACGGACGGTATACATATGCCTTCATAGGTCTAAGATGAATTAAGTCCGTAAAAACGCTTTATATTAGAAATTGATATTTATTTGAAATGGAGTGTTTTCGGCACGGTTTTCGGAATGACAGAAAGTGAGAGATGGGTTAAAATATAAGTTGAATTATTGACAGTGACGTTTACTTATCTATTTATTTACAAAAATATGAAACATTATCGCCCCTTGTGGCTCAATTAAGAGTTCTTGTTTGTATTCTAAACACGCTTTGTTTTTCTAGTTAAATTTGAAACATGCTATTTATTAAAATTAGATAAGTACTTTCAATTTATAATTAGATCTGTATAATATCTATCGGCTTGAATTATTTAAAAGAAGGCAGTAAATAAAACGAAAACGCTTCTTGTTGAAATTATTTTAATATTGGCTACTAATATTTTTTTTACGTCTGTTTTCTTTCGAAAATATAATTTTGAATATAGTTTAAGTAATTCATGTTATCTTTATTCGAGACTCATTATTAAAAAAAATATCTAAATCAAGTATCAATAATATATAAATACATACTTCTTGCAACGTAAGCGAAATATAAATTGGTTATTAATTCTAATGATAATAATTCAAGGCTTTATAAATGATCGACCCAAATTTGTGTCCCCAATGTGCAACTATCCTAACAGCTGTTAATGTTAAAATCACCTGTAAATAATTCCCTTTTAATATTGAACTTGTATATCACACTGATATTGTAGACGAAGATTTGTATTCGTTTTGTCCCTGTTCATATGCGACGGAGGAATTTTAAAATGTATACTAGTTTTTACTATTATGATTTATTTATATTAGATTAATAATTAACCATCTCATATATGCGAGTAACGAACGCAGTGCAGTGCTACGCACATTTTATTTTTATTTTATAGTTCTTTTGGCGCGATAGAGAAAAAATTGTGATAATAAAATTTTACGTCGTCAATAAAAACATCCTGAAGTTAACTAACTTCACTTTAACTTCAGGTTACTTCAGGTTCATGTCAGGCGCCGACTAAACTACTCGGCGACCACCTCCAAAATAAAACACACTCAAATATGGGCTTTATGTCATGCATGTTAAGCTAAAGATTACATTGGCAACACGAATTAGCAGATAGCCTTCTGCTAATTTATGCTTCGCTCCGCTCCCAACTGGCTTAAAATCGAAAATCGAATATGGGCTTTATGTTATGCACGTTAAGCTACAGATTACATTGGCAACACGAATTAGCAGACCGTTCGCTGATAGCCTTCTGCTAATTTATGTTGCCAATGTAATCTGTAGCTTAACGTGCATGACATAAAGCCCATATTCGATTTTCGATTTTAAGCCAGTTGGGAGCGGAGTTGTCAAGTAGGCGCGGACATTTATACTTCTTGTGTTGAAGATATTGTCAATTCGATGGTTCGAGTTGAACTCATTAGCAGGAGGAATGAAGAGAAGTATTAACTGCTTTCTTGCGTACATAAATAGACATATAGGTACTTATTTATTTTTTAAACTAAATTAGCCTACGTTTGACCTTGCTTTACCAAGCAGTAATACAGTATATTAGAAAAGCTACACGATTGTCTAGAAAAATTTTTCATGCTTCAATAGCTGCGTGGTACTGCACTGTTACAAACAGGCGTGCTACTTACCATCAACCGCCCATCGTGCTCGTCTCGTCACTCCACCTTGCAAAAATAGATAATTCTTGGCATTTTTATTATTATTTCGTATTGTATATACAACTGACCAAGTCTATACTTCTATGTATTCCACGCTGTTAGTTTTAAGTTTAGTGAAAATGAGTATTAAACTATATTGATGTCGAATTTAGGATAGCCAGGGTGTGTAATGTTGTCTGCTTCTGTATATAAACTAAAAATATGTGTTCGTTCTAATATAGCTAGAAAAATATTTGGTTCAGAATTAGGTCACATGGCGATCAAATCTCCGCTAATTTCGTCAGAATATGGTAATTTGTCTTAATTGATAACAAATAATTTGAATATACCATTTACATGCTGGATAAAATGCCTTTATTTATTATTTCATACCTTTAGATCTTGACAAGAAACAAAAAGATAAATCTGTTATGTAATGGTTTAATTTACGTTTGGGTGAATCAAAAAAACAATTCGGTGGTATTTGTGTTATTTTAAACCTTTGTATTGACTTTGTAGTATATTAAATTGAAGGATTTAATTTTAATTCAACTAACATAGGTAGGTAATAGCCCAATGGCAAAAACTTCAGATTTACGAATTTCCTTACGCAATGTAATGGGATCGCAACCCGCCTGTAGAGTTTTGTCCGAGTGCAAATGCATACCTACATTTATCATTTACTACTGACTTACGACGGAAAATACAGCGAGAAAACCGACATATTCATATTCCACACGTCTTTATTAGCGAATATCAAGCATCTTTGTATTTGTATTTGACTCGTGGTAAATTATCGCACTCTGTGAGAGTACTCGTAGGTTCTGTTTCCCAGTTCTGGAAACCAACAGTCAAAGAATTTGCATATACCACGTATAAAGCTAGATTTCCCGCACGGTTCCTTTGTGTCAATCGTAAGCAGATGACGTGCATACTTTCTATGGCAACAGAGTGATGTGCCGCGACAAAAGTATGACACTTCCACAAGAGCGACAAGGCAAAGATGCTACCCGTACTTTCGGTGTAAAGCGTTTGTGCCAACTCTATACGTAATATTTGCAAACTCTTTGCCTACAGTGCATTCATATAAAAATAATTTATGATTCTATGTTTTTCATTAATCTTAAAAAAGGTTTGTTTTTCTGAAATTACAAAAACAAGAACAAGAAATACAAATGTAATCATTTTGTTTATGGGGAGGTAAAAACCACCTTTTATCCATTTAATTTGGTATTGTATTAAGGAGATAATAATTTTTATAATTATTTATAATTGAGGTTATATATAGGTTGTTTATATATGAATAATTTAGCCAGTCGAATAATGATGTTACTGTGAGAATCGGTTTGACTGAATTATGTTTGATGTTAATATACATAAAAGTATTATTGACCAGCAGCAGCCCCTGGCTTCACCCGCCTAGTTCCCGTTCGCTTATTTTACCGCGATGAAAAGTCCGTCTTATTCCGGACTACAATCTATCTATCTACTATCTGTACCAAATTTCAACACGGTCTGTCGAGCCGTTCCGATGTAATTTAGCAAATAAAACGTCCAAACCTACGGATTTATAATGTTAGTAGGATACCTACTGGTTTATAAATTCTATGAAGCGTTCCTTCTGTCGGAGTTGTGAGCAGGGTTCGGAAGAATTCTATATACTTAATAGAATAGAAGAAGAGTTACCGTTTCGACTCGTTTATTAGGCGGTTGAAAGGTTGACAGCCTTTAATAGCCTTTAATAGCAATTCAAATCCAAAATAAATAAATAAAATGTCTTTATTTGCGAAAATGGGTAATTACAATAAGATCTTAAATGTTTACATTGAGAACTCCATAATCAACCTTACGGCATGCAAATATAAAGCGAAATATAATCCAAGCGAAAGTACCTATGTCGTCAAAAATAGATCATAGGGACCGGACGGTGTAAAAAAAAAATTAAAATAATTAAATTAATAATTTTAAAGTAATTTAATTTCTTTATATTTATTATATTTTAGTGTCTAGTTTGCTTTTACAAAATTTACTAAGTCTATCGCGGAAATAGTATTGTTTTTTGTATTGTTCATTTTTGCTTGGAATCGATCGACGAGATAGTAGGTAAATCTAATACCATTTTAGTACGCACTAAACCTCCTGCCCTTGTACCGCTTAACTAAATCAATCGGTTTTGGTATTGCTGTCTCTATAATTTCAAGCGGAAAGAAATGAGAGAGCATTATCGAAGCTCAAGCGCTAAACCTCCTGGTACAAAAGTTGGCCAAATGTCGCGGGAACGGTGAACCGTCTCCTTGGCACCGGAATCAGTTCTCAGTAGGTTATTTAGAGCTTAGTAATAATTGTTGACATGTTTTAAATTTTAAATATTTACTGTGACTATCATACGCATAAATTGTTTTAATTTATTCGTTTTTGTAGCTCATTAATCATTTTCCTTTTTATAAAACCCTTTGGGCTTCCAAAGATCTAGAATAACTTAAAAAGAACAATTGTTGTAAATAACAGAACATAGTAAAAAAAATGTACTTCTAGGATACTACGCAAAAAGAGTATGCAGAATACTAATGGCTGTAACGGTGAAGGAAAATATCGTGAGGAGCCGACATGTTCCAAGACTTTCGAGGGCATGCGTCATCCGCTCGCCCGCACTGCCAGCGTGGTGGATTATGGCCTTAATTTTCTCCTTGCGAGAGTATAAGAGTCCCAGCTGTGGGCACATTTAGTAGGCTGCTTATGTCCATGCCTGATTTCCATAGCAAACTGCCGCTTATACACCCGCCGTAGAATGGTCAACCATTTTCACAGACGTTATACTAAAGATAACTATACACATACATTCTAAGCTCGATGTGATGATAATATAATTTAACAGTATTAGTTGGGTTGCTAGCGTATGCTTTAACACGTTGTTGTCATGCAAACCTAGACGTAAAATGTTAATTTATTAATAAATGCACTTTTAGATACAAACTATATTTTGTTTTACTTATTACCGTTCCTTACATATAGAAGGCATCGAGGGTCTACCGCCTAATTTATACTGGCTAAGATTAGATATTTCTCTTTTCTTTTCGTTTGAAATTATAGAGACGGGAATGGCAAAGCCCAGTTAGTTAGGCGGTAGAGGCCCGGACTCTTGTCTAGATTTCTCTACAGGTGGCGAAGTCTAACCTACTACCCGCATATTATTCCTGTACCTACTATATATCTATGTACTCCAAATTGCACTCCCCGTCTTCCATTATTAATTTCTTTTTTACCATCCTACGGTTGCCTGGAAGAAATCGCTCTTAGCGATAAGGTCGTCAATTGCTACTTTTTTCTATGTTTTTGTTCTGTGTTATTGTTATTTTTCTTTATAATTTAAGTGCAATAAAGAGTTTATCTATCTATCTATCTATATACTGTACTTTTATTTTTATGTAAAAAACCTTTGGTCACCACAGAAAAAAGGGGTTGTACCTACTATGTCAGAATTAACATGTTTATAAAAGCGACTTTTGACATTTGGCTCTGAGGAGGGGTTCATTTTGCCCCGCTATTCAGTAGCCAGGTCTGCAGCTCCGTGTAGGGATATAATAGGAGAGATATTCAGCTTGCCCCAAATACCTACCCAAAAGTATTCTACTAGTCAAGCACTTTCGTTTGATATGTGAGGTAGTAGTGAAAAAAATTATATAATTCGCCTTTTTGTGGTGGCGGCCATCTTGTGGAGGCGGCCATCTTGAATAGATATTAACCAAACATAGCTAAGAACATCCGCACGGATATTAACCTTTAAATTAAAAAAACCGCAATGTTATCGGCCCATCCGATTGAGCTCTACTGTGCCACAGACAGACTGCCTCCACAAAATGGCGGACAAAATATTTCTTCACGACCTAAATCAATATGGGTATCAAATGAAAGGGCTTGACGAGTAGAACACTATACACTATAACAAATATTAAATCCAAGATGGCCGCTCCCACAAAATGGCGAAATACATTTTTTTTTCTAAACTTCCTTAATATGGGTATCAAATGAAAGGGCTTGACTAGTAGAATGTTGTACAGATAACAAATTTAAAGTAGTCGGGGGTTAATCAAAATTGTTAATTTTGTTCTTGTTGGATGACGTAGCCATCGCACGCCGTACTAACCGACTAATAGCATCCAATGTACAGGTAAATTTGCAACTACATATTTGCAAAACGTAGGTTATAGCAAGAATGATTTGAGTTCACATTAACAAACTTAAATGAAGTCCACGTGACTCGCCCCGCTGTCGGAACGTCTCGGGAGCGTGGCGTCAGGGGCGGGGTGAGGAAGCCCCGATTGGCGGGGAGAGGAAGAGTATCCATTTTGAATGTTTTTCACCTTCATTTGCTGTGTCATATCAAAGTTTTTTTCACAAAATACACGTCAAAACTTGTTTTAACTAATGTATATGGTAATAAATAAATAAAAACCAACATTCTTAAATAATTCAAACATTTAATTCCATTGAAATAAACCTATGATTCACTAACAATTTACATTAACTTTAGCACCGAGTTACTCTATCTTGAGCGCGAATTGCACGAACTAATTACATATAACACTTCGATACATTATTTCGATTTACAAGGAATGTCCTTAAATACAGCGCATATATATGCTTCGAGGCATGCCCACTGCGAATGTGGAGAATACATCAGTACCCTGATTCACAACGAAATCGGATTGATCTCAACGCAATCGGATTGGTCTTTGTCTTATCCGTCTTGAATGACGGAGACTAGGATTATTTTTCCGTGTCGGAATCGTTCCGACTGCGTTGTGAAACAGCACCCAGATTTTACACAACATAACTGACCGCAATCTCATCTGATGTTAAACGACGATGCGCGGTCTCTAATTTCCGCGTTTCTGATATATTTATTATTTATTAAGTATAAAAACAGTTTCATTACTTTAAAAAAATGGGTTTGCAGTAGACATGCCCGTATATTATAGTCTCACACACAAAATAATCTTGGAAATACAATCAGACAGCCAGTTTGACAATTAATTCCGGTAAATGTTTATCTACTACTCCGTACAACCAGATTACAATCACTTCCTATACACTTTTCAGTAACTCACAAACACAAAATTACTCTCGTGTACTATGGTTGGTATAGCCTGGTAAAGCTACAGACAGATCTATTCATTACAATCACGAAAGCATATTTTATTGGGCGAGTTTTTGTTAGTAACCCGTGTAATGTAACGTGGCTAGTAAAAAGCTAATAAGCATACTTATTTCGAGCATACCAAAAATCAACTAACGTTTTTTTTAGCCACCCGAGGCCAGGGCAGAATGGGGGTCCGAACGCATCCGTTTGTCTAAAAGCCCGTCTATACGTTTTCTTTGAGCGTACTTATGTAGTATGCTTAAAACAAGTACACTTATTGCTAGCAAATGAACAGTTGAAGAGTATGCTAATTTATATGCAAGATGAGCATATCTGTCTGTACCATAACTAAAGTTTCAGCGGCTTTTTTACGCGCGTGTTTACCGCGTCGCTTGTGACGCTATTTCCGACCATATCACACGAGAGTGACCGATTTATTGTCCTTAAATAATGTCCTTCAGAAATTATTTAAATATTTTTCTGAAGGACACACCCGTTGCTGTATTTTTATTGTCACAATCCATCGCAACATATTTATAAGCGTATGAGGTAGAACTTACGCCGACCGTCTAATTATGTTTGTTTAATACTAGGATGAGGGTAGAAACGCGCACTGGAATATACACCATTCAACGCTATTCACAATTACCTGGCATAAAGGGCAATCAACATTTTGTAGTGGTGGGACTCTTGGCAGTGTCCGCCTGGGGAAGTACCACACCTTTGTCAGTTATTCTATTCTTGTATTCTGTGCAAACATTACTGTGTTCCTGTTTGAAGGGCAATGTTGCCAGAGATATTACAGGGCTTAGAGATCTTAGATCTCTGGGTGACGAGCGCAGTGCAGTGCTAGGTAATGATTTGGACTCTTCATGATCCAATAGCTTGTCACTGTGCTGTTATGTGGCAGGCATGTTGCTTACCATCAGGCACATGATCTGCTCGTCTCGTCAATTTTATTAATAAAAAAAAAACATTGGATTGTTCGACGCCATGCTTTATGCCAGGTAAAAGTGGACGTTACTTGTCACGATATCGTATCGTTTATAGTACAGGCGACATAGATTGCCAATGAACAGCTAACACAACCACTGTATGGTACTCGCAGCAATCAAATGGAAAAGCATCGCAATCCGTGGTTTTCGATGGTCAATAAACAAAACGCCAGTATACCCTGACCAGTGATTGCAAATAATTTAAGTGATACTGGGGTCTACTTTTACCGGATAACAGTTTCATTTTTCATGGTCTTTGGGAATTTAGGATTTGACCAAAAACGTCTGGAAGACACCATGTAGTGAAATTATATGTATATTTGAGATATTTTTTTCAATTTCTCAATTTTGATTTGCAATACAACCACTAAATAAGCGTTTTACGCGTCCTTTTAACATCGGCGAATACCCGTGGTATATTTCAGTACTGGTGTTCCAAATAGCTGGGTACTGTTAAAATTAAAAAAAATGCAAATTGATAATTTTAATAATCAGCTGCGTTCAGTTGTACTACAGTAAGGAAAGTAATAAATATATTAAACTATTAAAGAGATTTCTACTACAAACAGCGTGATTCAAAGGTGGCCTTACATAAATTCTTACTCGTAAGTAAGTACGGCACTTACTACCGACCGACTTTGTAGGTCGGTAGTGAGCCTACTATCTAAGCCGTGTCTCATGGTATCGAACATCCTGTGTGACGCAGGACAAACATTTGTATGATAAATATGGCTGTTTAATCTGTGGTAGGATGTTTTCAAGTCTCGGAAGTACTTATTTTAAAAATATATGTATTATATCAGCTTTTTAGCTTCCATAATACAAGCTTTGTTTATTTTCAAGCAAAGAGTATTGGGCCCATATTTATTGATTTACCAGCGGTTTTACTCCCACACTTCCAAAAATGTACTTTGGACTCAACAAAATATATGATGTTGAGATATGTGTAATTAGTAATACAATTATTAGAAAACAAAAGACTTCATGTAACCACATCTGAATCAGGCTATCACTACGACAATCAATAACAAAAGTCATTTAATAATTTTAATAAGAAGAAAATTAAATAACTAGAGATAATATTCGTTAAAACCCGTAACTAAAGCAGAAAGAAGAAGGTGGGCGAACTAATAAAAAAAATAATTAAATTAAATCAATAAATTAATAAAAGTACATAGCATTAATAATTACAATAATTAATTTTACATTATAATTTATTTCTCTGATACAAAAATATATTTTATCAGAATGGATTACTTGTACTCAAGTAATTTTCAGTTTTTTCATGATACAAAAGTAAAATCAATTTAAAAAAATACTAGTTGAAAAATTAAAAAAAATATTTACATACATTTTATTTACTTTGTAAGGTTTGAAATTTTCAATTTGAACTCACTCGCTCAAACGTGTCTTATCAATGTTAAAAAGCTGATTTAAAATTGATTTTAGATAGTTACATTTTTAAAAATAATTTAGCATCATTTTCTGACCTATTTTTATTTTTCAAATTAATTTATGACACAACAAAACTAGACGGCATTTCTGAATGTTTTTACGTTTATTGCAGATAAAAACATGTTTTCTTAAATGATTTATTCCATGTTTAATCAATATTTTTACAATGACTTTACTGAAACTGGACAATGGCCAATAATTTTACCGTTTTCTTTTCTCGTCGTTAATGTATTTTATTATCAATACAACGCGATAACCCTTTTTTATGTCTCATTGTGTCATATTTCTATATTTTTTTCATATTTTTGCAAATATATCACTTTCGCAATAACATTTTTACGGCATTACGGCATGTCATCATATTTTCTTTAACTTTAGTTACATTTATAATTTTTACTAAAGTGAACTGAAAATTACTTAAAATATAGAGTGGAAATATTAATTTCACTGTTTTTAATGCCTGGATTTGTGAAGTTTAAATTTCAAAATTTTATTAAACAGTTAAGGCTTATCGTAGCCCTTACATATGTTTAAGATGATGGAGAAGGTATTACGTAAATATTTGCTTAGTTTGGGGTCAGATGGTGTTGTTTGTGAGTTTGTGACATGTCCACCAATATTTGTTTATTAATTATTTATTTTAATGCTTTATATTAGTGTACGACTTATTCACTTGTGATTTGATCACCTCAATACTATAGGATCCAGCAGATCATGTCACACTAATTTACAATCTGTAACCACCACATAAGTTTTTATACATAATATTGTTAAATAAAATTTTCAAAATGAACACCAGTTTCGACACTCGTATTGTGTGTAGTAATCCCTAATTAAGGTAAAGCAAGCCTTATTGAATGTTAACATTAGGTACATTTGGCTCAAATTTAACTTAGGCGTACTTAAATCCTTTTACACTTCCTCCAAGTCTTAGCTCCACTCTCCTTATTATATCTAAGAACGCATAGTAAGTCCCAAACGATCACACTTTCTCATTTTATATCTAAGTAACATTAGCATAGTCCCATTTGGTCACACTCGTTTCTTAGTCTCTATTTGTCACTTTCTTCGCAATCACACTTGCTCACGCCTTTTTGTTGATCCCAGTCCTTAATTTAAAAGTCCCACACTATTATTAATATATAAGTAGACATCTGTTGTGACAACAGTTCCTGTTTTGTCACAACTTATTGATCCAATCGACAGTGGACTCTCTCATGTTAACTTAAGTGTGACAATGGTTTCCGTAATGACACGTTACTAAATGTGACAGTTTGTCAATGCTAACGTCATTAATAATGGGTGCCGTTAACACGTAGTTTTTTAGAACGACAGACGCCAGAAAACCCCTTTACGTCGTCACAGTTTGCCATCTCAACACTAAGTGCTATATTGTCACACTGTCTACCGTGAAAGTTTATTTTATTCGCAAGTTAATCTCTCAGAGTTTGTTAAATCAAATGTTCCAGATCGTGCCAAATTGTCACACTTGTTAGCACGACAGTATGTCAGTAGCCAGTGTGACAGTTTCATATGAAATATTTTCTTAAGCCATTTCGTCAAAGCTTTTCGGCTTCACAACACCTAGTTAACACAATAGTTCATTTGTGACAGTTTAATCTTTCTGAATCCGCGTCAAAACTAATGCACGATCAATCGGCGTAGCACCAAGTCTTCGACTTTTTCTTTCTTTTACTGGAAGAGAACAGTAACAGCCACATAATTTGGCAGATCATGAGAGATAGTACCATATTGTCACACTTAGTTAACACATTATATTTGTGACAGTTTGACCTTTTTGGTTTCTCGTGCCAGCTAGTCAGCCCCGGCGGGCGTCACCGTCACGGAGCCCTGCACGCGCGGCCGGTGCCGCGTCACATGCCGACGGTGACGCCTTCCCCCCCGAGCTTCGTTTCCTTCACTCGGAAACCGTTCTCCATGAGAGCGCCGCTCAGGGAATCGATCACGGCGCGCGGAGTCGACGGGGGGATCAGCACCATGGCGTACCTAACGACAAATAGGATATTTTAACATATTTCATAGGGTATTCTGGAGTAGAGACCGCGAAGCGGCAAAACTAGTGTAAGACGGCCTGAGACTAAGCGAAGACTTACGAAAGGCAACAGTTGGAAGCGTAAAGCCGAGGATTGCGTTATTAGAGAGGCTTACGTCCAGCAGTGAACGATTGTAGGCTGATTATGATGACGATGAATATATTCCACACATAAAATACAATTAAAAATTAAGCCAGATAAAATTTACATCAAATATTGATATCCTATAATCCATCCAGCCTTTGTATCATTCATCACACTAAAATTCATGTATTGAAAATTAGTTTTCTAGATAAATTGATCATATTTTAAGACAATTTTTTGTAAGAAATATGTATTTACTATTACTTAAAAATTGAAAATAAACATTTGATGAGTCTGTTAATTGAACGGGTGATAAAGTTGCTGCGACATTTGCATAAAATACGTTACATAGAATATAAGTGAGCTCGAATCAAGTATAAGACTTGCATCTTATAATGATGATGGGTGTGCACTCACCCGCCTCCGCCGGCGCCGGTGAGCTTGCAGGCGAGCCCCTTGGCCTTGGCCGCGTGCCGGATGTTCTCGAGCGCCGGGTGCGACACCCCCAGGGCCGACAGCAGGCAGTGGTTCATGTCCCACAGCTCCTGCGGAGATACAACATTACAATACCCTTTCCACATTTGATATTACAAATTAGAAATTATGTGCACATGCATGTTTGTTCCTCTTTCACATTGCTACTAAAAGAATGTAGATGAAATATGGTACGTAGACAGATAATTATCCCGGAATAGCACATAGGCTACATTCCCGGGGAAAATAACGAGATCGGGAATTTCGCGGAATTGTACTACGGGGGCAGGTGAAACCGTGGGACCCTTCCTTCATGGATCTACTGAGATTGAAGGCTTCTCCTTATAACAATAGAATAATTCAGATATATACCCATAATATATCTTGAATTTATTAAGCAGTAATAGTGACATCGCTAATTTCAAATTATGAATTTTATCAGAACTTGTAGTTAGTTAGTAATAGAATCAAAGAGCTGGCCCAGTGCGGCTTGGCAAATGACGCATGACGTCGAAAAATTCTTGGTTCATGTCGATTCCAATTTATTAATATAGGGTGCCCAAAATACAGGCCTTGCCTAGTTTGGGGCCCGCTGTACCTCAATTTATCTGTATAACTTGTCATGAAATGCAATTTGTAAATGTAACTGTATGTACTTTATTTGGGAACAATAAATTATTATATTATTATGTTATTATTCGCGATGTTTTCCTTCACAGTTAAAGTAAAACTTATCCATTTTGAGTTGGAAAAATATTCAGGTGCAGAAAAAAAGATGCCCACCCACCTCACGATTGTGAATCGCACATTCTAGTCCCTAGGTCACTACGGCTTTTGAGAGGCAGCTGAATGGCATTATAAAAACTACCATGCAAAATGTTCTGTTGGCAATTCATATCTACTAGTAGGGCACATTTTGGTGGTATGTGGGAGCCGCTGAGTAGTTACTGGATTTATTGTATTTTGAAGTGGTAGTGGTGAAGCCCATTAGTGGGCTAATTTTTAGTAAGTATACGATTGTCCGTCATCTGTCCTGAATGTTCCATCTAACATGGAAAATGACAAAGAAAGATTCATTGAGTTATCCTAGGTATAACGGTATGATTCTAAAATAGATAAATATATTTAATATGGTTAGCAGAGACCTAATATTTATACCACTTGTCATAAATTCTGTTTTTAATTATATATTAATCATTTGTATACAACGTTATCGCTACAATACTTACTGCCAAATGTTGATAATCCGTCTCCGAGTCCGGATCGCACTTGCCACTGGAAAGTTTTTCCAAAACCTGAAAGCAACGATCAAATTTTATCACGTTTTGTTTTATACTTATATACTGCTCGTATCTCGAAAAAGCAATATCTTTTCATGGTTGACGTCCCAAAGATTAGAACAAATGGGTTTGACTCTACTTTTGTGATAATATGATAGGCTGTGCGAGTCGTTGCCTGAGTGAGGTTTGTTCTAGGTAAACCCATTCCAACGTCTCTTAGAATCAAGCGAGATGGCGGTTAAATGCAAAACTCTCATAAATACTTAGTGCTATTTTTGAAAATAGATATGATCTCAAAAACACAATAAAAAACGTGACAAATCCATATTTTCTATCGCCTAATTTGCATCCGAAATGACTTGCAAACTCCGAGAGCTAGACGGAACCGGAACCAATGGACAAATAAATTGACAATAGATTATTTACGTACACAAAATACACATAATGGAGGAGACGCGAGGAGAATCGTTTGTTGAATGACGAACGGAATATATTATTTTTTGCAAACTAAAAAATATCTAACGTATTTTTTGTTTACTCCAAAGAGACTGGGAGGAACATCTTTGGAGTTAAATGGACTTTAAATTACGTTGTAGATTAAATTACGGCTGCCATAATATTACATAGAGAGAAATTGCACCCATCGAGACAAACCTACTCAAGCAACGCATTTCACAGCTTAGATGATACAGATAATTTATTGGTAAAAAGCATTTACAAGTCACATAATACTTTAATTATTCAATAACTAAAAAGGGAATTACAATACTATTGTCTAGAACAATCGCTTCTGGTATTTGTCACCAAAAAACTCTTTCAAAGAATAATAGGTGTTCTTGTTATGTAAGTGGAGTCAAACCTCCTCGTTAGAATCTTTGGAACGTCAACCATGAAACGATAAGTCTTGGTATAGGCCTAAGATCACAACGATCACTCTCATCGAATTGTTTGAAAAGTGACAAAAAATATTCGGCAAAGGTATTACCGCCGCCGCCGATCTGTGTTTTAAGACTAATATTTGTTCTTCATCTCCGTATATGATAAGACATTTTACGGCAAATACGTGACGTCATAGATATCTGTGATCATTGTGAAATAGAGCGTAAAATTTATCCGCAAATACTGGAGTATTGAAGTTTACAGTTTACGATGTACTCCATTTTATGTATTCTGTATTTTCCGAACACGAGGTAAGTTAGTGGAGTTGAGATCATCTCACAAGTAATAAGTAGTAATCCATCACATTATTATATGGTATTCGTATTCAACGAGTATGACTTTTAAAAGACCTAGATGACAAATAAATTTCATGTAGTTTATTCACCTCGCCGATCTAGCTACCGATTTTCATATATCACTTGAAGTGATCAAGTCTCAATCAAACCAAATTCGATTTTAGTTTTCTACTGCATTTGTTTGCAACCTAAATTTAAAATACGAATGATCAGCATGGCAGATGCTCACTATTCACTAAGGCAACTGGCCGGCATGAAGTGGGGCTAGCTACAACAGACTAGCCTGTGTGCTTTGTGACTATCTACACTACAGCGACACCTGCGTAGCAGTGTGGCTATGGATAACAACTGATCTGTCTGTCAACGTCAACTTGACAAAGTGGTCACTGTTTTGTTTATCTTGAAATTAATATTCCTAAAAAGTGGTAAAAAGTGTTATAATTTGTGAACAAATTGCATCAAATTGCGGGATTATAACTGGTCACCGAGGACGGCATTGAGAAGTTATAATTCGCAAGTGACTTTCTTTTGTTTATCGATTAGGTAAAAGTATAATTTGTGACGGTGCATAATTGCAAGTGTAACAACTGTGATTTATAAGGAACTTTTCGATCGGTTTGAATATTAACATAGTACTACCCTCAAAGCCAAATATTACAACTGGAACTACACTACAATAGCATTACATTTGCTTAGATACGCGGTTGACATTTTCGACAGTGACTGTAGATTCCGAATTGGTCCATTGGTGTTGCAGAGCAACTTGCATACCTAAGACCCCTGGTTCGAAACCCGAGAGAAGCATTTTAATTTTGCATGAGATTATTTTCATTTCATAAGTTAGAGAGTTAGATTCGAACATGAACTGCTACGCTTGTAAAAAATCTGTGAATTCTAATCGCAGTATGCGGTGCAGTCAATGTCGTACCTATTACCACACTGAATGCATAAACTTGAAAAATGAACAGTATAATGCACTTACTGCGGAATACCGCGCCAACTGGATCTGCCCAAATCCGACTTGTAGTAATGTTACTAAGCGTATTAGAAATGATAGCACGCCTGTTCGTCAGTCCCAAGTACCTAGTGTGGATGAATCGATGAACATGTCATATGACCTCACGGACCAGTCCGCACTGCAACAGTCGATGATGATTTCGTGTAATCCTGCTCTTGGTCACGACAACACTGTTACTATGGATAAGATAAGCACCCTACTAGATCAGAAATTAAATAGTACCTTGTCTACATTTATGAACGATTTTCGTCAGGCGCTCACGGAAGACGTAAAAGTACTAGTTCGTAAAGAGATGCAGTCTACTGTACAACAGATAAAAGATGATTTCACATCCACGACTAACTTTATCTGTGACGAGCAATCTGATTTGAAGCAAAGTATTAAAGAGAAAGAGATCATCATTAAAATTTGGAAAAGGAAGTACTACTTTTAGGGTCTGAACAATCGAAACTTAAGGAACGCTTAACCGCTATGGAACGAATGACTCGTAGTCAAAATATTGAAATTCAGGCTGTACCTGAGAGTAAAAATGAAAACCCGATTGGAATTTTAGTAGTCT